>CM021103.1:513742967-513886456 GCA_007115665.2 Sequoiadendron giganteum
TGGCCAAGATTCTAATTCACCTTATTAGGGTTACTGATTTTCTAGGGAAGTAATGAACCAAGGAGAAAACAAATTACTTATTGCCTCTGACAATCTAGATGTTTTCTTAATAGATTAATAGATATTTCTTATTAAATGACCCCAAAGATCACCCAAGATAGCAAATACAACAATAAATGATTATCGAAATGAAAACGATTAATATTTGTCTCCCATGTATTGCAATCATTAACTCTGGAATATGTCATGTTTTAAAAATTCAACTGTGAGTTAACAGGGTAGGAAGATTATATTTGATTCATACAGAGGCAGAACAATGCGATGAACAAAAATTTTCGTAAATGAGAAACTTTTTTCTCTACAGCTTTATGTACACTTTGGCTAGCCTTGTAACTTGATTCGTGGTAGTTTTGTTGGATCCAAAACACACGAGGTGTTTTCTGCTTTGCTTGAAGGAGAAGCTGATGTTGAATACAATATGGATTGTATAGATGCAACTGAGGGATTCTGTCAATGGAGTAGCAGTTAATGTAAGAACAGACCCAAATAATGAAATACCAACAACAAACAAGACAAAACAGAGCATAAAACAATTATGAAATGGCTCAAAGAAATTTTATTGATCTAGCTTGCTTACATACAATCCAACAACTTCCTTCAACAGTAGTGCTATTCACAATGGACAACCTCATATTTATACTTGATGCCTCTAAGATCTAGAAACTTCTAATGTTGTAGATATCTCTAAAACTGGAATGTTTTTTTTTCCTTGAACAAATTTTAGTAGCTTCTAGTTTCTAGAAGGTTCTAGCCCTTCTAGAAGATTCTAGTTCTTCTAGAAACATCTTCTAAATTTTCTAAACAATCTTATTCCTTAACAGTTGATAAAGATATTCTAGATGAGCAGCCTCAGGGATTCACTCACAATTGCAATAACAATAAACAATATGATAAAACAATATAAATTCCAGGAGTTGAGGCTTATTACAATCACCAATGCATTTCTTCAAAAAATATGGTGGATGGTCTTAGCAGGAAAGTAGTTGGTGTTGGAGTTAATTTCAATGATATTCTCAGGAATGCATTTCAATGATATTCTCAGGAATGCATATGTTTCAAGTAAGGGAAACTTCTATGGAAAATATAGAGGGTTGTAGGAAATGATGTTTGGAATATGAACAAGATGTCCTTCCAAATTTCAGAGAAATGGGTTCATCAGGCAGGAAAATTGAGTGTACATCTTGTAGCAGCAGTGAACGTAATAGTTGCATCACGGTTTGAAATAAATGCTAGAATGTTTATCATATATATATTTCCTTTCACCCCCTCTTGAGGCTATTCCAAGGACAAGTTGGTATTGTTCATGTTGTTCTACATTCAAGAAGGATTCCTCAGAAGTTCATTCTTTATGTGATGGGGAGTGCACATTACTGAAAGAGTACACAAACAATGCCTTTCTTGGTTTGACCTATGACTTGCATGGTGGACTGATGAATATGACTAATGCTCAAGGAGGTGGAGCTGCTAAAACAAAATCAAGTTTAGTTGGATATAAAAGACACATAGTTTAAGAAAGGGATTGCAAAATGCCTAAGTCTCTAAAGATATTAGAGGTGTTGCAAGGTCATGATCAGAGGCCAAATGTTATATTGGACCATGCCATACAGGTATGGAGACAACAAAATTGTGTTGCCCAAATAATTAAAGAATTAAATTTTTAAGGAATCAAATGGGTTTATAGAAGGAACTGCTTTTCTTTTATGCATATTACCTACAACACCAACATAACCAATTCTTGTAGCATCTTCTCATGGATCATTGCCAAAAGTACTCTAGTGTTTACTCTATATTGTGTTCTAAGAAATCCCCTGTCTATGCAACCTGAATTTTAAATAGACTCCTTTAAATTTCAAATGAGACTTATTTTATCCAATAGTGACTTTAGCTGAAAATAAAAACGTTACTATTTGAATTTATTTTCTTGTTAATCAATAAGCAGGACTTACATCCCACATTGTGTTCAAGTAATTTTGACATGTTGTTTTTGGCCCAAAGATAATGCACTCCTACAAATGGGTATCTGCTAAATTTTTTGCCATGTTTTCTTTCTTCACAAGAATATTATGACCATATTCAGAAGTGATTGAGTTGAACAAACTAACCTCGAACATACTTATCACAGGCTTTGCGCTCATCATATCTCAGACATAAGCAAATGCAAGTTGATCTTTTGGGTTGAATGCCTTCAATTCATTGAATAACAAACATGAAAATAAATTCTGTGTCAGGAACATCTGAAATAAAACAACAAAAAAGACCATATGAATGCGAATTACATTGAATTCCAAAAGCAAAAGAAGAAAATACCCAAAAACATGTTATTTAATGTCTTCCACCAGAAAAACTTTCTCAAAAACTTGTTGAATTTAAATCCAAATACAAATGCAAATAATACTGAAACATCTAAGCATTATTGAATGCAGACAGAGATTCAAATTCAAACCCACTTTTTAAGTTTGTAGAAGATATAGCCACAAAACCGTTGAATGTCGAACCCTTAACCTATTTAAAATAAGCAGTAAAACACCTCTACAGCCCCGTTGCTACTTCCTTCCTGTTTCCTGTGTTCAACCTGTGAGACAAAGACCCTACTTATTGTAAAACAAAAGTACTGAAACCCTAAATACTCGTAGAGATGCAGGTATGGATAGAATGTTGCAGAAACAAATTAAAAAAAATATGCATGGAAAAGAGGCAGGAAATCCACAAAGCATATTCACAATCTCGTAATGATTTTTGGTGATGCTCCTTTCTCACCTCAAGCTACTATTGGTGTGTGAATTACTGCTAGGCTTGGACTAATACAACAGTGCGGCTCATATTTTCACAGATGAATGATTTCATCCAACGATGGTATTTCTTTTGGCATTGGTGTGTGACTTCATCGTAGAGTTTCAGTATTTCTGCGGGGAGGGAAGATAATCTACATAGGCCCTCTTGGTCAGCACTCTCAAATGCTAATTGATTATCTTGAGGCAATTAAGGGAGTTTCCAAAATCACAGAGGGGCCACATGGATGTTACCTCCCACAGAGCCGAAGCACATCAAGGAATTATCTCTTCACTGATAATGTGTCCCCAAACATTTGAAACTTGATTTCAGTTTCTTTTTATGTGATATGCATATATTTCATGAGGAGAAATACATAATCAAAATGAAATCTTGATCAAGGGGTTCAACAAACCTGCTACAGGATCCAAAGATTTACATTTCAATAGAGAATTTGCACAACCCTTTATAGTTCAAGCGTAGGCCAGTTTGTGGGATTCTTGTGCACTTAGATATGAGCACTTATAATGAGTTGATTGTAATGTATAAGCATCAGGATCCAATGCAATTTAGTTTTCAAAGCAAATGAGTTTATGGGATTATTAATTGTTAGTTAGTTATTCTTTAATCTGGTACTCACAAACCATTTTACAGTAAGAAAGCAGTTCTGAATTCGATCTTCTACTCATACACTAAAAGTATAAACGGATTTCTGGCAACTCTCACCGAAGAACAAGATCTTTCTCTTTCATGTAAAGTGCAATCTCCATAAACATTTTAATTGCTTCCTTCTAATTGAAGTCAAATAAATTTATATAAAAGTATGAACTAATTTCTAAACCCCTCAGTTCAGATAATGTACCAATCAAATTTTCTGTAGAGACATTTTATGTATCATCCAAAAAATAGATTTAATTTTTTTCCTAATTGAAGGATGCTCGTCCATAATTACCAGAAGTATTATATGTATTTCCTAACCAAAAAAGAAAGTTGCAAACAACTCGTTCATGGGAATACCTTGGATTAGAAAATCAGAATCAAGAAGTCCCTCTACAGTCCCTTTGGATAAAAGAAGCATTTGGAAAGGAAGTCATTATTGCTACACCGGATACAGGTAGAAAGACCCTCTTCCTCCTCAACGGTCTTAGAAGCGGGCAACATGCATGGGTTATACTAGATCATAGTCACCTAATAGAAAAGACGACTTGAATTTATTTGTGTTAGGGGTATGATGGTAGTGTCAACTTCAGTTGCAATAGGTGCTTTGATTTGAGTCATAAAAACAACTTCAGTGACCTACATTTTTCAAATAAATTAATAAAAATGTGTTTGAATTTTATCAATAGTGTATATGCATGTCCACAAATTTTTTCTGACCCCTTTATTACATGGATTAATATAATAAAAATCTGAGTTTTCAAATTATTTGGTCCCATAGGAAGCTGATTGGAGCCAAATCTTTCAACAAGGGATTTCAAGCTGAAAATGGGCAACTTGATTTATCTAAAGTAAAAGAAAAATCAACACCACATGATATAGTTGGGCATGGTTCCCATACTCTATCCACAACAGGAGGGAATTTTGTGAAGAAAGCAAGCCTTTTTGGATATGGAGAAGGCACTACAAAGGGAGGGGCTCCTCGTGCCAAAGTTTCTAGGGAGAAAAAACTCTACGGTGAAGTCAAGGTACCAATTTGTAGTATGTGCCTCTATTCAAAGATTTTCTCTTGGACTAAATATTCTAGCATATCTTAAAGATAAATCATAATAATAAGATTCATAATAACATTTTTTATGGTTTTATGCATTTGTTAAACCATTAGAAGTGGCCAAAGGTGCTTGATTCTGGATTACAAATACCACAATCTTTTAGTAAATAACAGTCTTAAATCATTATAGAGAAATCTTCATTCATTATTAGCAAGTTGCCTTGGTGTGAGATTAGACAAGATTGGGTGCTTCATCCTCACTTTTGTTAGTGTACCAGAAGAAAGTTCAAGTTTAGGTTTAGTCAAAGTAAGAATGAAAGATAATTTTATGATTGAAGAAATCTAATTATATATTGTTAAGATATATGTTGATGGTTTCATGTGTGTTCAGTTTGCTTTGTGTCATTGTACTAATGTTTCATTTGTTTTTGTGTCATTCTTACAAAAATGGTTGGAATGTATTTGATCATGCATGTTGTGAAGGTAGAGAGGAATATACAGGTAGAGATGAATATAGAGTGAGAAAGGAAGATTGAGACCAATAGATAGAGGTAGATATGAATATAGAACAAGAGAGGAAGATGGAGAAAAATAGATAGAGATATAGAGAGAGATAGAGGGGGAAATAAAGATATAGACAAATGGGGAGATAGAGAGGGATAGATAGAAAGAGATAATCAGGAAGAGGGGGAGAGAGATACATGGTGAGATAGAGTGATATAAAGATAGAGATATAAGGATATATAGAGAGAGGGGGAGAGGGAGAGAGAAAAGGAGAGAAAAATAGATAAAAGTAGAGAAAGACAAATAGAGATGGAGAAGACAAATAAATATTGAGAGGGAGATATAAATCAGGGGAGATAGAGAGAGAGAGAGAGAGAGAGAGAGAGAGAGAGAGAGAGAGAGAGAGATAAATGGGAAGAGAAAGACATAGATATAGAGATATATGGAAGATATAGGGATAGAGAGGTTGAGATATAAAGATAGACAAGGGTATATGCAGGGAGCAAGTGATGGAGAGATGAGGAGAGATAGAGAGAAAGGGAGAGAGATAGGTAGAGGAGGGAGAGAGAGAATGGGGAAGAGGGAGATATATGTAGAGAAGGAGAGAGAAGAAGAGGGGGAGGGGGAGAGAGGGAGAGGGAGAGGGAGAGGGAGAGATAGAGGTTGATATAGAGAGATAGACATGGATATGAAAAGAGATAGGGAGATATATGTAGAGAAGGATTTGGATATAAAGAGATAGAGAGATGAGTGAGAGGGAGAGAGAGCGAGACATAAAGATAAATATATATAGTAGAAGAGATGGAGGGAGAGATGGAGTGAATAAGATAGAGAGAGGGAGACAATTCTAGAGATAGGGACATAGATGTATGGGTAGAGAGAGGGAGAAATTTCTAGAGATGGAGGGGGAGAGAGGAATATAGAGTTAGAGATGAATTTAGAGCACAAGAGGAAGAGTGAGACAAATAGATAGAGGTAGATATGAATATAGAATGAGAGAAAAAGGAGAAAAATAAATAGAGATATAGAGAGAGATAGAGGGATAATTAAAGATAGAGAGAGATAGGGAGATAGATGGGGAGAGATAGGGAGTGATAGAGAGGAAGAGATAAAGAGATAAGGTGGAAGAGGGAGAGATAGAGAGAGATATATGGTGAGATAGAGTGATATAAATATAGAGATATAAGGAGATATAGAGAGAGGGGGAGAGGGAGAGAGATACAGAGAAAAAATAGAGAGAAGTAGAGAAAGACAAATAGAGATGGAGAGGAAGATAGAAATAGGGAGAGAGAGAGAGAGAGAGAGAGAGAGAGAGAGAGAGAGGGAGTTATATGGGCAGATAAAGGGAGAGAGATGTTGAGATATAAAGATAGATAGGGGAATACAGAGGGAGCAAGAGAGGGAGAGATGGGGAAAGATAGAGAGAGGGAGGAGAGAAAGAGAGAGAGATAGGTAGATGAGGGAGAGAGAGAAGATGGGGAAGAGGGAGATATATGTAGAGAGGGGGAGAGAAGAAGAGGGAGAGGGAGAAATATAAATAGAGGGTGATATAAAGAAATAGAGAGGGATAGGAAAAGAGATAAAGAGATAGGGAGAGATAGATAGGGAGATATATGTAAAAAAGGATATGGATAGAAAGAGATAGAGATGAGTGAGAGGGAGATTAAGTGAGAAATAAAGATAAAGATATAGAGTAGAAGAGATGGATGGAGAGATGGAGTGAATAAGATAAAGAATGAAGAAGGGGGAGAGAGGGAAAGGATATATATGTAAAGGGATAGAGATAGAGAAATAGATGTAGAGAGATATAGATAGAAAGATATAGAGAGGAGTGAGAGAGAGAGAAAGAAAGAGATAGAGGTAGACATAATGAGGTATATATAGAGAGGGGAAGGGAGAGATAGGGAGATAGAGATAGAGGGGCAATAGTGAGAGAGAAAGAAGACGATAGAGATAAGTAATAGAGAGGTTTAGATAGGTGAAAAGATAAAGAGATAGAGATAGAGGTAGGAAAGACGTAATGAGGTATATATAGAGGGGGGAGGGAGAGATAGAGATAGAGATAGAGGGGCAATAGTGAGAGAGAAAAAAGGTGATAGAGATAAGTAATAGAGAGGTATAGATAGGTGAAAAGATATTAAAAGGTTAAAAACCCACTTTATGCAAACCATTTCACATAATACAATGAATGAAGATGACACTCTTATTGTATATTCTAATATAAAACAATGATAATACAGTGAATAATGATGACACTTATTGTATATGAACCAACTAAAAAAAATATTATAACAAAAACACAAACAAAAATATTACTCATTTTAGAATCCTACAATCGATATCTCTTGATGCTTTTTATATAGACTATGAAAGAGGATAGATATACTAGCCATGGGATGCCTAGCTTAACTCTGAACAAATCAGATTTTGGGATGATGTCAAAAGTAGCATTTACAGCCCTAGGTTCTACCAGGACAAAAAGAACGGTGAAATCAATGGGCGGGACTAAGAGTCTATCATGCATAGGAATGGTGGTTTTTGATTCATCATACCCATCTTTATGCAAGAATTTTATCAAGAGAATCTCCTTTGTGATCATGTTCATATGACTCACAATATCAACTACAACACTAGTTACAGAGTTCCCATTGAGATGAGCAGGGATATATAGAGGAGAGGATTCTCTATTTATATTATGGTCCTGTGACATAAAAGTCATATCAGGGGAACCAATTGGAGGCTGAGTGGATGGGATGTTCATAAAAGAGACCATGTCTATGCATTTCAAAATGACTCTAGCTCAACACACCCTAAAGGCTCGAAGATCCAACAATGACCTATTTAGACTTTGTCTCCCAATATTTAGGGAGCCTTCTAACTACGTTGTTAGGGGTTGTAGATTGGGTTACAAGGTTGTGTGCCCTGCAACATGCAAACCTACAACACTCCTAGGATACGAGAGAAGGGGGATCGATTTATTTGAGACCCAATATCATGAAACAAAATCAAAATAGTTCACTTCAGGCTCACCAAAATGTAGAGGGGGGTTGACTACTCTGAGAATCCAGGTCATGGGAGGGTCCTAAATAGTAGGCTTCCCTAATCTACCTCATGCTTGTTAGATGTTTCAAAAAGGTTTATGGTTTGAAGGTTGAAAAGGAAGAGCAACTTGATTGTTGCTATCCTTCTACAAAATCGAGTGTTTCAGGAAGTCAAGTGAGTGGATTTTCAGGCTTCGAACTATAACTCAGACAACTTACTATCAAAGGACTACATAGCAGGATAAGGTCTCTAATGTGACACATTGGCTTCTCCGTGGTGTGCTAGCGTCTATACAAATAGAGAGCATAAGGTACAATATGAAACCATAGATCATTAGAGGAAAATTATCTTTGAGCATTAGAGCATTAGAGCATTTAGAGCATTATCATTTAGCATAGTAGAAGCATATTAATTTAGAATCATGGCTTAGTTTATTAGTTGCATTTCCATTATCATAGTACAGTTTTATAACACATTTGCATCATAGTCTTTAGCATCATAACCATTATCATTTACAACATATCGCATAGTTTATCATCATGTAGGGATAGATTTCTTGCATCTTTCAACATTTTGTTCCTCAAGTTGCCATTCTAACAGTCATAGTGCATACACAAATCTGAGAACCAACATGATTTAATGAATCCCTGAACATAGGAAACAATGGAACGATTTTAGGGAGTTTGTTGTGTTTTAATTAGATTAGTTTAGGATTTCAATTCTCTAATATAATATGTTTCATTGATTGTGTGGATTTATTATTCATTTACTCCTATTACTCCAATTCACACCATGCGATACACTCCTATCTCCCTCCTTCCCTCTTTCTCTCCCTCCCTCTCTCCCTCCTACCTACCACTCCCTATCTCCGTCACACACACTACTTCTCTCCACCTACACGTCACTCTCCTTAAGTTTGTTGTGTTTTAATTAGATTACTTTGTGATTTAAATTCTCTAATATAATACATTTCATTGATTGTGTCGATTTATTATTCATTTACTCACATTACACCAATTCACACCATGTGATACACTCCTATCTACCTCCTTCCCTCTTTCTCTCCCTCCCTCTATCCCTCCTACCCTACCACTCCCTATCTCCCTCTCACACACAACCTCACTCCACCTACCCATCCCTCTCCTTAAGTCTCTTTATACCTATCCCTCCCACCCTACCACTCCCTATCTCCCTCCTCCCGCTTTGTCCCCGTCCCTCTAAAAGCAGCCCCAACATTTTCTCATTTTTGTTTATGTAGGTATTATCCATGAGGAGCTTGCGAGAGGCTTGGCCTACTACATAAGTCAATATTTTTTCTTCCTCTAATTGTTTTTCTTAATAGTTTATTTATTTGTTATTCAAGTATTTTTTTATTGTACTTCTTTATATTTTTTGCATTCTATTTAGTTAATTAAAACTATCAAACTTGGAAATGAACCCTCAAAACAAACATTTGCTCGTACATTTATTAATTAATTAAAAATTTAAAAAGCATTGTATCTTTATTTTTAATTAATTAATAAATACGGTCAAATGTCCGCTTTGAGGGCTGCACAGACAATTTCATCAAATTTTGGCATTCAAGTTGTTAGTAGGTTTTAAGTGTCTCTAGTAGCAAGTTGCTTTTGGAGCATATGAGATGCCAACACACCATAGCGACACTAGCATGTCACACTGTCATCCTTGGTCCACGCTTTCATCCTCTAGCTGAAAGCTTGTCAATCTATCTCCTAAGTCATTTAAGGTTTGTTCACCCAACTTCTAAAGTTCTCTATCATAAACAACCAAAAAACACAATTTAGTCTTTCCTTTATCCTTAATCTCATCACCTGAGCTTGTCATGGAGGTAACCTAGAGTCATTTGTCCCATGTATACTCTTCCTTATCCTATAGACTCGAGAGTGGTAGATCTTTTTTGTTACACTATCCCTCCCACTCCCTATCTCTCTCCTTCCCTATTTCTCTCCCTCTATATATCCCTCCTACCCTACCACTCCATATTTCCCTCACACACAACCTCTCTCCACCTACTTTTCCCTCTCTCCTTAACTCTATACCTATCCCTTCCACCATACGAACCCTTATCTCCCTCCTTCCCACTTTCTTTGCCTCTCTCTATACCTCCCACCTTGCCACTCCTTATCTCTCTCCTTCCTGCTTTCTCTCCCTCCCTCTATCCCTCCCACCCTACTACTCTCTATATTCCTCTCTTTATCCCTCCCACTTTACCACTTCGTATCTCTCTCCTTCCTCTCTTCCCCCCCCTCTCTCCCTCACACACACAACCTCTCTTCACCTACCCCTCCCTCTCCCTAACTCTCTCTATACCTATCCCTCCCACCCTACCACTCCCTATCTCCCTATCTCCATCCTTCCCTCTCTCCCTCCCTCTATCCTTCCCACCCTACCACTCATTTTTATTAATAGTTTATTTATTTTTCATTCAAGTATTATTGTTGTTGTACTTCTTTGTATTTTTGCATTCTATTTAGCTAGTTAATACTATCAAACTTTAGCATTTGAGTCGTTAGTAGGTCTTAAGTGTCTCTGGTAGTAGGTTTCTTTAGGAACATACGAGATACCAACACACCACAAAGACACAAGCATGACACACTATCATCCTTGGTCCATGCTTTCATCCTCTAGCCAAGAGCTTGTCACTTTATCTCCTGAGACCTCTAAGGTTTGGTCACCGAGCAACTTCTGAAGTTCTCTATCATAAACAATCAAAAAACACAATTTAGTATTTATCCATCATATCGTCACCTAATCTTGTCATGGAGGTAATCTAGAGTCGTTTGTCCCATGTATACTCTTCCCTATCCTATAGACTCGAGAGTGGCAGATCTTCTTTGTTGCACTATCCCTCTCACTACCTATCTCTATCCTTCCCTCTTTCTCTCCCTCTATCCCTCGTACCCTACCACTCCCTATCTCCCTCACACACACACAACCTCTCCACCTACTTTTCCCTCTCTCCTTAACTCTCTTTATACCTACCCCTCCCACCCTACCACTCTATATTCCTCCCTTTATCCCTCCCACTCTACCACTCCCTATCTCTTCTCCTTCTCTTTCCCTCCTCTCTCAAACATACAATTTCACCCACCCCCTCTCCTGCACTCCCTCTATATACTCCTCCCACCCTACTCAACTCATTCCCCATCTCCTATCATCCTTCCTCTCTCCCTCTCCCTCTCCCTCCCCCCCTCCTTCTACCTATCCCTCCCCCTCCTCCTCCCAATTTCCTTCCCCCTCCCTCTCACTCTGATTCCCTCTCCCACTCCCACTCCAACTTCCCCCCTCTCTCCCTAACTTATTTCTATACCATCCTCCCCACCCCGCTCACTCCCTATCCCCACCTTCCCTCTCTCCTCCCCCCTCCCCTTTGCACACACACAACCCTCTCTCCACATACACTAACTCTCTTTATACCTATCCCCACACCCCACACCTCCTTATTCTCCCAACTACTACCCTACATGGCCTTCTCACCAACACATAAACTCACCTTTCCCTCTCTTTTTATACCATCCCTCTTCCCTCTATCCCTCCCACCCTACCATTTCCTATCTACCTCCTCTCTCTCTCCCTCCCTCTATCCCTCACACCCTACCACTCCCTATCTCTCTCTCCCTATCTCTCTCCCTCCCTCTCTCCCTCACACAAACACAACCTCTCTACACCTAGCCCTTCCTCCCTCCCACTCTCCATCTCCCTTCTTACCTCTTTCTCTCCCTCCCTCTATCCCTCAGACCCTACCACTTACCATCTCCCTCTTTCCCTCTCTCCCTCCCTCTCCCTCAAACACACACAACCTCTCCACCCACCCCTTCCTCCTCCCTAACTCTCTTTATGCCTATCACTCCCACCCTACCACTCCTTATCTCCTCGCTCCCCTCTTTCTCTCCCTCTCTATCTCTCCCACCCTACCACTCTCTATCTCCCTCCTTCCCTGTCTCCCTCGCTCTCTCCATATCTCCCTTCCTGCCTCCCTAAATATTTCTATACCTATCCCCCCCACCTTCTCTGCCTCCTTCGATCTCTCTCCCCCCTTTATCCCTCTCATCTCACCACACCCTCTCTACCTCTTTTGATCTCTCTCCCTCCCTCTATCCCTCACACCCTACCAATCCCTATCCCCCTTATTCCCTCTCTCTCCCTCCCTCACTCACACAACCTCTCCCCACCCACTCCTTCCTCCCTCAACTCTTTTTATACCTATTGTCCCACTCCCCATCTCCCTCCTTCCCTCTTTCTCTTCCTCCCTCTATCTCTCCCACTCTACCACTTCTTATCACCCTCCCTCCCTCTATATCTCTCTCCCTCTCTCCTTCACACATACACACAACCTCTCTTCACCCACCCCTTCATCCCTCCCACCCTACCACTCCCTATCTCCTCCAATCTACAACAACAATGTCTCTTAACTTCTCCCTGGAAAAGCTACGCCTACCTTCACTCACCCCAAATTATGGGAAAATAAAATCAAACAAGGATGGTCAAGTATCCTCTTTATTGCAACTACTTCCTTCAATTTTGTAACTCCCATCCCATTCCCAACATGGGAAAGGAAAATATAATTCATAAAAAATATTAATCTCTCCAATTCATGTACAAATCACTCCCAAGAAGAAAGGTCATCAATAGCTAACACTATGATTCTCCACTCCTCACAAATAGGAGTCCATTTTGAAAATTTGTTCTGCCAACACAATATAAGCATCCAAATTTGCTTGCAATTGTGGAAGAGTGTTAACAACTGTAGATGCTCTTGCATCATTTGTCTAATTAGTTATCCTCAATAATATCCATTGACTTCCTTATTATGTTGAAAATATACCATGCAAAAGCTTCGCAAGGATTTTATAGACTTGAGTGGTATAGCTAGATGCTCTACTAAATGACTGGAACCTCATCAACTAAGTTTTTTTGTGCCCTTGGTGTTGTTTCTTTATTTGTTGGTTTTTCTTTTATCTATTGGCTTTGTTTTTCTTTTGTAGATTTTTGATAGTCCTTTGTTGCTTGTAGCTTCTCCTACTAGCTTGCATGACTTTGGTCTAATTTTTCTCTATTTATGTCTTAATGTTTTGGGTCAAGGCCCTTCATCTACAGTCAAAATGACATCTATCCTTAAAAAAATCCAATATGGATGTCAAGAGGCATAATGAAACATTCCTTGACTAGAACCATACATTAAAATTAAATAACCTACATGGAATGACTACAAGGAACAAAAAAATGCACACATTAAATTTATTCATGCATTTAAATAGTGAATGTTCATTCAAATACACATACACATTACACACAGTTAACTTTCAATCACAAAAAAAATACATAATAAACATCATTAAAAAAATTCAAGCACAAAAAATGAACACATTTCAATATCAAACAGTAAAATAAATTGTACACATTACACACATAGTTAACTTTCATTTATCACTAAGTTTTATTTGTACGTATTCCACATAAATTGAACATTATATATTTGTATAGTTAACATAAAATAGCTGAAATTTATAATCAAAGTTCAAATATATAAAAGTATAGAGGCATAAATAAAGTAAACTCAAAAGCTATAAACATGTTAAAGTTACAATTGCACTTAACTAAGAATTTATTAAGACACGTACTTTAAAAGTGAATGCAAAAATTAAATTTCACATACCGCATACATGCATACCACACACACACACAATGAATGCCAAAGAAATTTCAAACACTCATATCACAATGTGAATACCAAAAATAAAAAGTGACTACCAAAGTTCATACTTCTTACACAAAGTGAGAAAAAATACACATGAACTATAAAATTACATTCAAATATATCAAATTGCAAATATACATGAAATAAACATACACCCCACACAAAGTGAATACCAAAAAATAATTTTCAAATACACACAAAGTGAATACCAAAATTAATTTTCAATTCAAATACACATACAATTCACTCAACTAAAAAGAGAATGAAAATGCATACAAAGTGAAAAAAAAACACATGAACTAAAATATTCTGTTCAAATACATAAGCAATCAAATAGCAATCACAAAGTGAATGCAAAGTTAAAAAACATGTGAATCTAAAATTGCAAACACGCTTCACATATAATTTATTCACCATAAAAATGAATGCTAAAATTAAAACACATTATCAAATTTAGTTCAAACATGCACACCACAAAATGTTAATAAACTTAACTTCCAAGCACACACACCACAAAAAATGAATGCCAAATTAAATTTCATGTACATTAAATTCACATAAATAAAAAATGATCTTCAAAGTTTAAACATACTTCATCTCTATACAAAGTTATTGCAAATACTCGTAACCTACATTCAAATATATCAAAGTACAAACACACATCCACATAGTGAATACCAAGATATGCATGAAATAAAAAATTAAAGTTCATACATATCAATATATAAACAACCACATAAAGTGAATGCAAAGTTAGAAAACATACTAAACTCAAGTTGCAAACATACTTCACATAGAATTTATCACCACAAAAATAAATGCTAAAATAAAATCACTTGTGCACACACATAGAATGTGTGTCAAATTTAGTTCAAACATGCATACCACAAAAATTTAATAAACTTAACTTTCTCAATCACACACACCGCAATGCCAAATTAAATTTCATGCACACATTAAATTCACCCAAATAAAAAATGACATTCAAAGCTCAAACATACTTCGTCTATGTACAAACTCATTACAAATACCCATAACTTACATTCAAGTATATCATTTGAAGTACAAACATGCATGAAATAAACACACTCCACACAAAGTGAATACCAAGATTAATTTTCAAATACACACAATTCACTCAAATAAAAAGTGAATACGAAAGTTAATAATTCATTCATTCAAAGTGAGAAAAAAATACACTTGAACTAAAAACTTATGTTGAAAGGAAAAAAAGACAATCCACACAAAGTGAATAAAAAAATTATTTTCAAATACATGCACAATTCACTCAAATAAAAAGTGAATACCAAGGTTCATACAAAGTGAAGGACACACACATGAAATAATAACTTATGTTTAAATATATCAAAAGTCCATACACATGCAAATAAAAGCTTAAATTTTATATATCAAAAGTACAAGAAACCACATAAACCAAATGCCAAAGTTAGAAAACCTGCTAAACTTAAATTTCACACATGTATACACACATGCACACATAATGGATGCCAAAATTAATTCAAAAACACACACTATAAGAAGTTAATAACAATCTTAACTTACACGCACACACACCAAAAAAAAGTGAATGCCTAATTAAATTCCACACAAGCTTAAACTAAATTCACACAAATAAAAAATAAATTTCAAAGAACATACTTCACCTGTGTAAAAAGTTATTACAAATATCCATTAAGACAAAACTTAAGTTTAAACATACCAAAGAACAAACGTGCACATTAAGTGACACCAATTTTATTAAACATGCTAAAGATCAAATACATTTTTACATGAAAATTTTTCAAACACAAACCACCAAAAATGAACACCAAAGTTGAATCTCTAACACATAGTTGTCAAGACTAAATGTCAAACACAATTCACATAATATGAATGCCAAAATTAAATCAAACACATAGTTCAAATAAAATGAAAGCCAAATTTAAAATGTACTTTGCACATACATAATGAATGCCAAAAGTGATTCACACCATCCAAACTAAAGTTGTAAACATATGCATCAAGTAAACATCTAAGTTTAAATATCCCAAACTGCCAACATAAACAATGAATGAAAAAGTTGAATTCCAAACACAACTCACACAAAATGGATGTCAAAATTAATACACTTTGCATGCATAAAGTGAATAAGTGAAAAAAATCAAGCATGTCTAACACAAAGTTAGTTCAACCTCAAACAAAGTAAACATTTTAAAAACTCTTCACATAAATTTCAATTGTTACACACATGGATGGTTGAAACATACACTTGAGTTCAACCCCACATTAAGTAAACATTTAAAAAACACACACAAAGTTCAATCGTTACACACATACTTGGTTGAAACATACACTTGAGCTCAACCCCACATTAAGTAAACATTTAAAGAACAATCGTCACACAACTCAATCACTACACATATTGTTCATTCAAGCATACACTTTATAAATATAAAGAGATACTACTAAGCTCACTCAAATTAATAATGAGAGAAAAACACTCTTCACACAAAGTTCAATCGTTACACACATAGTTGGTTGAAACATACACTTGAGTTCAACCCCACATTAAGTAAGCATTTAAAGAACAATCTTCACACAGCTCAATCACTACACACATTGTTCATTCAAGCATACACTTTATACATATAAAGAGATATTACTAAAGCTCACTCAAATTAATAAAGAGATGCCAATATTCAAGCACACACCTTACACAAATAAGTGGTTACACACAAATAATAAGTGGCTCACACAAAGTGAGTGTAAAAGGTCAACATTACACAAACACATATATCAAAGCAAGTGGCAAAATTTCAAATTATTAGTGTGAACCCTAATTTCATACTTGCACAAATAAGGCAAACAAACACAATATTAGATAATATGCAAGCAAGAAACAAGGATTCCCCATGAAATCCATTTACGATGCTTAAAAATAGGAAAAAATGAAGAAATAAATAAGAAAGCAATGAAATCCTAATTTAAACAATGCAAACTCTTGATCCCATGGGGGAGTTGGTGTCGATTGGTATGTTGAAATCAACCCTTTCCCAACTCCTTTGTAAGCTTTGTTGATGGTTTATGACTGATCCACCTTGATGAAGATTCAATCAAGCTTCATGATAAAAATCTGCATAACGTAGCTAAGAATGTGAAGAAATGGATGAAACTAGATATGCTTGAGGAAGAAGTTGAGTATAGTAAGTTTACTCAAATTGTGGATGATGAAATGAGAGGAAGAGTTTCTCATTTATAGATTTTAATCTTGGAAAAATGAGTGAAAATAAGCAATGTGGGATCATTCAACATCCAATGGCCAAGTGCCACTTGTCAAGATGTGAATGGTTAAGGAATGAGCACATTTTGATCAATGTGCAAGTTTGAATTTTGAATTTGATAAAGTGACATGTTTAGGGGGATGAAAGAAATGGAGTTAATGTCACTTGGCTCAATGCACAAGGACATGTAAGAGGCATTGAATGCCTTGTTGGAAGGACCAAGCCCATTTGAATTTGAATTCAAATTTGAGGGAATATTCCCTTTTGATGCCATGTTGGGAGAAAATAGACAATTAAATAAATCAAAGTAATTGATTTATTGTGCAAGTTGCATTCTCTAGAGGATGTGACATAGATTAGGATTAAATTAATCAAAGCTTAATTAATTTAATGAAGAATTAGGAGATGTGACAATTTAGACTTAAATTTATGAATTGATTTAAGTCAAGAATTGAGAGGAAAGGTTGAATTAAATAAATGTTTTGATTTATTTAACTAAAGGGGATAATGTTAGATTAAATCAAATAATGTTTAATTTATTCAATTTAATAAGAAGACTTTAGGGATTTAATCAAATAAGATAAATTATTTAATTAAAGAGGTATTAAGAATTAATTTAATTAAATTGATTAATTTAATCAGCAAAGGAGAAAGACTAATGATTTATTTAATCAAGGGATGAAAGGTCTTGATAAGCCGAGAATATGATTCAAGAAGAAATGATGTTAGTAGGATCAGAATCAGGATCCAGTGTGTCAGATCGAATTGTACATTTTCCATGTCTACAATTAGTGCTAAAAAATTATATGCCAAAAGTTTCAATAATTAGTGCTAACAAATTATATGCTTAAACTTCAAACACAATTCAAACAAACAATTAGTGAATACCAATATTTAAACACCCACACACAAAGTAAATATCTAAGTTAAAATACACACTTCATATAACCAATAAATGCAAATAAAGTGAACTCAATTTTAAGCAAACAAAGTGAATTAATACCCACACTTTACAGAAACAGTAAAAAGATTCCAACGTAAAACACGATAAACATGTTTAAATTGTAGCCTACCTATGACATCACATAAATTATTCGAAGTAAATAAATTCCAAATCAAATAAAAAAACAAAAATGTTTAAATTATAACTTGCTAATAACATAATAATTATTACAATATTCTTCCGCTACATTACATAGTTTACACAATTAAAAATAATACAAAAAATCAAAAAGAACACACACAAAGTAAGTCTTAAGGATTCAATTGCCCTTTCCTTTCAATTTTTGTTAAAAAAACTCAAGCCTCGTAGAATGGTCATGGCCAATGACCATTCCTTGCAGCCTTAAGGAAGGGGCCACTTCAAATTGGCCATTCTTTTTAGCCTTTTAAAAAGAGACAAGCCTAATAGAATGGCCATGGCCAATGGCCATTCCATGCAGCCTTAGGAAGGGGACCAATTCAACCCCTTCCAAATAAAAAAAAATTGTATTAAATAACAAATCATTTTACATATTTTACATGTCAAATTTCACCAACTCATTTCTACACCTATTTTTATTACTTTTATTATAACAACTGACATTTTTCCAAGTTCAAATTCCAAACATTTTGTTAAATTTTATAGACACGTGTACAAATATCATTTAAGTTAATACAACTTCAACTATTCAGCCAAGCTTGCAAATATTTTGACATTAAAAGCATATCAAAAAAATCTCTAAACACTGACAACATGTGAAAGAACCAACATCAACCATGGTTTAAATTTGTACGAAGTTCCCTGTCAATAAAAGATACAACAATTAAGCATACTTTTATTAAAATAAAACTATGATATAATAAGACTCAATAAATGACTTTAATGAAAATAAAATAATACTTATCCAATGTTGCAGAATCTATGAAGAGCACCAAAACTTTAAAAAAGTAAATAAAAAAATCAGACCATAGATCTACCACATTTTAAAGTATAGACTAAGTATCCTTTGAATATAAAAATGATATTCTGAAAATATTTCTACATGATACTCACTAGAAAATGTGATATAAATGAGAACAACATATTTTATGGTCATTGCAAAAAAATAATAATGAGAATTAGTGAAGAGTTAAATAATGAGAGAACAACGACAGACAAAAAGATTGTTTCAAAGAGAATAGAAATAGGGCACTGACCGCAATGACATTTCTTGTTTGAAAAAATGGTTGCAATGTTAACAACAGTAAGTCATTGTGGTATGAAAAGGCATGTTACATGGAAAATAAGAAAGAAAATAAAACAAAAGAAAATATATTAATGAGCATAAGTGACTAAAACAAATAATTGTTATAAAAAATCAATTTAACAAGCAAAGAAAAAGGATTATGCAAAAGACTATCCTTCTACTATATAAACCAAGACAATTCATCTAGAAAGGTATCAAATAATTATGAATAGAGTTCTAATGATAGATCTGTAGATCATCAACAAAAAGATGCAGAAACTTGAAGAGCACATTGATACAACTACACAGTTATACAATAGAATTCACAATTGAATCCAACAAAACAAGCAACTAATCACAACAACTAACAATTATTCTCCAGAACTATTTTCTAACAACTGAAAACTAACCGTATATATTATCTTACAAAGCATAGGTGGGATTTTAGTAATACAACCCTCCGCTGTAGCTGAACCATAGATGAAAACATATAAAACTAGGAGAAATTAGTCATTGCCTATTTAGTCAATTTGGCACTCAAATCACTATGGCCATAGGTAAGCAATTTCGGGGGATTTATAGAGTGTTACAAAAAAATAGGACAGTTAATAAAGACTGAACAATGAGCTATAAATTCACTGTCATTTAGAAAGTGTTTTATGCAACCTTACGATTTGTCATTTGTGGAAGTATTCGTGCATTTGCAATGTGTTTGTTCTCTCAAGAGAGGGATTTGATTGTCACAGTTTTCAATTTGGTGTTCAAATGATGGATAGTGCCATCAAGCTTACATTAGGATATCTTGCTACAATCTTCATCAATTGCTGTCAATAATAATGATTAAAATAAATACAAATCCTACAAATTTGGGATTTGATTTATTGAAAACTTTTTTATAGAAAGAGTAAAGAGAAAATTTAATTACTAATTTATCATTCTTGAATAGGTATCCTTTACACTATAATTTCTTTCTACAATAGAAATACACCACAACTTTGCAAATGAAGACAGTGCAAAACCAATTAGAAAATGTTGATTTCAAAGGGTTCAAAGGGTTACATGGGATGTCAAGGGCTAAAAAAAGGAGTTGGAGAAAAAAGTTCAATCTTAGGTTTTTGTGTTGAGGAGAAGATATTTTGGGTTGTTACCTTATTTTTAAGGAAATTTAGAAATTCTATGAGTAGTAAAGATGTATGGAAGGCTCAGCAATTACATTTCTTCTGTAGCTGCCCTGTTCCACCCGTTTGGTGGTGCTATAGACATAATTGTAGTGCAGCAACAAGACGGGACATTTAAGGGCACGCCTTGGTATGTAGGTTTGGTAAATTTCAGGGTGTTGTGAAGCTCAACGAGAAATTTGTGACGGTATCGGTGAATGGCGTAGAAGCATATTTTCATATGCATTTGCTTAATAATGGTCAGGCTTATTTCTTGAGGGAAGAGAATTCTGATGAAGAAGACAGGAGTTTGCATTCGTTAGTTGAAGATGAGGTGGTCATTGTGAGCCGCAGAGAGAGCTTCAAGTCTGCTGAATCTATTGTAGACATAGAAGAGCAAGTTGATAGTGGCGTTGGTGGCTATGGAGATGATGAAATGGAAGAGAACAAAATTAAGGCATCATTGGATGCGGATGGCATTTCAATGGTTCATCAAAACAGTGGGGAGATATTCTTCTCCTTTGCTGGGCACAACTACAACTTGTCAGATGAGCAGTTTGAGAATGGTTTGTAGAATGGCAATTCTAACTCTTCACCAATGGATGAAAATAATATCAGAGAACACAATTTGGAGATTGCATTAGACAATAGGGTCAATTTGGCTCTCTTGCCTTCGGAAAATTCTAGCATCCAACAAAAAGTATCTGCTATTCCTTTGCAAGGAGAATGTGCAAATGGAAATGAGAACAAAATGTTCCTAGTCACCTAGAATCTTCAACAGTGAAGCATACTAAGAGTACTTTTGTCAAGATAGATACAGTCAGTCAAACTGAGTACCAAGGCAAGGTTTCAGACAAAGGGTGGAGACCATATAAAGATACCTCAATGTTCAGAATGGAGGAAAGCTCAAGCACTCATAGTCTGGCTGCAGGGAACACCTCACAAACTCATGACATTGTACTTTCTAGATACAATACTTATGAATCTATGATTATGAGAATATGGAGCTAACACAATCAGAAGATGTTTTCCAATCCATGTGAAGACTGGGAAGTGAATACCAAAAGCTGAAGGGTAACAATCAATATATAAAAAGACTGGGAAGTGATCTATGTTTGGCATAAAAAATTACTCCAACTGACCAAATCAGTATAAGTTTTTTTAAATTCTTGTAAATATATATAAAGGTAAATGAAATTAGAGAAAGGAATGAAGAAGTTGTTACATTCTCAAAATTCTATTAAAACCTGCTTCTAATTAATATCATGTATTGATGATTCTATATTACTATAAAATCTTCTTTGAATGCCAAATCACATATTGAAAATGTAATTTATTACTATTTTATAAAAGAAATACAGATATGAATAGAATTTTATCTTTGAATTAAAAGCAATAATTCTAAAACAAAATACATATGTTATAAAACTTAAAAGGTTCTTTAGCAAAAATACTTTAAAAATAATTCTTCAAACATCTAAACTAAATTTCACAAAAAATAACCAACCTGATTTAGAGACAAATAAAATTTTATCCTTTCAATTGAGAGTTATGTTTAGAAGTTTGTTCACTCAAAAAGCTTTACAAGAAAACTGGGGCTCTCCAACAATTGATATAAAAGTAAATATAACTTTAATTGAAAGTCATAATTCAAATTATTATAAAAAATTTAATTCAAAAATAGTTAGAGAAAGAAATATAACCTATTCTTGAGAAAAGGACAACCCAAAAGAAGTATGGGTCTAAAACGAAACAACCATTCACAAAAGGTTCCATTCACATTTTAAAGGTAGTGAACCAATTTTATGTGGAGTAGTATCTTCATAAAGGTGTGGGTATGAAATAATATTTTAAGAATATTTGAAGTTCTACATAAAGGTGGAGATTGTGGAGCTAACTTTTGAAGTAATAAAATTAGAAATATATTGTTGTAGTAGATCATTTCTGCAACATGTTAATAATATTTTGAGGATACCCAGACAAAATTCTATGATTCTAAAAAACCCAAGAGCATCAACATGGGGAGGATTTGAAAAGAAATATTTTAGTAGAATCAACATTTATTATATATAACAAGGGTTGGTGCAGTAGGAAAAAAATTGAAACTTGTTCCTTATATCAAACATACAACTAATCATTAAATTTATTGAAAAATGATCAAGCAATAACATACCATTATCACTTGAGCTTGTCTGCATCTGGTTCTCCTGCAATTAAAAAAAATAAAATTGAAAACAAGCCTTGTAATTTTCAAGTTTTTCATGTATTATAAGACAATTTTTATATGGTTTGAATTTTATTTAGTTGTTTTGCAAAGCTTAAAGTTAGTTTTCCAATAAGTAGCCTCAGGTCTCATCAATATGAAAAGGCATGTAAATCAAATAAGCAGGGGCATGTAAAAGAGTAGGTCTACAAAGCTTATATAGGAGATGACCAAGTAAAGACAAAATTGTGGGTGAAACACAAGTAATTGACGTACTTCTGAAAGAATATATTGTTGTTAATAAAGGTCGTAGAAAATAAAAAACATAAAATTCCTCCAATAACATAAGATTGAGATTTCCAAGGCACATTAAACGAGAAAACCCTAAAACACCATGACAAGAAAAAATGAAAAAATAAAACAAAATCAACTGACCTCATGGCCATAGTCAAACAAATTGATGCTCACTCAAATTTAACTATTCATCATTTCTTAAAAAAATTCCCCCTCCAACGCCCCCATCGTGTTAAACACCCAACAAAACCCACAAGAGCCCTAAAAAATTGACTCATGTCACACTCATCAAGAAACTGTGAAAAACTGATAAAAAAATAAATATGACACCTTTGTGGAAACAAAAATGAAACCAATTCCCCACCTAATTCTTCACCTTCGTGATGGCCTCCTCCTATGGATCAACGGTGGGCAGAATGGGTACATCATGAGCGCCAAATTTTAGAAATAATGGCACACAAAGCTCCAAATATTGATAGTGGAACTCGACCTCCATCAAATATGAAAAATTTGTGATGTTATGGATGATGCTTGGATCTAGCTTCTGGTGCTCAAAAGCCCTTTGGAAATTATCCCTGAAGATGTCAAATCAATTGGCGCGCTCCTTTGGGCTTGAGTAGTTCTTCTCAAATCTTATCACAAAGCTCACAAAGTGAACCTCTAGATTTAACAAAGAATTTTGGGCATCAAAACTATCTAGAGCCTCTCCATCTTAATCCGTCACTTCATGAGTAATTTTCTCTGACACCCTTGTATAGGCTGTAAAGATAGCAATCCAATTTAGGAGAAGTCAAAAGATTTTTTTGACAGTTTAATAGATTTTCTAAGTGCCTAGAAGTTGGAAATTGAAAATGGTTTACTAGTGTGAGACCCGATTTCAGACATGAGAGAGGTTTGCGGGGCAAATGTGGACTAGCAAGTCCACAATAAAAGCCTATTGGTTAATGATAGAAAATATTGATCAGCTAACCCTCTACATGACCCCATAACTACCCTTGGGTCAAAAATTTAAAAACCTTATCACATCAAATGCATGAAATGTTGCTCTTCTCACATAAAAAAATAGCAATCATCCACATAAAACTTTAGTTATTTCATTTTAGAAGCTAGCAAACAGATGGTGAAGAGAAATAATACTAAAAAGCTAGTATAGGAGAAACAATGTTAACAAAATATTACATGTGATTAAAAAACAACACACTCAAAACATAACACGATACTCTAAAAACCCTCTCGAGAAAAACCCAACATGAACAACATTCACATACAATATTAACTCAACCATTCACAATACAATGAGATATTTCTTGCTTGTGCTTAACTTGATCCATGTAGCTGTACAATGATTCATAGGTATTAGGAACATTACCACAGGAAACCACTATGCAGTATTACAATACAATGGCCATAGAACCATAGATCGAAAAAAGACCTGTATGAAGTGTACAATGTATAAAGTATACAAAACATATCCAACAAATGGAATGCTATATTTAAAGTGTAGAGACAATTAAACAACATTAAATCAAAGGATTTTCACTAAGCAAACAATATGACAAAATTCATTCTCTTCATTCCTCTTTACTTATAAATGACACATAAGGAGTAGTTATAGCCAGGGAATCACCACCTTGTATCCTTGTTTCTCTCTCATGAACATAACATTTATAGCTACAAATGTATCCTTCAATATTCAATGGCCAATTTTGTGAATACAATGTCTACAATCCTATGATGGTAAATAATATATTCTCTGGAGGATATTTGAAACCAACAAGACATATGATGACATTTCACAATGACAAGGTAAAGTGTTCACAAATGTTATACAAAATTTCTTCATTCCACCGATGACCAACACCAACAATACAAAAGCCTGGATTCAATGCAGTTCTCAGGTAGACTAAGGAAAATCACCAATCAGAAAATATGGCACAAGCACAAATGCTAAATCTTAACGTAAGATGCATTTCAAGAGTGATTGGAAATTCACACCCTTAGAAAAGATCAAATCCTTTTCTCTTTTGAAATAAAACAAGTAGCTTTTTGGTCTGAGTTTCATTACTTTTTGTTTAAAAAATAAACATTTTTTTGGCTCCACGCTCTCCAAACCTTTCTCGTACCTAACTACATTTTTTTTACAACAAGATAAGTTTGACCACCTCCCAACAATACACAACTCATCGAGACTCAAAAGAGCTTTCAAATTATAGGATCCATACAGTAAACTCAAACTACGACAACATATAATTCAAAATAACCCTAATTGGCTCCATTTCAAATAAAATATTTTTTACATAAAATTGCCCAATTGGCTCTTTTTCACATAAAAGTTATTTCAAAAAGATTAAAAACATGGCAAAGCAGAACAAAATTGATAGAAAATTAAACATGTCTGGTCTCTTTCAGAGTCTGCTCGATGAAGGCCTGACTCCCTTCTTTAAAACAAAAACAAAATTCGTCCTAATATCTCCACACCTTTCTTGTTTCTAAGTAGATTTTTTATGCCAAAACTACCATCAAACCTCGTGCACAACACAAATTGGACAAACTCCCAACATACATAGTTAATCAAGACACTAAGAAGCTGAAACTCTACATGATCTATACAATAAAATCAGGCTACACCAACATAGAAGCTGAAATCCTGATGTTCCGTTCAATAAACTCAAGCCATACCCTTCAAAGTAATGCTAATCAGTTCCGTTTCAAATAAAATCTTTTGTCCAACATGCCAAACGATAAAACCCATGCAAATTGACTCCATTTCACATAATAACTCTTATCACAAACCCTAACAATGTGGAAAAGCATAACAAAATTGAGAGAATTGAACATGCCTATGCTCTTTCAGAGTCCACACATCGAATGGCCTTGGCCTGGCCAGTGCCTCGAGAGTCACTATCTTCTTCTCCCTCATCCTCCTCCTCTTCGTCCTCTTTATGGAAGCCATACTCGCTTATCAATTCGAAGGTCCACTAACACTCTTCCAAAACATCCTAACCGGTTTTTCTCCAAACTCAAATTTCTCTAGTCTTCCACCACTAAATTCGAAACACCCCCTAAAAATTTTCAATAGAATTCTTTACCTCAACTGAAGCCACTGCAGGTGCAAAATTGCAATCCACAGGGCTTGTTACAACAGATGCAGGATTCGACCCCACGACCTCCATCTCTATTTTGGTTAGTGAAGTTAGTTTCCTTCGAAGTCTGATGCTTACTTCTATGACAAAGCCTTTTGTTTATTTGCATACGCCTCTTATTGCATGTTTTACTTCAAATAATAGATTACCCATAGGTAAGTACATATTCTTTGGCTCACGTTGTGACCCCAATTTTTTTTCACAGCAAATCATGTGAATCTGGATATCAATATAGAAGGAAATCAATGCAATTGAATCTAAAGACATCATGCATTTGATTTGATTTGAAGGCATCTCCTACAACCGCTGCATCAATCAACTCAGAGGCATTTGAATACAAGTTGAAAGCTGATGAATTAATAAATCTCCCTACAACTGTTGCTTCTATCAACTCAGAATAAATGAAAGTAGGTATTCAGATATCAGAGTTTTAGAGCTTGTAGCTACTGCTTCTACTCATTGGTGATGACCTGAAAACAATTTACCGGCATGATAGTGTGAGACAATAGTTTAGGAGCGTGAGACAAGTATTCCGGCTTATTGTGGACTAGCAAGTCCACAATAAAAGCCTATCGGCTAATTAATAATTGTTAAGAGTTTAAATTAGCTAAATAAATTACAAAGAACATAAATCAATCTTTGGTGTATAATTTAGAAATTAAAACTATATAGTTTTAATTTTGAGGATGGTAAATTTTGCAACATTGAGATGAAAAATAAGTGCAAATGTCGGTGATGGAAAAGAAAAGAATTCATAATTATTTCTCCTTTTATCTGAAAATGTATGTATTGGATACACGAAGTGCGCCATTAGCCATATCCTCTACTAGTTTTTGATTGAAACTTAAGCACAAAACTAAATAACTCCTTACACCTTGTAACTCCGATGTGAAGTTCAGTCCAAGAAACTACTCGTCCATGATGTGTTGGATAGTGGGGACTTACAGAGTGGTTCGTACATACATCATTGCATACAAAGTAGTCGAAGATCAAATGTGTGGCGTGAGACAAGTGATTACTTTTAATCTTTGCCACCGCGATTCTCGGGATAATCGAAATTGAATATTTTGCAAAGGTGTGTAAGTGAAGCTAAGTGTTCTTCAAAAGAGGTGCCTTACTTTTCCATCCCTCTCATTAATAAATTTAAATAACTCCCTTAAAAAAAACTCTAGTATCAATATTGTTATTAGGTGATGACCATAGAGGTAATACTAACAATTGCATTTTAGGTGTGCGATGGGCTATGTCGAACAATTGTATGGATGTATTGGAGTTTGTGTAGATATATTGGTTGAAATATAAAACTGTGTATTTAACCTAAAAAGAGCAACACATGAAATAAATAAAATACAAATGTAAATGCTTTTATTTAATAAATTTAATAAAATAAATACAATTATTAGAGATTGAGAGGGATATGGAGAGGAGACAAGGAGAGGGAGAGATAAAGAGAGAGGAGAGAGGGATAGATAGATATGGAAGGGATAAATATGTAGAGAGGGAGAGAGGAGGAATAAATGAGAGAGGGAGAGATAGAAAGATAGAGATGGAGATAGGAAGTGATATATAGAGAAAAATCAAATGGTAGCACAAAATTTCTAGGAATTAAGAGTTGATAATATTGACACTATCCCCCAGAAGGCTAGAGAAATGGTCTTGAAGAGCAATATGCTCAATTTCCCTGGCTTGGAATTAAAGAAAATGTTTTTGCTTGATCAAGTGCAAGCTCAGGATGATCCAATGCTAGTTGTATAATTTGACTCCAATGAAGGAGTGAGTGGAATTGGGTATAACCTAAAGATTGAAACCTTGGCCATATGAATCAAACAGAAAAATGCACAGAAGCCAAAATTATTGGATGTGATTCAAGGGATGAAAGGGGTAGTGATGGTAAGGACAATACAAGATACCACCCCTTTGGAGGCAGCCACAATGACCATGCATTTGACCATGTTCACTCAAGCAATTATTAAGGGATTAGAAGACAAATTGAAGGAGTATGAAAAGGAACAAAGGTTCCAAATTGATGAAGTTAATAAACTGTTCAAGGAAAATGTCAAATTGAAAGAACAATAAAGAGGAGCGAGACCCACACAAAGCAAGGAGATGGTATTATATGAGCCTCCTATTGCTCCAATGGATATTGTGAAGAAAATTTTTGTAGAACAGGAAAAAAACTCCAGAGAAGGAAGTGGATGATGTAAAGAAGGCCAACAATCAAACCCAAGATAAAGTGAAAAGGAGAATTTGTGAAGTTATTGAAAATATTCTTGAGCATAGGATAAAATCAATTATGGATAAACTAGAGAATGTGCATGATAGTTATAAAAAACTTCAATAGGAAATGGATCAAATAAAGACACATATGCTTGTATTAGATCTTTTGTTCAAAGGGTGGTAGCCTATTCACCACACTTTGGCTAAGTTATGCAAAGTTCTACAAAGAAGTCCTGATGCGAGCCCACAATATTAAAGCCAACTGAACAAACTGTGAAGATGATTATCAATGAATTTTAGTATATACAAGGGGAAGATAAAAATATTGTAACACGAGTGGATTTATTCCATACCTTGAAACAATGGTATATACTTGAAATCGTGAGAGATGGTGATCAGTTGAAGGACTTGGATAAGTGGAAGAAAGAATTCAGTCAGGTTATTCATAAGTGTGTAACTCATGTACAAAAGGATGATGATACTAGTCTTCAAGGGCTAAATCAGATCATGGATGGGTTGATTGTTCTTGTTGTGGGGTACCTAAAGTTTTTCAATGATACAAAGGCATTACTAGATAGTCGATGGAAAACTCATCTTGGAAACATGCCAAAGATCCAGGAATATAAGTGGCCATCAGATTTTACGGTGTATTAATGGGAGGAAAAGTATTTGGTTTCAGAAGAATAGGACACTAAAGCGAGAGCATTTGGACTTTCATCATGGAGAGGAAGACTTTTCTAGATCAATGATCACGAGTCTTCTACGTTGAATAATGGAACCATATGTCAAAATGTCTTAAGTCTTGTTATTTCCTTAATTATGCTAATTAAATAGTTGTTGATTTCAGAAGAATAGGACACTGAGGCGAGAGCATTTGGACGTTCATCATGGAGAAGAATACTTTTCCAGATCAATGATCACGTGTCTTCTACGTTGAATAATGGAACCATATGTCAAAATGTCTTAAGTCTTGTTATTTCCTTAGTTATACTAATTAAATAGTTGTTAGCAAAAGAAGTAGTTATGAAAGGTCGTCTCTTTTTGTAAAAGGCCTATAGCTTGTTGCTTTCTATATAAATAGGAAACCAGGGCCTAGTTTTATATCATCATCATTATTTGAAGACTTTTGTTATCAATTTACATCAATTGAAGTAATATAATGGAGAACATCTTATTATCAGAGATTCTCCATTACTGTGTTATCATTTTGTATTTTTCTTATGTTTTCCATACTTATTTCTTCTTATATTTGAATGAATATCAGTTATTGATCCTCAATACTGTGCTTATGTGAATGAATATGTTGATACAATAAAGCATTTATTGTGGATGTTGGTAGAGCTGCTAATTTTTTTGAAAATTTGAGCTTATTTTGCCTTGTTACATGTTCAACATAAAAATGGAAACCATTTAAAAATAATAAAGTTAATAAATTTGCTTATTTAAATAATTGTGAGTTATGTGCATTAATATTTTATTAACTTTTGTGTCTTCACGAACATATGTTGATACAAACTGAATGGAAGAAGCATCCAAGTAATCCTAATTTTTCTATCAACAATTCATACCAAAGATTGAACAACTTAAGGATATTCCACTAGGTAATTTGTATTGACACAAATAATAATACTGAAGCATTTCAAAGTTTAGGCCATAATAATCATCCTTTTTTAAACATGGATCAAGTAAATTGTTCTAAAAATTTAGAAGTCTTGGTCATTAACATTATTGACTGCTACAATGTCATCCAGTGTATCAATGCCAATGTTCATATGTTCTTTCAAGTAATTAATATTATCATCATCCTCATCTTGACTTGCATCATCTTCATCATCATTGAAATTTGACTATAGAACATCTATATTGTTACCAGATGTATTTGGATCATCATTTTCTATACCATCCATATTGTTGTCTTCCATAACATCATCTAACTCTGGATTGTTGTCTTCTTGTGCCTGAACATAACCATCTTCAAAATCATCATGGATGTCAATTTCTTTGATTTTCTCTAATTCCTCTCTCTCATTTTGCTGGCCATAATTATTTTGCTCGATATCCACTAATGTTTCATCAAATACATGCCTTAATATTGGATCATAATGTATAACAAATATCCATTTCAGGTCCAAAATATCTTCATAGAAAAATACCTGCACATGAATGACATACATATATTAGACGTATGTTATAATGATTTTATTGATTAATAAACATATGTATATATTCACAATAAAGTATGAATTAATAAATTAATGATCACTACTGCTTCTTGTTTGAGTTAAGGAAATGCCTGCTCACAATGAATTGGTAGAACATAAGGCCCCTTATCCTCCGGTAGGAAGCATGAGAAATCTATAGAAAACAGTCCACTATGGGTATCATGTCTCTGTGTCCTCTCAATTGCTTCATACCATCTACACTTAAAAATAAAAAATTTAAAAGAGCAGTCATCCAACTCAATAATTTGTTGTATTTTCCCAACATATTGTAGATTCCCTTCAATTATATTCTTATCTTCCGAGCTTGATCGACTTGATTGCTTGAAGTCAACCATAATGCCACAATCATAGGATCATCTCTTTACATCTACAATTTTTACATGATAATGTCAACCATATGCCCACATTGTTGGATATTTCCTCCTCTGTGAAAGACCATTTATTTCAGTGAAAAAAAATATAATGATGAATATTAAAATAGTTAATAGTGTCAAAACTGTAAGGAAACAACATTTTGTAAAATTCTAACTGTACCTTTCTTTCACATCCTCTAGACATGTTGATTTCATCTTTTGTTATGTTTGAATTTATACCTGCATCTTCTATTTGATTTTGAATTTGTTCAGTAATCCATTCTAGTGTGCAATCTTTTCCACATTCCCCAAGTAGATCAGTGGGAAGTGGAGTATTCCTTGGATTCAATCTCTTAAACTATCTCCTTGCTTCTAACACTTCTCTCTTTTTATCATACAGATCAATCCATTTGTTCATAAAATCCATGTCGTACAGAATGAACTTGTCGAGTATAACACTTTCATCTACATAGGTATTACATGTCAACATGTTTATTTCAAACTCCAAATGTCATGTTGTTAATTTGACAAATAGATTACACAGTAAATTAATGATTGCAAGAAAAACAACCACACTGATCATGAATTTACTTACTAATTTCTACTCGAACACCATTAGATTGTGGTTTTTCTCCATCAATAATATTTGATGCTCGTTCTTCATCCCAAACGTGTGAACCATCTTCAAAATCCTTACCAAGGAATTCACACATGAAGAAAAATGCTTCATTCAATACATACTCTTCAACCATGCAACCCTCTAGATGTGCCTTTTGTCAAACATATATTTTTCAAGTTTTCATATACCTCTCAAAGAAAAACATCTAGCTTGTTGATTCGACACCTACGAGTTCAATGTCATAGACTAGGTGGATAAGTAAATAGACTTGTACGTCCATGAAACTTGTAGGGAGCTCCTTCTCAAATACACATACAATTCTGAGTTCACAAATCTAATATCTATTAGTTTTGCACCCACAAAATTGACATGGGATAAGGAATAGATAAAATAGGGAACCATGATTTCTCCCTTGAAACATATGAAGATGAAGTCAATTTAGGGTCAATTTAGGATCAATTTATTTATCAACTTTCAAGAAAAATATATCATTTTGCACTACTAAGCACTAAATTAGGCACACTTTGTGTTGCCTTTGGCACCTCAAATAGATCACATTTAGGGCTAAAAGTCAGTGTTAACTACGTCAACTATAGAGTTGACTAAGGAATAAAAAAAATTTAAAACTTCCCGCGTCAAGGAAGAGATGACAAAATAAAAATGTCACACAAAGGAAGAGAGGAGAAAAAAGGGAAAAACGACGCATTTACACATTTCATGCATTTGCATCACACATATTCATTAAATTATTCATTTACCACCTACGTGCATTTATCTATTTTAATCTTTTTCCTCCAAGCCAATCTCTTATCCCACACTCCTTCCACAACTTGCATTCACCCTAAAGATACCTATTTAAACATGGCTCTCTTCTCATTTTGACTGCTACACAAATTTTGTATCTCCATGCTTTGCATCTTCTTCCACGATCTTAGTGATATTTGCATTTCAATCTTAGCTTTAGCTTTATGTTACATTGCATTTTGCTCAGAGCATAGTAGTTTTGTCATATCATTTGAATCTCTTGCATTTTGAGTTTGATTTGAATATCTCTCATTCCATTTCACATAGCCACTTGTGTGTGCTCTAAGAGCAAATGAATATGAATACAAGATCTTGTGAATAGGAGAACAATGGAGTAGTTTAGTTTTACATGCATGTGTGTTTTATTTGGTTATTTTGTTAAGCATGTGTGTGTTCTTTTCAAGAACTCCATTGATATGATGTTGGAATTAGTTTGAATTCTTTGATTCGAACGTCTCTATTTCCCCATCATACATTTGGCATGCCTGGTGGGACCATTTCCCTAGTTCATCTATTGCTTCAATTTTGCTTAATAAGAAGTTTTGATGTTTTGAGATAATTTGCTCCAGGTTTTGTTTGAATGGTTCAAGGCTTTGTTTGCAAGTTTACAAGAAATATTGAATAGTCTTTAAGTGCCCATTGCCTTGATTGATTTCTTTTATCTCTCTGATATTATTTTTCTATCTCTTTGATGGGGTAAAAGGCGCACAATAGATCTCATTCATGCAATTTGTTTTGTGGGTTCTCATCTAAACCATCTGTAGGTTGTATTCTCAAGCTTATCATCGACGCCGACCACCTCACTCCTCCCACGCCATGGTTGCGAAGCGTATAAACTAGGAGTTTCAGTACCCCATATCTTGAAGGCGTATTTTCATTTCACTGTGAATTCCTTTAGTGCCCCTCTTCATTGTTTCTGGTTCTTGTAGGTTTTTTTATGGTTGATGAATATGATATATGAAATAAATTTATCCATTCTTGAAACAATACTCTGAAATGAATACTGCATGGAATAAATTTTCACCATACTTATATTTCATATTATTCTTATATTCTTGCATAGAAGACACTATTATATTCCGTATTATTGTTGCAGGTCAATATTTCGTATTACTGTTTTAGATCAATATTGCATGGAATAAATTTATGCCATACTTATATGATGAATATTGCATGGAATAAATTTATGCCATACTTATATGATGAATATTGCATGGAATAAATTTATGCCATACTTATATGATGAATATTACATGGAATAAATTTATCCATTCTTGAAACAATGGCAGACTGAATAAGTTTTCACCATGAATATGATAATACGGAATACATTTACATATTGATGGTTACACGAAATGGACGCCCAATACTCTTAGATCTTGATGAATAATCTTTTGTTGTAGATTTTCATAGATTTTTATGGGTCCTTTATGCCTCTGTCAGCGTTGAAATCTGCATGCCTCTGAGCAAAATGAAATATGTCAACAGTTTATATCTCTGATTCAGCATTTTATGCCTCTGCCAGCAATGAAATCTGCATGTCTTGATAAATCTGTCAGCGTTGAGATCTGCAAAAAGCATGACAAATGATTGGATGCATGACTACTGTTTTGATTTTAGTTTCGATTTTAATTAGCTCTAATTTAGAATTTTCCTTTTACGTAGATTTTAACTAGCTTTAACTTAGATTTTAAAGTAGCTTATTTTAGATTTTAATTAACTTTAGAGATTTAATTTAGGCTTAATTCTAATTTAGTTTTTTTAAATTTGATCTTAATTTAGGTTTTGTATTAGATTTAATTTATATTTTAAATTAGAATTAACTTTAGATTATAATTATAATTTTAGATTTTTGTTTTTTATTTCTAATCTAATTTTAGTTTAGATTTTCAGTTCTTCTTAATTTTTGATTAACTTAGTTTAGAATTTTTAATTTAAATTTAGATTAATATAATTTAATTTGGATTTTAATTTCTAATTAATTAAGATTATAATTGCTACTTTAAGTTAGATTTTTAATCTTAAATTTAATTTTTCATTTTTAATGTTTAATTTAGTTTTATTAATTTAAGTCTTTAGTTTAGTTTTTCATTTTTAATTTTTAATTTAGTTTTATTAATTTAAGTCTTTAGTTTGGTTTTATTTACTTTAGATTAATTTTTAATTAGTTTTGGGATTAACTTTTAATTAGTTCTAGTTTAATTTTTATATTAGCTTTAGTGTAATTTTTCTTCATTTTAGACTTTATACTTTAAATTTTAGATTTAATTTAGTTTTTAGATTAGTTTTTAATTTAAATTAGCTTTTAATCTAGATTAGTTTTTAATTAATTTAGATTAACTTTAAATCTTAGATTAAATTTTAGTTTAGATTATCTTTTAATTAATTTTAATATAGATTAGTTTTAGATTTCATTTTAACTTTAGGATAAATTTTTAGATTTTAATTTAGATTTTTTTTTTAATTTTAGTAATTTTTTTATTTTTCTTAAGGGGGGGCTAATTTAATCCTTTTGTGGCTTGCGCATGACGTTTTGTCGAATATTGAAAATTAAAACCACTCATGACATTTGATTGCAGGATGATTATCGAAGACATGATTTTGAAACCAATTGTCTTTTAGATTAGAAAACACTTCAATTGGTGCATTAAAAATGAACAATTGTCTTCTTTCACATAGGCTTAACTAGGGGTTCAATGAACACAGTTTTTTGTGCTTGAAGGTGGTAGGTGATTATGCTCTCACATGTTGCAAACTAGGTGATCAGAAAGCCAAACCCATCTATTTTATGTGTCACCCCGAATCAATAATCGAAGTATCCTCTCCCCTTGCGCACTTGTGTGATCCTAGGTGGAAGAGAAATGGTTATTGACTCTAGGACTTGGGCCTTCCTTAGTGGAAAAAAGTACTCACCCCAAGGTGACTCAAACTGACAATAGAGCTCTTTGGCCAAGCTACCCCCAACTAGTATATTAATGTGAATCCTAATGGAAAACTTAGGATTACGAGTGCGAATGTGTCACATGAACAAGTGAACTCCCCAAAACCCTGTTGAGCGTAACCTCTTCAGGCTGGAGTTCCTCCTTATCAGAGCTAATATTTCCCCATGTATGGCCACTCGAACAGGGTCTTGAACTAAGAACCTTTGTGTAGTTGCCAAAATCCCATCTATTTGCTAGTGCAACAATGATTGTTGTGAAGGCATCCACATTCTCGCAGTTCTTAGTAGAGGTGATCAACCTGCCAAGGGAGATTTATGGGGGTTGGAAGCTTGGTTGACCTAAGAAGTGAGTGCACTATAAGGGGGAGCCCATGTGGCCAAGCTTCCAGATTCATCCACTAAGAATAAGTGTGGTTGGGGAAACCCACATGAAATCTAGCAAATATAGTCCTTGCCAACCTTAGGATTTGTGCTTGTATTGTTAAAATCAAACACTTTGTCTACTATGTCTTGCACGTGTGTTCAAAGATAGACCTCAAACAAACATCACACCTAGTAACTTGCAACATCTCAAACTTTGCAAACCTCAAAGGGTCCAACAACATAAGCATCCAATGTGAACCTATCACTTAGATTTCTTGGGGTCACCATCCTTCAGTTTTGATCTTTCAATCCTTACATTCCACCTAGTCCTTACATTCCATCTAGACTTTTCATTTCACCTAGTCCTTTCATTTCACCCAGCCCTTTCATATTCATGGTCCTTGCATATTCATATCCATTTCATCCTAGTCCGTACATATTCCTAGTCTTGCATACATAGGTGACATTGCATAGTCCTTCCATACAAATATCATTCCACCTAGTTCTTGCATGTTCAACCCCCTTTGCATATCAAAACCATCTCACCTAACCCTTGCATTTTCCAAGAATTTAGTCCTTTGCATATTCATCATTGATCAAACAAAACCTTTAGCTTGCACTTAGGCTACTCTTCCTAGGTCTTGAAATCAAACCATTGGCTATCTATCACCCGCATCACTTGAGGTTCATCATCCTTGAGTAAGGGAACATACCATTATCCTTGAGTAGGGAAATCCTTTTGGATTCCATCATCTCCTACATACCCTCTCTTGATCATTGTTCCTTGTGTCTATCCATCATAACACAAGCAAAGCCTTTACATCATAACCAACTTTGGACCTAGAGTTGCCTTTGAGCTCTTGCATTCTTAGCTTGTCATATCATATCATACCATTTTCATATCCCATCTTAGAATCATATCCTTTTCATTACATCCTAGTCTTAGGTCTCATACATTACCTTGGATTGAAAATCAAAACAATCACATATGACCCCTAGAACAAGAGCAAAAATGTTTCAAGAAGAAGGGAACCCTTGGGGAAAAGACTTTGATGGGGAAGACCACATTACTATTGCAACTAGTGAAACAAATGAAACTGATGATGAAGAAATAACCAAATCCGATATAGAAGAAGCACTTAAGGATTATAGATTCACTAAACTTCTTACAGAGGTAGTCAAACGTAACCCACAACAATAATTCAAAGCCTTTGCTGATGAAGGAATCAAAATACCTCCTGATTTTGACATGTCACTACTCACAATGAATGACCAACTTGAATCTAGTGAATCTAAACATCCCAAAACAAACAATGATGGTAGAATCAAAGATCATAAACCCTTTTATCTACAACCAAGTTACAAGCGATCTTCAAAGACATCAAAACCCACACCTACAAATGATCCTATTTTGGATGAGCTTAGAACATCGAGACAAGAATTGCACACCCTTAAGAACCGTAAAGCGTCATCTCACAAGTTCTCCATTGAAGATATATTTCCTTATCCCTTCGATCCAAGCATACCAATGCCACCTTTTCCTAACCACTGGGACATACCGAAACTTGACAAATATAATGGAAAAGGGGATCCTAAAAGCCACTTAAGACAATTTTATGCTACTACCATGGAATTTGCAGTCAATGAAACGTACCTTATGAGATTATTCCCCTGCAGCCTAGGAGGAGAAGCTATGGAATGGTTTTCATGATTACCCCGACCATCAAATCCTTTCAAGAATTGGTTGATAAATTTGTCTCCAATTATAGTTTCAATTGTGACTTTAAAGTGACCATGACAAACCTTTTCAACACCAAACAAAAACTAGGTGAATCTTTTGTGCCATTTTTACAAAGATGGAGACATTTAACAAAACGATTACCTTATGCCATTCCTGATCAAGAATTGGTTGACCTCTTTTGTCAAAATTTGAACAAATAAATTGGAAGGGAACTTGGCCTCAAATGCTTGGATTCCTTTGACGAAGCCATATAAATGGGATTCTGAATCGAACAAACTCTCATTGATGATGGAACTATAAAACTTAATAATGATAGAGATCAAAAATCAAATTCAAACAACAAGACACCTTTTTGGGTAAAGAACAAGAATGTAGTCAATGACAAAGTTTTTGATGCAAAAACAACTAAAACATCATCGCATGTTTACAATCTCAAAGGTTCATCTTCAGATAAAGGAAAATAAAAATAGAGAAGTTTCCCTAAACAAAATTTTACACCATTGGGACAATCACTTGAATCCGCATTAAAATAACTTCTTGAAATCAATATTATAATGCTACCTAAAATAAAGGAATATAATCCACAAATCAAACCCCCTTGGTGGAATGAGAATCACTTTTGCGACTATCATAGACATAAAGGACATAGACTAATAGTTGTAATAAACTTCGACATCTAATACAGGACCTTATTGATGATGGTAAGATAACAGTTAACGAACACACTCCTTTGGGTAAGTCTAATTGTGAGGTGTTTAAAAACCCTTTCCCTAAGCATGACAAGGATAAAGGAAAGTCCCTTGAATCTGGTGATGGTGTAAACTATACTACTACAAAATATGACTATACCATACATAACATTAGTGAGGTTGATAATCATGTAAACACTTTCATTATAAAAGGCAAAGAACCTGATTGCAAGGTTACTACCCGCAAAGGCACAATCACCCTTAAAGGTCCTAATTGAAAACCCGCTACACTAACTTTGCAATATAACCTCATAGAACATTTAGGGAAAACACCCGCGTAAATTTCCATACTTGAGCTGCTATGCCTATCTCTTGAGCATAAAGTTATTCTAGATAAATCACTTTCTACTACTATAGTGCCTAAAAACCTACATCTAGACCAATTCCAAGCTATGGTGGGACATATCACCTTGCCTTACACTCTCACTTTTACTGAAAATGATGATTCATCCCCTCGAAAACTACACAATGTAACTTTACACATTGATGTCATTATCAATAATGCTAAGATCAAGCGAGTTATAATAGATGGAGGAGTAGGTATTAATATTTGTACCCAAGAATTGATCGCAAAATTAGGGTTTTTTGAAAATGCAGTTGATCCAAGAAACAAGATTACCATAAAGGCATATGTTGAAGAGGAACGCTCGTCTAAAGGATCAGTTACTCTACTAATCAGAGTCAACCCTGTGGTAAAGGATGTGGTTTTCCAAGTCCTTGATCTCCCAATGACCTATAATATCCTCCTTGGAAGACCTTGGATTCATGCAATGTATCTTCTACATACCATCAGTGCATTAAATTCCCACAAAATGGCATTGAAATCACAATACAAGGAGATCCCAACCCTTTCATGTATTGCCATAATCTAAGTCCTAAAACTGAAATCATAATCCCAAGCAATCGTGAGTCATTTCCTTCCCAAGCATATGTTGATCCTGAGTCCTTAAAAGCATCATCCTCAAAATCCAAGTAAGTTGAGACCAAAATACAAGTAAAGAACAAGGATTTGGATAATATACTGTGAATCATGCCCTTTGCATTGGAAAGTTACCTTTATCTCCCCATACCTATGGAAAACCACAGATGACTAAGACCACATCAGATGCAGAGACTACAGTGACTTGTAAATTAACCAATCTCAAAAAATGGGGAGTCCTCTATAATGAAATAGAAGAAGTTAATCTCCTGAAATGGCTATACAAAGATGAGGATACAAAAAAGAACAACTTGAAATAAAGATACTTGTTGGACAATATGGTAAAGGATTTTCTCTTATGAAACAAATGGGATATGATGGTAAAAGTCCTCTCACCTTATAGAAGCAAGGTATCTTAGAACCAATACAACCTGCTCATATGCAAAAAGTCCCTGGTTTAGGATATGATGCACAAAAAGATAAGACCTTGAGTATCGTGTGTACTTCAAGTAAAGAAGTAGAGTCCTCTAATGCTAGATAGACAAGTAAGGAAAGTATCATCGATGACTTCATTAAAATTTATGACTATGATAGTATCCCTATCCTTGAACCCGATCATAACATTTGTACCCTTGAATCCATTCAAAATCTTGATTCAAATCATGATCTTTTACCCTTAGTTCACCCTGAACTCATTGATTTAGATCAGAAGGGACCACCAAAATTAGATGTATTAAAAAATGATGAGGCAATCATAAATTTTTTGGGAGCACAAGAAGATACACCTCTTGAGGATCATAAGACAGGTTTCACCATAGAACTCAATAGTGTGGCTTACTTTGGGGAGGGTGCCAAGCCTTTCAGTCACAAAATTATTGAAAATATAAATAGGTCTTCTAGTGAAAACCACTCTCTGACACTCTTACACCCGAAAAAAGTAAAAATAAAGGACGTATCCAAAGGTGAAAACCTCTCTGAGGCGCCTGAGGATGGAAGGCTTGACACACTTCCCTTAATAGTATATCACGAAAAATCATCTATGCTAGTTGAGAAGACAATACTAGCTAATCTGGGTACAAAAGGAAAAACCAAAGATAATTCATCTAGTTGAGTCATTAACACTCTAAGAGAGAATAGAGCACATATAGTTTTACAATGAAAGACAAGTTAAATTTGTGTGGTCCTATGCGGATATGCCAAGAATTGATCCAGATTTAGTAATGCATCACTTGTCTTTGCAAGTGGGGGCAAAACCTGTTAAACAAAAGTTGAGAAAAATGCAACTGCATATTGCTCTATTGGTAAAAGCTGAATTAAAAAAGTTGCTAGATGTGGGATTTATAAGACCTGTTGACTATGCTGATTGGATTTCAAATTTAGTACCAGTTTCAAAACCTGATGGGGGCATCCAAATTTGTACAAATTTTAGAGAGTTAAATAAATCTTGTCCTGGGGATGACTTCCTCCTTCCAAACATTAACATGATAGTAGATTTGACAATAGGACACAAAATTTTATCACTTATGGATGGTTTCTTTGGCTACAATCAGATTAAAATTACTCCTGAAGATCAAATTAAGACAACATTCACTTGTCCTTGGGGAACCTTCTATTGAAATTTCATGCCCTTTGGGTTGAAGAATGTGAGAGCTACATACCAACGTGCAATGACCACTATCTTTCATGACATGATGCATGCATATCTAAAAGACTATGTAGACGATTTTTTGGGAAAATATTACATGAGAGCTGGACATCTAGAGATCATGGATAAATTTTTCACAAGATTAGAAAAATACAAGGTCCGATTGAATCCCAAGAAATGTGCCTTTGGAGTAACCTCTGGGAAACTCCTTAGATACATTGTCTCATCTAAAGGACTTGAAGCTGATCTTGCAAAAATAAAGGCCATAGTTGAAATGTCTCCACCTAAGAATATCAGACAGCTTCAAGATCATTACAAGGAAAAATTTAGTCTATCTGTCATTTTATAGTGCAACTCACAAATAAATGTCAACCCTTTCAGCATCTATTACACAAGAATGTTTCATTTAGATGGGATGAAAAGTGTGAAAAAGATTTTCAAAAAATCAAAGAGTATCTGATGACACCACCAGTATTAGTGCCTCCTACAGATGACAAGCCTTTACTTCTGTATATATCCACAACCACCACAACACTAGGGGCACTTTTGGCACAACATGATTCTGAAGGAAAGGAATGTGCAATCTATTACATTAGTCACACTTTGGTAGGATATGAGCTCAATTATAGTCTTATTGAAAGAGCATGCCTTGTTGTAGTTTTTGCATCACAAAAGCTATGACATTACATAATTACACACCAGACAAAGCTCATTGCAAAAATCGATCCTCTTAAGTACCTCTTGAGCAAAGCAGCACTCACGAGACGATTAGCTAAATGGGTGATGATTCTCAGTGAGTTTGATATTGAGCACATAGAAAGAAAAGCAATCAAAGGACAAGCTATAGAAGATCAACTTGTCAATGCTCCTGTGATAGATAGTCATCCTCTTATCATAAAATTCCCTAATGAATCAATCTTCAACATGGAATCTACATAAGGTGGTTCGGGTGCTAGCATTCTCTTTGTCACTCCAGAAGGGGATTTTATACCTAAATCTTACAAGATACAATTTTCATGTACCGACAATATTGCAAAATATGAGGCCTTACTTTCTGGGCTCCGTATGGCTGTGCAATAGAAAATCCTTGAGTTGCGTGTTCTTGGTGATTCTTAGTTAGTGATCAGGCAAGTTAATGATGACTACAACACAAAAGATGCAAAATTGATACCTTACAAAAGAATGACGAGAGCAAAACTAATTTACAAGAAGTACATGGAGGTATATGTGGGGCACATTCTAGCGGTCCTACCTTAGCCAAGAAACTCTTGCGTATGGGTTATTATTGGCCTACAATGGAAACATATGCTTATCAGTTTGTTAAAAAATACTAGTGTCAAAAACATGCAAACTTGATACATGCTCCTACACAAGAATTGCAATCTCTTACTACACCATGGCCCTTTTATCAGTGGGGACTCGATCTCGTGGGCAAGATCCATCCACTTCATCCAATGGTCATAAATTCATTCTCATTGCCATATACTATTTCACAAAATGGATTGAAGTTGTTCCCTTCACTCACATCACTGGAAAACAAATAGCCACTTTCATATTGAACTACATCATCTGTTGTTGTGGCGTTCCTCTACCCAACATCATAGATAATGGTCGTTCGTTCAAAAATTAGGATGTCCGTGAACTTTGTGAGAAATTCCATATACAACACCATTTTTCCACACCTTACTATCCTCAAGGTAATAGCTAGGCTGAGGCCTCTAACAAAACTATTCTCAAAATTCTTAAAAAGACACTTAATGAAGTTGGTCAAGATTGGCATATTCAATTGAATCCTGCCTTGTGGGCCTACTGCACGAGTGTTCACACTCCCATAGGTGGTATCCCCTATTCCCTTGTCTATGGATCTGAAGCCATCTTTCCCATCGAGGTCAAGTTGCCCTCTTTGCACATCTCCTTATGCAATTACATCAATGATGAAGAATATCGAGTTTCTCATTTGCAGGAAATGGAGTTATTAGATGAATGAAGACAAATTTAATCATCTTAGAGCATATCAACAATGAATGAGCCAAAGTTAGAATCAGAAAGTGAAACCACACACATTTGAGGTTGGAGATCTTGTCCTTCATGAAAATCATGGAAATCAACAAGATAGAGAAACGAAGGGTAAATTTGAGCCTAATTGGTTGGGTCCATACGTTATCACTGTTTATGGATCTGGGGCATACCAATTATCTACTCAAGAAGGTGAATTGCTTAGTGATCCCATCAACAATATGCACATTTGTAAGTTTTATACCTGAGTACTTCAGAGGGTACAATCTTTTAAAGTCCTAAAAAAAAATAAAAATGGAAAAAGTCTTGAAAAAATACAAAAAAATGATGGAAAAAATGAAAAAGTAAAGAGAAATCATTTCGTTCAATGGTGAAAACCACTTTGGTGGCACTTTGAGCAAGTACCTGGGTGAAAACCGATAAATCGACGCCATGTGTAGAGGCTTTTCTCCTCTTTCCTTTGGAAATCTACTTGATCTTTTCATCCCATTTTCATTCACTCTCCACTTCAAAATTCCCTTTTCATACTCACCATGGCTGGTGAATTGTTCGACAGTCCCCTCGCTTGCTCGCTTTGCCATGCTTACTAGGTTGGTCCTATTCCTCACTAGGGAATTTCCTCACCCTTAGCTATGTGTTAGGATATTGAGCATATTGTGGTAAGAGAAACTACCCTCTTTGTCTGTCTACTCGCTTGAGATCCACCTCTTTCCGTTGTAAAATTTCCTCGAGAAATACATAAAAACCATAAAATGTCATAGAAAAATCCATAAAAACCATCAAATGTCTTGGAAAAAATCCATAAAAACCATAAAATGTCCTGAAAAAATCCATAAAAAATCATAAAATATCTTGAGAAACATCCATAAAAATCATAAAATGTCCTAAAAAAAATCCATAAAAACCATAAAATATCCTAAAAAAATCCATAAAAATCATAAAATGTCTTGAGAAAAATCCATAAAAACCCTAAAATGTCCTGAAAAAATCCATAAAAATCATAAAATATCTTTAAAAAAAATCCATAAAACCATAAAATGTCCTAAAAAAATCCATAAAAATCATTAAATTTCTTGGAAAAAATCCATAAAAATCATAAAATGTCCTGAGAAAAATCCATAAAAACCATAAAATGTCTTGAAAAAATCCATAAAAATCATAAAATGTCTTGAAAAAATCCATTAAAAACCATTAAATGTTCTAAAAAAATCCATAAAAATCATAAAATGTCCTAAGAAAATCCATAAAAATCATAAAATTTCCTAAAAAACAAAATCCATAAAAATCATAAAATATCTTGAAAAAATCCAAAAAACATCAAAATATTCTAAAAACCCAAAATAATCAAATATTCCAAAAATCCAAAAAAGTCAAATATCTTCAAAACTCCCTCAACAGTGACACTTCCAAATCACCACATAGCTTTGAACTTCATGCAAAATCAAAATGCACCACAACTAACAATCAAAAAATATACCTACCAACCCATCTTTCAAATCCAACCCAAACACATACAACCATACCAAGAATCAATTCTATATCGAAGCATGATGCATGTTTGTTTGTTTATCTTTGATTGATTTATGATTTTATCTTTGATGGCATGCCTTTTAGCTTCTCCAGGATGTCTAGGACTAGAGAGGCGATGATGAGGCATGTTCACTTGTTTGATGTTTGTGGATTGTTTCTTATTCGTAGGACGACTCATCTTAAGACATGGTTGTCTATAACCATCGAGGACCTATGAGTCTAGTGTGGATGAGAGCATTCCTTGTCTGATAATGTCTTCCATGCAATAATTGTTTAGGTCATCTAGGGTCCTTATACCTAGATGCTTATACTTCATTACTAAATAAAAATGCAAATAGTATTTAGATCATCTAGATGTTCATGTTATCTAGACGCTTATACTAATTTGTGACATAATAAGCTCAATGATGATAAAAGCACTTAAAAGGCACAAGAGGCTTCATCACCTTCATTTTCTTTCATCTTGCATTTCTTCCATCTACCATTTCTTGCATTTCATTTTCTTCATCTTCCTTGTCATAGAGAAATCAATCAATTGCTTTATCTAATTGATATATGTCTCTTGAATCAGATCTCAAATCAATCAACTTGCTTCTTGAAATGTCATGTCCCCTTAATCAATCAATCAATCATTCTATCAACTTGTCTTGCACTTGAATCAATCTCAATCAGCTTCATCATCTCATCAACCCGACTATACTGATCATTTCCATCAATTGTTCAGTTACACCTATCAATTGTGCATTTCCATCAAATGTACATCACCGCTTTATCACTTGTGCAATATCAAGTATCTAATCATTTTCTTGACATTTATCGAGAGATTAATCTTCTTACAATCTGTTCGATCAATCTCTCGAGGGGGCATATCATTCTTGTCATAATCCTTACCAGGATATCTCTGGGGCATGTATCAGTTGATCAATCTTTTTCTTTGAAACAACACGACAAGTTGCATTGTCTCAAAGAGGGGAAAAATGTAGACACTCAAATTTGTCCTCATAATCATCACGGTATTCATCTATTGATTAAATAGATATAATTATTATTCAATCATTGATTTAATGATGTCACATGGATCATACTGTCAGTGACAGATAGCATCAAAGTCAAAAAAATTCAAAAGATTATGTGCCACACTAAATTATTTTCTCTTGAATGTGAACCCTCCACATGAAAAAGGTAAAGAAGGAAATAAGGTCTTCTTTTGCTTACTGAGAAAGTGTAGTTCATCAGCACTCTGCACCTGCCTTACATATTCCAATGCAAAAACCCTTTTTGTCACATGTATTGGAAGTTTGTATGGTTGTACTCTCGATCCATAAAATCTTAGCACAATATTTTCTTCCATTAAGTACCAATCAACCAATTGTATTTATTTTCTTAATTGCATGCATTTTCTACATGACATAGGCAATCTAGGCATTGGAGTATTTGTAATTTCTTGATGCAATGGTGCCAAAAAGTAGTCTACAAAATGACTGTAGTTCCTTCGAGAATCATGCATCCTTATCTCAGTGGTCCATTCAATACTGAAGCCATTTTCTTTTCCTCTGCATTACTATAGGGCTGAATCTGAAGCTTGTTGGTCTGAAAATTTCCTTTGAATTTGAATAGAAAAAGATAGCACAAGTAGGTTGTGAACCTAAATGTCTTGGTGGAACTTGCTTTAATCATTAAAAATTGTTTATGCATGGCTTCTACAATGTGCTGAAAGTAATTATATTTGACATGTTCAGCACCATAAAGGAGGCTTGCACCCACTTCCAAATTGCTAGCATGGAAATAGTATTATGAACCCATGGTTTAAAAATATCCAAATTAATAGGAGGCTTATGATCACCTTTTAATTTGTTTCTATCCTAAACTATTTTATTTAAGAAATTATTTTTCTCCCTTTCTTCCACTGCTTCATAATCACTAGCAAGCTTTTCTAGGTCAATGTGGTAATTTCCAAATTCTTCGGTTGTAAACCCCAACAATTTTCCAAGTTCTTCTACATTAATGGATAAAAATTCTACTTGGCTATCTTTATTAACAATTGCTCTTTTCTTATCATCATAAATTTTGGCACAAACCATGATAAATTTTGGGCAAGGGAAAACTTCATGTAACATCATGCACCCTAATCCAGTTACCCACGTTGCACTGATACTATTAACTTGCATTTTCTTTGCAACCTTATTCTGAGATGAAAATCTAAGTTCTGAGGTACGCCTACCATAGATTTCAAGATAATAAATATCATGGTACCCATCAGTGAAACCTGGGGTTTTAAGCAATTCTCCATAATGTATTTTTTTTATCGGACATTGCTCTAGTGGTACTAGTGGTAGACATGCTTATACAATGTGAAGTTGTGAAATTTGAATTCCCTAATACATATTAGTCCTTAATTTTTCTTAATTCTTAAGTCTCTAAACGCAAACTTCAAAGTTTGACAAAATAAGATTTTAAGAAATGTCAAACGATGAAATGTAGTCGCAAGAATTTTTCACTTACTCGGATTTTGAGTCCTAAACCTTGAAGAGATTCATGCTGATAGTCATGGAAATTGGAACGGCTTTGTTGGAAGTGGAACTGTGGAATCCAAAATAGGGTGGTGCACTTCAATGAGCAATCTGAAGAGTGAAGACTAAAATTTCCCTGTGTGCTGACCCTCACTTAGCAGTATAAAGTGCTTTTTTTTCTCAAAATTGCAACATTAAAGTGAATCAAACGTCTTAAGTCTACATGTTGCAAATTCTAAACCGTTGATCTTTCTAAATATAACAGTTATAAGGTGATTCCAGAGGTTTAAGTTCGCAAGCCTATCGCTCTGTGCATTTCATTCCGGAATGCAACTACAACCATACATCAAATGTTCATCTAGCGGTTGAAACTTGAGTAATTTATGATATTAACTTAAAAAATAAACATGACACATGTGTTTTAAAGTTGTTTTAAACTTTTGTACACTAGGATTGGTATCAAGGCCAAGGGGCTAGTAACTTAATGTTGCAAAGGTGAAAGGACTTAAAAAAATCTCCCTGTGTGTTGACCCTCTCACTTAAAAGTTAAAAAAAAATCACTTGACAGTTGACACTTAGCAATACAAAGTGCTTTAAATGCTTTTTTTTTCAAAATTGGAACATTAAAGTTGCAAATTTTTAACCATTGATCTTTCTAAATCTAACGGTTATAAGGTGATTCTGAAGGTTTAAGTTCGCAAGTCTATTGCTTTGTGCATTTCATTTTGGAATGCAAATACAACCATACATCAAATGATCATCCAATGGTTGAAACTTGACTAATTTATGATATTAACTTAAAAATAAACATGACACATTGAAACATGTGTTTTAAAGTTGTTTTAAACTTTTGTGAGCTAGGATTAGCATCAAGGCCAAGGGGCTGGTAACTTAATGTTGCAAAGGTGAAAGGACTTAAAAAAATCTCCCTGTGTGCTGACTCTCTCACTTAAAAGTTAAAAAAAATCACTTGATAGTTGACACTTAGCAGTATAAAGTGCTTTAAATGCTTTTTTTTTTAAATTGGAACATTAAAGTTGCTAATTTTTAACCGTTGATCTTTCTAAATCTAATAGTTATAGGGTGATTCTGGAGGTTTAAGTTCACAAGCCTATCACTCTGTGCATTTGAAATCCCCTACTCATAATCCTTCCCCCATTCCTAACAAAATTCAATACCATTGGCCTAACAATGCTTCATCGGCGGAACCCCCATCACAACCTCGCCGATGGCCCGAAGAAAATAGCTCACAACCTACTATTAGTGTAACAATAATCTATTAGGTCGACTTATAAGGTGCTCTGCTCGATATACCAACAGAGTCAAAAAAAGTAAGCACATCGCTGTACCACATAAACATCGATGGAATGAATGATTGCATTCCCCTGATGGCCCAATATAACCATGAATTATCAAGTGCATATTGCATAAAGTGTATTACTTAATTTTTTAAAGGAAAAAAATTGATTTGAATATATTAATATAAATAGACACTGAAGTTCTGAACTCAAAAAATAACTCTTTACTGTAAGTGTAAATGAATAACGAAGAATAGCACAACACAACCATTTATTTTATTGCAACTAATTTTTTTTTGATGAATTTTCCAGATATCTATATTAATAAAGATAAAATTACAAATTCACAAAAAAGGGGTAGGTGGTAAGAAGGCACACCCCAAATGTCACATGGGACCAGCCCAGAAAATCCAAAATAACAAATGGGCCCAGCCCAGAAAGTCCAAAATATCACATGGGCCTAGCCCAGAGGTCCAATAACAAAAAGAAAATTAGGCAGCCAAGGCTGTGCCAGTAGATCCTGGGGGGTCCCGATCATACAGATGTTTCCCCCATAAATCAGCGGGGTTAGGAGTGACGTCAGGAGGAGCACCCCAACCATCATCAACTTTATCTTCATCTTTTTCTACGTCTTTTTCCTCACGCCGAGGCGAGATTGTGAGAGCCAGCCGCGGAAGACTTTTGCCAGTGGAGGGCCAACCAGAGCCAAAAGCAGGTGGAGTATCAGAGGGTCACCCAGAACTGCCACCACCACTCCTCGGAGCACCACTAGAGTGCCAGCCTTGACCAGGACACGGCGAAGGAGAACGAGCCCACCTGGGAGGCCGAGAATCTCGTCAAGCAGGAGGCTGGGAGCAAGATCGTGCGAAATCACTCCGCTTCCGGCCCCGAGAAGGCGACCGGCCGTGGGAAGAGGAAGATGAGTTAGGGATATGAGCCATAGTACAAGGGGCATTGCCCCAGTGGTCCAGGAGAATCTGTAGGTGAGCCACTTCCAGTGCAACCTTGTTGGCTTGCACTTGAATCTGTAAGAGAACATTAGAACATATAACTGCTTTAGCATAAAGAGACACATTAACATCTAAATGAGAATGAGAAAATACACAAGCATTTCTGTCTTTCTAGATATTGAAGAGGATTTCCACTCTAAAAGTGTGTCAAAGTTGGGTGAACTTAGCCGGGGTTCCAGGCGGGTCCCCCAGCAGAACCATATGCCACAAAAAGGGTTCTGGCCTAAAAGGTCGAAAGAAATCATGAATCCAAGTCCAAAGCTGCTGAGCTCTGGGCCAAAACCAAAAAAGGTGCTTGAAGCTCTCAGGCTACCCACAAAAAGGGTAGCGAGGGTCAGAAACCCCCAAATGGACAAGCTGAGACCCCACAGACAAGCCTTGGAAAAGAATACACCAAGCAAAGTGGGCCAGCTTCGGATTAACAATTGCAGACCAAGTGGCATCAAACCTCCTACACCAAGTATGGGTCAAGGATTTAAGAAGCCACCTCTGGTTCAAAGAGCTGATCATAGGAAAATGGGGTGAAAGCCACATGTAACCAAGCTGCGGCTTGTAGTTCCGGAGAGGAGTATCTGGGAACCATTTCCAGTCTTTCCACCAAGGTTTGTGCCCATGAATACCAACTTTGTGAAGAATTTCCATCAGAATGGCGCTCACCAGCCCGTCAAAAGTAAGACAATCCTGATTTTGAAGACTGTACTGGGTTTTAAAAGCATCCCACTGCAAAATATGCATGGTAGGCCGATGAAAGAGCTGATGCAATGTATGAATGCCCTTCTTATGAAATCTAAGAGATTTGAGCCAAGGTGACTAACCATGGGTTGACCATTTTGAGCCAGAAGGGGAGACCACCAGAGGTTATGCTGGTTGATGGAGAGCCCATCACGAAAGCCAGCCCCGACCCAACGGAGCCAAGGCTTAACGGTTTCCCAAGAACGACAAATACTTTTGGCTACAAAGGAGCCCACGATTTGAACCAGCTCCCTCATAACAAGGAGGGTTTGGAGATCGATTCCTTTCTAGGCGGGTCTATGAATAGGAAAACTAGACTGGATACAATGCCTAAGGAGAATCTTCCAGGCTTCATCCCCAGTAAGTGCATGGATAATCCACTTGACATAGAGAGCAGTCCCTTGTCATTGAGTGGAGAGCAAGCCAAGCCCTCCCGAGTCCTTGGGGAGACAACAAAATTCCCAAGTGACCTGATGAAAGCCCTTATGGGTCTCAGAAGAGGCCCATAGAAAATTGCAGAGCAATTTATCAAGCCTGTTGTAGGCCGCTTTAGAAGGAGCCCAACAAGAAGAATAGTAGACGTGGGTGGCAACCTAGATTTTCAAGCACACCTGGAATTTGCCAACCAGAGAAAGAGGCTTGGTAACCCAATAGGCTAGCTTCTGCTCAACCTTGGAGAGCACGACTTGCCAGAGCTCTTGAGGGGAAGCCTGAAAGGTGAAAGGGATGCCCAAAAATTGAAAGATTTCACCTTGACCAATCCATTTCCAGTTATAATTTTGAAGCCACGCAGGAGTGGGGAGCACCAACTGTCTGTAGCACAAGGTCTTATGCCATTGAATAGCGGAGCCAGACGCAAGACAAAAAGTATCAAGGCATTCCAAGGCAGTAGCGATAGAGCCTTCATCTTCTAAAAGAGTGAGAAAGGAATCATCCACGAAGTGCCCATTGACGAGTTGTTCTTTAGAGTCTGGGAGAGAGATTCCTTTAACACGTTGTTGGGAAACAGCATTGGCCACAAGATATCCAAAGCCCTCAGCAGCCAGAACATACAAAGAAGGGGCAAGAGGACATCCCTGGCGAATAGAACAAAAAAGACCAAAAGTAGAAGACTGTCAACCATTAATGGAGATGCAAGCTGAGACATAAAAAAAAAGCATACGAACAGACTACATAAAATTGGGCCCAAAGCCCAAGGCTTGCAACATTGCAAGAATGAAAGGCCATTCAATACGGTCATAGGCTTTGGCAAAATCAATTTTAATGAACACTGCTTTCTGGTTCGACCGTCGGGCCCACTCCATGCCTTTCCAAACAACAATAATGTTATCAAGAATGAACCTAGATTTAATGAAACCAGTTTGTTCAGGACACACAACCTAAGGCAATAGGTGGCGAATTTTCAGAGCCAAGGCTTTGGCAATAATTTTGTAAGAAACATTAAGAAGTGTGATGGGCCGCCAGTTACAAATATCCTCTGGATCCCCAGGCTTAGGTATGAATTTAATATTGCCTTTATTTATTAAATTGCCTAGAGAATTGGTTTGAAAGGCTTCAAGATAAACATGATGCAAATCACTCCAAATACAGTTCCAAAGAGCTTTATAAAATTCACAAGGAAAACCATCAATCCCAGGAGCCTTATCATTGTCCATGGAGGAAACAGCTTCCTTGAGATCATCAATTGTTAATAATTGATCACAAAAATTAATCTGGGCTGAAGAAAGCCTATGTGGCACAACAACAGGCAGTCCTGAAGGGCTTGCTGGTGCGCAGGCATGGGGTCCTGAGCCATGAAAACCTGCTCATAGTGACGCACAAAAACCTGGAGAATGTTAGGTAGCTCAAAGAGCACTTGGTTACCATCTTTGATGGCTTTAATGCCTGGGGAAGAGTGCCTAGCACAAGAGCCAAAAAAAACTCTTTGGAAGCACAATCACCAATTTCGAGCCAGTGGAGCCAAGCCTTGATTTGAGCGCCTCTGGCAGAATAATTATTTGCCACTTGCTGTTGGTATCTTAAATCTGCCACCCGAACTTGATGTGACGGGGAAAAGGACTGGCCGCTAAGGCCTCCATAGCAGTATGCAAGTCGGCAGTGGTGGTCTCATAAGAACACTAACGGAAGATAGCAAGCTGGTGCCCATAAATGCGCAAGAAATGTGCAGTACGAATGATGGCATCATTCTACCAAACAATCCAGATCGTACGGCCAGGAGGTCGGCACTCTAAATTTCACACCCGGTGAATGTGGGCTAGGGTGGGCTTGTGACAGAGCAAAGACGTGTTTAAGAAGAATTGAGTCTTACACGTGTGAGGTTGACAAGACCCCATTCAATGCGAAATTGAATTGGGAAGTGATCCGAAAGGGTCACATCCACTAACGGCTTCACAGGCAAGGCAGAGCTCTTGAAGGAAAAAAAAGATTGAGCCGAGATCATAGCACGATCAAGGCATTTAAAGACTCTGTTAGAACCAACCCTATAATTACACCATATTACCAGAGGGAATGAGAATGGCGATAACCCATATTGGGATCAAAAAGCCCCAATTTATTGTGCATGTAAAACCACGCCTCCCTTTCACCCGCAGCCCAACGAAAAGGCAAAGTGCCATTCTTATCATATGCCATTTCAACCATGTTGAAATCCCCATAGAGCAACCAGGTGGCAACTGGCAAAGAGTCAGTAATCCAGCGCCAAAGCAAGCAACGCTCCACAACATCATTAGAGGCATAAATGTTAATAATCCCGAAGGAATGATTCTCAATATTGAAAAGAACCCAGACAGCCCACTGGGAGGGGTCAACCCCATGGTCCACCATATAAGAATGCAGTCGTGGGGCCAAAAGAGTAGCAGCTCCACCACGACCAGCCTCATGCAGAGTGGAAAACATAGAACTGGTTGGCAACATAGAACGACAAGCCGAAGCAAGCAGAAAACCTGAAAATTTAACTTCTTGGAGACAAAACACTTCAATCCCTGGGTAATTCTTCAAAGTATTCCTAACAGAATACTTCCTTGAGAGGTCAGTGAGACCTCGAACATTCCATGAGAGAAAATTCATGGAAAATATTCCATACTTGCAGAATCCCACTCCTCTTCACCTAGTGAAGAGAAGTTGTTCTTCAAAAACTCTTGCAAAACATAACCTATTTGAATAGAGGGAGAAAATCTCTATTTTTCTGACACATATTCACCTTCTTCCAGTGGAGGAGATGGGCTGCGAGAACGCCGCTAGGTCCCCACTGCAAAGTACAAATTCGTTTGAGCACACAAAATAGTTGCAGGCTGGGGCGCGGCCTTCAGCCTGGGCTGTATAACAGTAGAAGCAACTCCTGAGGGAGTAGCGGTCCCCCTCTCTAAAGGGTTTGAAACCTGCTAGGTTGGTTCGGGAGCCTTGGGAGCCGACCCAGAACTAGATGACTTATTCTTCCAGTTTGTAACTGTAGTCCATTTTGTGTCCGCCTTAGTTGAAGGCTCTGTTAGATGAGGCTTTTCACCATCTCGTGGCTGAGAGGATGTACGGGGAACTATCAAAGGGCAGTCCCTGATCTTGTGGTCAGCTGACTGACACCGGTAACACGTGTTGGGCAGATTGAAATATGTGATTTTCTGGGTGTGGCGAATATCCCCGATTCGAATGTCTACAGACTCTTTCAAATCCTTGGATAAATCAACTTCCACACAAACCCTCTTTTGAGGATGGGCTTGAAAGAACTTATCAGGTTCGATGCAAACAACCCTCCCCAGAGAGGAAGCAATATGGTTCAAGAAGGGCACACAAGGCAAAGGCAATCCGTGAAAATCAATCCAGATCGGGACATGCATTTTGTAGTCCTCTGAGACAATAAAATCCTGGGTCCATGCCTAGAAAACCAACAAGGAAGACCGAACATACCAGGGTCCATGACCCAAAATAGCTTGGACATGACTAACTTCCACAAAGCGGAACAAAAAAAAACCCTTGGTCAGGTTTTGGATCATATCAAGGCGGACCCCATGAGGGACCTAGGCCTTGTTGACCCAATATTTTAGCACACTTTCGAGGGCGTTTGTTCAGTGGGGGAGCCATTAAAATGCGCCGACGAACCACCAACACCAGCAAAAATTGCTGGGTTAGAACCGGTTGAAGGCATAATAAACCCCTAAAACCGCAGTAAATGTGGTCGTACTCAATGAAGGGAACAATTTCCTGCACAAGAAGCGCAGTATGATGCAGGAGCGGCCACGAATGACCTCAGAAAGCACAAAACCCTAGTAGAGCTCATGCACCGCTCCAATCTCCGTCTTGACCAAAGGACATGGAATTTCTTCAAATCCTTTTAAAAGTTTCATTGCCAGCTTTATGTATAATCTATTGCAACTAAATTTCAATGTCACATTATTACATATCTTTTTAAAGATGAGTACACTACTATATTTGAGTCCAATTTCTGATGAAAGTTTGTTGGAATATCGACAATCTATTATCAAAATTTTGACAAATCACTGAAATAATTTTCATCGCTTTCCTGACTAGCTTTAAAACGTCGAAATCATGACTCAAGTTCATCAGAATATCGACAAAAATTTCATTGTAATTGCGACGAACAATAGCCAGAACACAAATGGCTTGCCTTTGCCAAAGTGTCGGATCAACAACAAAAGTTCATCGCAATTACGATGAAAGTTTCGACGTATTGCAAATATCGGTGAGAGACCAAGACTGTTACAATGATCAAAATTCCCTGAGAAGATATATCAGGAGGACTGGCCTATGGTCTCAGCGATGAAGTTTCATTGGCGAGATACTCATCTTGTCTCATCGATGAAGCGTGAGGGAAGCATATCAGCAAGACATATACCATTAGAGTAAGTTTTGATTGTTTACCCGACCTGCTATGTCACACTGTTAAAATTACATTGGTAGGAGTCTTGGTGACATACTTGAGATCGAAAAAACAATGTCAGCAGTTCATCGAAATTGCAATGAAATATGCAAGTCATTACAGTGAAAGTTTCATTGGATGTATTGCAAATTCATCAAACGCTTTTGGAGGTTTGTCAAAAATTCGATGAAACAATGCAATTTTAAAAAAAAAACTATTTGTTCAAATGTAGGCATATCAGTGAGAGATCAAGACTATTACAATGATCAAAATTGCTTGAGAAGATATATCGAGAGGACTGGCCTATGGTCTCAGCGATGAAGTTTCATCGACGAGATACGCATCTTGTCTCATCGATGAAGCACAACGAAAGCATATCGGCAAGACACATACCATCGGAGTAAGTTTTGAATGTCTACCCAACCTATTATGTCACGCCGATAAGATTACATCGGCAAGAGTCTTGGCGACATACTTGAGATCGAAAGAATAATCATCGAGGAGACTCACCACGTCGGGGAAACTACAAAATATCCTAGTGATACATGGTCTCTTGTCGATGAAGATACAAATGGATCAAAATAATTATTGGGGTGACTTGGGGTGATATTTAAAAGTAGTAGGAGGCTCCAAAAGATATAAGGATAGTCATACCAATGTGTAAGGACAATCACTTCAACAATGAAAGATATAAGGGCATGTGCTAGAGGAATGATAGCTAAATAATGGATTGAGCATAGAGATGGTAGCCCTTAAAAGTATAATGTTTTGTTGACATCAAAGCAAAAGAAGAAGGTTACTGTCAAGTGAAGTACAATTGCATGTCTGCCATCAAGAGTACAATCAGATCCATCAGTGATACTGAAAAGGTTTTGACAGTAGTCTTGATCAATATCACAGTGCCCTTTACTTCATATCAAATTGAAAGACTATACTAAGGTAGTGGTATGATTTTTTTTTGAAGATAATCAACTACGATGAAGAGGGAAATCAATATATAATGATGGTCTGAGCACTATCATAGACAAGTCTGGAGGCCAAATTCAAGCCAAATGAACAATCTTAAATAATCTGTGAAGACAAATTTTGATCATGGAAAGTAGAAAGTACATTATTCAGAGGACAATGTAGGACTCAAAGTTGGATAGATAGTATAAGTTTATGAGATTTTCTTCAAGAGTGTAATGGTGATGAGGTATTGAAGGCAAAAGTTGTTGCAAATGTACATAGATTTACTAAATGGAATCTCAATTGCTTTTTTTCCCATTCTCATGATCAAGGAAGTGTTGACACAATAACACATAGTTCATCATGGGAATTACAGGGAGGTTGAAGACATTATTGCAAAAAATCAGAGGTATGACATAATAGTGAAGTAACATAAAGTTGTGAAAGAGAAGATTGAGACATTCATATGAAGGACAACCATCAAACAAAGGTTTTAATCAAGACACAATCATCCTTTGATAAGTTGAAAGAAATTCATGAATATAAGAGGACAATTTGCAAGATAGTCATGTACATTGTAAAGGACAATGAATAAGGTTTTAAATTATTACTCAAAGAGAAACTAGTAACCTAGTCCTAATATTTGAACTCCATTGCATATAATTAATTGAAAAAGGAAAGTACTATGCAGATGAATACAAAAAGCCCATCTTACAAATTTGCACAGCAAGCACAACCTACGAACTAGATACTAATTTTGCTAAAAAAGAAAAAATCAAACTAGTGAATATTAAACTACACACTAGAATCTAATTTTGTGGAAAATGAGAAATTTGGTGAGAAAAAGTACCTGTAGTGCATCTTGGATACTTAGCTAGTGTATTAAAAAATAGGATTGCAAACCCAAAATTATTCACTCTGGAAATTCAATAGAAAAATACAAAATGTTATCCTAGATACTTAGCTCTTAGATAGTCAATAAAATAATATGAGCATGATTATGAATGGTTTTACCTGGTCCCACTCTTGATCTCCATGTTTGAGAGCCTTCTCTTTAAGACCCCATGAATCCACTTTGATCCATTGCTTCCAAAAGAGATATTAATCTGTAAACAAGGAGCAACATTTAGACAAACTGGTTGTTGATTTATTCTAAGAAATTTAGAGACTACAATTTTTTGCTAAATTTTTGCATACTTGGAGATGGTACAAAATTTCATGGTTAAGTGGAAGCCTCCCATCAACAAAAAGATCCAAATATTCGTGTATTTATCTCAATTGAGCCTTTAAATCCTTCAGAGATGTCAAATTTTCCACTAACCTGTTATGCACAAAAGTCAAATTTTAGAGACCACTAAAAACAAAAGAAACAGAGCTTTGAAACCAAATCCACACACAACACAATGTTCATAGTGAAAAATTAGCACTTTCTTTCATCTTTGCATATTGGTTTGATGCTTCAAACGATGCATTTCTTATATTGAAAAGTGCATTACCTTATTGAGCTTCTCTTTGTTTCAAGAATAGTTTAATATTCTCTACTTAACAGTGCCAACCACGTGAAGGTGGAAGTCATTTGGCCCCTCCCCCTGCACATCACTCTCAATTCCCCATACCTGATCATATAACATTAAGCATTCATTCATCCATTAATAACATATAACATTCATTCATTAACATATAACATTCATTCATTAACATATTCACATTCATTCATTAACACATAACATTCATTTTTCCAATTTTTACATATTATCAAAAATATGGTTGTCATAATATGATTACAATCACTTTTTTTTTGTTTCTTTTTTGCAGCTAAAAAAAGCTGGAGTGGAGTATCATTTTCTAAATTATTTGTCCCCCTTTCAGTTGTTCTAAGCTCTACTCATGATCTTAATGTATGCCTATTCGTGTACTCACAACATGGACGCCGCTGCAAGGGGGGGTCTACTGCAATAGCAAAGAAATGTTAAATTGATATGTTTTATTATTATTGTTACAAGTATTTTATTAATTAAAAGAACATTAGAATGGTGCTCTTTACTTGATGGGGCCACATCATGTTCTTGATCTTGTCTTATAGCCTCATGCTCAACATGTTGAACACTCTCTAAATCATGATCTGGAGTTGAAACACGAAAGGTTAAATTAATTAATACACCAATTGCAATTAAATATGTTTAAAAGAACATTAGAGTGGTCCTCTTTACCTGATGGGGCCACATCATGTTCCTGATCTTGTATAGCCTAATCATGCTTAACATGTTGATCACCCTCTACATGCTCTAAAGTTGAAACACAAAAGGTTACATTAATTAATACACCAAATGCAATTAAAGATGTTTAATTGTATTAATCCATACTACGTTTTGTATAGCACATGAATACATCCAGTACCAGGATGCACACCATGTCCTTCATCTGCAAGTTGTGCTCCACCCTCACCAAGCTGCATTCCAATGTCATGTGCAATATTATCATTTCTTGTTTGTTTAAAAGAAATAGGCACATTATTATGGTGGAAATTAATATTGAATAGATTGCACAAGTATTCAATTTTAAATAAACTTTATTGAGTTTATTTACCAGCGTGTTGGATGCAGTGGAAGATTGTGTTTGCCCAGTCAAGACTCTTAGGTGTTCAGGTAGGGCTCTATAGCCTTGCTATAAGGAAATCTTTAGGTCCTCTTATGTGGGCACTCTATTGAAATCAGAGCCCTGCATCTTTTCATAAGATCATGAATTTTGCTTCTATGGTGTGATAAAACCAAAATTGTTTGCGATTTATTATTTGGATGCAATATTTCATTTATTGATACTTACAATTCATGCGGCTAATTTCATATAACCACCAGAGCCAAGTTTGTGCTACTCATGTTTTTTTAGTCTTGCCTTTGTTGCCTTCAATGTGTCAGGCAACCTATGAAAATTTTGAAATACGTTAGATTATGTAAAAAGAAAGAGTAATCAGTAGATAATTACATTGTTTATATTATCACATACCTTCCTTGGCCTGGTGGTGTCTTTCCTTTTTTCTTTTCAACCTTCTCCTTTCCATCTGACACCAGGTCCTTCCACTCCCTCTCTAGAATCATGAGGGGACCCTCGTACTTTCTATTCTTCTCTAAATGTGACTTGTATTGGTCCCTCATATACTTTAGATAGGTACTAGATTTCTTAAGGACCTTGGTTCGGTTGAATGTTTTATCACCGAACAACACAACTAAACGGTTAATGAGCTCATCTTTTAAATCTTGATTTTGGGCATTCCACCATGTACGTATGGTGGGCCCAAAGAGCTCCAATGTAATATCACTTAGATGTTTATAAAAAACAACATTTCTTGCAAAATGATCATGGGATCATTAGTCTATAAAGAGTGATCAATAAGTAAATTTCAATTGGATTATATATAATAATAATTAAAACATTTTAAAGTACCTCAAACTCTCTCTATCTTTATGCGAAGGAAATCCTCGGTCACCACAAATGTGATAAAAAATGTTCCCATACTAGTAATACAAGAAGATCTAAGAAATGTTGCTAAAACATCACCAGTACTAGTGGCCTCTGCATCCCCAGGTACATGTCCTGACACATGTTCTGACATGTGTTCGCTACTAGAGGGTGCACTATCAGATGCTTGCATGGTATGTGTTGCTGACATTTCAGTCGACAATATAGGCACTAATGATGGGGTCAGATGTTGTGATGTATGCACAAGAAGATTGGGATTGGAACTTGTACCAACCCCTACTCCCCGGGCAACACTTGCAGTACCCTGATCATTTCCAGCAGCGTCACGAGGACACAAATAATCCTATAAAAACAACACATATTTTAGTTCATGACATAAAAGAGTACAAAATATAAAACCATGAATGAACTTATGTTATAATTAAAGATCTCATGACAACTTACTTGCAAGTTATGTGCTCTCTTAGCCAATATTTTAACCCTTTCTCTTATCTCATTTGTTTGAGGCACTATGAATACCAACTTAAGGATTTCTTCATTGCATTTTTTTTGGGCCTTCCTCATCACATCCACAGGGTTTGCAAAAAATGTGATGTCATCATCGCATAATAGTGACTGCACCTCCATATAGATGCTCTCCTCTACTATTGGTGCCTTTCCCTGATCAACCGAATGCAACAAGAATATTAATAACATTATCGAAATTAACCCAATAAACTCATGAAAAAAACATAATAATAAAAAATTTGCTTGTATCTAATTTGTACAATTACAATGAGGTAAACCTTTTGGGTAGAAGCGCCTAAAGATGGATCACGATCTGTGCTCTGGGTCGGAGCCTTCCTCGTATGATCAATGTCGTATTGTGACAAAAATTAAATATAAAAAAACATTACCGAAATGAAACCAATAGACTTACGAAAATAAATAAATAATAAAATGGTATATTGGAGTCATTAATTGAAGGTTGCGTAAAATAGTATATAGTACACACCACCCCTATAGTAACTTTGTTTGTATCTAAGCTATTCAAATTGTAATCGATTAGCAACTCTTCCCTTGCAGTTATTGATTTTATCGCACATACGAATACACGGTTTCCATCTCGTGCCTCAAATATGCAATTGGGTTGCTTATTTGTTGACCCAGGTCATGTACTATTTACAAACCCTGCAATATTCCCTGATGCTTTTGGCCTTCTGTCAATGTACCTAGCCACTCCTTTATTTTGATTCTCATCTTTTAGCTATATATAATTTGCTGATAGTGCATACCTACACATACTTCATGTATATCGAACCAGCTGAATCTAATCTGTGTAACTGTATTAGGGTCCAACATACTCCATCAATTCAGTAACTTTATCATAACAGACCTTTATTCCATCCATGCAAAATAAGCCCAAACCATGTAATGGGGATGGTGCTATGTGATATATCCTCCCATTGACACAAAAATCAGTGTTTATTGGAGGAATTTCCTTGGATACCCATTGTTTCCATAGATGTTTGTACCTCAAGGGCACCTTGATGTTGCCTATGCTCTCATCATCATAAGAACATGACCCCCCTTCAACAAGAAAAAATTCCATGTGTTTACAAAATTTTCTTCTAATCTTTTGACCTCTAGTTGATCTCCCTCTTTTAGACCTACTACATGTCTTGCTTTCCTCTTCTCTTCCTGAATTTCCCTCACTCGAGGAAGACAGATCTGAAAAATACCTATTTGGTGGTACCTACACTCATAAGGATGTTGGATGAAGTTCTTTCATGGTGATGTGATCCCAAGGTGACATTATGATTAATCTATCATTTCATCTCTAGAATTTGATAGGTTATAAGGTAATCAAATCTTGATAGATTGCAAGTTATTGTTACTACCGTCCAATTGTGTCCATCACAAATCAAATCTGCTTAACATTTTAACTTCCAAAGTTTTTAACATGTGTTAAATGTGACTATGGTCCACCAGTTACACAACCAAGGCCTCAAATGTATTCTCTAATTGTAATCAAAGGACTTTTTCGCTTCATTCAAGTAAATAAACTTGAATGGAAACACCACCAAGTGGTTTATTGGACACCTACATGACTAAAAATAGTAGCAAATTTATATTTAATTTCCATATGTCTAAGTGGTTAACGGGGAGTAAGTGTGTACTAGGCCTGGTAAAGTCATCATAAGTTTATGCTTTGGCAATATAAATTGTTTAAGTCATCTTAAATCTTCCTATGTCTAATTGCTAGGAGACTTTTGGTATGTTTTAAGATAGGATGAGTGGTCACATCAATGTTCTAATTCTCTATGACAAGGTTTCAACATCTTCAAATAGTGAAAGTTAGTGCTCATAGTCATTTGAAACAACAAAATTTTGATTATGTATGATGGTAGGATTTGATAACTTAAAAGAATTGGCTACCCAACAAACTTAAAGTTAAAAGAAACTTTTTTCAGTTTAAGGGGTTAGCACTTTCTTTCATCTTTGAATATTGGTTTGATTATTCAAATGATGCATTTATTATCCCACTTCTATCATATTGTATTCCCATCCCATTGCAATTGTTGGAGGAGTTGATACCAAAATTTCATATCAAATACCACGTTCTTGAAGCAATTTTCTGTGTTTTTACTATTTTTTTGAAGTTCTTTTGTGTTGTATGGATCTGTACAAGCTTGAAATGCTCTAATATCATTGGTGTGGATAAATATACGTGTGCCCTTTAATTTGCATTTGTTTTGAAGTGCTCAATCACTATTATGTGGGAGAAAACAATCAAATATAGGGACTGCCCTATTTTGCCTATGTAAGGGTTTGAGGGCTAAATAGAAATGACATCCACCAATCCAACCATTGTCTTGGAACTATAACTCAGTGGATTGGTGTGCAACATGGTATGGTAGAGGTTCATTGCATTTAGGGGTCTGTTAAAGCAAGAAACTTGGCATTGAATTGATGCCCTAGGGCTGACAGGGGCAATTTTATTGTGAATTTGTGGTTGTTAAGTTAGGGTTTATCAATTTCATGGATATCTTGGTAGAGTAATGGTGACACTATTTGATGGTCCAATCTCTACTTTGAAACAAAAATATCTCTAACAACTCTAAGAGCTATAATGGGATGACATTAAAGGAAACTTCATATGAAGGGTCTTCTAATGAAGGACCTTTGAATTAAGGTCTTCATTTGAAGGTCCTTCATGCAAAGGTTCCTTTTATAAAGCATTTTGGACATGAAATATTTAAAATAAAAAATACCTTCATTTGAAAATCTTGACATGGCATCATTTTTGAATGAAGGTTCTTCATTTAAAGGTCATGCTGACATCACCTTCAAATGAAGGTTCTTCATTCAACTGGTATTTTGTAATTTTGAATGTGTGATAATAATTTAGGGTTAAAAATAAATCCATTTGAGCCTTTTATAAATGAAAGGACATTTGATGCAATCATATGCCTTGTCAAAATTTTAACTTAATAGTAAGGGCATCATGAGTAGTTTGTTGGGCCCATTCAACAATCTCTAATGCAAGGATTGAATTGTCTAGAATGTATCTACTATCAAGAAAGCCAATTTGTTTACCTGTATGACTATATCTCAAGCAATAGGTTTAATTGTGATGTCAATGATATTGACAAATATTTTGTAATCTAGGTGTTGAGAAGCATAATTGGCCACCATCCTAGGAAAGATTATTCATTCTCACTTTTAGGTGTTAAAATTTAACAATACCTTGATTGATGAAAGAGCCCAAAGAGCCTTTCTCCATGGTATCCAAGTACACATAGAAAAGGTCTTCTCTTATACGGTTGGACATGATTTAAAGAACTTAGCTAGGAATTATTCATTTAACCTAAGGTTTTCTCATAATGCCATCATTGGAAAAGTATCATCAAATTCTTCTATTATGAAGAATTGGTCTATGTGCCTCTAGTAATCACTATAAATGTTTGTAAGGATAAAATGACTAATTGCATCAGGTAGGAGAGAATCAACTTTGAGTTCTTCAAAGATTATATTCCTCTATTCATAATTTTTAAGGGTTGTGTGTGGAGGAGGTTATCACTACCAAGAAGGGAGGAGACCTTTCCTTACATATGTTTGTGGTAGAGGTATTAAAGAAGAATTGTATGCCTCTATTTCCATTCATTAGATCTAGCTTAGCCTAGCATATACTTGGGCTCCTTTGCCCCTATAAACTTCCATTTGTTTGAGTTTATGTTATGTAAGCGTAATTCCATGCTATGCTGAAACATAAGAGGTGGAGGAGGCCAAAATGAAATAACCCCTTTTTAGTCGTACCTTCAATTTTTTTCTTATTGTTTTATGTTTTGAGCAACTTTGTGGACATAAGATTTGAGGTAGGTCATACAATAAAGAATAACATTTTCTCACACAAACCAAGATGTGGGTAGATTATGGGAGTTTTTCCAAGACTTGAGGCAGGTCAATAAAAATGTGAAACATTAAGCTATTTTATTTTTTCTGTCTTATCTTACACCATTTTACGACAATGGGGGTGCCAATGTACGAGAAGATCTTTGGAAACTAGGCATGAAAATTGCAGGTTAAAGAGAATGGGGGTGCCAAACTTACAACACTCACTGTCCCTTGGTCGTCGATTTTCCCTGAGTGCCCTCAACCTCGTCCTTGGCGCTAGTATTGACCTTGTTTTCACTCTTCCATACTCTTCCTCGGTGTTGGTATTGACCTTGTTTTCACTCCTCCAAACTCTTCGTCGACGCTAATATTGACCTTGTTTTAACTCCAAACTCTTCCTCAACACCAGTATTGACTTGTTTTCACTCCTCCAAACTCTTCCTCAGCACTGGTATTGAACTTTCACTTCTCCAATTTGATGAGCTACAACCTGCTTTCGTTAGGTTTTAGAGTATGTTAATTAAATTTAAAATTATGGCACCATTTAGAGTACTGAATATAAAGCAAACCAAGCCTATTATAGTCATGAGGGAAATAATAAAATTCCTAGGATACTTTGTGAAACCATTCTCCTTGGTTAAAGGGAGGCCATAAAATATACCTTTGGAGTTTGTTAATCTTCAAATATGAGGATTTGCAAGGTTCTTAGCAAGATGAGTAATGGAAATGTGTGCAACAAGAATTTTTTAACACACATGGAATCTCCTTGCCAAAGAAAGGGGCTTCATAATTTAATATGATAATTTTTCTCAGCTCTAGAAATGATATGTTTCCTTAAAGAGGAAGGAGAAACCTAAAAGGAAAAAGAGATGCTTAGAAATCTCAACACTTCCTTATGATCAACCCCCTTCTATCCATAGGAATTGAACCAATTGGGCTTGGCTAAGAAGGATTTCCTATAACATTGATTTTTATGCCATGATATATTTGACCTTAAAGCTTTCCAGAAAATATATAGGTATTGAATATCCTAAATAATATCACGTTTGTCCTCCAAGAGAGTGAGAAAGGAGTCATTAGAAAAATGACCATTGAATAGTTGGGCTATAGAGTTAGGAAAAGTAGCACCTTTAATAAGGTTCCATGAAATACTATTAGCCAAAAGATATCCAAAGGCTTCCATAAAAAACACATATAAATTAGGAGCTAAGGGGAAAACATGAAAAATTGAATGAAAACACCCAAAATCCTCAAATTTATGTCCATTCATGGTAATGCAAGTATAACCATCATAACTTTTTTTTGAAAAAAGTGAAAAAAAATGAACAAATCCTAGATGACATAACTAGTCTAATTCAACACTAGAGGTAGCAAGAGATTAATGAAATTACCACAATTTTTAAGTAGAAGTAAACTGCCATTTTCAAGTACTAATGCTAGTATGAAATTGTGACTAGCTAAATGGAAAGAAAATTAGAAAATTGTAACCAACATTTAAGTGAAAATAATTAAAAGTTACCACACTTTTTGCATGGTTAAACCAATTTAAAAATTCAGCCAAAGGTGATAGTAAGAAAATTAAAATGCACCTATATGAATATATTTAGTCTAAGAGCCAAATTTGGATGGCAAAGTTAGTAAGAAGTAGTGTCGAAAGTGAAAAATTAATCATGAAATCATGGCTAATAAAACATACAAAATATATTGGAAAAGCCAAGAGAACTTATATCTGCACATAAAAACACTCAAAATAATAGTCCAACAGCCTCCCTTAAGTTTTACATTCCACACAACAAAACATGTTGATTGAAACAGACAAATATATATAGGCTATGCTAACATCATTTGATTTTTCTTTAAGTTCTCCCTCAAGAACATCATTGGATCGAGTTATACAAGTCCACAATGTGTGATCCTTTTTCTTACAATAATAACATTCATTTTTATTTTTTTATTATTATTACCTCATGAGTATAATACATTCTCATGTTGAGAATCAACTTTTAACTCTTTTCCATTGTTCTTTTTTCTTCTCCTAATAGGGCCAAAATCACATCTTCTTATGTTTGAGAAGTTATTGGACTAAGCATAGAAATAACATTGTTGTATTTTCAAACTATTTAAAAAAATATCCTTAGCATCTTCATCATCTAATAGAGCCTTGACTTCTACCAATTGTCTAATGAGAGATCTCAAATTTCTTATGTGATTAGACATAGTGACTATATCTCTCATTTTGAATCTAAATAGTTGAAGTTTTAGGAAAAACTTCACATTAACTATTTTTGCTCCAAATATTTTATTGACTTTATCATCTATTTTATGTCATTCCAATAACTTATTTGCATTTGTAGGCGGTGTTTTGTTCCCATGTATGATTCTCTATTATTCATTTATTGCATTTGCATTTTTGTTTTCCAAGTATGATTCTCTATTATTCATTTATTGCATTTGCATTTTTGTTTTCCAAGTATGAAATTTAAAACATTTTTTTTTGTTTAAAAGAATCTTTATCTTAAAAATATTAACTAAACATATTTCAAAAGTTTAATGTCAACCTTATCACTCTAAAAAGTACAACTTAAACATCCCTTTCAAACCTTGTAACCAGTTTTGAACCACTCTCCAATTAATTTTTCCTCATCGCAAACATTGACACCATTTTACTATTCTAAACAACTTATTGAATCCTCTTATACATCAAAATTATTTAATTGTTTCAAAAAAACAATTTTTTTATAAAAAAAAATGACTTTTCAAACTTCACACTTCCTTCTTATTATTACCAAATGCCATTATTTTAAATGAAAAAAACATGAATGCTATAAATGCATTATTTCTATAAGGAAACAAACCATATATCTTAAAGATGATGGGCGGGAGCGGTCACGAGCGTGGTCACGGGCGGGAGAAATCGAATTCAGATTTTCAAATCAATGGCAGCGGATCTGGGAGTGAAGCAAGGTCGAATCAGGAGTTGGACTCGAGTCAGAAGCAAGGTAAGGATGACCAGGATGATGTGGATTCTGGTGCCAAAATACAGGTGGACCCTGGGGGAAATGATATTCCGGCTGCTGTCTCTGCTTCGTCTCCCACCGAAAAAATCGTGAAGGTTAGTGGGGGTGTGGGGACCACTGGCAGTTTTGGAGGCAACTACAAAACCTGGACCTCGCTTTTCGGGGTAAAACCTAATGGAAAGTCGTCCTTCCCTCCTGTGCAAAATATCTCGTCCCCTGCTAGAGGTAAGTTTGCAATTTCAATTCCTAATTTGATTATAGATCATAACATAGCCTTAATGGAATGAACTCTGGTGGGAAAGTTTATGGGTCCTAGACCAAATATTGAAGTGGTCAGGGAATTTATGAAAAAAAAATGGTGAACCAGTGGTAAAATCTTTGTTGCTGCTCTTCCTAAGGGTTTTTTCGCCTTTGAATTTACTTGCAAAGAGGATATTACGGCTGTGAGAGGCGGAGGTCCCTAGGTGATAGGAAAATCATCCCTGGCTCTTAAGAAATGGTCTTCTCATTTGGATCTATCGGACTCTATTTTTGTGAATGTTCCAGTTTGGGTTAGACTTCCAAGCCTGCCCCTGGAATATTGGAGTGAAGATGTTTTTTTGGGTATTGCTAGTTCCTTTGGTGAGCTCCTCTCGATTGACACAATGACAGCTGCTAGAAAGAGACTGGTTTTTGCAAGGATCTGCATGGGGGTCCCTCAGGAATCTGATCTACCTTCATCGATAAAGATAAAGTCTAAGTTGGGCTCTTGGGAACAGAGTATAGAATTTGAAACTATCCCGTTTGCTTGCTTCAAGTGTAGGAAATCTGGACATTGGGCAAAAAAATGCCCTCTTAATGTTGCCCTAGAGAAAGGTAAGCCAGTCGAACAGGGGAAAAAAGAATGGAAAAAAAAGAAGAATGATTCTGGAGAAGGAAGTAGGGAGAATAAAGAGCAGGAGTTGGTTGCTGAAGCTGATAACCTGAAAGTTACCTCAGAGATTGAAGTGGGTTTGGTGGACAAAGGTGAGATCCCTTTGGAGCCTCTTAATCCAGATCCCTTAGATAGAGTTTTTGTTGAGGGCACCCTTGTTGAGCAAGGAGATCGGATCCTGTCTCCCTCCTTCTCCCAAATGACAATCCCTTTTGATAGAAACGAAGAGTTTTTCAGGTTTGGAGGATATTCCCAGTGCAGGCTTATCCTTGGTCTTGAACATTCCCCCCCTCCCCTTGTTTACTGGATCGTCCTCCCCTATGGGTGTGGAACATCCTTTGGAGACCAGCTCAGTAGTTGGGGTTTCAAAATCCCTTGATAGTCAGGATCATTCGGTAAACCTATCCAACAATGCTTTATGTTGTCAGGAGAATGGAAACATGGATACTCTACCTTGGGAACAAAGATTACCAAATGATAAGGATTGGGAATCTAGCAGAGAAACGGACATGCAAGAAGAGACTGATAAAGAAGAGAATATATTAAAGAAGAAGACTTGAAAAAAAAAGCAAGGGAAGACCCCAAGTGGCATTTCTACCAGATCAAGAGGCAAGGTTGATTGTGGTGCAACAAAAAACTCAAGAGGTAAAAAGTCTTTGAAAAAGAAAAGAGAGCTTAACAGCTTTCAGGAAATAGTGGATGGGTCTCAGAAAACCATCCCGGAGTGTCTTAACTCCTGGAATATTAGGGGTCTCAATAGCCCCCACAAGTAGGATGTTCTCCACAACTTTGTTAGAGATCACAAACCAGACATTCTTTTGATTCAGGAAACAAAAATGCCAAAGGAGAAAATTGAAAAATTGATTTCAATACTACTGCAACCAGGGTAATAATTCTAATGGTGCCTCGGGTGGCATTGTTACTTACTGGAACTACCACAACATCAAAGGTGATCCAATTTTGGAAGGTACGAATCACATAGTTACTAGATTCACTCATATAAGAGATAACTTCAGTTGGATTCAAATGAACATCTATGCTCCTAATGGTAAAGGTTTGAGGAAATCGTTCTGGTTGGAATTAGCTTCCATTAGAAGGATTTTTGATAAAGAAGCTTGGATTGTTATGGGGGACTTCAATACTCCATTAATGAATGGCGAGAAATTTGGGGGATCTCAGATCAACTTAGAAAGTAAAGAGGATCTTCAGAATTTTATTAATACTCAAGGGCTGATAGATCTGGACCTTTATGGAGCAACCTTCACCTGGTCTAATTGCAGAAAGGGGATGGACCTTATTTAGGTTAGACTTGATAGATCTTTGATCTCTAATCATTGTTTTTTTGACTACTTCTGCTCCCTGAAAGCTCTTACTAGAATAGGTTTGGATCATTTTCCTATTAGTCTTACTGCGGATCCTATAAAAATGAAGAGGAATGCCCCCTTCAGATTTGAAAAAATATGGGTCTCCCATCCTACTTTTAAAGAGGAACTAAAGAAATGGTGGAATATTAGCATTCAAGGTACTGCTATGTTCAGAGTTGCCAAAAAACTAAGGGAAGTGAAGTGTAAGCTTAAAGAATGGAAAAAGGATTCTTTTGGGAACATCTTCAAGATCAAGTCCGAACTTCAGATGGATCTAGGAGCCATTCAATTAAAAATTCAGAATGAGGGTTACTTGAATGATACTAAGGAAAAAGAGAATGAGATCCTTAAGAAGCTGCATGACATTATTGGGAAGGAGGAGGAGTTTTGGAAACAAAGATCTAGAGCTCTTTGGTTGTCTACTGGAGATAGAAACACCAGGTTCTTTCACCTTTCGACTTCTAAACACAGAGCCGCTAACAGAATATCCCAAATTGAGATGAATGGAACTAGTTTTATTGAGGAAGAAGACATAAGGAGGCAGGCAGGTTCCTTCTTTAAACTCCTCCTGTCGGCTAGCTCTGAAATAAACCAAATTGAACAAGATCAGCTGGTGGAAGCTATACCAAGAATTATCACCCAGGAGAACAACTCTTTTTTTACTATCATCCCCACCAACGAGGAAGTCAAGAGGGTTGTCTTTTCCTTTGATGGGAATAAAGCCCCAGGGCCCGATGGCTTTCCTTTGTTCTTCTTCCAACGGTTCTCTGATTTGGTTGAAGAGGATGTGATTAATGTTGTTAAGGAATTTTTTGGAGCCAAATGTCTTTTAAAAGAACTTAATGCTACTTGCTACTTTCTTGGTCCTCATCCCCAAGAAACCTGGAGTTGACAACTTTGAGGCCTTTAGACCTATCAGTCTATGTAATTCTTTATATAAGATCATTTCTAAGGTTTTAACCTCTAGAATCTTAGTTTTTTTGCCTTCCTTGATTTCTCCTCAACAGAATGGTTTCGTCCCTAGCAGACAAATTCTCGATTCTATTATTTCGGTGCATGAGAACATTCACTCCCTTGTTGAGTCGAAGACTGAAGGTTTTCTCTTAAACCTCGACATTTCAAAAGCCTATGACAGAGTTGATTGGGTTTTTTTATTTAAAATTTTGAAGGCCTTCGGTTTTAATAATAGGGTGGTTCAATTGGTGGGACAACTTGTGTCCATAGCTTCCATATCGGTTTTGGTCAATGGCTCTCCGACTTCCTTTTTCTAGAGCACCAGAGGTCTCAGGCAGGGTGATCCTATCTCTCTTATTTTATTCACTATTATGGCTGAAAGTTTTGGTAGGAACCTGAAAAAATTGATTGACGGTAAAGTTATATCTGGGCGCAGACCGTCCTCGGGCAACTTGGTGTGTTCACATCAATAATTTGTTGATGATACTATGCTTATGGGTAAAGCTTCTGTGTCTGAAGCTAAATCTATCAAACAACTACTTGATAAGTATGGGAGAGCTTTAGGACAGCTGATCAACAATCAAAAAAGCTCGCTGTTCTTTTTCAACACTCCAGCACATCGTCAAACTAAAATTGCCAGAATTATGGATTGTAAGGTGGATGCCCTTCTTGCCACCTACCTGGGTCTTCCCTTGAGTATGAAACCTCCTAATGCCTTCTGGTCCTCGTTGGTGGAAAGATTTAGTAAAAAGCTTGCAGGTTGGAAAGGTGCTCTGCTTAGCCAAGCTGGTAAGCTTCAGCTCCTCAAAGCCACCCTTTAGAATCTCCCTATCTATGCCCTGAGCCTTTTTAAGATCCCTGTCAAATATGCTGACACAATAGAAAAAATCCAAAAAAGATTTCTTTGGTCGGGTGTTGAGGAAAATAAAAGAATCCCCTTAATTGATTGGAATATGGTCTATAGATCTAAAAATAATGGTGGTCTTGGGCTAAGAAGAATCAGATCTATTAATAAAATTCTTTTAGCTAAGCAAATTTGGAGAATCTTCTCTTCCTCCGGGGAGTGGATTGATATTATGGCTGGTAAATATTTGATAACAATTGTTCTTCTATTATTACTAAGGACCCCCACCTTCTTCCAAAAGGATCTATATGCTGGAACAACTTAATTATTGGAAAAAAGATTATGGAGGAAGGCATTGGTTGGCAAGTTAGAAATGGTAATAGTACTAGATTTTGGGAAGATAGATGGCTTTTCAAGGAACCTATGACAAATATCAATCCTTTCAGAGATTGGGCTGAGATCTGTAAGACTAGGTTTGGTACTTTTGTGAAAGATTACTGTGAGAATGGTATATGGGTGGACTTATGCAGAGTTAGTCAAGCTTTGGCCCCTATCCAGATTTCCCTTCTGGCTGTTAAACTTAGCTCGAAGCAGCTAGAGGACCGTGCTATCTGGTTTGATGGTCCCTCTGGTAATTTTTCGGTGTCTTCTGCCTTTGCTAAGTTCACGTCCTCTCTAGATCATCCTTCCTTTTGGTCTAAAGCTTGATGCAGTAATCTAATTCCTAAAATCAACATCTTCTTCTGGATCTTGCTCCAAAATAAGCTGCTTATGATTGACAACCTATGTAAACGGGGATTTCAAATCCCCAATAGATGTTGTCTTTGTAAGATGGATGCTGAATTAGGTAATCATTTATTCCTTCATTGCTCTTTTGCTACTTCTATTTGGGACAAGTTTAATAGATTATGGAATCTTTCTTGGGTCTTTCCTTTGCTCATTGAAGAATTCTTCGTTCAATGGAAAGCGCCGACAAGGAACCCTTTACTTTGATCTTTTTGGGAGCTATCTTTCCCTCATATTGCTTGGGGCATCTGGAAAGAATGCAACAATAGAATTTTTAGGGACAAAGAAGCCCCTGTGGATCAGGTCTTTGATAATATTGTTAGATATCTAAAGGAAAATCTCAGTGTCATGGCCCAAAAGGATAGGAAAATCCCGAATGTTGAGTTTTCGAACTATTATCTTGGTATTGCTAAGGATTGGAACATATTCCCCATTCTGTCTAGTTTTACTATGAAGGTTAAAAAGGATAGAGAGGGAGTTTGCTGGACTTTTCCGCTTGAGGGGTGGGTCAAAGCTAACTTTGATGGTGCAGCTAAAGGTAATCCGGGGGTGGCGGGCTGTGGTGGAGTTATAAGGGATTCCTATGGAAATTTCATGGGTGCGGCAGCCTCTCCCCTTGGCTCTCAAACTAATCATCTGGTGGAGGCGGCTGGCGCCTATCATATTATAAATTTAGCCCAAAGTCTCAATATAAAAAATTTATGGCTGGAAGGAGACTCCAAAAACATAATTGACTGCCTCCGTGGCAAGTCTCCTCCCTCGTGGACCATCAAATCTTGGATCGATGAAGCTAAAATGAAATTGGACAGGTTTGAAAAAGTTAAAATAACACATGCTTATAGAGAAGCCAATGCTGTTGCAGATTTTTTCGCTAATGAGAGAGTCAAGCATAAAGATTTGTGTACCTGGCTTAATAATAGCGATCTAAATGTTGAAGTTTGTGCCCTATTAAACTATGATAAATCACATGGTAAGGCATCGTGTTATCCCTTTAATGAGGACAGGTCGGATATCCCTTTAATGAGGACGCTTTGTGGGTGCTTAGATTTGGCAGGGCCAATTTTAGAAAGGATTGTGTTTGGCTTTTCCTCTCTGTGTCGGCGAAAATAGGTGGGGACGGAAAGCGAACTGAGCCAGACAGCTACGAAATCCATATGAAAAATGCAAAGGCCTAGAACAAGATAAAAAGCAGAGGTCTGTTACCTTTTCTGGAGAAGCTTCATGGTTCTGACCTGGAGGCAACGAATCTCTTTGCCAATAATTGGCATGATGGTAACTTGACTCTGTTCGGCAGGAATGTGGAGCTCAACGAGGATTTACTTGCCAAAGTTACGGGATTACCCACGGATGGTAAGAAATTTTTTAGGGACAGGGCTTACTCTGATGAAGCTGTTATAAGATTCCCTAAAAATGACATGGAAAAACAAAACTTGGTTAAAATCGCAAACAACTATTTTGATGTTGACTCCATTAAATCTATATGGAGAAAGGTCCTTCGTGCCATTATGGAATATATCACGGTTGATGGTCACTTCACAAAATTCTATGGGTACCACTTCGCCCTCCTCAACCATTTCCACCATAAGGTTAGGGTTTCTATCTCTTACTATCTCTTATGTTCTCTAAAGAAAAGTTTGGAGGACAACAAAAAGAATCCCAAAAGATTCCCTATCCTCCATACTGGTTTAATTAGGCTCATTATAGATTATCTGCATGAGCATGCCCCTACTATCTCAAAAGCCAACCCTGATGTTGATAGTGAGGATACTGAGCCCAATGGCTCAGATTATATGCCTAACCCTAGACTTGAACCAAAAGACCCTAGTTTGCATGCTGGACCTTCCAGGAACCCGGGTAAAATTCGGGGTGCGCCTGAGCCCATCCGTCTTCATCCTAAGAACAGCTCTGCTGGTAATTCCACCCTGGCTAAAAGCCTTGTCTCTTACTCTGAAGAGTCCTTTGAGCCGGAGGAAGCCGCTACCAATACTTCTGAGCGCTGTGTGGGCCCTGCTCTTGACTTACAGAATGCCGACAACTCCCCTGTTAATACTGGTAAAGAGCCATCCCTGGATTTTCTTTATATGGCTAAAACCAATTCCGAATCCCACTCTAAAATCCTAGACTGGACTTTCTCATAAATTAATGAGCTTAAAATTAAAAACTGGGCTTTGCAAAGCAAAATTGAGGAAATGGGAGTTAAGATTGCGGATTTGGGTAATAAAGACGCAGTGCACAGCAATAGGATTATTGATAATGATGTTGAGGGCTTAAGGATTAACATCAGAACCATTGTAGAATAGAACAACAGAATAGCAAGACACAATGCTATAATAATCAATGCAATGACCGAAAAACTTGACAAAGCCCAACAGGGTTCCTTGGTGGTTGATCTTGAAGACACCGAAGATAAAAGCGAAGATACGGATGGAGGTATTTCTAGAAGAACCCATGCTAATTTGAAGCGAAAGGCCCCCTTAACCCCAAAAATGGAGCAAACTTTCAAAAAGGGGTTTATTGATATGCAGGCTTTGGAGGCAGAGACTGAGACTGTCCTTCGGTCTCTGAAGTAATCCTGTGTTCTTCTGCTGTCTTTTTCTTTCTGACCCTCCTGGTCTTTTTTGTCTATTTGCTGCTATTTTTTGTTGGGCAGTTGTATTTTTTTGGTGGACCAATGGTGGTCTTTTTTCTATCTTGTAAACTTCGTGGTTTCGAGTCCCTCTAAAACCCGTTTTACCCTTTTATCAAAAACAAACCATATATCTCTTTTTAATGGCCAACTTAAAGAAAATTGCAAAAATAAACTTGTCCGTTGTATAGAACATTGAAAAACTGATAACAAAGAATAAAAAAAACTACTACAAAGACCTAGGATAGGCTAGAGGCCCACAATAGAACATTAATCACAAAGCAACTAGCCTTTACAGTGATTTTGCACTAGTTGATTCCCTAAAGAAAACCTTATCTTGAGTATAATCCATCATAGTCACATATGATCACATCATTCTTGACCATTTGATATCATGAAAAACCTCCAAAATCTAGTTTTTAAATAACCCATATCATCGGCAAGACAAGTTCCATCGAGGTGAAATGAAAAGGTCATACCGAGCATATAGGTTTCACCGATGAAGTTCCATCAGCAATAAAATTGTCTTGTCTCACCGATCAAAACACAAGTAGTTGTGTTGGCCAGACCAACGCCATCAGAGTAAGATCCCTAAGTCAACCTGAGTGCATTTGTCTCACCGATGAAATATCATCACTGAAACACTCATCTTGTCTTGCCGACAAAACAAAGAAACATACTATCACCGAGACAAACGCTATCGAAATGAGTTCAAAATGTCCTCCCGACCCACTATGTCACACCGATAAGATTACATCGGCAGGAGTCTTGGTGACATACTTGAGATTGAAGGAATAATCATCGGGGAGACTTATAACATTGGCAAAATTACTGAATGTCTTAGTGATACACCATGTCTTGTTGATGAAGACACAAACAGATCAAGATAGTCATCAGGGTGACTCTTGGCGACATTTATATGAATCAGATGGATAGATTATGTGATATCGGCATAATGTCTCCTCGAAAAAATGAATTTTTAATGAACGCTAGTCAAGCCTGAATAAAAGGATCGCTCAAAGTTTCAATCGTTTTGCCGATAGAACATTTGATGTGACAGTGGGTAAATTTGGAGATCAACTACGCTCGTGTTCAAAGCTAGGACATTAATGGTAGTATTACTACCAAATGTGTTGATGATTTCTTGAATTGAGTATAATCCATCATAGTCACATATGATCACATCATTCTTGACCATTTGATATCATGAAAAACCTCCAAAATCTAGTATTCAAATAACCCATATCATCAACAAGACAAGTTCCATCGGGGTGAAATGAAAAGGTCATACTAAGCATATAGGTCTCACCGATGAAGTTCCATCGACAAGAAACCTGTCTTGTCTCACCGATCAAAGCACAAGGAGTTGTATCAGCCAGACCAATGCCATCAGAGTAAGATCCGTGAGTTAGCCCGAGTGCATTTGTCTCGCCGATGAAATATCATCGCCAAAACACCTATCTTGTCTTGCCGACAAAATAAAGAAGCATACTATCGCCAGGAAAAATGCTATCAGAATGAGTTCAAAATGTCCTCCCAACCCACTATGTCACACCGATAATATTACATTAGTAGGAGTCTTGGTGACATACTTGAGATCGAAGGAATAATCATCGGGGAGACTTATAACATCGAAAAAATTATTGAATGTCTTAGCGATACACCATGTATTGCCGATGAAGACAAACAAATCAAGATAGTTGTCGGGGTGACTCTTGGCGACATTTATATGAATCAGATGGATAGATTATGTGATATCAGCGTAATGTCTCCCCGACAAAAAGAATGTTTAATGAATGTTAGTCAAGCCTGAATAAAAGGATCGCCCAAAGTTTCAATTGACTTGTCGATAGAACATTTGATGTGACAGTGGGTAAATTCGAAGATCATCTACGCTCGTGTTCAAAGCTAGGACATTAATGGAAATATTACTACCAAATGTGTTGATGATTTCCTGAATTGAGTATAATCCATCATAGTAACATATGATCACATCATTCTTGACCATTTGATATCATGAAAAACCTCCAAAATCTACTATTCAAATAACCCATATCATCGGCAAGACAAGTTCCATCGAGGTGAAATGAAAAGGTCATACCGAGCATATAGATCTCACTGATGAAGTCCCATCAACAAGAAACCTGTCTTGTCTCACTAATCAAAGCACAAGGAGTTGTATTAGCCAGACCAACGCCATCAAAGTAAGATCCTTGAGTTAGCTCGAGTGCATTTGTCTTGTCGATGAAATATCTTCACTGAAACACTCCTCTTGTCTTGCCGACAAAACAAAGAAACATACTATCACCAAGACAAACACTATCAGAATGAGTTCAAAATATCCTCCCTACCCACTATGTCACGTCGATAAGATTACATCGGCAGGAGTCTTGGAGACATACTTGAGATCGAAGGAATAATCATCAGGGAGACTTATAACATCGACAAAATTACTGAATGTCTTAGCGACACACCATGTATTTTTGATGAAGACAAAAATAGATCAAGATAGTCATCGGGGTGACTCTTGGCAACATTTACATGAATCAAATGGATAGATTATGTGATATCGACATAATGTCTCCCCGAAAAAAATAGTAGATATAGGCGGATAGGAGAAAAATACAGTAGATAGTTTGCAATGAAACTTTCCTTTAAAAGACTCAGATGCATGTATGAATTTTGATGAAGTTAATGAAGATATCTAAACTTGTGGCTTAATCTTGGTATCAGCTATTTATGGAATTATACAGTTATCTGGTTGTCTCCATTTTGATTCTTTTTTGTTGTTTAAATTGATATATCAAGCATATATTCAGTTTATCGATACACATTTGTTGTATTTGTGTGATGTGATTATTTGGTTCTTTCAAATAAATATTAAACCCTTCTAGTCAATCGCAATAACTGAAGATTATTAATTAGATCAATAAGAAGAATCACATAACTAGGACTTTCAGTCTATCTCAAATAGAGTTTTTCAGTCATTTACTTGCATGTTTATACAAGTTATAAACTACATCCATGTGCCAAATAGTTTGAATTATTTCCATCATAGATTACACTTTTCTAGATCTTCATTAGACTCCATACACCCAACAAGGCACTGGTCTCACGCTTTCATCTTTTACTTTATCCATTTTATTTTTTACATCTGTTAACTGAACATATTCTAATATTACACATACACTTTATTAGGATTATATATGTTCACTGTAAGATTGCCATTGTGAATAGATTGTTGTAAACAAAATCCAATTTCAATGCCAAATGTAGCAATTATTTTGTTGCTTTTGTCAAGTTTCATTAACCAAGCTATTTAGTGGGATGAATAAATTTGTGTTATGACCCTTGGTCTCTTTAAAATAATTAGACAATATTAGGGAGATCAGAAAGGGGAGAAAACTAAACTCCTTCAAAATAGGGGTAGTTGTGGGTTTGTTGGTTTTCTTTGTATACTATATACTATTTCCTCTAGGATAAATAAGGCATTGTAGAAATGAAAGATGTTTGATTATCTACCTAATATTTTTTTGTGTTTTTGAAATGGAAGAGATCTACAACTCTATAGAAATTGTTATATGCTAATGGTCAAATTATTAGACTATTTAGATCATTTTAATTGACTACTACATAGTAGTTTATATGTTGAAAGAATTGTTTCCATTCTTTGTAGTTTTACATTGGAATACAAATCATATTTAATTTCATGACAATATACTTCTTTCATATAGATATTTGTTTGATTTTTCCTTGCTATTTTCATCTTAATTTTTTTTTAAATGTATTCTATAATATAGAATTATTTGCAAATTGGGACAAAAAGGATTCTGAGAGATATATTTAATCATAAATTTTACAATCATAAATATCATTTAATTTGTATGTTGTAACTTCAGTACTTTTAGTTAAAATAAAAACAACTTAAAGTTATATATGCATATAGTGAAATTGGCAAAGTTGTTTGCCCATTTTATTTTTTACATCTGTTAATTGAACATATTCTAATATTACACATACACTTTATTAGGATTATATCTGTTCACTTTAGTATTTCTATTGTGAATAGATTGTTGTAAACAAAATCAAATCACTTAAGTCTGCTTAGTTCACAAAGGTAGATCCACCTAGGTTTGGCAACACCTGAAGAGAAGAAGGTTCAAATCATTTGGCCTTGTTTGTTACCCTAAAACATATCAAGAGATTGCTAACCTCTTGAGGTATTCTTACCTATGTTTTTGAGAGCTAACAACCTCCAAATCTCCAAATACACAAAAAGATTCCACTTGTACGACCAAATTCTTGCCAAACCAAAAACCCCTTGTTTTAGACCAAAATCATGAGGGTTTATTGAATCTCCTACTTCCACAACCTACCAGACCTCAAAACCAACTCAGACACAACCCATTAGGTTTGTACATGGATAAAAATTCATAAAATCAAATCTCCTATACATATTTTGTTGAAACCTAGGCTTGAACCTCTCATTTCACATGTTTTTCTTCACAAAACTCTTGAGGACAACAACTATACCTTCTTTATTTCTCATCTAATGCCCTATTCGTGCATCCTACAATTAAAATGGTATCCATGGGGCCTCTTACATAAGCTACATTAATCACAAAAAGTGTAAGAGCCCCTTTATATCATGTTTGGACTACAAAACCCTCAAAAACAGGGTAACCGGGCTATATGCAAAGAATGAAACTTTCTAATTCAAATCAACGCCTTAAGCCCTCAAATTAGATTCAAATCAAAGATAACACATATCTTCATGACATGGAATTAATTTCACATAAAAATATGGTTTTATGTGATCGTACAGTGCTGTAAAACAAGAAAAATACAATTTTTTGAAGAAAAACACAAATTTGGGAATGTTCAGAGCTTGTATTTTAAATCCTCAACCATCAACAACCTTTACAATGATCACTTTATGAGGTGTAGGTACTCCTACACCACTACCCCATCCAAAATTTTCTCACATTACACAAATCCACAATGTTCGTCCAAGATAAGCCAATCAAATCCTATCTTATGTGTTCTAGTAATCAAATTGGAGATGACCCTAAAAATGACATTGCGAAGGGTGATTGGTCTAAAAAATCTAAACGACTTTGCAATTATTTCACTACTACGATCTATGTGTCATCTTTTATGAAATTTCCCAAAACACTATTCATTATGATCATATGAAAATTTCTAGGAGAGCTACAATAGTTGTAACATCATGAATTCAAATTAAACATTAAAAATTACATCATAAATTAATTATGTAATGGCATAAAAATTAAAAACATCATGAATTAATTATGTAACCACATAAGTCAAATATAATTCTATCAAGAAATTAATATGAAATAAATAATACAATCGCATAACTCATACATTTCAATGTCATTGATCTTCTTCTTCATCCAACTCTTTGTCTGTATCATCTGATCTAGATTCGACATTGTAAGGATTGGTCATATCATCATCATCGTCATTGATATTAGTTTTGATAATGTCATCATCCACATAGATATCATCTTCATGAAAATTAACTCCTACATCATCATGATCTAGTTCTTCCTCTTCGAAATCTTCGTCAAGCACATCATCAACTAATTGTTGATCCTGATCATCATCTACATCATCTTCTAGTAATTTAGTATCTTCTTCTTCCACCACATTAAACTTTACCGCCCTTCCTCTTGGATAATGTCTAACAACATATGACCAACCCGGTTTACCTAGAACCTCTGAGTAAAATACTTGCTCACATTGGCTTGGAAGAACATAGGGCTCATTTCCAGTTCGCTCGAAATACCTTGTATTAACCATGGTAAATCCATTATCATGTCTCGGGATAATTTTCATTCAATCATAGCCTGTACCATAGGACGACAAACATAACTAATTTGAAGGACTTAAAGTCACACTCAATTATATCATCCAAAATCCCATAGTATTGATTTTCTGAGACTTCTAGATGTATGTCACAGCTTCTAGATGAAACATTAGTCACCTAAAAGACCGCAGTTATCCAAGAATCACAAGTTTTCTTCGTGTCATCCAAATTTTTGATTTGAAATTTATGACCATTGCACCACATAGCCTTGTGGTGTTTCACCTGCAATCTGTCAAACATGTAAAAATTATTGCAATATCATCAGTTGATAAACATATTTATTCTTGGCTGAATGTATGCAAAGACAAAACTCAACATATATATACATCAATATAATTGAAAATAATTAAATAATATGGGTGATTAATATATTTATACTTACTTGTTTATCTCTTAAACCATATGCTAAATCAATTTCCCTTGGTGTAATATTGGAATCTCCATTACGATGAGCTTCTTCAACCAATGAAGCCACACCTTTCCATGTTAATGCATGACCAAATTATTGACATCGTTCAATCCATACTACCATTCAATCAAGATTGTTTGTGATGTACAAATGTAGTGCATCCCACTCTTGACCAATTGTATCAAAAAAATTTAAAATTCACAAATGATGTATAATTAGTTAATTACCACGGTATACGACCTTAATTTATAATTGATGTATATTGAAGATTAATAATTAAATAAGTACAATATACATAAAAAATCAAATGTAAAATGTATTCTAATTAATCTCCATGACCATCTTATAATTACCTGTCACTTTCCTTAATCTACCTTTCCCCATCAGGTACTCCCCTTCAAATTTGTTATTGGAGTTGGGATCACAAATGCGATCTACATGGATCTTTGTTGCAAACTTAGGAAGATATTCAGTAATTTACACCATAGTCTGGTATACCATATATCCCTCCACCATAGAACCCTCAGAATGTGCTCTTTGTCTAACCAAATCCTTCAAAAATTTCAAGTGCCTCTCAACCATCCACATTGAGCTTGTGTGTATAGGTCCAAACAATTCAATCTCTTCAACTTGGTGTATGAGGTAGTGTTCTTGTGCATTGAAAAATGTCGAAGGTAGACACTTTTTCATTTCACACATTAGACGAGGAATTTTTCTCTTCCAATAATTTATATCTTCTTTATGGATTCCTTTAGATGGCAACCATCTACAAGTGATCACAAATATATTAACGAGATTTAACAAAAATATACAATATATTACATAACAAGTAAAACAAATGGCAATTATAAGATCTGTACAATGAATTGAACAAATATCACTACTTACCTCATGTATTTTCCAAGATGATATATAACTTGCTTGACATTGTTGTCAAAGTTGTCTGGGAGAGATAGAGGTAGAACGTACTGTAACAATTATAAAATGATCTTTTCATTATTTTTCCAAAAGTAGTAAACATAATACACTAAAAAGTACATGCAATATACAAATATATAATATACCAGAATAATTACCTTAATGAAGGTATGTCAATCATGGGTTTTCATCCCTAACCCAAATTCACCTTTCTTTGTTATGATATTGTTTATGTTCGCAACAAATCCTATGGGAAATCAAATTTTTTGTATGACTTATTTTATAGCATTGCTTTGTTGCTCCATTAATAACCAAGGAATGACACTTATATTAATTTGGTCTCCATCGCTATTTAATTGAATGACATTTTTCATTGCATGATTGGCTTCCTAAATGTCACTACAAATTTTGACAATTTTTTCTTTGTCATGCCTTCCATCCAATATTTTCCATAACGTTTTTGTCATATTATTTCCAATATGCATTGTATCAAATAAATGCACAATTTGTAGCTGCTCATAGTAGGGCAACCTACTAAATTGTCTGGGATAACTTTTTAGTCCCTGTGAAAGTCGACCATTAATGCCTCAACGACCTTCATGAAGCATATAAGTTAAACAAATTAACAACGACAATCATTGTCAATTACATCATGAGTAAACACAACATAATATAAAAATATAAATTCAAAACATATCATATATGATAGATAAACAATTTGATCCAATGTATAACCTTGACGATTAATTCTATTATATTCCAGCTTCCATAGGCAAGGTGTCATTCTTCGTGGTTTTGATGTAGTATCTTCTTTCCCATTGAAAAGATGTTTTTCAGTAGTTCGATACTTATTATTTATGTGGAAGAAGTGCCTACACTCATCAAACACCTGCTTTCCTAAACTTGTTGAATGACGAGATTTCATCTTTGGACCACAAATTGGACATGCAATTTTTCCCTTTGTTTGAAGACCTGCAAATCATATATAATTGGATTAAATGTGTCAATTTTTATAATTATATATAATGAATAGATTATTTTAAAAACATGCATGATATCTACTTCATAAAATTAAATATCATTGAAGTCATGCAATCGAATGTTATAACATACCACAAAAATGTGTTAGCCTTGGGGCATAATGAATTGTCCATACAAGCATTACATGGAATTGAAATTGTCTTTGTCCTATTGGTCTAGATACATCATACATAGTGATGCCATTCCATAACTTTAGTAACTCATTGATAAGAGGCTTGATATATACATTCATATCTTTAACTTGGTACTTACCTAGTTGAATGAACATAAACATTACATAATTATTATAACCATTTTATTGTAATATATATAAATTAATGTACATGACTATTAAATGAAAAAAATTTCATTATGCAACAAATAAGACAAATGAGATGTTACTACGTTAAAGAAAATTGATGTAAACAAATACCTAGAACAATCATTGCCAATATTATGTTATCCCTCTTTATTGACATCCATGGAGGAATGTTATTGTTGATAACAAAAATAGGCCACACTGAGTAAATAGATCCCAACTCTCCAAATGGATTGACACCGTTCGTTGCCTATGAAAGCCTGAGATTACGAGGTTCTTCTTTAAAGTGTGGCCATTTTCCTCCATGTCCCTAAATGCAGAACCATCTGGAGGCATTTGAAGAATGTCATCTCCACTTCTATTCCATGCATGGTAATCCATAAATTGTGCTAAGTTTTCACACCTAAATAATTGTTGCATACGTGGAATAATGGGAATATAATGAAGAACCTTGTGAGGCACCTTTTTTGTTAGTTGATTTGTTCGATATCTACTGATATGACATTCCAGGCATTTTGTGGAAAATTCTTGTTTATGATATATAATATGATCATTGGGACATGCATCTATTGCTTGATACTCCATTCCAATATCTTTCATAATGCCAGATAAATCTCAGTATGAGCAAGGTAAAATATTTGATGGTGGTAACAAAAATTCACCAATCAATCTACAACAAATTTTTTTTGTTAATACAAAGAATATTAATGGTACATATTTAATCCTTTATTTACTAGTGATGAACTAACAACAATTAAAAAAGATGAAAAAAGATGGCATATATGACATACCTTAACATCCGTGAGATTGCTATGTTGGATAAACCATTCATAACCTTCAAGTTCACCAGCAACAATACATCAGAGAGAGAGTTGTTTGGGAGCCTTCATAAAGGGGCTTGTATGCCTTCTCAAGTAAAGGTAAATCGTGAACATCATCAAAGTCATCTCTATCAACATGATCAGTTGTGCCACTAAATGTGTCATGGATCAATGTATTTGTACCATCATCTTCAACTGTGTTTTCTGGCGCATGATCATCTTCTTCCATAGGATCATTAACTTCATCTTCGATATTCACAACTCCATGTTCCTCCGCTTGCAAAACCACATTCTTTGGGCTGTGATAATCCATATCATGTGCCCTAGGGCACCCCACCTTTATAATAATGATAGACACAAATAAACCATGATCATAATCAAGTGATTGTTTTATATATATAAAATGTTAAAACAATATAAACATTTACAAATTCAATCAATATAAACACATACAATGAACAACTTACCAATGGACGATAATCATGCCCCCCTTCAACGTGACCATGCTACCTACAATGTGTCTCAGCTGTTGTGATTAAAATTATTCTCGTCTTTAAGCCCTTGCAATTATTGCAAAGACAATAGCATTTCCCATCACCCTTTATTTTCAATCTAGCCCACAATCTATCAAGTGACTCTTCATTTTGTTCTGGACTAATATTATCTGACATGATTTTTCTTTACCAAGCTTGAATATTTAGATCTTCAAAAAACATCAAACTCACACTCCAATAATTTTTAATCATAGACAGGTAACAAAATCTAATAATTTTGATATTTTACACCAAAAAAAATTGGCATGCAACCACCCCTGCAAAAGAGAAGATAGTCTGAATTTAATGACCCAAAAAAACACTTTAAAATGCTAATTCCAAAAATTATTAAATTCTGATTTTACTATGATTTCCAACTGTTAGACTCCTAAAATCAGAATATTGAACTTGCATAACAAAATCTGGAAATGAAATTCTAAAAAATGCACAAGTCTAAAAATGAAATCTGATGGGATGCTGCTTTAAAATATGATTTTCAAACTTGGAAGTACAAATCTAACTTCACAAAGGAATTATGGAAATAAAATAGTATGGCATAATAAAGAGTTTCATTTGAAGTGGACCACCCTATTATATGCCTTGATAAAGTTAAAAGATCTATGAATTTTATCTACAATATAGCCTGCATAGTCATCAGTCTTATTCACATCCCTGCTTTGTATATCAATAGGCAACACCATTAGATGGCCTCCTTGAAAGTTCAATCCATTAAGGGAACAATGAAAGGGTCTTCCTTAATGATTACATTCATTTGACAAAAAAATAGTGTATGGTTGAATAAGGATGATATCATTTTGAAAGAATAAAATGATTGTTGAGACCGATCCTAACATATTTATGTTGAATACAATACATACAAACAATATTGTATAAACCTTCACTTCCACACTCTCGACAATTTTTTTTTCTAAGGACAACACTTCATTTTCCTAGTTTTGTAGGTTAAGCTAAATCTTGTTCTCACAAGCAACTTCAAATGTCTCGTACACTTCCATCTACTTATGAAGCAAGCCTCTATCTAAATTGACTTCACCATTACAATAGTGCTTCAAAATATCATAGGGCCATCCTCTGGTTTTATATGTCAAATCAATTGCCATTTGTATTGAATTTTCTTCCATCCATCTAATTCATGTCTTTGGTTACAATGTTTATTCTAGAATCCATATACCACTTCCTCCCTCCTATTGACATAGAATCAGTATGGAATACTATCTTGATTTTTAAGCTAAATATTAAAAATTGGTTAGAGTGTATACTATGCAAAGTATAATAACAATAAATCGTAACCTTATCAGCAATTGAAATAGATAAGGGGTCACTCTATTCCACACATACTCACATAGACAATGAACATGAAATTTGGGGTTCCTACTCTTACTATTTTTCTATTTATTTATATAATAATAAGGTTACACTACAATATTTTTGTTCTCTTTTTATCTGCTCTAACTCCTTTTTCCTTTGATACATTCAATCATACTAGTATTGTGCTTCCTGTAATAACATTATATCATGGTTAAATGAAAAAAATGTTCAATGCCATGAGGCCCAAATGATATTCATGCATTGGTCTTGAAATGTCATCAAATTGAGACTAGTCATTGTTATATAGTATCAAAGTTTCATTGACACTATTGGTCAGTATGATTTTTCATGTGAATTGATTAAAGATTGATAACCTATATATGCATTAGGTCCAATCATTATGTTTGATAATGTATTGGCCATTTTACTGTCCAATGCTATTTGTAAAATAAAATATAGTAAAATATAAAACATTGATCTTTTCTATCTACTCCACTGTAAATAATAAAGACTGTAGAAATTTTCTTCCAATTTGAGTGTTGGAAGTCTTTATTATTTACAGTGGAGTAGATAGAAAAGATAAATGTTTTATATTTTAATATATTTTATTTTTCATTGTATTTGATCAACAAATATAGTTTTATGATGATTCTTTGACTAATGCTACAATATTAGTATCTTGGGGTATTATATATGAAGATATAAACTAAATTTTTATGATGCTTGATGTTATACCCATGTCCACTAGTTATCACCATAATTGTTATTATTATGTATATGCAATATAGGGATACTATAGAGGTAAGGAGCAACAAGCAAAGAGAAAAGATTTAAGAAAATGGACTTCAAAGAAAGGCATGCCACTTTGCTATAGATTCCCAAAAGGAGATCACAATCATGACTATTCAAATAAGCAATGATTAGTCCATGTCATAACCATTAAGGGGGCATTGAAATTAATAATAACATTGATAGGGTAGTATGACGAACTTTAAAAGATACATAAAGAAAAGTAACTAAGCAATCAAGAGGGCTTTTAAAACATCATAAATCTTGTCAAGGGTTCATTTTCTTCATAGCAGTATGGTAAACCAATAAATATTTCCATCTGACAAAGTTTCAAAAGAGGACAACCTACAAGTGTATTAAGGAGTGCATGGACAATATCTCAAGGAGCTACCACAATTAATTTCTTCAAGTGTTATGCAAGGCCATTGAAATCAAATGAATAAACTCATGCATAACCTAAAAGATAAAGGATAGTAAAGTTTCTAGAGAGCAGGTATCACAAAGGATACATGATCACTTTCAATAGAGATGTGATGCACTTTTACGTTTTTTGATTTATTTTTCCTAATAAGGTCAAATACTTTCTTTTAGTGTCTGAATCTACCACATAGAGATTAAATATGCTTACTCTCAAATAAAGTTGAATTATATAAACAATAGTTAGATGCCTCCCTTAACATAAAGGACAATCTAAAGTACTAAGGAATTTTATATCCTTTATAAGAGATTGCTTTTAACCAGTTAAAAACTTGAGAATAATACACAGGTTGCAAGGAAAGTTAAAAATTTATCATAAGTAGCTTAATCCAAAAGGAAAAAATTAAGCATGGAAAATCATGAGTAGGTTGACCAGCTTCACTAAAAGTATAAGTTATTTTTTATAACATCTTACTTGGATATTACTTGATAAGGTAAGGAGTGCTCTTTTCGAATCAGTTTCATATGGTGGCATATCTACACACAAATCACCAAATTGTCAAATAACTAAATAAATTGTATTACTTAATAAAGCTGTTACAACATGCCATTCATGTCAAAATCAACTCTTCTTACCACAAAAAGTTTGGTTTCCAATTTGATAGGTTCATCTTTTGATTCCTGTACCAACTTCTGAAGGAATTTGGCAACTTATACTTCTACATGAAGAGACAATTGTATCTTGTAAACTATTCCAAAGTACAAAACAAATAGAAATCATATAATCTGCATGATAGTTATAGCTTGCTAGATGTTTGGCAGCATCTAAAAATTTTAAGTGAACTGAGAAAAATAGAGAGGCCTTGACCTTCATTTTTTCATTTTTTAGTTTGTTGCTCTAAATATCTCACAATATTTAGAAATTGGTTTCTTTCTTTCTTGTTCAAAAAAAAAATAGATACATTTGTATAGAGTCAAGATGAATTCAAGAACTTCAAGTAACAAATATACCATAACTGCTTTTATAAGACATTGGCATCTAAGGTCTAAAATCTATTTCTGAAACTTGGCAAAAGGAAAAATACATCTTTATGAAGTAGTCTTCAAAAATATCATAGCTAAATGGCTCTAACTATCCACTATCAAACATTCCCAATTCTTTGTTCATCCCTCTAGGCCTAAATCTTGACATCTATTTCACTTTGTAGCTATCCCTATGCCTTTGATATTATCTAGTTATGGCTCCCAAATCTATTGAAAATTAATCATTAGCGTTAAAATTGACACCTTACAAATATAATCTTTGTCCAAATCCTTCAAGAATTTTCCATCAGTTATAAACAATTCCCTTATAAAGAATTTGTGAAGTCAAGTCTAAAATCTGGAAATGAAATTCTGAAAATGCACAAGACTAAAAATGAAATCTGATGAGATGTTGCTTTAAAATATGATTTTCAAACTTGGAAGTACAAATTTGAATTCACAAATGAATTATGGAAAATGACAATGACTACCCTCAACCTGGTGATATCTTCTTGAGTTTTATTAAATTTTTCCCAAGAAAATCATCAAGAAAAACATTGTCGCAATAAATAGTCGAGCTCATTTTTATTTATGTCAGCCACAATTTAACTTTGCAAGCCCGTCGAAATTTCGGCAAAAAATCTTTGTCAAAACTTCTACGAAAAATAAGGTTCGTCAAAATTTCAACGAATGTTGAGGATAAATTTTTTTTAAAATGAAAATTTTGCACAAGTACCCGATGATATATCTGATTATATAGCTTTCATCAGAAATTTTTGTCAGATTTTGCAATCAAATGAGTTATTGGTAGTTGTAGAGTAGGAAAGCTCCCGTTTTGTATAAATAACATATGTCAGTGTGTCACTTTACATAGACACAATTTAATAATTTATTCCAAGTTGTTGCTCATTACAATGGATTACAAATTGATTCCAATTTCCAAGCTTCTCTTGGTGACAACTTAATACAAATGTAACTCTAAAAATAAACGCATGATTCCAAGCTTCTGCTCATGACAACGTAATACAAATGTGGCATTGAAAATTAATTTTAAATTCAAGGGATTTGCCCAATTCCAACCATGCTAGGGGAAAGGGGGTTCTAATCATTCTGGGGAAATGGGCGTTGTGAAGATACAAAATGTACTTATCCCCTTTAAGAACCAGTGATCCGAGGGATATTTTCAATGAAAATTGAAGTATCTCCAATGCTCTAGAATTCAACACCATTAGAAATATCTCAGATTCCTGGTTCCAACACAACTTGAATGAAGTGAAAAGGAATCTATTTGCTCAAGTTATGGCTAGTCAAAGGCAGGGTCAAACAGGTACCAGGGGTCGTCCAGGAAGTAAAAAAACCGACCATCTATGAAATTGATAGAAATGGTGTCAACATGAAGAGCTCAACGAGGTGAACCCAACAATGTTCATTTCATCAAAATATGAGATTGTACGCATGAGATATCGTCAGTCAAAGTTGGGTTGACCAAGCGGGGCCATCAGGATACGACTGATGACATCAACATGCTAACATATTAGTATTGTACGATACGAAGCTAGGATGGACCAATCATATGTTGACATTTTTCCATCTGTACTACTGATGTGGAATCTATACTGCTGACGTGGCATCTGTACTGCTAACGTGGCATCACAGGTGGCAACTGGTCAGTGACGAGGTGGCGTTGACGTGTCTTCAGCAGCCAATCTGGTGTTGATACGTGACACCTCCTCAGTGTGCCATGTGTCCCTTGATTCTTCGTCATCCACTGAGCTCCTCCTATTGGGTTGGACATAATGTTTTGTTGAGGTTCGACCCCGCGACTTGTCGTGTGGGAGGCAAAGCCTCCACCGTTGTGCCCCTGTGCCGACTCTTAACCATATAGGGGCAACAGTTGGTTTTACTATGTATAGGTGGCCTATGTGAGACAAAAAGGAGGCTGGAAGGGTTGGAACCACCGACCTCCCCTCTACCAAAATAAATAACCACCGTTAGACTATTGAAACATATTTACATATATATGGTGATTGGTTTATTTTGTTGCATGATTTGGGTTGAGACCTTAACAAATAGGTCATTTTTGTAAAGGAAACACTCTAACCTCTTATGCTAAAAGGCCATAGGGGAAAAATGAGTCAGTGTACAAATGGTTAAAGGGGTTAGAAGGTTATTTTATTTGTTAAGCCTTTTTAGGCATATTTTTTATGTATAAAATAGGGGGGTAAGCTCTTAGGAGCCAATCAGAAAAACAAGTGACAAGAGATACGAGAGAGAATTCTTAGGAGATTTTGAAGACATTTCCACACACAAGAGGAGCATTATGCTACTGTGCCTAAGGGAGATATTCTTGAAGCAATTGTAACTGATTTTTGGAGATTAATCGGATCGGTCTCACTCCATTGGAGTGGACCCGTAGACGTAGTCACGATTGTGGCGAACTCCATTATTAGATTGTTTGCACTTTCTCTCTTCTTCTCTCACATTCTAGTTTTCACCTTAATTTTTAATGCATAATTTCAATAACATACACATGTATTGAATTTCCATTAAATTATTCAATTAAAGCATTCAATTATACAATTAGTCTAGATCTTAATCAAATCAAGTTTGGTATCAGAGCATTTGGTGACTAGTATTGCAGATTTGTTGTGAATGCTAACAAGATCCAGGATTCAGAAGGGCGAAGGAAAGCTTGAAGAATATAATCCTGAGATTGGGAAATGAATAACTTTTCCGAATTTTTTTGTCTGGAATGGAGGTACCCAAAGAACTCAATGAGCAAGAGTTTCAAAGAGCCTTCTGGCAGATGAGAGTTGCGTTGGAGATGGTTCTCAAAGAAAGGGAAGAATGCATGAAACTTGAAGTAGATAATGCATTGAAGCAAGAAGATCATGGGGACAGTAAAGGCAAGAAGAAGCAATCAGGAGGTGGTGATGAACCCCCAAAATTTCCTCTGTCTACTCCTCCTCCTTCTCCTTCTTCTTCTACACATTCTCTTTCTGCTAATCCTTTTAAGGGTGTAAATAAGCCTCAAATTAAATTGGATGTTTAATTTGAACTACCTAAGTATTGTGGTGAATTAGATGATTGGATTCAACAAGTAGAAGTCTATTGTAGAGTCAAAAACCTCTTTGATGATGCCTCTAGGATCCAGTTGTCCACTCTTCAATTGGGAGGTTCGGCTCTCACTTGGTGGGAGAGTAGGACTAGAGCAGAAATTTCATAGCATGGTAGAGTCAATTTGTCTTCGTTAGAATTTGTTAGTGCTCTTAAAAAATAGTTTTATCCCCTAGGCCATATGCAACAGTTAATGATGAATTGGAAAAAATTTAGGCAAGGGAAAGGATAGTCTGTTCAAGATTACACCCACGAGTTTCGTAAAAGGGATATTGCCTTAAATGTACCTTTGTACACTCAGGATACTTTGTTAAATTACATAGGAGGTCTTCACTCATATCTCAGATATTCTATTTTGGTCTTGAACCCTAGTAATTTGGATGAAGTTTGTGTCCAGGCTATACATTTAGAGTCAAGAGGAAAGGGTTATTTTATTGATAAGTTTGATAATGATAAATCTGTAAAGAAATCATTTAAGGTTGCAGAGACGGGGAAAGGAAAGAAGACAACTACAGTCAAGAAGGATGACAAGTTTTCTTGCTCTCATTGTGAAAGGAAGGGTCATGATGAAGATCACTGTTGGCAATTGCATCCAGAATTGAAGCCCAAGTGGGCTCAAAAACAAAATCAGAAATATAAAGGTAAGGAGAAAGCCACAAATGTTGCTATGGATCTTGGTTTTGATTCTGATGATGAAACTAAGATAACAACTATAGGTTTGAAAGGTAAATCTCTTGTTTCCAGTGTTTCCTTTTATAGTCGTGCTTCTACTTCTAAAGTTAATGATGTCTCTGAAGATAAGAAAAGGAACAAGTTATTTCATTTAAGGGTTGTTGATAAGAACATTAAAATTGATGCACTCATGGATAGTGGCTCTCAAGTTAACTTAATTTCTGAAAGTGTTGTAAGAAACTTGGGATTGAAAACTACACTGCATAAGAAACCTTATCCACTAGGCTGGATTTGCAAGAATGATAAATTGCAAGTAACAAGACAATGCACCTTGAGATTCGTAATCACTAGTAAGTTTGTGGATGAAGTCAAGTTTGATGTGGTTCCACTAGATATTTGTGGGATATTTCTGGGTAGCCCTTATCTCTATGATCAGAAAACTATTTTCTACAGGGAAAAGAATCATTATCATTTGTTTAAAGATGTAATTGAGTATATTGTGCATTTTCATCGGATTAAGATTGGTCATTTTTTTACAAACACAGGACATTTAAAGAGGGTGATTGATGCAAGTAAAGATTTAACTTGTATGTCTGTCAGTACAGGTGGTTCTAGACATGAACTTGGAGTAGCTAACTAGGGTCAAATGTTGCAAGGTGCACCCACAACACAACATGCGGGAATGGTAATTGAAAGCATTGATGGTCCCTTGGGTAAAAATGTTCCTGTTGTGAAAGATCTATATGTTGTTGATTTATCCTATTTCATCTTTGTATTATTGTTCAGCTTGATGCTAGTTCATGTTTGTTGGTTAGTGGCTACGACAGTTGATGTAGATACTTATGGAAGTGATAAAATGATGATTATGTTCAACAATGTTGTTGCAGTCTTCATTGTGATTGTGAGCTAGGTATATAGATGTACGGATGATACAGGACAAGTGGGGAGGCCAAGTCCTCACTTGATGTTTGAATAAATGCCACTTTTAGAGGTCCAAAATTTCTTCAGTGGGGAGGCCTAATCCGGGGGATATTTTCACTAAAAATTGAAGTATCTCCAATGCTCCATAATTCAACACCATTAGAAATATCTCAGAGTCTTGGTTCCAACACAACTTGAATGGAGCGAAAAGGAGTCTGTTTGCTCAAGTTATGGCTAGTCAAAGGTAGGGTCAAACAGGTACTAGGGGTCATCCAAGAAGCACAAAAAATGACCATCTCATAAATTGATGAAAATGACATCAATGTGAAGAGCTCGACAAGACAAACCCAACGATGTTCGTTTTGTCGAAATTCGAGATTGTACGCTTGAGATATCATCAGTCAAAGTTGGGTTGGCCAAGCAGGGCCATCGGGTATGACTGATGACGTCAACATGCTGACATGTCAGTACTGTACGGTATGAAGCTGGCATGGACCAATCATATTTTGACATGTGTCCATCCATACTGCTGACGTGGCATCACAAGTGACAGCCGGTCAGTGATGAGGTGGCGTTGACGTGTCTTCAACAGCCAATCCGATGTTGACACGTGGCACATCCTCGATGCACCATGTGTCCCTTCATTCTCCATCGATCGTTGAGCTCCTCCCGTCGAGTTGGAAAAAATGTTTTGTCAGGGTTTGACCTCACGACCTGCCGCATGGGAGGCAAAGCCTGCACCATTATGCCCCCCATTATTTACATATATATGGTGATCAGTTTGTTTTGTTACATGATTTGGCCCAAGACCTTAACAAATAGGTCATTTTTGTAAAGGAAACACTCTAACCTCTTATGCTAAAAGGCCATAGGGGAAAAATGAGTCAGTGTACGAATGGTTAAAGGGGTTAAAAGGTTATTTTATTTGTTAAGCCTTTTTAGGCATAATTTTTTATGTATAAAAGAGGGGAGTAAGCTCTTAGGAGCTAATCAGAGAAACAGGTGATAGGAGATACGAGAGAGAATGCTTAGGATATTTTGAAGACATTTCCACACACTAGAGGAACGTTATGCTACTGTGCTTAAGGGAGATAGTCTTGAAGCAATTCTAATTGATTTTTGGAGATTAATTGGATCGGTCTCACTCCATTGGAGCGTACCTGGAGACATAGTCATGATTGTGGCGAACTCCGTTATCATATTGTTTGCACTTTCTCTCTTCTTCTCTCTCACATTCTAGTTTTCACCTTAATTTTTAATGCATAATTTCAACAATGTACACATGTATTGAATTTCCATTAAATTGTTAAATTAAAGCATTCAATTATGCAATTAGTCTAGATCCTAATCAGATCAACTAGAGTCATGCAGAAGATGTAATACAAATGTGTCTCTGAAAATAAATTCATGGAACTTGCTAGGCCAACCATGCTAGGGAAAAGGGAGCTGTGAGGACACAAGAGGAGTAGAAAATTTACTCCCATCTTTTGCACGCAGCTTCCATGCACTAGTATAGCACTTACCTCCACCAGAGCTCCTCATCTTAGTTCAAAACCTATCTGAGAAGTCAGGTTAACCAAATCAACTTCTTTCCAATTCCATCCATTTTGAACTTGAAGGAAATTCATCTTTTACTGATTTCTCTGTAACTACATAACTATAGGCAGGAGAATTTATAGTATCCCCAATAATACCACATCATCTTCTTCCTGAATCCTTATTAACCCTAGAAAATGAAAACCCTTGTGACACTATCAACTATTCACTATCCCTATTTATGGGCCACCAGACACTAGTGCCGCTACCAGCCTAGGTATAATGATTATCGCAATTTGTGTATAATTAAAATCTTTAATTTGATTGACGTCTGGCTATACACAAACTGTAACTCAAGCTGGCAAGCTGTCAAAATCACCAGTGCCACTCAAACGATATTAAATCATTACAAATCTTGTTTCATTAAAGCTATGAGTTGTTCAAGAAATTGCTTCGGATGTTCATATCACATATGGCATTAATTGACACCACTACCAGCACTAGCAATACGAAAACCAAACTTTCTTCAAAAAGATTGAGAATTTCAATTAAATTAAATGTACAACATCGAGGCATTGAAAAGATAGAATGAGTGATGAGTGATGAGCCTTGATCTCACCACATGGCCGCATCTAACGGTTCTAGTGTTATTTCAGAGGTTTCAATTCGCAAGTCTAATGCATCAGAGATTTACTTCCGAAATGCAACTACAGTCATCCATCAAAAATTCATCGAACGGTCATAGATTATATTAATTTGCACTAACATTTGGCTTCAGAAATAATAAATATGTTGATAATTTTTTGCATTTCAGAATCTTTATGAAGGAATTTGAATGTATGAAAAATATGTCCCAGAATTTGATATTTTCGCCAACCACGCTGATTTTTATTGGCATATCTATTTATTTCGCCACTAAAATTTTTTATTAGTTTGAGATTATGTTTAATTCGCAAATGAAAATATTTTTTTTGCTTTGAAAAAGGTTTTATTTGCCAACATTTTTTTTTTTTGTTTTGAAAACAGGGTTAATTCGCCAACAAAAAAAAAAATTGGTTTGAAAAAAGGTTTTAATCGCCAATGAAAAATATTTTATTCATTTAAAAAAAATTGCATTTCGCCACGATTTTCCACATACTTCTAGCGATGTAAAAGATTTGCCAATTGGGATTTTTTTTCCCCGAAAAATGAAAAAAATCGCCAATAAAATTAACATTTTTGTCAGGAATAATACAAGATTCACCAAGATTTTTCACCTTAGCTGATGGGGGGGTTTCTTAAAGTTTTCCTTGCTGCCAACAAAAAATGTGTAAACAAAAGATTGGCTAACCGCCAAAGTTGAATTGATGAAGTTACACCACAAGTGTAGATTTAGTTCCTTATATGCTCAATGTATTCACTCATAGACTAATCTCCAACTCACACACTTTTCTTACACATACTTCTTATTTTCTTCGCATTCACATTCCTCATCTCATACTACCAACTTTCACATACCAATGCATGCCTCATTTCTCTTAAACATCTTGTATATATACCCACATGCATTAATTAGGTTGGCTTCATGTAAAGCTTTTCAAAAATAATTCACACGTGTCATGCAACATCATGTTGGTTGGAACCAAATCTAGGTCTCACATATAAACCACAATCCATTATGGACTAAATATTAGGCCGATCATAATTAATTGAAATGTAATCACAAAAATCGATGCCAGTGCATCAACCAAACATATGAACATCTTAAAATACATATATATGCACTTCCAACCGTTATAATCCTTTTTCCAAAACCTTAGATCATACTGATTACTAGAGGAAATATCCAAACCAACATACTAGAGATACCAAATCAAATATTGGATGGGGTAAGCATGATCTGCACACCAGTACAAGGTACCAGACCAACATGGTGACATCAATGACAATATAAGACATATTTACAATAGTTCTTCACAATATCTATTGGAGCAATAGGAAGATTGTATAACACTGTCTCCTTGATTTGTGAGGGTCTTGCTCTTCTTAATTGTTCTTTTAATTTGACATTCTCCATGAACAATTTATTAACTTCATCATTTAGGAACCTTTGTTCATTTTCATACTCCTTCAATCTGTCTTCTAATCTCTTAACAGTTGCTCGAGTGAACATGGTTGAATGCATGGTCATTGTGGCTACCTCCAAGGGGTGGTATCTTGTATTGTACTTACCATCATTGCCCCTTTCATCCCTTGAATTACATCCAATAATTTTCTTCTGTTTATTTTTTTGTTTGATCCATATGGCCAGTGTTTCAATCTTTGGGTTATACCCAGTTCCACTCACTCCTTCATTGAAGTCAAATTCTACAACTAGCATTGGATCTTCGTGAGCCAGCACTTGATCAAGCAGAAACATTTTCTTTAATTCCAAGCCAAGGAAAATTAGCATATTTCTCTTCAAGACCATTTCTCTAGCCTTCTAGGGGCTAATGTCAATGTTGTCAACTCTTAATTCCTAGAAAGTCTATGCTACCATTTGATTTTTCTCCGATTCTTCAATTCCTGCTTCAGTCGATTTCATCCTCTCTTCAAATTATTTTATCTTCATCTTCGTGCAAAAATCCCTAAACTTGGGAGTCTTAATGAATTCATCATCTTCTATGAATCTCCTAGCTGCAATTTCCCTTTAACCTTCATGTACCTTTGTACTTGTTTTTTCTACATCACCCATCCTTTCCTCATGTTTATGGGCACTGGTCTCAAGGATGGGTTGATCAACCTCAATATCACCTTTCAATGACTATAGTACTATAGCCACTCCCTCAGTATCACCCACCTCTTCACTCTCCTCATATGGTACTAACTATTCAATGCTTTCTATTTCTGTCTTTTGGGAGGTAACTGCTCCAAGGGAGGTTCAGAGGTTTCACCTGCGGTATGCTCTGTAGTTGCACCAGTATCATGTTCTTGGAGACATGCTTCCTTCTTACTGTACAAGTCTTGAAATTTACCCATTATCAAGCTTCTTCATATATTCCCCTTTTCTGCTTCTACTAAATACATCTTTATAAGTAATGCAGTTCCTTATGACATCTTCTTCATAGTCCACTTGGTGTGCCACTGCCATTTTGGTAAGAATATTGTGCCTTATGTTGCTCATGTGATTTTCAGGGTCAAAGGGTCTTCCTTTTATAGAATTCAATGCATATCTTATCTTCAAATAATACTGTAACTCCTCTAGTGTGTTTGAGCCTACAGTCCAACCTTCACACTTGGTAAGGTTTGGCAGGAAAGTGCCCTTCTTCTACTTTTGCATTACATCTTTCTCCATCCACATCATTTTCCACATAAATTCAAGAATGCTAATCTGAGGGGCACAAATTTTGGAAGTATGTGTGGAGCAACATGGCATCCATAAACTCTTATTATTGTAACTTCCGGGAGGAAGATCCAATCTCCAAAATTATGTGTATGACCCTACTCTGGTCCTAAAGCCAAAGATCTCAATAGTTGCAACATTTTGGTTGATAATCTTGGTATTGCATACCCAAGAACTCCAAGGATTCTATGTACAAAGTCTTCATAGAATACAAAAAAGCTTGGATTCTTGAACTAACTGTCCCAAATAGAGCACCATTGCTAGACAGGTGTGGGATTCCCTTGCTCATCTACTCTAGCCAAGTCCATTATTTTAGTCCAATGGTTCCTATTTTGGTATAATATCAGATGACATGGTAGGGAATAGTGTCTGAATGAAATCGATGCTCTATCCTCTATAACTTGGGAGAATTCATCATCTAACACCTTCTCAAGGTATGAAGCAAAGTCATATTCAATATTAGTTTCAAGGTTTTGAATTCTCATGGCCATCATCATTAGGCCTATTGGCATTTTATCTTGAGCATTGATTCCCAACACTTGGCAAAGAGCTAAATATGTATTCATGAAGTAATACTAAAAATCTATCACCGTAAATGGTTCAATAGTGGTAGTAGAGATGGGGATTATTCTGTTACCAATGCCTCTTTTCATATATAGGGGCACTTCATCACTTGTATAAGTCCTTCTTAACCTAGAATAATCCTTGTCACTTTTCTACAGGTTTATCTTGGTCAGAGCCTGCTTGTTTAAGTCAAAACACTCAATGATGGCTATTCTGGTTACTTCTACCAATACTGTGCCGTTTGGAAACCTTACTATTTTGGTAGTTGAGTTATAGTTTTTAGCTAGCAATCTGATAAATTCTACATCAACAAACACATTTGGGATAGTCAACCTTGCTAAATCCAACATCCAAGGGTTTGACATTGGAATCTTCTCATTTCTCTTACTGTAAAAATACCAAAATAGGTCCCATCCAAATTTGGGAATGAGGGCATCCCTACAACTTTATGCAGTGTCCATGAGAAACTTCTTATTACCCTCTTTAGTAGACCCTAGAAGTATATCTAATATGGATTGATGGAGTGGTCTCTTTACTTTAGGTTCTTCATCTTTAATTCTAGGTTGACTTTCTTTTACTTCTAATTGTTTTCTTTTAAGAGGCATGTTTCAATTTTCTCTACTATGGCTTCAGATGAAAAAAACTTGAAAATATTTTTTATATTAACAAAGCTCTTTTAGAGAGTTTTTGTGCACTTACTCGAGTATTTGATGCTTGCAAGACTTCTTCTCGTATCCTTAGCTCCTTCCACACTAGTGCACTGTAATTGAGTACGATATTGGGAAAATTCACTTGTCTTTCGATGGTGCGGTATTCAATTATATCAGTTTTAATGCCAACTCTTCGTAAAATAATTGCATTTAATTTTGGCAACTAACGTGATTTTTTGCATTTATTTCTATAAATTGTAATGATTCCATGATTACCGTACTACTCCATAGTCTTTTATTATACCTGTTGCGGTAAGGCAATGTTTTTCCCTTCCCTTTTGTTGTTTACCGAACTACCGCCTTGCTTAAGATCTCTTACTACAGGGTTGCTGTGTATACTGCTCTACCGTAGCCATATTATACACCTCACGCAATACTGCAATGTCCACTTTTCTTCCAATGCTTACTGCTCTACTGCCTTGCTCAAGAATTCTTGTTGCGGGGTTGTGGTGTATACTACTCTACCGTATATATTGCTCACCCTCCCGACGATATAGCAGTGTATGATTTATCTTCTTGTTGTTTACTGCCTTACCACACTCCTATGAATGACCTTATGTGGGATGATAGTGGGTACCTCATTACCGCATTTCCTTATAATTCTCCCCGCATGCGTGTCAGTGAGTACCACTTTACCACATATTAAGCTATATAATCTCTTGGTGGTATGGCGGTAAAGGCAAGTTTTTATTAACTTAGAAGCCACCATCCCATGCTGCCTTTATTTTGATGTTGCGGTATAGTGGTAAAGGTGAAATTTTCTTTGTTTATGATTATCTAGAGGAATAAATGGGTATATACAAAGGGAATGATGGTGACAGTATGAATCTTGTCACACTGTTTGTTGCATTTCATGTTAAATGCAATGAAAATATTGGGTTGAAGGATTAGGGTATAGGTTTGAGGGTATATGGTTGAAGAATTAGGTTGAGGTTCCAATTTATAGGGTAGAGCGTATAAGGGTTGAGGGTTTAGGGTTTAAGGGTTGAGGGTTGAGAATTGAGGGTTGAGGGTTTAATGTATAGGGACGTAGAGGGTAGAGGGTAGAGGGTTTAAGGTTGAGGGTAGAGGAATTAGGGTAGAGGGTTGAGGGTCCAATGTATAGGGTTGAGGGTATAGGGGTTGAGGGATTAGGGTTAATTGAGGGTTGAGGGTAGAGGGTAGACTAGGGTTGAGGGTTTATTGTATAGGGACATATAGGGTAGAGGTTAGAGGGTTTAAGGTGTAGGGTATAGGGTTGAGGGTCCAATGTATAGGGTAAAGGGTATAGGGGTTGAGGGATTAGGGTTAATTAAGGGTTGAGGGTAGAGGGTAGACTAGGGTTGAGGGTTAAAGGGTTGAGGGATTAAGGGTTAAGGGCTGAGGGATCAGGGTAGAGGTCAATTTAAGGGCTTACTAGGGTTTAAGGGTTGAGGGTTTAGGGTTGAGTGTTTAAGGTTTTAAAGGTTGATGGTTTAGGGTTGAAAGCCAGTGAATATTGGGGAAGGATTTTTTTTTGTAACACCCCTAATTCCTTAACCCTTAATCCTTGCTAGATTAGAACAATTAGGTGCTCAATTAGGCACTAAATTATGTGCTAAAGTAGGCTATAAAGTAAGCGCTAAAATAGGCATTAAAATAGGTGCTAATATAGGAGCTAATCTAGGTGTTAAACTGGGTGTTAATTGGGGTGCTACTTCAGGTGCTAATTTGTGCCTAAATTAGTGCTGACTTCTTTTTATCGGTGCAAAAAATGCCAAAAATAGCACTATCCCGATAAATAGCATCGGATTTTTGAAAAAATTAGAGAAAAATACATTAAAAGAGTGGGTGGAAGAAAAAAATGGAGCAAAAAAGGGATCTAATCACAAGGATTTGTTGTAGTGTATGTATAGGGATGGAGATAGAGAAATAGATGTAGAGAGATATAGATAGAAAGAGATAGAGAGAGGAGTGAGAGAGAGAGAGAGAGAGAAAGAATAGAAGAGATGGAGGGAGAGATGGAGGGAGAGATGAGAGAGAAAGAAGGAGGAGACAGGGAAAGGATATATATGTATAGGGTTGGAGATAGATAAATAGATGTAGAGAGATATAGATATAAATAGATAGAGAGAGGAGTAAGAGAGAGAAAGAGTAGAAGAGATGGAGGGAGAGATGGAGTGAATATGAGAGAGAATGAAGGAGGAGAGAGGGAACAGATATGTATTTATAGGGATGGAGATAGAGAAATAGATGTAGAGAGACATAGATAAGAAAGAGATAGAGAGAGGAGAGAGAGAAACAAAGATAGAGGTAGACATGATGAGGTATAGATAGAGAGGGGGAGGGAGAGATAGGGAGATAAAGATAGAGGGCGCAAGAGTGAGAGAGAAAGAAGGTGGTAGAGATAAGTACTAGATAGGTATAGATAGGTTAAAAGATAAAGAGATAGAGATAGATGTAGGGAAGGAGAAAGAGGGAGTGTGTGTATATGAGTGAGAGAGATATGGAGAGGAATATATATTTACAAATAGATAGAAAGGGAGAGAGAGGAGGGAAATAGAGAGGAGATTGAAGTAGAGATAAATAGAAAGAGGGGGTGATAAAGAGAGAGGGAGAGAAAGGAACAAAGATAAACATAACTTGGGAATATAGAAGCGGTGTGAGAAAGATAGATAAACATATAGAGAGCGAGTGATGGAATGAGAGAGAAAGAGGGGGAGGGAGAAATAGAGATAGAAAGAGGGAGATGTTGAGAGAGGGGGAGATGGAGAGATAGAAATATAACTTGATATAGGAAGTGATATAGAGAGAGGTAGAGAAGAATATATAGAGGGGGCAAAAGTGACAAATACAGGTGGTGATAGAGAAAAGCACTAGAGAGAGGGTTAGAGGTAGAGATAGAGATAGGGTAGGAGGAAAAGAGAGTGTATGCATAATATTAATATTTAATAACTTTCATAAAATATATAATAATAAATATAAATTGAATATATTTTTTCAATAAATATAATATATATATTTTAAAAAATATAGATAAATATTAAACTTCTAATATATTGAACTTTTAATCATTTTTAATAAATATAACTTATATTTAAAAAATATATATAGATAAATAATAAAATTATAATATATTTAATTAGTAATATATGTAAGAAGTTAAATCATATTTATATTTAATAATGTATAGTGTATATAAATATTAAATATATAATATTTAAATATTATAGTATTATGCTAAAAATAGTTACATTATTAAATATATATAATAATTATTGGGACAATGAGGGTGAAAATTATTAAATATATAATAATAAGTATTATAGAAATTTTATTAAATTTCTATTATTTGATGTTTAGATAATATTATAATATTATTTAATTTAATGTAATTTTTAAAATAATTAAATTTATAGAAAACTTTTTTTCAATAATAATAATAAGCGTAATATATTATAATTTAAAAAATAATACAAATGTAATATACATATATTAAATAAAGTAATAAAATAATTAACTTCTTCAAAATGATTTATCACGATGTTATTTATATATCTTATTTAATAAGATAGATATGCTAGTAATTACTACAAAATATAATTAATGTATAATATATATTGTATACAATACAAATTAAAATATATTTAATATAATTATATTTATTATTATATATAATAGTATATATAAATTATATTATTATTATATATCCCTCCCTGTCCCCTATCTATCTCTCTATCTCTACCTCTCTCTCCCTTTCTCTTTCCATATCTCTCTCTCTCTCCCTCTCTTTATTTCCCCTAGTTTCTCTCTCCCTCTTCATCTTTATGTATCTATCTATAATTTTCTTTATCTATCTCTGTATCTCTCTCTCCATGTCCTCCTCTCTCTATCTCTCCTTATATATCTATCTATCGCTTTATCTCACCATCTATATCTCTCTATATCTCCCTCTCCCTCTTCCTTTATATCTCTCTATCTCATCTTCTCTATTTCTCCCTCTCCATCTCTCCCTCTCTCCCTCTCCCGCCTCTTCTTTCTCTCCTAGCTATCTCTTTCCATCTCCCCCTCTTCTCTCTCTTCCTCCTCAATCTACCTCTCCCTCTCTCCCCTCTTCTATATCTCACTCTTCTCTACCTATCTCTCTATCTCTCCCTCTCTATCTCTTTGGGCTATCTCCCCCCTCTTCCCCATCTTCTTCTCTCTCCCTCTCTACATATTTCTCCCCCTCTCTTCGCCCTCTTTTTTTCCTCCCTTTTCTACCTGTCTCTCTCCCTCTCTCCTCTTCTTTCTCTTCCTCCTCAACCTATCTCTCTCTCTCTTCTCTCTCTCCCCCTCCTCTACATATCTCTCTCCCTTTCTCTCCCTCCCCCTCTCTCTATCTCTCCCCATCTCTCCCTCCCTCACTCCCTCCCTATCCCCCTAGCTATATATATCTCTACCTCTCTCTCACTTTCTCTTCCCATATATCTTTATCTCTCTCTCTTTCTCTTCCCATATATCTCTATATCTCCCTATTCTCTCCCTCTTCCCGTCTATATGTATTTATCTCTAATTCTTTGTATTTGTCTCTCTCCCTCTCCTCCTCTCTCTATATCTCCTTATATCGCTATCACTCTCCTAAACTTCTGTCTCATGTTGTCATGTCGATAAATTTTTTTCAGGTCATCACCAATGAGTAGAAGCAGAAACTACGAGCTCTAAAACTCTGATATCTAAATACCTATTTTCATTTATTGTGAGTTGATTGAAGCAATAGTTGTAGGGAGATTTATTAATTTGTCAACTTTCAACTTGCATTCACATGCCTCTAAGTTGATTGAAGCAACGACTATAGGAGATGTCTTCAAATCAAATCAAATGCATTATGTCTTTAGATTCAATTGCATTGATTGCCTTCTACATTGATGTCCAGATTCACATGATTTTCCATGAAAAAAAATTGGGGTCACAACGTGAGCCAAAAAATAAGTACTTACCTATGGGGAATCTATTATTTGAAGTAAAACACACAATAAGAGGTGTATGCAGGTAGATACAAGGCCTTATCATAGAAGTAAGCACCAAACTTCAAAGGAAACCAACTTCACTAAAGAAAATAGAGACGGAGGTCGTGGGGTCGAATCCTGCATCTGCTATAACAAGCCCTATGGATTGCAATTCCGCACCTGCATCAGCTTCAGTTGAGGTAAAGAACGCTATTGAAAATTTAAAGGGGCGTGTTTCAAATTTAGTGGTGGAAGACTGGAAAAATTTGAGTTTAGAGAAAAATTGGTTAGGATGTTTTGGAAGAGTGCTAGCGGACCTTCAAATTGATAAGGGATTATGGATTTCATAAAGAGGATGATGAGGAGGAGGATGAGGGAGAAGAAGACAGCGACTCTCAAGGAAATGGCCAGGACGAGGCCATTCAATGTGTGGACTCTAAAAGAGCACAGGTATGTTCAATTCTATCAATTTTTTTATGCTTTGCCACGCTGTTAGGGTTTGTGATAAGAGTTATTATGTGAAATGGAGTCAATTTGTGTTGGTTTTTTCATTTGGAATGCTGGACATAATATTTTATTTGAAACAAAACTGATTAGCATTACTTTGAAGGGTATGGCTTGAGTTTATTGTATGGATCATCTGGATATTGTCTTCTATGTTGATGTAGCTTGATTTTATTATATAGATCATGTAGAGTTTCAACTTCTTAGTGTCTTGATTAACTATGTATGTTGGGAGGTTGTCCAACTTGTGTTGCACATGAGGTTTGATGGTAGTTTTGGCAAAACAATCTACTTAGAAACAAGAAAGGTGTGGAGAGATTAGGATGAGTTTTTTTTTTTTTTTAAACAAGGGAGTCAAGCCTTCAACAAGCAGACTCTGAAAGAGACTAGACATGTTTAATTTTTTGTGAATTTTGTTCTGCTTTGCCACATTTTTAATCTTTTTGAAATAATTTTTATGTGAAAAAGAGCCAATTAGGCAATTTTATGTGATTTTTTTTAATTTGAAATGGAGCCGATTAGGGTTATTTTGAATTATATGTTGCCATAGTTTGAGTTTATTGTATGGATCCTATAATATGAAAGTTCTTTTGAGTCTCGATTAACCGTGTATTTTTGGGAGGTGGTCAAACTTGTGTCATTGTAAAACAAATTCTAGTCAAGTACGAGAAAGGTTTAGAAAGCGTGGAGCGAAAAAATGTTTTTCTTTTAAACAAAAAGTAACGAAACTCAAACCAAAAAACTGCTTGTTTTATTTCAAAAGAGAAAAGGATTTGATTTTTTCTAAGGGCACGAATTTCTAGTCACTCCTAAAATACATCTTACGTTAAGATTTAGCATCTATGCGTGTGCCATATTTTCTGATTGATGATTTTCCTTGGTCTATTGGAGAACTGCATTGAATCTAGGCTTTTGTACTGTTGGTTTTGGTCATCGAAGGAATGAAGAAATTTTGTATAACATTTGTGAACATTGTAACTTGTTATTGTGAAATGTCGTCATATGTCTTGCTAGTTACAAATATCTTCAAGAGAATATATTATTTACCATCATAGGATTGCAGACATTGTATTCACAAAATTGGCCATTGAATGTTGAAGGAGGGTATGTGCAGGATCATCATGGAAAAAACAGGCCCTTAAGTGGCAATGAAAATTCAGAAAAATCAAAGTTAGGCAACTTGATGTAAAAATTTGAATAATTTATCTATATTATTTCAAAAATATGTAAGAATAGAATCTATAGAGAATTGAATGTATTTTCGAAACTACTAGATATATTTTAAAAAAAAAAAATCTATTTCCAGTGAAAGTTTGAAATTTCAATGCAGCAGTACTTAAATTTCAGGGAAAAAATAAGAAGTAGGTGTCTGTCTGACCACCCTAACCACAATAACATGATAATATTTTTTAATAATATTTTATATATAAGTAGAGGACTCATGTCCCGATGTGATGCATATTTTTTTGTATTTTTTTTCCAAGTAAATAATTAATTATGAATTTTTTATTACAACTTTTAAAAAATATAAAAACTCGTATGTCTGACCACCTTAACTTGGTCAAAACTTCATGAAATTCAATTTTATTTTTAATCCTATAGTATGCGAAGCATAGAATGTGACGCATGTTTTGGATTCAAAAAATGTGATACGGTGAAAGATATAGATGTTTTTCAATCAGCCTATCAATCAAGACTTTAGTCGTAATTCAAATAGAAAATGAATAATAATTATTTATTAAATTCAAAGTAAAGAATAATTTATATTGGTAGAAATTTGAGAATCTCCTTTAAAAACCCTTTTCGTTTCATCGATTTAGGGTAAAAAAAAAGTCGTCAGCCACATGGGCGAAGTCTAGAAAAGCAAGGTAAGCTGTTAAACACGTTTTTTGTGTTGACTTCTTAGGATTGGCATGTCCTAGCCAAATTCCAAAGCAAACCCGAGGCTAATCCCTAGGTAGTAGGTTTTGTGTCAGACATATCGGATATCCGATTTTTTTTATATATAATTTAAAAAAATCTAATATAGTTTTTAATATATGATTTAAAAAATTGAAATTTTCAAATAGATATCCGATTTGAATAAGATTTGATTTATTTTATAATTTTTAAAAAATCTAATATAGTTTTTAATATATGATTTAAAAAATTGCAATAAATAATTTATAGTTTATTTTAATATATCTAGTTGAGAATATACAATATAGTTTATAATTCAATTAATTTATGATAATCTCTTACACAATTATGTATAATATATAATATATTATACTATTATGTATAATATTTATATATTCTAGTTAATGTATAAATATTTATATATATATATATAGTTAATATATAAAATATTATATAACTAATTAATATTACTAATATATTAAATATTTAAATATCTCTCTCTCTCTCTCTCTCTCTCTCTCTCTCTCTCTCTCTCTCTCTCTCTCTCTCTCTCTCTCTCTCTCTCTCTCTCTCTCTCTCTCTTTCCCTCTCTCTCTCTCTTCCTTTCCCCCTCTCTCTCTATCTCTTGTCCACCCTACACCTCCTAATTACTCTTGGGTCTATGTGTGCCACAAATCGGATATCTGTTTCAAATCGGATATCCATTTTGTGGCACCAAAATTTTACCGCCACAATACATTTTTAAATGTTTTCAAATATTGCCCAACCCCGATTTTTTATACTTTTAAAAATCGGATATCCGATTCAAAACGGATATTTGATTTATAAAAATTAGGATTGGGCATTGCTATGGAGCAATGTATTGACACCCAACCCAAAAGAAAGTCAACTCGAGATTTCAGCGTTTTTTGGGGAGTGAAAAACGCTACTTTTTCCTATTGCCACTTTTTGGCCCATCATGATTCTGCACATGCCCAAGATACATTTGTAGCTATAAATGCTATGTTCATGAGAGAGAAACAAGGATACAAGGTGGTGATTCCCTGACTATAACTACTCCTTATGTGTCATTTATAAGTAAAGAGGAATGAAGAGAATGAATTCTGTCATATTGTCTACTTAGTGCAAATCCTTTAATTTGATATTGTTTAATTGTCTTGGCACTTTAAATATGGCATTCCATTTGTTGGATATGTTTTGTATACTTTATACGTTGTACACTTCATACAAGTCTTTTTTCGGTCCATGGTTCTATGGCCATTGTATTGTAATATTGCATAGTGGTTTCCTGTAGTGATGTGCCTAATACCTATGAATCATTGTACAGTTACATGGATTAGGGTTAAGCACAAGCAAGAAATATCTCATTGTATTGTGAATGGTTGAGTTAATATTGTATGCGAGTGTTGTTTATGCTGGGTTTTTCTTGAGAGGATTTTCAAAGTATCATGTTATGTTCTGAGTGTGTCATTGTTTTTTTAATCACATGTAAGATTTTGTTAGCATTGTTTCTCATGTACCAGTTTGTCAGTATTATTTCTCTTCACCATCTGTTTGCTAGCTTCTAAAATGAAAGAACTAAAGTTTTATGTGGATTATTACTATTTTTTTATGTGAGAAGAGAAAAATTTAATGCATTTGATGTGATAATGTTGTTTAATTTTTGACCCAGGGTTAGTTATGGGATCATGGAGAGGGTTAGGTGATCAATATTTTATGTCATTAACCGATAGGCTTTTATTGTGGACTTGCTAGTCCACATTTGCCTTGCAAAGTTGTCTCACGTTGGTAAACCATTTTCAATTTCCAACTTCCAGGCGCTTAGAAAATCTGTTAAACTGTCAAAAATATCTTTTGACTTCTCCTAAATCGGATTGCTATATTTACAGCCTCTATAAGGGTGTTAGAGAAAATTACTCATGAAGTGACAGATTAAGATGAAGAGGGTATAGGTAGTTTTGATGCCCAAAATGCTTTGTTGAATCCAGAGGTTCACTTTGTGAGCTTTGTGATAAGATTTGAACAGAACTACTCAGGCCCAAAGGAGCATGCCAATCAATTTGACATCATCAGGGATAATTTCTAAAGGGCTTTGGAGCACCAGAAGCTGGATCCAAGCATCATCCATGACATCACAAAGTTTTCATATTTGATGGAGGCCAAGTTCCACTGTCAATATTTGGAGCTTTGTGCACCATTATTTCTGAAATATGGCGCTCATGATGTACCCATTCTACCCACCATTGATCTAGAGGAGGAGGCCATCGTGAAGGTGAAGAATCAGGTGGGGAATTGTTTTCATTTTTGTTTCTGCAAGGTGTCATATTTATTTTTAATTAGTTTTTCATATTTTCTTGATGAGTGTGATAGGCGTCAATTCTGCAGGGCTCTTGTGGGTTGTGTTGGATGTTTAGCATGATGGTGGCATTGGAGGGGGAATTTTTTTAAGAAATGATGAATATTTTAGTTTGAGTGAGCATCAATTTGTTTGATTGCAATCATGAGGTCAGTTGATTTTGTTTTATTTTTTCATTTTTTCTTGTCATGGCGTTTTAGGGTTTTCTTGTAATGTGCCTTGGAAATCTCAATCTTATGCTATTGGAGGAATTGTTATGTTTTAATTTTCTACTACCTTTATTGACAACAATTATATTCTTTCAAAAGTAGGTCAATTACTTATGTTTGACCCACAATTTTGTCTTTACTTGGTCATCTCCTATATAAGCTTTGTAGGCCTACTCTTTTACGTGCCCCTGCTTATTTGATTTACATGCCTTTTCATATTGATGAGACCCAAGGCTACTTATTGGAAAACTAACTTTAAGCTTTGCAAAATAACTAAATAAAACTCAAACCATATAAAAATTGTCTTATAATACATGAAAAACTTGAAAATTACAAGGCTTGTTTTTTGAAAATATATATTGTTTTAAAAATTGGAGGAGAACCAAATGCTGACAAGCTCAAGTGATAATGATATGTTATTGTCTAATCATTTTTCAATAAATTTAATGATTAGTTTTATGTCTAATGTTAAACAACAAGAAAAATAAAATATATCAATCATATAGACTCACAAAAAAACATAAATGATATTGATAAAGTTTCGAAGAGTGTTCTTCGACCATCTCTTGGAGTGTCCTTCGACTATCAACTTCTTCATTCCTTTCTCTAATTTCATTTACCTTTATATATGTTTACAAGAATTTTAAAAAACTTATATTGCTTAATTTTCTTTAATTTTCATTTACCTTTACATCTATTTGATTATGCTTTTCTATATATATAGTTTATATGTTTGGTTGGACAGATTTTTTGTCAGAAACCCTTGTAGTTTATGTCTCGAATAAATTTTGATACGACACTTTTTAGGATTTCATTTGATACTCTAACGGCACTCAAACTACAGCCGTGGGATCAGAGGAAATCGACGAATGGCCATTATTTTTGGATGTTACTGTTAAAAAAGCACGATCTAACCTCTTTATATTGGCTGTATAGCTGAGAAGCAGGGGCAGATTGTTCTTTGTTCCGTTTGTTTTTTGGTTTTTTTGCCTTTCGTTATGTTGGGCATGGCCATGCCTCCTTTCTTCCTTCTGCTTGCAACTTTTTCTTGTGTTTTTCCTTTCTCTTCTGTGTTTTATTTATTTATTTTCTTATCAGATTTCTTGATATGTGGTATCTGTTATTGTGCTCTGGGTGTGGGTGCTGGTTTTTCGATGGGATATGGAGAGCTGTACATCCTGGAGATGCGCCTGAAAATGGTCAGTACTTTTGATATTCATTTTATCTATTTATAAGTTTTCAATAGTTATGTAGAAGGCAGTATTGATGATTATCTGTTGAAGATTCTAGGTGACTAGGAACATTTTGTACTCATTTCCATTTGCACATTCTCCTTGCAAAGGAATAGCAGATACTTCTTTTTGGATACTAGAATCTTTCGAAGGCAAGAGAGCCAAATTGACCCTATTGTCTAATGCAATCTCCAATTTGTGTTCTCTGATATTATTTTCATCCATTGGTGAAGAGTTAGAATTGCCATTTTACAAACCATTCTCGAACTGCTCATCTGACAAGTTGTAGCTGTGCCCAGCAAAGGAGAAGAATATCTCCCCACTGTTTTGATGAACCATTGAAATGCCATTCGCATCCAATGATGCCTTAATTTTGTTCTCTTCCATTTCGTCATCTCCATAGCCACCAACGCCACTATCAACTTGCTCTTCTATGTCTACAATAGATTCAGCAGACTTGAAGCTGATGCAGAGCATCTACTCAACACAAGAAACTTTCAAGGGTACGTCACTTGCCCTGGTTTCAGTCACCTTCTTTGGGATCCTGTAGACGGCGGATCATTTGTTTCTATGTTTTATTTGATCTGTAAAGCTGTTCTAGGTAAAATAAATTCATGCAATAGTTTTGGTGGCATACCCCTTTCAATTTCCCCTGTATAAGGTAGAGCGGTACAAATTTAGGGCATTTCTTTTATATATAAATTTCCATAGAATACATTCAAGTGAGGAGGGGAATTTGTAGGGATGAAAATAGGGATGCTTGTTAGATAATTAATTACTGCGTCTGTTCATTTTCTTGACTGTAACAAGGATTATCCTGTGAAAACTCTCTAACAATGATGCATAATTTTCTTGCTAAAAAATTTCTGCGATGACAGTAAAATTCGTGCCCAGATGAACCATAAAATACTCGCAGTGATGGTACCAACCCTTCTCATGCAAGTCAGAATTTCTACGGCGACTGTCTCTCACCGCCTAAATTATTGGTTCAAAGAATTAAGGTTTACTTGATTTTTTGGTTAAAAGAATTAGGGTTTATTGGTTTTTCATACGTTGGAGGCACGCGGGTTTTTGCCCAGTACACCCGCTTTGCTAAGCGTGGGCTCTATTCTCTAGCTGTTTCTTATGCCACAGACCCTCTTTCTGAAGCTGCACTGCCCACATACAATTTCGCTCCTTTGTCCTTGATTACTCTTAGCACTTCCCCACCACCCCATTCTAAAACCTCTACGAGGCTACCCCATCCCCCAAACTCCAATAATAAAATGGCATGAACAGTATTTATATATACAAGTCCAATGGTACAAATCCATACGCCCCAAAAACAGTATCAATAGTTAATACGCCCACAAGTCCACTGAAACAATAAAGACCCACAAACTTGAGGAACACAGTTCCATAAAAATATATGCTTAACACCTCCCATTAATTAGCACCATTGCAGATTATGATATCTAAACCAACAGAGGAATATATGCTTGAGGGCTTGCTTGAAACAAAAACACCCACCTCACCCCAGCCCATCCAACTGCCCAGGATGCAATATCGTGCATCAATTGTGCTCAGGAGAGCAAACACATCACCTACTATCTCTTACTTTTAACTTTTACTTTATATGACACTCTTGGATTTTACACTGTTTCTAAAATTTAGAGTTGCAACAAACAGTACCGCCAACTCCCTTTTCTTTTGTATTTTTATAGCCTTTCTCTATTTGATAATATCCATATCCAGTTATAATTTCTCTGTTTCTACATTTTTAACATTCCTATATTTTCCAACAACACCACTTCACCTTTTTTCTCCTGATTTTACTTTTTGTTTTAAACCATTGCACTGGTTTTATCAAAATCCTAAACTTTTTTTTATCATTGTACTATTTTCTACTTACCCCAGATACGCACTTTTGTGCTAGCTTTACAATCTTTTATTTTATTTTAAACTCTTTGGCTTTTAATGTATTTTTACTGTGTATACATTGCACACTTTTGTGCTGGCTTTATGGTACAGAGCAGTGTGCAAGAAATGCACCTTCTGTCTCTGTATTTTACTGTATCAATGTGCTCTTCAATTGTCTCTGCATTTTTTTGTTGATGATGTGCAGATCTATCATGTTCATAATTATTTGATACCTTTCTAAACGAATTGTCTTGGTTTACATAATAGCAGGATAGTCTTTTGCATAATCTTTTTTCCTTTTCTTGTTAAATTGGTTGTTCATAACAATTATCTGTTTTAGTCACTTATGCTCATTAATATATTTCTTTCTTATTTTCCATGTAACATGCCTTTTCATACCTGAGTGACTTACTATTGTTAACATTGCAGCCCTTTTTTCAAACAAGAAATGGAGCTATCATTAATAGGGCTACAAAATGCAGGAGAGACATCACTTGTAATTCTCCTTAATATTTTTTTTGCATTGACCATAAAATATGATGTTCTCATTTATATCGCATTTTCATAGTGAGTATCATGTAGAAATATTTCCAGAATATCATTTTTATATTCAAAGGATACTTAGTCTATACTTTAGGATGCGGTAAATCTATGGTTTGATTTTTTTATTTACTTTTTTAAGGTTTTGGTGCTCTTCATAGATTCTGCAATATTGGATAAGTATTATTTTATTTTTCATTAAAGTCATTTATTGAATCTTATTATATCAGAGTTTTATTTTAATAAAAGTATGTTTAATTGATGTATCTTTTATTGACAGGAACTTGTCCAAATTTAAACCATGGTTGATGTTGGTTCTTTCACATGTTGTCAGTGTTTAGAGGTGTTTTTGATATACTTTTAATGTCAAAATATTTGCAATCTTGACTGAATAGTTGAAGTTGTATTGGCTTAAATGATATCTATACATGTGTATATAAAACTTAACAAAATGTTTGGAATTTGAACCTAGCAAAATGCTTGCACTTTTGAATCTTATAATAAATGTAATAAAAATAGGTGTAGAAATGAGTTGGTGAAATTTGACATAAAAACTTTGTAAACTGATTTGTTATTTAATACAATTTTTTTTATTTGGAAGGGGTTGAATTGACCCCCTTCCTAAGGCTGCAAGGAATGGTCATTGGCCATGACCATTCTATGAGGCTTGAGTTTTTTCTTTTTCAAATTGAAAGGAATGGGCAATTGGATCCTTAAGACTTACTTTGTGTGTGTTCTTTATGAGTTTTTGTATTATTTTTAATTGTGTAAACTATGTAATATAACGAAAGGATATTGTAATAATTATTGTTATGTTATTAGCAAGTTATAATTTAAACATTTTTGTTTGTTTTGATTTAATTTGGAATAATTTATGTGATGTCATAGGTAAGCTACAATTTAAACATGTATAACGTGTTTTACACTGGAATCTTTTTATTGTTTGTGTGAAGTGTGGGTATTAATTCACTTTGTTTGCTTAAAATTGAGTTCACTTTATTTGCATTTATTGGTTATATGAAGTGTGTATAAAGTTTAAGCATATAATTTGTTAGCACTAATTATTCAAACATTTGGCATATAATTTTTTAGCACTAATAATTTGAACTTTTGGCACATACTTTGATCTATTTTTACCATTTATATGTGTTTGTGTAATGTTGACCTTTTACACTCACTTTGTGTGAGGCACTTATTATTTGTGTGTATTGATATCCTTTTTGTTTATGTGAATGATAGGTTTGAACTTTGGCATCTCCTTAACTTGTGTGATACGTGAGATTGAATTTCCATTTGCTAATTTGATCCATTTACAATTTGTGTGTAAGTTTGATTTGAACTTTCATATTCACTTAGTGATTGAGCTGTGTGAAGATTGTTCTTTTGATGCTTACTTAATGTGAGGTTGAACTCAAGTGTATGTTTCAACCAAACTATGTGTGTAATGATTGAACTTTGTGTGAAGAGTGTTTTTATCTCATTATTAATTTGAGTGAGCTTAGTAGTATCTCTTTATATGTATAAAGTGTATGTTTGAATGAACAATGTGTGTAGTGATTGAGTTGTGTGAAGATTGTTCTTTAAATGCTTACTTAATGTGGGGTTGACCTCAAGTGTATGTTTCAACCAACTATGTGTGTAAAGATTGAACTTTGTGCGAAGAGTGTTTTTATCTCATTATTAATTTGAGTGAGCTTAGTAGTATCTTTTTATATGTATAAAGTGTATGCTTGAATGAACAATGTGTGTAGTGATTGAGTTGTGTGAAGATTGTTCTTTAAATGTGAGCTCAAGTGTATGTTTCAACCAACTATGTGTGTAACGATTGAACTTTGTGTGTGTTTTTTAAATGTTTACTTAATGCGGGGTTGAACTCAAGTGTATGTTTCAACCAAATATGTGTGTAGCAATTGAACTTTATGTGAAGAGTGGTGTATGTTTCAAATATGTGTGTAACAATTGAACTTTATGTGAAGATTTTTTTAAATGTATACTTTGTTTGAGGTTGAACTAACTTTGTGTCAAAGATGCTTGATTTTTTTCACTTATTCACTTTATGCATGCAAAGTGTATTAAATTTGACATCCATTTTGTGCGAGTTGTGTTTGGAATTCAACTTTTTCATTCATTGTTTATGTTTTAATTTGGGATATTTAAACTTAGATGTTTACAACTTTAGTTTGGATGGTGTGAACCACATTTGGCATTCATTATGTGTGTGCAAAGTGCATTTTAAATTCGGCTTTCATTTTATTTGAACTATGTGTTTGATTTAATTTTGATGTTTTAATTTGGGATATTTAAACTTAGATGTTTACAACTTTAGTTTGGATGGTGTGAACCACTTTTGGCATTCATTATGTCTATGCAAAGTGCATTTTAAATTCGGCTTTCATTTTATTTGAACTATGTGTTTGATTTAATTTTGGCATTCATGTTATATGAATTGTTTTTGACATTTACTCTTGACAACTATGTGTTAGAGATTCAACTTAGGTGTTTATTTTTGGTGGTTTGTGTTTGAACAAATTTCATGTAAAAATGTATTTGATCTTTAGCATGTTTTATAAAATTGATGTCACTTAGTGTGCATGTTTGTTCTTTGGTATGTTTAAACTCAAGCTTTTTCTTAATGGGTATTTGTAATAACATTTTACATAGGTGAAGTATGCTTGAACTTTGAAATTTATTTTTTATCTGTGTGAATTTAGTGTAAGCTTGTGTGGAATTTAATTCAGCATTCACTTTTTGTGGTGTGTGTGCTTATAAGTTAAGCTTGTTATTGACTTCTTATAATGTGTGTTTTTGAATTGATTTTAGCATCCATTATGTGTGCATGTGTGTATATATGTGTGAAATTTAAGTTTAGCATGTTTTCTAACTTTGGCATTCAGTTTATGTGGTTTCTTGTACTTTTGATATATATAAAATTTAAGTTTTTATTTTCATGTGTATGCACTTTTGATATATTTAAACATAAGTTATTATTTCATGTCCTTCACTTTGTATGAACTTTGGTATTCACTTTTTATTTGAGTGAATTGTGTGTGTATTTGAAAATAATTTTTTATTCACTTTGTGTGGGTTGTCTTTTTTTCCTTTCAACATAAGTTTTTAGTTCACGTGTATTTTTTTCTCACTTTGAATGAATGAATTATGTGTATTTGAAAATTAATCTTGGTACTCACTTTGTGTGGAGTGTGTTGATTGAATTATGTATATTTGAAAATTAATCTTGGTACTCACTTTGTGTGGAGTGTGTTTATTTCATGCATGTTTGTACTTTGATATACTTGAGTGTAAGTTTGTACATAGATGAAGTATGTTTGAACTTTGAACATCATTTTTTATTTAGGTGAATTTAATGTGTGCATGAAATTTAATTTGGCATTGTGGTGTGTGATCGAAATTTAATTTTATTAACTTTTTGTGGTATGCATGTTTGAACTAAATTTGACACACACTCTATGTGCGTGTACAAGTGATTTTATTTTAGCATTCGTTTTTGTGGTGATAAATTCTATGTGAAGTATGTTTGCAACTTTAGCTTAGCATGTTTTGTAACTTTGCATTCACTTTATGTGGTTTCTTATATATTGATATGTATGAACTTTAATTTGTTTTCATGTGTATCTTGGTATTCACTATGTGGATTGTGTTTATTTGATGCATGTTTGTACTTTGATATATTTGAATGTAAGTTACGAGTATTTGTAATAACTTTGTATAGAGATGAAGTATGTTTGAACTTTGAATATCATTTTTTATTTATGTGAATTTAATGTGTGAAATTTAATTTGGCATTCATTTTTTGGCGTGTGTGTGTGCTTGGAAGTTAAGTTTATCAACATTTTGTGGTGTGCATGTTTGAACTAAATTTGATAATGTGATTTAATTTTAGCATTCATTTTTATGGGGAATAAATTATATGTGAAGCGTGTTTGCAATTTTAGATTCACATTTTTTTTAAAACTTTGCATTCACTTTGTGATTGCTATTTGATATATATATAAAATTATTTTTATTTCATGTGTATGTATTTGAACATAAGTTTTTAGTTCATGTGTTTTTTTTTTTTTTTCACTTGTATGCATTTTCATTTTCTTTTTAGTTGAGTGAATTGTGTGTGTATTTGAAAAATAATTTTAGTATTCACTTTGTGTGGGGTGTGTTTATTTCATGTATATTTGTAATTTGATGTATTTGAGAACATATTTATAGTTCATGTGTATTTGTTCTCACTTTGCATAATGAATTGTGATAAGTGTTTGAAAATCTTTTGGTATTCATTGTGTGTATTTGAAAATTAATTTTGGTATTCACTTTGTGGGTATTTGAATATTAATTTTTGGTATTCACTTTGTGTGGGGTGTGTGTTTATTTCATGTATATTTGTAATTTGATATATTTGAATGCAATTTTATAGTTCATGTGTATTTGTTCTCACTTTACGTAATGAAGTATGAACTTTGGTAGTCACTTTTTTATTTTTATGAATTGTGTTTGAAAATTAAACATGGTATTCACATTGTGATATGAGTGTTTGAAATTTCTTTGGCATTCATTGTGTGTGTGTGTGTGGTATGTATGTATGTATGCGATATGTGAAATTTATTTTTTGCATTCACTTTTAAAGTATGTGTGAAGTGCAATTGTAACTTTATCATGTTTTATAGCTTTTGAATTCACTTTATTTATGCCTCTATACTTTCATATATTTGAGCTTTGATTATAAATTTCAGCTATTTTATGTTGACTATACAAATATATAATGTTCATTTTATTTGGAATGTGTACAAATAAAACTTAGTGATATATGAAAGTTAACTGTGTGTAATGTGTACAATTTTTTATAATGTTTGATATTGAAATGTGTTCATTTTTTGTGCTTGAATTTTTTTAATGATGTTTATTATGTGTTTTTTTGTGATTGAAAGTTAACTGTGTAATGTATATGTGCATTTGAATGAACATTCACTATTTAAATGCATGAATAAATTTAATGTGTGCTTTCAGTCATTCCATGTAGGTTGTTTAATTTTAATGTATGGTCCTAATCAAGGAATGTTTTCTTATGCACCTTGACATCCACATTGGATTTTTTTAAGGATAGATGTCATTTTGATTGAAGGGCCTTGACCTAAAACATTAAGACATAAATAGAGAAAAAATAGACCAAAGGCATGCAAGCTAGTAGAAGCTACAAGCAACAAAGGCCAATCAAAAATCTACAAAAGAAAAACTAAGCCATTAGATAAAAGCAAAACCAACAAATAGAGAAACAACACCAAGGGCACAAAAAAACTTAGTTGATGAGGTTCCAATCATTTAGTAGAGCATCTAGCTATACCACTCAAGTCTGTAAAATCCTTGCGAAGCTTTTGCATGGTATATTTTCCACATAATAAGGAACTGTATGGATATGCTTAAGGATAACTAATTAGACGCATGTTGCATGAGCATCTATGGTTGCTAACACTCTTCCATAGTTGCAAGAAAATTTGGATGCCTATATTGTGTTGGCAGAACAATTTCTCAAAATGGACTTGTATTTGTGAGGAGTGGAGAATCATAGTGTCGGCTATTGATGACCTTTCTTCTTGGGAGTGATTTGTACATGCATTGGAGAGATTAATATTTTTTATGAATTTTATTTTCCTTTCCCATGTTGGGCATGGGATGGGAGTTAGAAAATTGAAGGAAGTAGTTGCTACAAGAAAGAGGTGACTTGACCATCCTTGTTTGATTTTCTTTTCCCATAATTTGGGGTGAGTGAAGGTAGGCATAGCTTTTCTAGGGAGAAGTTAAGAGACGTTGGTGTTGTAGATTGGAGGAGATAGGGAGTGGTAGGTTGGGAGGGATAGGTATAGAGAGAGTAAGGGAGGGATGAAGGGGTAGGTGGAGAGAGGGAGAGAGTGATAGAGGGAAGGAGGGTGATCAGAAGTGGTAGAGTGGGAGGGATAGAGGGAGGAAGAGAAAGAGGGAGATGGGGAGTGGGATGATAGGTATAGAAAGAGTTGAGAGAGGGAATAAGGGAGATAGGGATTGAGAGAGTGTGAGGGATAGAGGGAGGGATAGAGAAGGGGATAGAGAGGGTGTGGTCAGATGGGAGGGATAAAGGCAAGTAGAGAGGGTGTGGTGGGGTGGGAGGGAGAGAAAGTGGAAAGGAGGGAGATAGGGAGTGGGTAGGGATAGAGGGGGGGGCAGATAAAGAGGGATGGAGGGATATAGGGAGTGGTAGGGTGGGAAGGATAGGTATAGGGAGAGTTAGGGAAGGAGGGAGATAAGGAGTGGTAGGGTAGAAGACATATAGGAATGGTGAGAGGAAGGGGGGAAAGGAGGGAGATAGGGAGTGGTAGGGTAGGAAGGATAGGTATAGGGAGAGTTAGGGAAGGAGGGAGATAAGGAGTGGTAGGGTGGAAGAGATATAGGAATGGAGAGAGGGAAAGATGGAGATAGGGAGTAATAGGGTTGGAAGGATTGAGGGAACGAGATAGGGAGTGGGAGGGATAGGTATAGAAAGAGTTAGGGAGGGAGGAAGGGAGATATGGAGAGAACACGAGAGAGAGGCAAGGAGGGAGATAGGGAGTGGTAGGGTGGGAGAGATAGAGGGAAGGAGGGAGATAAGGAGGAAGAGAGGGAAAGAGGGAGATGGGAAGTGGTATGGTGGGAGGGATAGAGGAAGGGAGAGAAAGAGGTAAGAAGGCAGATAGGGAGTGGGAGGGATAGGTATAGAAAGAGTTAGGGAGGAAGGAAGGGGTAGGTGTAGAGAGGTTGTGTTTGTGTGAGGGAGAGAGGGAGGGAGATAGAGAGGGAATACAAGAGATAGGGAGTGGTAGGGTCTGAGGGATAGAGGGAGGGAGAGAGAGGAGGTAGATAGGGAAATGGTAGGGTGGGAGGGATAGAGGGGAGGGAGAAAGGGGGTGGTAGGGATGGGTATATAGAGAGGGAGGGGTAGGTGGAGAGAGGTTGTGTGTTTGTGTGAGGAAGATGGGAGTGGTAAGTTGAGGGATATAGGGAAGGAGAAAAAGAGAGGATGGGAGGGAGATAAGGAGTTATAGGGTGTGAGGGATAGGTATAAAAAGATTTAGGGAGAGAGGGGGTGGTAGGGATGGGTATAGAGAGAGAGGGAGGGGTAGGTGGAGAGAGGTTGTGTGTTTGTGTGAGGAAGATGGGAGTGGTAAGTTGAGGGATAGAGGGAAGGAGAGAAAGAGAGGATGGGAGGGAGATAAGGAGTTGTAGGGTGTGAGGGATAGGTATAAAGAGAGTTAGGGAGAGAGGGAGGGGTATGTGGAGAGGTTGTGTGTGTAAGGGAGAGGGAAGGAGGGAGATAGGGAGTGGGAGGGTGGGAGGGATAGAGGGAGGGATGGAGATAGGGAGATAGGGAGTGGTAGGGTGAGAGGAATAGGTATAGAGAGAGTTAGGGAGAGGGAGGTGTAGGTGAAGAGAGGTGTGTGTGTGTGTCTGAGGGAGAGAGGGAGGCAAAGAGAGGAAGGAGAGATATATGGAGTGGTAGAGTGGGAAGGATAAAGGGAGGAATATAGAGTGGTAGGGTGGGAGGGATAGCGGGAGGGATAGAAAGCGGGAAGGAGAGAGATAAGGAGTCATAGGATGGAAGGGATAGGTATTAAGAGAGTTATAGAGGGAAAAGTGGGTGGAGAGAGGTTGTGTGTGTGTGAGGGAGAGAGGGAGGCAAAGAGAGGAAGGAGAGATATATGGAGTGGTAGAGTGGGAGGGATAAAGGGAGGAATATAGAGTAGGGTGGGAGGGATAGCGGGAGGGATAGAAAGTGGGAAGGAGGGAGATAAGGAGTCATAGGATGGGAGGGATAGGTATTAAGAGAGTTACAAAGAGAGGGACAAGTGGGTGGAGAGAGGGAGATAGGGAGTGGTAGGGTACAAGGGATAGAGGGAGAGAAAGAGGGAAGGGGAGAGCTAGGGAGTGGGAGGGATATTGTAACAAAGAATATCTACCACTCTCAAGTCTGTAGGATAGGGAAGAGTAACATGGGACAAATGACTCTAGGTTTCCTCAATGACAAGCTCAGGTGACAAGACAATGGGTAAAGACTAAATTGTATTTTTTGGTTGTTTACGATAGAGAACTTCAAAAGTCGGGTGAACAAACCTTAGAGGTCTCGAGAGATAAAGTGACAAGCTTTTGGCTAGAGGGTGAAAGCATGGACCAAGGATGACAGTGTGTCATGCTAGCGTCTTTGTGGTGTGTTACCATCTCGTATGTTTCTAAAGCAACCTGCTACTAAAGACACTTAAGACCTCCTAATGAATTGAATGCTAAAGTTTGATAGTATTAACTAACTAAATAGAATGCAAAAATATAAAGAAGTACAACAAAAAGAATACTCGAATGACAAACAAATAAACTATTAAGAAAAATGAGTGGTATGGTGGGAAGGATAGAGGGAGGGAGAGAGAGGGAAGGATGGAGTTAGGGAGATAGGGAGTGCTAGAGTGGGAGGGATAGGTATAGAGAGATTTAGGGAGAGGGAGGGGTTTGTGAAGAGGTTGTGTGTGTGTGAGGGAGAGAGGGAGGGAAAGAGAGGAAGGAGAGAAATAGGGAGTGGTAGAGTGGGAAGGATAAAGGGATGAATATAGAGAGTGGTAGGGTGGGAGGGATAGAGGGAGGGAGAGAAAGTGGGAAGAGAGAGACAAGGAGTGGTAGGGTGGGAGGGATAGAGGGAGATAGAGAAAACGGGAAGGAGGGAGATAAGGAGTCGTATGGTGGGAGGGATAGGTATAGAGTTAAGGAGAGAGGGACAATTAGGTGGAGAGAGGTTGTGTGTGAGATAAATAGGGAGTGGTAGGATAGGAGGGATGGACAAAGGGAGAGAAAGAGGGAAGGAGAGAGATAGGGAGTGGGAGGGATAGTGTAACAAAAAATATCTGCCACTCTCTAGTTTGTAGGATAGGGAAGAGTATACATGGGATAGATGACTCTAGGTTACCTCCATGACAAGCTCAGGTGACGAGACAATGGATAAAGGAAACACTAAATTATGTTTTTTGGTTGTTTATGATAGAGAACTTTAGAAGTTGGGTGAACAAACCTCAAAGGTCTTAGGAGATAGATTGACAAGCTCTCAGCTAGAGCATGAAAATGTAGACCAAGGATGACAGTGAAAAATACTAGTGTCTCATATGTTCCAAAAGAAACCTGCTACTAGAGACACTTAAAACCTACTAACGACTCGAATGTTAAATTTTGATGGAATTGTCTATCTAGCCCTCAAAGCGAACATTTGACCATATTTATTAATTAATTAAAAATAAAGATACAATATATTTTTGTGTGAGGGAGATAGGGAGTGGTAGGGTAGGAGGGATAGAGGGAGGGAGAGAAAGAGGGAAGGAGGGAGATAGCCAGTGGGAGGGATAGTGTAACAAAGAGGATTTTCCACTCCTAGGTTTGTAGGATAGGGAAGAGTATACATGGGATAGATGACTTTAGGTTACCTCAATGACAAAAGCTCAGGTGATGAGATGATGGATAAAGGAAAGACTAAACTATGTTTAGGGAGTGGGAGGGATAGTGTAACAAAGAGGATTTTCCACTCCTGAGTCTGTAGGATAGGGAAGAGTATACATGGGATAGATGTGTAGATGTCCAAATTTGCATTTTGTTAAAAAAAACCTTCAACACAAACACACTCTTAGTATGGTTAGTATTTTAAAACTAGGCAAATAATCAACATCTCTATGAAATACTCCAACATGCTTAATAAACAAAATAACAAACTAAACTAATTGAAAGCTACAAAATAAGCATTTTGGATACCTATTCCATATTGAATTGGTGCACCCTTGACATGTAAAGGATCCATTTCCCAATCCTTGCTAAACCTTAAGATGATGATAGACAAAAAAATGCAAGATGAATTCAAATGCCTATAGTAAGAATACTCCAATTGTAAATGGAAACGAAGGAGAAAAACCTTGAATTTATAGAAGAATACTCCGATTGTAAGAATACTCCAATTGTAAGCTTTATCCCAAGTAAAAATGTATGTCCCATTACTTGAAATGATGAAAATTAAAGAGTATAGAGAAAGTGCTATTCAATTAATGTCTAGTGGGAGGAATCAAAATATAGACTTTGAACAAAAGGAGAATCTTGGAATTGCTGATAAGAAAGGAAAGATAAAAGTTGCAGAAGTTTGCTTAAATGATGCATTGATGAATACACCTCAAATTGACCCATTTTTTATTACCCTACTCATAAATGGTAAATTGGTAAGAAATTGCATGATAGATTCAGGTGCTTAGATGAATATTATGCCAGTAGGGGTAATGAAACAACTTGGTTTGTGGGTAGATATTGAGGGTGGTAAGTGTTATGCCATGGATAGTAGGCATGTCCCAGTTGTGGGGATTATGAAGGGTGTAGAAGTAAAACTAGAAACTTACCCACAAACAACTTAGAACATTGATATAACTGTGATTGATACACCTCCTCAGTTTGGAATGCTTTTGTCAAGACAATGGACTGCAACAGTTGGAGGTAATGTGCAGTTTGATTTATCATATGCAACAATAGTGGTCAATGGTGAAGAAGTAAAATTGTATAGAGAACCAAGGATGAATCAAATTGTTGAATATGTTCCTCAAGAACAACTTAATTGCTTATGTGATGTGGATTTAGGGAGTTTTAGAGTAGAATTGTCTCAGCCATAATTAGTAAATACTCATCCAATTGATAATCTTGTCTTTAGAAATCAGTCGGGTGTGTGGAGAATGTACTTTGATGGGGCATGCAGTCAAGAAGGTAATGGAGCTGGGATAGTTTTCATATCTCCAGAAGGTACAACAGTTAAATATTCATTTTTGTTGGCTTTTGAATGTACAAATAACGTGGCAAAGTATGAAGCCTTGTTGATTGGTTTGAACATGGTTGTCAAACATAAGATTAAGTTGTTGTTTGTCTTGGGAGATTCTGAGCTAGTTGTGTCACAAGTTAGATCAAAGTATGCTGCAAAGAATAAGAGGCTGAAACAATATAGAAATGTTGTGTGGGATATAGTGGAATTGTTTGATGCATTTTCAATTGATTGGATAGATAGATCTGAAAATTTAATGGCTGAATTTTTGGCTAATGTAGCCTTAAAGAGAGATGATATCACTTTGATAGGAGTATCTCAGGTTGAATTCAAAACCAAACCTGCAGTCCTTGACAACATATATAGTTGGCAAGTTTTTAATGATGATACCGACCTTTCAAAATTTCTTCATTGTATAGATCAATATGAGGCACAAGAGATTGATTTCAATGCTTTTGTGGAAGAAGTGGATGGGAAACAGACTGCATTTGGGAAGGAAGTTTTGCATCTTAAAACTAACAAGCTTCCCAAAGGGCTTGTGGCTTTGGAGAGAGTGTATGATGGGAATGATCGCTCTCTCATGAAGCAGACACCTATCAAGAAAGAAGATATTGAAGAAATAAATTTGGGAACTGAATTAGCACCAAAAAGGGTTTATATTGGAAAGAAAATAAGTCCAACCATCAGAAGAATGTTGATTACATTGCTGAGAAAGTACAAACATGTGTTTGTTTGGTCTTATGAGGATTTGAAGGCATATAGAGAATATCTTTTTCAACATGAAATTCCACTTAAGCCAAACACAAAGCCATTCAGACAGAAGTAGAGGCATATCAACCCAACTCTGGAACCTAAGATGCAAGAGGAGCTAGAAAAGCTCGGAGATGGAGGTATCATAAAACCCATTAGGCATTCAACATGGGTCTCAAATTTGGTTCCAGTCAGGAAGAAAAATGGGGACATAAGACTGTGTGTAGATATTAAAAATTTGAATGTTGCTTCCTTAAAAGATAATTATCCTCTTCCAAACATGGAGGCAATATTGCACAAAGTAACAGGATGTGAGTTATTGTCAATGATGGATGGATTTTCTGGATATAACCAGGTCAAAGTCAAATAATCGGACCAGTATAAGACAACATTCACTACACCATGGGGAACGTATGTCTATATAAGAATGCCATTTGGTCTCACAAATGCATGAGCTACCTTTCAAAGGGCCATGGATGTGGCATTTGCATATCTAATCAATACTATAATGGTGGTATATCAAGATGATCTCACTGCTTATTCCAAAAAGGTAGAGAATCATGTGGGGGACTTGGAGAAGATCTTCATCAAAACTTTGGAATATGGTATTAGTATTAATCCTAAAAAATGTCATTTTTTTGTCACAGAGGGTAAACTTTTGGGGTATATTGTGTCAAAAGATGGGGTTAGGATAGATCCTAAAAGAGTAGATGCCATAGATAAAATTCCCATTCCCAAAACTGTCAAAGCCATCCAATCATTTTTTGGCCAAATTAATTTTGTTAGGAGGTTTGTGTCCAATTTTGCTGAGATTGTTAAACCTATATCTAAGATGATGAAAAAAGGAGAAAAGTTGGACTGGGCTGCTAAAGCTATGGATGCCTTCATATCTATAAAAAGAGGTATCAAAGAAGCCCCTATCCTAAAGTCCCCTGATTTTACTAAGCCATTTCAGATTTTTTCTTTTGCTTCATTTCACACCATAACTGTTGTTATGTTACAAAAACATAATGAAGGTCATGACCAGCCTGTTTATTTTTTAGTAAGTCTTTGCAGGGGTCAGAATTGAAGTATGATATTATGGAAAAATAGGCTTATGCACTGGTCAAAGCAGCAAAGGTTTTTAGACCTTACCTTGTTGGAGCTAAGGTAGTTGCTTATGTCCCACATGCAGCTGTGAAGGATATCCTGGTGCAGATAGAAGTGACAGGGAAGAGATGCAGATGGATTAATAAAATCCAAGAGTTCAACATGGAGATTTAGATTACCAAGTTGGTAAGAGGACAGGGTTTGGCCAGGCTGATGGCAGAAATAAATATTGAAGCAAACCAAATATGCAATGTAGAAGGTAAGGAAGAAGTCATAGCAAGTATTGAGCATACTCCATGGTATACAAATGTGATGCATTTTCTGATACACATGAAGTGCCCTGAAGGGCTGAATGATAATCAAAGGAGAACTTTGAAGTTGCAGGCTTCTAAATATGTTTTTTTAGAAGGGGACCTATTCTAGAAGAATAGGGATGGTATATTGTTGTTGTGTCTAGATGAATCCTAGGAAAAATATGTCTTGAGAGAAATAAATGAAGGGGTATGTGGAGGCCATTATTCTGCTAAGACTATTGTACACCAGATTCTCAGGGCTGGTTATTATTGGCCTAGGGTATTCAATGATTCTTTTGCATATGCGAGGAAGTGTGAGGCTTGTCAGAAATTTTTAGGAAATTTGAAGTATCAAGGAGCATTGCCACTTAGACCTTTGTAGGTAGAAGCATCTTTTCACCCATGGGGAGTTTATTTCATTGGAAAAATATGTAAGGAAACTCAGGTGCGGAAACAACTTCCTACACTAATCTCTTAAGGAAAGTATGGTGCAAATTCGTTTTAAACCCTTACAATTTCAGATTCGTTAATCTACTTAACAAAGATATTGCAGCAATATACCATACATACAGAAAATGATGAATGACACAATGATTTACCCTGGGGAAAACCTTTCGGTAAAAACCCCAGCACTCAAAACCTGCACAATGTATTATCTTCAACACAACGGTTACAACACACTTGCAATGCAAGTTCTTTCAGAGATTTCCAACACTTGAATGTCGCATAACCGTTTCAGCCATGATCTCCTTACACACAATTCAAGATGTCGACACATTAAGTGGAGTGACACATCAACATGCAAACTAGACATGTACACTCACACTTAATTACATTATTTGCAAGAAATACATTTTACAAAACAAATAATAAGAATAGGAATTATCCAAGGTTGAGACACCTTATTCCTAACAAAATACAGGAAAGATCAAGTGGAGGACACAGATGGATACTAGTGGCTACAGATTATTTTACTAAGTGGGTGGAGGTTGTCCCAACTAAGCAAGCAACAAGCAAAGTAGTGATGAATTTTCTGATGGAGAATGTTATAACCAGATTTGGCACCCTGGTCAGATTGATCACAGATAATGGGATGTGTTTTAGATCTGATGAGTTTAGAGATTTTTGCAAAACATATGGCATTAATAATTCTTATTCTGCCCCATATCATCCACAAGCCAATGGTCAGGCAGAGTCAGGCAATAAAAATATTTTGAAGATAGTAAGGAGGATGCTGGATACAAATAAAAGGGCATGGGATTCAAAGTTAAGATTGGTTGTATGGGCGGATAGGATTATAGTGAAGAAGGCAACTAGAAAATCTCCATTTGAATTGGTGTATGGGACACAAGCTAGGATTCCATTGCAGAATCTTTTGCCAGTCTATAACTTTATTCTACAAGAAGACTTGGATATTTTTGATCCAATGGAGGAAAGAATGGAGCATCTTGCAGAGCTTGATGAAGTGAGAAGAGTGGCTCAGAAGAAGAATGTGAAATTACAGTCACAAATGAAATACCTTTTTGATAAAAAGGCCAAGAAGAGAAAATTTGAAAAAGATGACTTGGTATTGATGTGGAATGCTCGATGTCAGGAGAAGGGGAAACATGGCAAGTCTGAAGCTTTATGGCTTGGCCCTTTTGTGATAACTGGTAAAGGAGGTGAAGATTCTTATTTCTTGTAGAATATGTCTGGAGAGGAGCAGGAGTTTCCTGTACATGGGTAGTTCCTGAAGCATTTCTTCTCTTGAGGATCAACAGAGGGTTAAGCATTGCCAGTGCATGGACAATTCTTAATAACCCTCTTTAAGTTTTCTTTTCCATGCAAAGTAGTTTAGAAATTTTGAAGGGTCTGGGTTTTCCAGTACATGGACATTCTCAGGTATTCCCTTTTTGAAAGCTTTGTTTTCTTTCCATGTACAGTAGCTTAGGGTCATTTTCACCTTCCATTTTCCATCTCCTTCACTCTTTCATTCCCTCCATCCTCCATTGCCTTCATTTTTTGGACCATTCATGTCTTGGTCTACTCTCCCAATTGCATTCTGGATTCTTGCAGTGATTTGCTAAACCACTCATCCCTAATAGGAGCCACTGTTAGAACCAAAAATTTCATTTAAAACCCTAAGGTTTTCTCGCAATTTTCCATAAAAATCCGTAAACAAAACTAAGGGACTTTATTTATTCATGCCCCTTATTTGTCCCAACTAAGCAAGCAACAAGCAAAGTAGTGATGAATTTTCTGATGGAGAATGTTATAACCAAATTTGGCACCCCGGTCAGATTGATCACAAATAATGGGATGTGTTTTAGATCTGATGAGTTTAGAGATTTTTGCAAAACATATGGCATTAATAATTCTTATTCTGCCCCATATCATCCACAAGCCAATGGTCAGGCAGAGTCAGGCAATAAAAATATTTTGAAGATAGTAAGGAGGATGTTGGATACAAATAAAAGGGCATGGGATTCAAAGTTAAGATTGGTTGTATGGGCGGATAGGATTACAGTGAAGAAGGCAACTAGAAAATCTCCATTTGAATTGGTGTATGGGACACAAGCTAGGATTCCATTGCAGAATCTTTTGCCAGTCTATAACTTTATTCTACAAGAAGACTTGGATATTTTTGATCCAATGGAGGAAAGAATGGAGCATCTTGCAGAGCTTGATGAAGTGAGAAGAGTGGCTCAGAAGAAGAATGTGAAATTACAGTCACAAATGAAATACCTTTTTGATAAAAAGGCTAAGAAGAGAAAATTTGAAAAAGATGACTTGGAATTGATGTGGAATGCTCGGTGTCAGGAGAAGGGGAAACATGGCAAGTCTGAAGCTTTATGGCTTGGCCCTTTTGTGATAACTGGTAAAGGAGGTGAAGATTCTTATTTCTTGTAGAATATGTCTGGAGAGGAGCAGGAGTTGCCTGTACATGGGTAGTTCTTGAAGCATTTCTTCTCTTGAGGATCAACAGAGGGTTAAGCATTGCCAGTGCATGGACAATTCTTAATAACCCTCTTTAAGTTTTCTTTTCCATGCAAAGTAATTTAGAAATTTTGAAGGGTTTGGGTTTTCCAGTACATGGACATTCTCAGGTATTCCCTTTTTGAAAGCTTTGTTTTCTTTCCATGTACAGTAGCTTAGGGTCATTTTCACCTTCCATTTTCCATCTCCTTCACTCTTTCATTCCCTCCATCCTCCATTGCCTTCATTTTTTGGACCATTCATGTCTTGGTCTACTCTCCCAGTTGCATTCTGGATTCTTGCAGTGATTTGCTAAACCACTCATCCCTAATAGGAGTCACTGTTAGAACCAAAAATTTTATTTTAAACCCTAAGGTTTTCCCGTAATTTTCCATAAAAATCCGTAAACAAACCTAAGGGACTTTATTTATTCATGCCCCTTATTTTCCTATCTTTCCCTTAAAATTCGTTTTCCCCATCCAAAATGCTAAAACATCTTATATTATACACTGCTACCTTAAACCATTTTAAAAAAATTTTGATCTTTCCAATTCATACTGCTATACTGCCGACGACTTAATCCATACTCGCGGTGTGGCAGTAGCAGTGAGCGGAAATCAAGGTAACCCTTAACGCTACACTGCGGAGGGTCATCTCAGGGCATGTGGTGCTACGGTGAAGAGTTCGTAAGTGGCCAAGATGGTGGGCACAAAATAATTACCACACCACCGTGCGTGGTCTAAACATAGACCGTGGTAGCGCAGTGGGTGGTTAGTAACCGGCCAGGTGAGCGGGTAGTGGTTACCACGGTACCATGAGGAGGTAACAAGAAGACCGCAGTAATGTGGGTAGCAGTGAGAGGTAACAATAAAGGTTACCGCAGTACCGCCAGGAGTGAATGTGAAGACCGCAGTAAAGCGATAGCAGTGAAAGAAGTGATAGAATGAAGACATCGCGGTACTGTCGACAGTCAGAAGGCAGACCACGATAGTGCAATAAAGGGTTAGCAAACGATGGAGGGACAGTCAAAGTCAAAGACCGCTATACCGCGATCGGTCAACAAGTTAACTGCGATAGAGTGGTAAAGTTAAAAGAACCTTCACAACAATGATATAAAGTGAAATATTGAAGGCGGGAAGAGATATAAGGGTAAAATCAAATGCAAAACTATATGAAAATATTTAATTTGCCGAGAGGCAACACAATTAAATATTTTAATTACTATCAAGGAATGTAAACGATTTTGCTGGTTAAATGAAGAGTCGTGACTCTTCGAATACATTGTATAAATAATTTGAACAAATCAATTGCAGAGGGAGAGAAATTATTTGAGAAAAAATAACAGAACTGGGATGGAAAAATGATGAACAGTTCTTCTTGAAACAGGGTGTAATGGAGAAAATAGATATACGCTGGTGAAATCTTTTCTGGATTCGGTTGTTAAGATGATATAATTTTTAATTTCCTATCTGGTTGTCTCCAATTGGAATTTTATAAATCATTTAAATTAGGATAGCAAGTATATATTTGGTTTATCATGGTGTAATTTTCACTTTGTGTGGTTTGATTAATAAGTGTATGCAAAGTCAGAACTAAATTCTTTTAAGCAAGTCACAGTGATTTTAGGATTTTTGTTGGATGATTAAAGAAGAACCTAGTAGGGAAACATTCAAGCATAATTTATGTAAGTCATAAATTGTGTGAAATAATATGTTGGTCATAGAATTTCATACTTTAAATATGCCTAACAACTTGAATTAAGTTGGAGAGGGAAACACCTTGAATTCTTGTTATTTTTTTACTTCATTGCCTAGCAGATAGAAGGCACTAATCTGCCATATCCTAGAAGATAAAATTCATAACAAATAATATATTCAAATCTTTTCTTTTGTGTAGTAGATGTAGTTGCAGTCATTTTGTCTATCCATTCCCAATTGACATTGTGGGTAGACTGTTTAGCAGGAAGTTCATTTTAAATCTGCATGTTTCACATAGGTTCACCCACCTAAGTCTAGCAGAACCTAAAGAGTAGAAGGTTTAATTGTATAATTGGCCTTGTATGTTGTCTAAGAATTTTGTAAGGTCTTGGAAAACTCTTATGGTTAAAACCTGCATTTTTGAGAACCAACAGGTTGTATTATTATTATTTAAATATAAAAATATATAGGTTATTATTTATTTACTACTATAGACATATTTAAATACAAAAATATATATAATAGTATATATAGGTTAGAATACAAAATATTAACTAGCATACATATATTAAATATTAATATATATAAAATACGTTGAGAGTTATCCTTCTAGAGGCACCTATTTTCATCATTTTTTCTCAATGCATGCAAGCCAAGTAACCGAAATTTCCACCACAAAACCATTAGCAATATAATAAAAAAAAAATCCTCATATTAATCCATAAAATAGTACGTAGACCATTTATGAGATTAACTAAAGTCCAATAGGTATGAAACCATAACATAACTATCATAAAATAGTAGTCCAGGATAATAAAAGTAAGCATCGATCGTTTCAGAGAAGACATATAACCAAAGAAAAAGGATAACAAAAAAGAGAAGCAATTCCATTACTTAGCATTTGCAATCAACTCCCAATTTTTTCCGATTTTGGACACAAACTCCCTCCAATCAGGGTCATCTTCATCTTCTTGGTCCTTGTCTTCACATTTTTCAATCTTCTTAAGCATCTTCCTAATTTTTGTTTGTCATAAAACGGCACCCACCATGGCATGATGCATTAGTCCATTGGTGACCTTCATCGAGATGATGATTTCCTTCTCCATGTTGTCCATCTATACCTACATAAAAGTTATTCTACTTGTCAAAAAATCAATGTTAGTATCCTTAGGAGAATTAGAGGCATTGACTTTGATCTCAATTTTAGTGGCTTCCTTCATAGAAACCCTACGTTCCTCTTCACTCCCATTTTGGAACTCTATAAGCTTTTTGAAATCAAATCTCAATTATTTAATTTACTCTACCTCAATCATTTAAAGAGAATTTCAAATTTCATTTGATTTTCCATCATCAAATCCTCTGTAAATTCCTACTCTGCACCTTTATTACTTACTCTTCATCCTGCGTGGCGACTCCCAATCTCATCTCCTCTGGCTGTAAAGTATCTTCCTCTTGCTATTATTCATTCGTTGCTTTGGATTTTTTTCTTCTATGCCTTTCTTTATTGCATTCAGTTTATCCAACCTATCCTTCACCTTGATGCAACCTTCCTCACTCTTCAGTAGACATGTTTGTGTTTTGCATTTCAATTTTCAATCTCCATAATATATGGCTCAACCCCTTTTTTGGGATTCTTCTCTTCTTTTTGTTGCAACCTTCTTTTCTTCCATATATGTGACTCCCTCACTCTTTCCAGAGACACGACTTCATTCTCTTTTGCGCATCTCTGCTCTCTCTATTTGCATTCACCCCTCCTCTTTCTTACCTTTTATGCTCTTCTTTTTTTAAGATTCATATCCATTTCTCTATATGGCGCGACTAGTTACTATACATTTTTTGCTTCCCATATGCAACCAAGTTTCCCCTAGTTTTGGTTTGTCCTCTCTATATATTTGGATGTCATCATGCATTTTAATTTGCATGCCTACGATGGGGATGAATGTGTCATGGCCCTACTTTTCTTGCATTCTGCATTTTATTCCTTTTTCCTTGGCATATCTCTCATCCTCTATACTTTCCAACGCAACCCCTATGTTTCTCTCCTCCTTGTGTGCCTCTTCTATTCCCTTGACTGCATAGCTTTCCCCCCTGACTTCCTCTATTCTCTAGTATTAATTTTTATTGTTGTCACCTGTTAAGCTTCTCTCTACCTTTTCCAATTTGTGTGGGGTCTCTCTTCATCACCAGGAACACCCCATTACATTCTCCTCCTGACTACTTCAATTCTTCTTATTTGAGGGTCTATTTCATTCTCCTCATGACTGTTGTCTCTTCCACTACTGTAGTTGCACATGACTTCCACCTGCCTGTCATTTTAAATGCAGTTACAAAAACTTTACATATATTTTTGGATGCCATTGTAGATGCCTCTCGGCGTAAATATAACTATCATTATATTTACTAATATTATTATATTTACTATCATAGTTTTATTTCCACCTCACACTTTATCGTCAGTCGACAGTGTAATTGATGGAGCCCCATGGTATAGCAGATAATTTGTTTTTAAAAAAATCAATATTGTTTTTTTTTTTTAGTTTTGTAATATAGATTATTATTTTTAATTTTTTCCCACTATACCACGAGGCTCCATCACGTACACTACAATTGGCCTTAAAGCTACCGCTAGCTCGCAGTGTACATGATGAAGCCTCGTGGTATAGAGGGGAATTTTTTTAAAAAAATCTTTATTGCAAAGATGTAAATTTTAATATATTATTATATCTTGTTATAATATATTATTATATCTTATTATATTATTAAGATAATATATTTTAATTTGTAAAAGTCAAAATTTTAAGAAACATTAAAAAAAAAAATTCTTAAAAATTATTATTTTTAAATCATATAAAATAACTTATTATAATATATTATTATATCTTATTATATTATTAAGATAAGATAATATTATATAATGATAAAATCATATTACTTAAATTATATTATTTTATTATAATATTATACCATTAATATTTTAATTTAAAGATAATATTATATAATGATATTAATATTTTATTAAATAATATTTTAATTAGATAATAAATTTTAATTTTGCAATATAGATTTATTTTTTTAAAATATAGTGGGGCTCCATCACATTGGTAAATCCACCACGGACCTAAGTGTACATGATAGCAAGGAATTTTTTTTTTTTTTAAATCTATATTGTTTTCAATAAAGCCGTTAAAAAAATAATCTATATTGTTTTGCGGTAAAGCCATTTTCCCCCACCACCTCTGAGCTCCTCCATCATTGTTGTGGGCTCACTGTAAATCCATGATCCATTATTATTACTAGCACTTGCACCGGAGGGGGTGCAAGGGGCACGCCGATAGGAATGTATGGAGTAGTAAGAAGGGGAGTGGCATGCAATGTAGAACTTGTTTAACATTGTGTGTATTTTTTTCTGCAATGCACATGTAATACATATTTTTTGGGTTAGATGCAGATACAAGTAGCATAAGAAAATAGGCATTATAGAAGTAAATATACAATGTGTTCATTCTATCTTGTTCGAATTAATAAAGAAGTAAACATAAAATGTGTTCATTTAATCTTGTTCAAAATATATAAATAATGCCAGTAATATATAGAGAACACCTTTGGCATATTTTGTGTACTCCCAGATATATACAATTTTTGTTTCAATTAAATACAATTTGTATATGTTCTTGAAGCAAGATGAAAGTATTTGGCCCTAGTGTGTAACAGTGTATGGAATTTAATGGGCAGATGCATGGATAAATGAATGGATGAATGGATATTTGAGGCATGCAAAATATGGATGGCGGATGATAATGACCCATGTCAAGAAATATACCATTAGCAAGTGTTAACTGTACAATAGTTGTTGAACAAGATAAAAATTGAATTGGAATATGAATGGCGAATGGTGAACATGAAATTGTTAGCTTGTTGGTGGGTGAATGAATTCATCATGGGTAAGCTTGGCCGAGTGTTGGATAAAATATGGATAGGGTGAGATGCTTTTACCTGATTGGCTGTACATAGATGTTTTATGAAGTGTTTTTTGTACTCATCTAGATGCACACATCACTATAGGGAGGTAGCAGAGTCCTTATGATAAAGTGTTGTTGTCAACACATGGTTAGTGTGAAATGTGGATAGTGTATTTTGAGATATATGAATGTATGGTAGGTAGAATTGGCAATTTGTTTGGGAAAAACTCTTTGATATATCTTGTAGGTCACTCTTGAAGCTTTCTTTTGCATTGTTGGACTTTTTGAATGGATGGCTTTCCCTTTTTCATTCTTTGCCCCATAGTTTCTTTGACTAATGGAGGTTGATAGGGATGATTTTTTTTTTGTATTTTTTTGGTATCCATTTGAATTTAATTTGTCCATTTTTCTTCAATGATTATTTGACGCAATTATTTCTTTCTTTCTTTGATATAACTTGTTCTCATGTGGTTGGTCAGAATTTGTGGATGGGATGATGCATGAATGCTAATTGAAGTTAAAAAAATTTGTAGCATTGATAACAGTTCTTATCATAAGGACTCTTCATTCTCCCCATGCTTCTATTTGCACTAGACAAAGTTTAGAGTGGGAGACCCTTTGTTTTTGTAGAATATCTACGTGTACAATTAGGAGTAAGCATCTCATGGGTAGATGGAGGACTAGGTGGGTTATGGCTATATGTTTGTCATGTGCGTCATCTTGTATGGATATGGGAGTTTCATCAGATCATCGTAGTATATTGGAGGTATGGATTCTTGATCTTGATTCTACATGGTGTTGTCTTCAATATGCTGTGGTTTATTTTCTTGACATGGATCATTTGGTCATGAAGTGGTTTTGGATCATAAAAATGACCATTTGGTATACTTTGGTGGGATTTTTTTAGCTTACTTTGGGAAAAAATCTGTAGATTGAAGAAACTATTGTAGTAGTATAAGATTTTGGAATATCCACCTGCATGTGATTGTTAATGTGGTGTAAATATGGAAACTATCATGAGTAATATATGAATTTGGTAAAGAGAAAAATTTAAACAATTTTTTTTTTGAGAGAGTGATGTGTACCTATTCTCATCATAATGAGAGAAGACGTAGTCGAAGCTCCTCTTTTTTCTTGATAATTGTGTATGGATTGTTCTTCATTCTTGAGTATCGGTCAAAGGAAAATGGTGGTTCGATCCTAAGTCCATGTATTGATTTAACTCTGGATATAGCTGTAAAAGTCAGTCCCTGTCTTTCTTTTTTACCTATATCAATTGTTGCTCGGTCGATTGTTAATCCTTGTGATTTGTGTATTGTAATTTCCCATTCCATGCATAGTGGTAGTTGTCTGTGAGAACCTAGGGATATAGGCGATATTGGAATAGTTGTTGGAGCATGTATGTTCCAAGGTGGGCCATTGTAAGTATCAAATTTTACCAGTACATATAATGGTAAGTCTGGTGGTTTAGAGCTTTCTGAGTATACAATATCTAAAACCTCTCCAAGAGAACCATTAACAAGGCCTGCTTGAGTCCATAGGTTTGTAGTTAGCATGATGCGTTGGCCTCTACATAGTAGGAGTTCATGGGGTAGCTGGTCAGCATCATTGTCAATGTTTGATTTAGTGCTTGTTTTTATTGCAATACTTAGTGCAATAGGAAGGTTTAAAAGGTGTATCATTTTTTTGTTGTGTGTGCCAACTAATTCATTGGTCGGAAATAGGTGCATTGCTAGGTCAAAAGACTTGTTTTCATTTTTTGATAGCATTGTGTTTGTGCGACTCATTAGTAGCTCCCAATCTTGTTCATTTGGTTCTGCATTACGAATGTTTTGTAGAGTTCTTCAGAAGTCAACTTGAGCTTGAGTGCCCCCATCTTGTCAAAATATTTGTTCTAATGTGACAACAATAGAGAATTGTTCCCATAGGGCTTTTGCATCTATGTGGGAGGCATATATAGGTTTGTCCATAATAGGGGGTAATTGTGAAAAGTCACCTACAAGAATGATGGATCGTCCACCGAAGGGCAAGTGTTGTTGATGGGGGAAAGCCTCGCGTAGCCTGGTATCAATTTTCAAGAGTAATGTTGGGCCTATAAATCTCATTTCATCGATTAGGATGTATTTTACATGTTGCATATTATGTTGAAACATTGCAAGCGATTGACCCTTCAATGGTTGCATTTCCTTGATTGGAATCTTCAAGGCTGAATGTATAGTGGAGGCATGTATGTTGAATGCTGCGATTCCTGTAGGAGCAACAACAAGGAGTGGGCTATGTTCTTGTGGTACTAAATGGGAAAGGGTGTGTTTAATGCAATGAATAAGATAGGATTTCCCTATTCCTGTTGTGCCTTGTATGATCATGTGCAATGGTTGTTGTAGCTCACAGGCACTGCAATGGTCCAAAACAAGTGTAAGAGCGAGTTGTTGTTTGGAGGAGAGTGGATATGGAAGGTCGTTAACCTGAAATGGTGTTGGGTTTTCATGCTAGTTAACCTTGTTTGTGCTAATGAAATGCTCTGCAGTTTCATGTAAAGCTTGAGGTATTGTACGGTCATTTCCAGTTGTTGCAATTGTCAAAGTCACGTCTTCCAAGCATATCAAGCGAATTAAGATTTCCAGTAGTACTAAGACCCAACTGTGATAAGAACTCCCATTCATTCAAGTGTATTGTATTATCTATATTGCTTTCATTGTCTATTTTGTCTTCCTCATCTTGATTTATTTCTTTATCAATTACACGATCAATATGCCACACATTATATTTAAGTCTATTCATTAGCTTCCAATTTGCAACAATTGTCTCTTTCTCAATACCTATGTCTATAACAATGTTACGAAATTGCTTGTAAAGCAGTAGTTCACTCAAGCAAAATGTCTCAAAATGTTCTGAATCCTCCTTTGGAATACTAGTAAATTGGGGGAAGACATTGATAATTGCTTTTTGTTTCCTTTCTTTCCAATTGTACTGTTTGCGACTTGATGAGAACGAAAATGATTTTGCAGATTCAAGAAGTGTTATTGTTTCCATTTGAGGAGGACGTTGCATGTATAGTTGGAGGTAACTTTGATGTAATGTATTTTCATTTGAGTTTGTCCTAATTCGATTGTAAACTTTACGTCCAACATTTAGGACCATAAATTCACGATTGCAAACAACAAGGGGCAACTTTTGTAACATGTGGCATGTTTCTTGTGCACCTATGTCACGATCTGCAATAATCTCAGACATGAATTTTCTGTAAGCTGCAAGTGCTTTGTCTTGCGGTGCTTGCTTTTGACATATGCGGGTCAACATATCAATACAGGTTTCAGATTTTCTTTCAGGCTTTGCAGCATATTTGGCAATGTACTTTAGAACAAGTGTTTTGGAAAGCATAGGTTGACAATCCATATTGGCTCTCCATATGGAAAGCATCTCTGGACTATGTATATTCAACCTATCGTCATTATGTGCAGGCTTGAAGGTTTTTTTCCCATTTTCATCAATGCACAATGAAGAGGTGGCACATTCAATCCAAGGCACCCTATATCGACACTCCATGTTGTTGCCTTTCTTTCGAAGGCAAGTTGATTCTGAACATTTGGTGTGTCTCTGGACACGGTTGAGCAGCTCTTCATAGTCAGAAAGTGCATTTGTAGCAAAGATTTTGGGTGTTGTTAATAAGCAAGGATCATCTTGGAAAGACCAATGGCGTGTGTTGTTCCTGTCTTCCATATTTCGAGGATTCCAAGCACTAACATATTTGTCAAAGAATGATTTCGCTGTGTCTAGATTTGCAGTATTGCTCCAGTCAAGTTTGTCCATGTTTGGTGCACCTTCAAGCCATAGGAATCCATGTATATGTGCAGACCCTCGATGCTGCCACTCATATCTGTACCAAAAGTCTTTTGCACAGTAAAGCTTCTCTAAGACTTCTTCGTGAAATATTGTGAATCGTTGATGCAAGTATAAGGATGTGGTATGTGGGTTCGTAACAATGTTATCTATGCGATCTTTATTGTTTCCTAATGTTGGTGTTGTACCCTTTGAAAATAGTTGGTGTAAATCAGGCCATTTGGTATCTGCAACACTTAATGTGAAGAATAGTGTGGGGGAGCCTATTTGGTTTATCATGTTTGATAATTCACCATGACACTTATTCCAATATGCTCGTGTGCCTCTAAGGGATGATCCATAATGCATCAATTGTTCGGCTATTTTAGTGTTAGGCAACTGTTGTATATGGAGATGAAGACTATCTATGGTGGTTGGTATGCAATCCTCAACATTTTTCTTGACAAAAACAAAGGCAACACCTTGGCTTCGATGGTGCATTAGTAGGTTTAAGAAAAAATATCTAAACCTTGGATGCCTTCCAAATCTATTATCATGAAATCTCATTAGGTGCAACACATATTCATGGATTTCAACTTGTCTATAGCGAGGTTGTAAATGTAGTGCAATACCATTGGGAAACAGTGAGGGAAAAGCCATGTCTAAAAGGCCCTCAGTATTGTATTCATTAACTGGTGAGGTTTCAAGCGTTGGCCAAGCAATAATGGTATCATTTTTATCTCTAATTTGCAACATTTCTTTTATGATTTCTAGTTCATGGCGTTTATTTGGTAACCTAGCCATAAATGATGAGGAGCAAGTAAATTCATTCTCTAGTGGTCTACGTAAAATGTTGATGCATTGTTTGGTGCAACGATATTGTCGTTGTCAGAAATTATGTTATGAAGCATATTGGAAATGTTTGTATTTGTATCTGGGAGCTCTGCAAGAGATGCAAAATCGACCTCAACGTCTTTGTAGTATGGGTCATATGTGATTTTATATTGTAGTGCAGCCCACACACGATGCCTACTTACATAGCAGTCATAATGGTCACCTTTTGTATTGGTTCTTCGAACCACCAACACATCCAAGTTTGCAATTTTATGTGGCAAGTATTTTGCTATGGTCTTGATATCTTGCAGGAAACAAATTGTGTGGCCACTATATTTGTAATGGCCACCACGAGCATGTGTTACTTGTATTATCGGATTGACTTGTGCTATAAGCATCTCTTCAACTTGTGTTAGTGTTTGTAGCTCGTATGGTTGTACTCCTGGGTCCATAAAATTATCTGATGCAAAATGATGTCTGCCTTTCTCATGAAAGCATCTAAAACAAATTGGACCACTTTGTGTTGAGTTGTGTGCATTCCTGGGTAGCATTCATGGAAAATTGTGCACGTTGGTAATTTTTATAGTTTATCTAATCTTGAATGAAATCGTCTAGAAGCCTCTATAAAGTTTACTTCGGTATGTGGTAAGCTAGTGGACTGATTTTGAAGAGAGTGCATAATTTCGTTTGAACACATTGACAATCCTCAATCGAAAAGGTCTTTAGTTTGGGATGTACTTTCATATGGTATTGTGCTGTGTTGGTTTGAGTGAAAGGAGATCGGTATGTTGGATTTTATTGTCTGTTTTCATATGCGTTCCATATGACGGCGAATGCTAATTTCTTCTTTATGTTGAGTATAGTAGTTATGACTTCTTTTATGAGATTGTATGTTTTCTTGGTTGGAAGTTGCCATCTATAAAGGAAATAGGAACTACAATCATCAAATGTACATTTACAAATACATACAGAATTAAAGAAGTTAAACATTTATGGTACGAGTTCTTCTATCATTCTACTTTTGAAAAATATATGAGATACAATATGATGCGCTATATACAAAAGTAATTTTGTGGAAGAGATTAATCACATTATTTGCATACCACCAATATCTTCAATAGACATGTGACTTTGAGATTTGATGTGTGCAATCAAAAGTATACTATATAAGATGCTTAAAAATTGTATATACATTACATAAGATCTTGAGTTATTTGTAAACAATAGGAATATGACACATATCAGTGATTTCACCCAAGATGAGTAAATTCTCTACAACAAAATCCACCTCATCCGCCTTTGTGATTGTTGATTTTACCCGTGTTTGACCAGCACTTGAATCATATGAATTTGTGATTGTGAAGATAAATTGCTTGAATAACACTCCTTTTACTATGCTCTCGGCTTTACTTTCTGTTTCAGGATTGAACTGTAGCATGTATAGATTATCTGCAAAAATTCCAAGAAGTTTGGTAGCTGGTTCTTCAAAAGCAACAGCCCATAATATTCCTGTATGATCTATGATCTTTAGCTGGAGTATGTATCTATAGGTACATGTAGTAGTTGTAGCTTTGCACTTGGAGCAGTACCATGTTTGATCATCATTTTGTAAAACTTTTTTTTTACATTATTTTCCATCTAATTCAAGGGGGCAAGATGGATAGCATATTGAATTTGTTTTTATGAATTGCACTGTTGCTTTTAGAGTGCATTGGAAATTTTGTTTCACATTGGTAGTTTGCTCTTCAATATCAACAATTGTTTTCCTCATCAACATGAGAGGTGCATCCAACAGTTGTGTATTTGATGGTGTGAGATCAATATCATTCTGTTCAAACCATGATTTGAGCTCTTCTGCCTCCTGTATCCTTGGGTTTATAAATAGGTGGGTGCTTGCTAAAGTGCTTATGAGCTTTCCATTATACTCAGTGACACGACCATTTTTTATTGCAAGTACAACAACATGTTTTAAGTGATACATCTCCTGCAGTTGTTTGCCTTCCTTTTCAGTAGCTGGACCCCATAAAGTAATATTAATGGTAGATGAAGAGATATCTATCAATTTGATGCTCCTTCAAAGTACTTCAGTCCCATCTCCCCTCCTTATGGTTGAGCTTGGGTCCACACATATGACTATTCCAATAACATCAACAAGGATGTTATTGTTTAGTGCTAAAATTTCCTTAAAGGGCGTGAAGGAGAACCTATGTTTTGGAATTGCAAGGTCATCCTTTGAGAGAGAAATTTTGGATTCCTCAACTAAACAAATTTCAAGCTGGCTATTTAGTTTATTGTACAACCTATTAGCTGACTTAATGGTTCCGCCAGATATTGTATATACTTGACCAAAATGAACATTCATGTAATGAAGGTTAGCGACTTCATTAAAGCATGTGACACGTATCTCAGTGCACTCACAATCAATAATATCAAATGAGAAAACTTGCCCTTGTCCTTTCTATGTGTTGAAGTGGTGCATTTGTTTTTTCATGGTAACACGACCCTTTATAAGCTACCTTGTTTGGAATGGATTCAAATTTCTAATAGGAGTAATATTGGTGGGAATGTTTTTATTTTGTGGGGATGAGCATAATCCAAAAAGTGTCCTATGAGCAGGTGGCTTTGTTACCATACCGTTGTTACTGATGCTTGTAGATGGAGTAGTTGAGTTTGTAGCATTTATTTGGTGGGCCATTTCTTCAAAAAGATAGGCAGGGTGACCAATGATATCGTGTTGCAAGCATGCGACTTCTATTTTGGAGATGATAATCCACCTAAAAAGGTTAAATGAATAAGTATTTTTAGTAGGAACAACTGTGACATAGTGGATAAAAGACGTAAAGCTAGAAGATTTTATTTGGATTTTTGTAGAAGAGCATGGAAATATGGTGGCTCACCTTGAATTACAAAGAACAGAGCACTTGTAGCTTATGAGTTTAAGTATTGATCCCTTTTGGAGTTCTTTTGAAGCTATGTACCAGTTGTACTTTTTTGGAAGTGTAGCCTTTTGCTTATGTACCCCATTAGAGAGCTCCACTCTATATCAATCACCCAATTCAAGGCCATGGCCAAATAGTGCAAACTCTAGTACTTGTAGATGGGGTTGCAAGACTAGGTGTCTAGCATTCATCTTCTTGATTGCATTGTCAGTCAAGGAATATTTTGTCACAAGAGGTGGTTGTGGTACTATAATACTATCATCAAGGCTTGTAGATGTGGCATGTACTAGTTGGGTGTGTTCTTCAAAAAGGTAGGCGGGTTGGCCAATGATATCCTGCTGCAAACCTATGATTTATAATTTTGATATGACAATCCACCTATAAGCGTATAATAGAGAAGTATTATCAACATGACACGATTTGACATAGAGGGTTAAAAAATGATAATTTGTAAGTTATGATTTGGAATATTGTAAAAGAGTAGTGACATATGGTGGCTCACCTTGAATCACAAATAATAGGGCAACTGTATTTAATGAGCTTAAGTATAGAGCCCTTCTGGAGCTCTTCAGAATCTATGAGGTGGTTGTATTGTTTAGGAAGTGTACCCTTCCGCTTGTGCACCCCATCAAAGAGTTCTACCATATAGCGATTCGTTGGTTCAGGCCCATGGCCAAACATTGAGATATCTATTGCTTGTAGATGGGGTTGGAAGTCTACGTTTCCATCATTTATCAACTTAATTGCATTCTCAGTCAAAGAATACATTGTGACGAGAAAGCACAGTTGTCCTTGCAAAAGTAAATTGCGGGTGGCAGCTATTACTTACTATAAATGACATATAAAAACATACTTTTGAAGTAGGAAATGAATATCTTGTGTAGCTAACAAATTATAGCGAACTAGCAACCATTGGTTTAAATTATAGAGTGGAAAAGATTTACATAGTGTAAAACTAATTTTTGAATAATACCTGTAAAAGTGATTTTGTATAGGTATGTATATGAAAGTATTGGCCTTTGGAAGTAGGTTGTTGTATTGGTAAGAACAAAAAAAGAGAAAGTGTAGTGAGTACAAAAGTTTGTTCATTGCAACAATTTGTCTAAGTAAATTCCAAGCACTATAAATGTTTGAATATGTATACAATGCTAACATCACAAGAAGAAAGGTGTTTTGGAATAAATGAATATAATTGTAGTGCACTAGTCATTTGAGGTGCAATGGAAGTAGGAAATCTAACTATAGGTTATACTTACTATGTTAAGTGAAAGAGCCTACCACGTTTATCCTATTATTGGTGGCTGAAAATTTAATGTGGATTGTGTCATGGTTGAGGAAGGACATTATGCAAACCATCTTTGTAGATATAAGGAAAATATAAGGTAGTGACTTATTTTATGCAGTAACATTTTGTTTAAATCTTAGTAAATTTAGAGTACCATAAGAAACACAAATAAAATAGATTGCCCAAAGACTTATTATGTATGTTAAGCTAATATAGTACAAATGTGGTATATTTTAGAAGAATGGAATTTGTTTATAATAACAGTGTATTGTAAGGAATTTAGATTCAACAAAGAGACAACTATTAAATGAATTGTTTGTGATCACAATTGTTAGCTTTTAATTATTTAAATGAGATACGGATTACAATACATTATAAATAAACTACTATTCTTCATTATATGTAAATATTTGTGTATATATTTATGAAGAAAAAGCGTGTTACATGGTAAGTATATTGAAGCGTAGACTTCTTTTTGGGATTTACAAAATATCCAACTATCCATAAGTTGGTAAAAATTGTAGTTACATGGTTACATCACATACTATATACACAGTTACAAGGAAAAAGTGTATTAGACATGATTCAAGTAGTTTTTAAATGCTTCCTTTATGTAGATAGAACCACCTTGTCCGTAAAACTCATCTGCCTTCATTTCACGGAGGAAAGTGCAGAAGGAACCCAACTTCTCACAAGTTGAGTGGAATTCATGTACGGTAACTTCCATGGACTGAAGGTCACATTCTTGCACACTTTGGATGTTTTGAGCTGTGACCTTTGCTTGTTGTACCAAGTCAAGGCAACTAACAGTAATCTCATTTGCAAAAGCTTGAATGTGGCTTATAGAAGTTGGATTGCAATTGATTGACGGTGAAGAGTTGGTCGAAAGAGTAGGGCCATTGGAACTACTTGAGATTTCAATAATCTCATTCGGTTGATGTGAATTGTCCATTCCTGAATGAAATAGCATTTTTAAAATGACAAACATTATACTATATGTTTAATATCCTATAAAAGGGGTAAAACTTTAACATAGAAGAATAAGTAAGAATTTATAAAAGAAGTTAACAAATTTTTATTTGCATGCTAATCTAAGATAGTTTCTCAAAATTGAAAAACTATTGGAAATTGATTCTAGTGGATCGTAGATGTTATGTGCATGCTAATCT
>CM021103.1:513886556-514101046 GCA_007115665.2 Sequoiadendron giganteum
TGTATAGTGGAGGCATGTATGTTGAATGCTGCGATTCCTGTAGGAGCAACAACAAGGAGTGGGCTATGTTCTTGTGGTACTAAATGGGAAAGGGTGTGTTTAATGCAATGAATAAGATAGGATTTCCCTATTCCTGTTGTGCCTTGTATGATCATGTGCAATGGTTGTTGTAGCTCACAGGCACTGCAATGGTCCAAAACAAGTGTAAGAGCGAGTTGTTGTTTGGAGGAGAGTGGATATGGAAGGTCGTTAACCTGAAATGGTGTTGGGTTTTCATGCTAGTTAACCTTGTTTGTGCTAATGAAATGCTCTGCAGTTTCATGTAAAGCTTGAGGTATTGTACGGTCATTTCCAGTTGTTGCAATTGTCAAAGTCACGTCTTCCAAGCATATCAAGCGAATTAAGATTTCCAGTAGTACTAAGACCCAACTGTGATAAGAACTCCCATTCATTCAAGTGTATTGTATTATCTATATTGCTTTCATTGTCTATTTTGTCTTCCTCATCTTGATTTATTTCTTTATCAATTACACGATCAATATGCCACACATTATATTTAAGTCTATTCATTAGCTTCCAATTTGCAACAATTGTCTCTTTCTCAATACCTATGTCTATAACAATGTTACGAAATTGCTTGTAAAGCAGTAGTTCACTCAAGCAAAATGTCTCAAAATGTTCTGAATCCTCCTTTGGAATACTAGTAAATTGGGGGAAGACATTGATAATTGCTTTTTGTTTCCTTTCTTTCCAATTGTACTGTTTGCGACTTGATGAGAACGAAAATGATTTTGCAGATTCAAGAAGTGTTATTGTTTCCATTTGAGGAGGACGTTGCATGTATAGTTGGAGGTAACTTTGATGTAATGTATTTTCATTTGAGTTTGTCCTAATTCGATTGTAAACTTTACGTCCAACATTTAGGACCATAAATTCACGATTGCAAACAACAAGGGGCAACTTTTGTAACATGTGGCATGTTTCTTGTGCACCTATGTCACGATCTGCAATAATCTCAGACATGAATTTTCTGTAAGCTGCAAGTGCTTTGTCTTGCGGTGCTTGCTTTTGACATATGCGGGTCAACATATCAATACAGGTTTCAGATTTTCTTTCAGGCTTTGCAGCATATTTGGCAATGTACTTTAGAACAAGTGTTTTGGAAAGCATAGGTTGACAATCCATATTGGCTCTCCATATGGAAAGCATCTCTGGACTATGTATATTCAACCTATCGTCATTATGTGCAGGCTTGAAGGTTTTTTTCCCATTTTCATCAATGCACAATGAAGAGGTGGCACATTCAATCCAAGGCACCCTATATCGACACTCCATGTTGTTGCCTTTCTTTCGAAGGCAAGTTGATTCTGAACATTTGGTGTGTCTCTGGACACGGTTGAGCAGCTCTTCATAGTCAGAAAGTGCATTTGTAGCAAAGATTTTGGGTGTTGTTAATAAGCAAGGATCATCTTGGAAAGACCAATGGCGTGTGTTGTTCCTGTCTTCCATATTTCGAGGATTCCAAGCACTAACATATTTGTCAAAGAATGATTTCGCTGTGTCTAGATTTGCAGTATTGCTCCAGTCAAGTTTGTCCATGTTTGGTGCACCTTCAAGCCATAGGAATCCATGTATATGTGCAGACCCTCGATGCTGCCACTCATATCTGTACCAAAAGTCTTTTGCACAGTAAAGCTTCTCTAAGACTTCTTCGTGAAATATTGTGAATCGTTGATGCAAGTATAAGGATGTGGTATGTGGGTTCGTAACAATGTTATCTATGCGATCTTTATTGTTTCCTAATGTTGGTGTTGTACCCTTTGAAAATAGTTGGTGTAAATCAGGCCATTTGGTATCTGCAACACTTAATGTGAAGAATAGTGTGGGGGAGCCTATTTGGTTTATCATGTTTGATAATTCACCATGACACTTATTCCAATATGCTCGTGTGCCTCTAAGGGATGATCCATAATGCATCAATTGTTCGGCTATTTTAGTGTTAGGCAACTGTTGTATATGGAGATGAAGACTATCTATGGTGGTTGGTATGCAATCCTCAACATTTTTCTTGACAAAAACAAAGGCAACACCTTGGCTTCGATGGTGCATTAGTAGGTTTAAGAAAAAATATCTAAACCTTGGATGCCTTCCAAATCTATTATCATGAAATCTCATTAGGTGCAACACATATTCATGGATTTCAACTTGTCTATAGCGAGGTTGTAAATGTAGTGCAATACCATTGGGAAACAGTGAGGGAAAAGCCATGTCTAAAAGGCCCTCAGTATTGTATTCATTAACTGGTGAGGTTTCAAGCGTTGGCCAAGCAATAATGGTATCATTTTTATCTCTAATTTGCAACATTTCTTTTATGATTTCTAGTTCATGGCGTTTATTTGGTAACCTAGCCATAAATGATGAGGAGCAAGTAAATTCATTCTCTAGTGGTCTACGTAAAATGTTGATGCATTGTTTGGTGCAACGATATTGTCGTTGTCAGAAATTATGTTATGAAGCATATTGGAAATGTTTGTATTTGTATCTGGGAGCTCTGCAAGAGATGCAAAATCGACCTCAACGTCTTTGTAGTATGGGTCATATGTGATTTTATATTGTAGTGCAGCCCACACACGATGCCTACTTACATAGCAGTCATAATGGTCACCTTTTGTATTGGTTCTTCGAACCACCAACACATCCAAGTTTGCAATTTTATGTGGCAAGTATTTTGCTATGGTCTTGATATCTTGCAGGAAACAAATTGTGTGGCCACTATATTTGTAATGGCCACCACGAGCATGTGTTACTTGTATTATCGGATTGACTTGTGCTATAAGCATCTCTTCAACTTGTGTTAGTGTTTGTAGCTCGTATGGTTGTACTCCTGGGTCCATAAAATTATCTGATGCAAAATGATGTCTGCCTTTCTCATGAAAGCATCTAAAACAAATTGGACCACTTTGTGTTGAGTTGTGTGCATTCCTGGGTAGCATTCATGGAAAATTGTGCACGTTGGTAATTTTTATAGTTTATCTAATCTTGAATGAAATCGTCTAGAAGCCTCTATAAAGTTTACTTCGGTATGTGGTAAGCTAGTGGACTGATTTTGAAGAGAGTGCATAATTTCGTTTGAACACATTGACAATCCTCAATCGAAAAGGTCTTTAGTTTGGGATGTACTTTCATATGGTATTGTGCTGTGTTGGTTTGAGTGAAAGGAGATCGGTATGTTGGATTTTATTGTCTGTTTTCATATGCGTTCCATATGACGGCGAATGCTAATTTCTTCTTTATGTTGAGTATAGTAGTTATGACTTCTTTTATGAGATTGTATGTTTTCTTGGTTGGAAGTTGCCATCTATAAAGGAAATAGGAACTACAATCATCAAATGTACATTTACAAATACATACAGAATTAAAGAAGTTAAACATTTATGGTACGAGTTCTTCTATCATTCTACTTTTGAAAAATATATGAGATACAATATGATGCGCTATATACAAAAGTAATTTTGTGGAAGAGATTAATCACATTATTTGCATACCACCAATATCTTCAATAGACATGTGACTTTGAGATTTGATGTGTGCAATCAAAAGTATACTATATAAGATGCTTAAAAATTGTATATACATTACATAAGATCTTGAGTTATTTGTAAACAATAGGAATATGACACATATCAGTGATTTCACCCAAGATGAGTAAATTCTCTACAACAAAATCCACCTCATCCGCCTTTGTGATTGTTGATTTTACCCGTGTTTGACCAGCACTTGAATCATATGAATTTGTGATTGTGAAGATAAATTGCTTGAATAACACTCCTTTTACTATGCTCTCGGCTTTACTTTCTGTTTCAGGATTGAACTGTAGCATGTATAGATTATCTGCAAAAATTCCAAGAAGTTTGGTAGCTGGTTCTTCAAAAGCAACAGCCCATAATATTCCTGTATGATCTATGATCTTTAGCTGGAGTATGTATCTATAGGTACATGTAGTAGTTGTAGCTTTGCACTTGGAGCAGTACCATGTTTGATCATCATTTTGTAAAACTTTTTTTTTACATTATTTTCCATCTAATTCAAGGGGGCAAGATGGATAGCATATTGAATTTGTTTTTATGAATTGCACTGTTGCTTTTAGAGTGCATTGGAAATTTTGTTTCACATTGGTAGTTTGCTCTTCAATATCAACAATTGTTTTCCTCATCAACATGAGAGGTGCATCCAACAGTTGTGTATTTGATGGTGTGAGATCAATATCATTCTGTTCAAACCATGATTTGAGCTCTTCTGCCTCCTGTATCCTTGGGTTTATAAATAGGTGGGTGCTTGCTAAAGTGCTTATGAGCTTTCCATTATACTCAGTGACACGACCATTTTTTATTGCAAGTACAACAACATGTTTTAAGTGATACATCTCCTGCAGTTGTTTGCCTTCCTTTTCAGTAGCTGGACCCCATAAAGTAATATTAATGGTAGATGAAGAGATATCTATCAATTTGATGCTCCTTCAAAGTACTTCAGTCCCATCTCCCCTCCTTATGGTTGAGCTTGGGTCCACACATATGACTATTCCAATAACATCAACAAGGATGTTATTGTTTAGTGCTAAAATTTCCTTAAAGGGCGTGAAGGAGAACCTATGTTTTGGAATTGCAAGGTCATCCTTTGAGAGAGAAATTTTGGATTCCTCAACTAAACAAATTTCAAGCTGGCTATTTAGTTTATTGTACAACCTATTAGCTGACTTAATGGTTCCGCCAGATATTGTATATACTTGACCAAAATGAACATTCATGTAATGAAGGTTAGCGACTTCATTAAAGCATGTGACACGTATCTCAGTGCACTCACAATCAATAATATCAAATGAGAAAACTTGCCCTTGTCCTTTCTATGTGTTGAAGTGGTGCATTTGTTTTTTCATGGTAACACGACCCTTTATAAGCTACCTTGTTTGGAATGGATTCAAATTTCTAATAGGAGTAATATTGGTGGGAATGTTTTTATTTTGTGGGGATGAGCATAATCCAAAAAGTGTCCTATGAGCAGGTGGCTTTGTTACCATACCGTTGTTACTGATGCTTGTAGATGGAGTAGTTGAGTTTGTAGCATTTATTTGGTGGGCCATTTCTTCAAAAAGATAGGCAGGGTGACCAATGATATCGTGTTGCAAGCATGCGACTTCTATTTTGGAGATGATAATCCACCTAAAAAGGTTAAATGAATAAGTATTTTTAGTAGGAACAACTGTGACATAGTGGATAAAAGACGTAAAGCTAGAAGATTTTATTTGGATTTTTGTAGAAGAGCATGGAAATATGGTGGCTCACCTTGAATTACAAAGAACAGAGCACTTGTAGCTTATGAGTTTAAGTATTGATCCCTTTTGGAGTTCTTTTGAAGCTATGTACCAGTTGTACTTTTTTGGAAGTGTAGCCTTTTGCTTATGTACCCCATTAGAGAGCTCCACTCTATATCAATCACCCAATTCAAGGCCATGGCCAAATAGTGCAAACTCTAGTACTTGTAGATGGGGTTGCAAGACTAGGTGTCTAGCATTCATCTTCTTGATTGCATTGTCAGTCAAGGAATATTTTGTCACAAGAGGTGGTTGTGGTACTATAATACTATCATCAAGGCTTGTAGATGTGGCATGTACTAGTTGGGTGTGTTCTTCAAAAAGGTAGGCGGGTTGGCCAATGATATCCTGCTGCAAACCTATGATTTATAATTTTGATATGACAATCCACCTATAAGCGTATAATAGAGAAGTATTATCAACATGACACGATTTGACATAGAGGGTTAAAAAATGATAATTTGTAAGTTATGATTTGGAATATTGTAAAAGAGTAGTGACATATGGTGGCTCACCTTGAATCACAAATAATAGGGCAACTGTATTTAATGAGCTTAAGTATAGAGCCCTTCTGGAGCTCTTCAGAATCTATGAGGTGGTTGTATTGTTTAGGAAGTGTACCCTTCCGCTTGTGCACCCCATCAAAGAGTTCTACCATATAGCGATTCGTTGGTTCAGGCCCATGGCCAAACATTGAGATATCTATTGCTTGTAGATGGGGTTGGAAGTCTACGTTTCCATCATTTATCAACTTAATTGCATTCTCAGTCAAAGAATACATTGTGACGAGAAAGCACAGTTGTCCTTGCAAAAGTAAATTGCGGGTGGCAGCTATTACTTACTATAAATGACATATAAAAACATACTTTTGAAGTAGGAAATGAATATCTTGTGTAGCTAACAAATTATAGCGAACTAGCAACCATTGGTTTAAATTATAGAGTGGAAAAGATTTACATAGTGTAAAACTAATTTTTGAATAATACCTGTAAAAGTGATTTTGTATAGGTATGTATATGAAAGTATTGGCCTTTGGAAGTAGGTTGTTGTATTGGTAAGAACAAAAAAAGAGAAAGTGTAGTGAGTACAAAAGTTTGTTCATTGCAACAATTTGTCTAAGTAAATTCCAAGCACTATAAATGTTTGAATATGTATACAATGCTAACATCACAAGAAGAAAGGTGTTTTGGAATAAATGAATATAATTGTAGTGCACTAGTCATTTGAGGTGCAATGGAAGTAGGAAATCTAACTATAGGTTATACTTACTATGTTAAGTGAAAGAGCCTACCACGTTTATCCTATTATTGGTGGCTGAAAATTTAATGTGGATTGTGTCATGGTTGAGGAAGGACATTATGCAAACCATCTTTGTAGATATAAGGAAAATATAAGGTAGTGACTTATTTTATGCAGTAACATTTTGTTTAAATCTTAGTAAATTTAGAGTACCATAAGAAACACAAATAAAATAGATTGCCCAAAGACTTATTATGTATGTTAAGCTAATATAGTACAAATGTGGTATATTTTAGAAGAATGGAATTTGTTTATAATAACAGTGTATTGTAAGGAATTTAGATTCAACAAAGAGACAACTATTAAATGAATTGTTTGTGATCACAATTGTTAGCTTTTAATTATTTAAATGAGATACGGATTACAATACATTATAAATAAACTACTATTCTTCATTATATGTAAATATTTGTGTATATATTTATGAAGAAAAAGCGTGTTACATGGTAAGTATATTGAAGCGTAGACTTCTTTTTGGGATTTACAAAATATCCAACTATCCATAAGTTGGTAAAAATTGTAGTTACATGGTTACATCACATACTATATACACAGTTACAAGGAAAAAGTGTATTAGACATGATTCAAGTAGTTTTTAAATGCTTCCTTTATGTAGATAGAACCACCTTGTCCGTAAAACTCATCTGCCTTCATTTCACGGAGGAAAGTGCAGAAGGAACCCAACTTCTCACAAGTTGAGTGGAATTCATGTACGGTAACTTCCATGGACTGAAGGTCACATTCTTGCACACTTTGGATGTTTTGAGCTGTGACCTTTGCTTGTTGTACCAAGTCAAGGCAACTAACAGTAATCTCATTTGCAAAAGCTTGAATGTGGCTTATAGAAGTTGGATTGCAATTGATTGACGGTGAAGAGTTGGTCGAAAGAGTAGGGCCATTGGAACTACTTGAGATTTCAATAATCTCATTCGGTTGATGTGAATTGTCCATTCCTGAATGAAATAGCATTTTTAAAATGACAAACATTATACTATATGTTTAATATCCTATAAAAGGGGTAAAACTTTAACATAGAAGAATAAGTAAGAATTTATAAAAGAAGTTAACAAATTTTTATTTGCATGCTAATCTAAGATAGTTTCTCAAAATTGAAAAACTATTGGAAATTGATTCTAGTGGATCGTAGATGTTATGTGCATGCTAATCTAAGATAATGTCTTACAAGTAAATAACTATTGGAAAGGGATGTTAGGTGGTCCATAATCGTTATCTCGACATCATTGAAAACCAAATTTATGATAACTATTTGTTACTTTGCTTGTATGGATATAAGTTTGGGTTCTTGTTGGATTCAATCGTTAAAAAAAGTTTGCATGATATAATAGAAATTGAGTGAAAATAAAACAATAGAAATAAAAATACTAGAAAAAATATAATATATTATGAATTTATAATATGAATACTACATATAAGTTTGTTTATAAGTGTTTATAATAGAAATTTAGTAAAAATAATATAAAAAACAAAAAGGTTACCCTAAATAGTTTGTATAATGTATCTAATCAAATAGAATAAACAAAATATTCTTTTTAAAACTTTAAACTATTTAGGGTAGAATTTAGTGGAAGAAATCAAATATAACAAGATCTAATAAATATAATTCTAAATTTATATAAGTAAAATGTAATTTAAATGTATTTAAATATAAAAAATAGAATGTAATTAATAGTTTATCCTACATCACTTGAAATATTTAAAACTATAATAAATAAATAAAAAATTTCTATTTGTATTGTATTTTTATCTAATATGGAAGAGAGAACATATCATTTTATTCATTTAAAAAAAAAAAATTGATAGTAAATATTGTATATCTATAATAAGAATAGTATATGTTAACATGAACAAAATAAGAATATTATAATAGAAATAGAAATAATGCAAATAAAAAGTTTGCATGATATAATAGAAATTGAGTGAAAATAAAACAATAGAAATAAAAATACTAAAATAATAATAATATAATATGAATACTACATATAAGTTTGTTTATAAGTGTTTATAATAGAAATTTAGTAAAAATAATATAGAAAACAGAAAGATTACCCTAAATAGTTTGTATAATGTATCTAATCAAATAGAATAAATAAAATATACTTTAAAAAACTTTAAACTATTTAAGGTAGAATTTAGTGGAAGAGATCAAATATAATAAGATCTAATAAATATAATTCAAAATTTATATAAGTAAAATGTAATTTAAAGTCTAATAAATATAAGTTGTAAAATATTTGTTTAGAAGGGATCAAATATAACTAAGTCTAATAAGTATAATTATAAATCTATATACTATTCAAATGAGTTAGTTGTTAATAAAAAAATATTTAATAAATATGTATACTATTTGAGGTACTTTTGAAAAAAGAAATATTTAAATATAATAAGTAAAATGTAATTTTATTTTTTTTCTATTTGTATTGTATTTTTACCTAATATGGAAGTGAGAACATATCATTTTATCTTCGTTTTTATAAAAAAAATTGATAGTAAATATTGTATATCTATAATAAGAATAGTATATGTTAATATGAACAAAATAAGAATATTCTATTAGAAATAGGAATAATACAAATAAGTTTGTTTATGTCTTTATATTAGAATAAGTAAAATATAATTATAAAATCTTTGAACTATTTGTGTTAAAATTGATTAAAAGAGATAAAAAATAACAAAAAGTCTTTATAATAGAAATTGAGTACAAATAATATTAAAAAAAATCTGTACACTAGTGAGACAAGTTTGCAGAATATATCTAATCAAATAGAATAAGTAAAATATACTTAAAAAAACTTTAAACTAAGTATAATAAATAAAGTGTAGTTTAATAAGGTATCCTATTTGAGTATAATAAATAAAGTGCAATTTAATGTTTTTTTCCTAATTATAACCTAATATAGACTTGAAAACATATTATTTTTTATTTTTTCTAAATTTGATAATAAAAAAAATTATATCTATAATAAACTAATTAAATATAATTATAGTAATTTTGTATATAACATTGGTTAAATACTGAAAGTATGCACTTTATATCAAAATACATATTAATTTGTTAAATTTAATATAAAAGTATTGGCATTAAATGGGAGAGATTGAAATATTCAATACACAAAATGAATGGCATAGTAGTTTTATTATAACAAATTATAGTAGACATGGAATGAGGTTATGGGTAAACTCGGAATTAAATTAATGCTTACACAAATAAGTTGAAAACATCTAACTTGAATAGAAATAAATCTTACAAAATTTTGCGGTTGACACCTATGCTTGATTAATCTCTCTTATGAATACAAATTTTATTTATCATGTGTTTTGTAGTCAAACTTTTAATTCTTAAAATCTTAAAATATTTGCAATAATAATATTTTTTAAATCTTATTTTGATGTTGGTTCTTAATCTAGATTTTATCTATGAATGCAAACTAAAAATTAAATATAGAGAAAGAATACGATTAAGAAATCCTAAATCTAAAAATATAAAAAACAAAAAGGTTACCCTAAATAGTTTGTATAATGTATCTAATCAAATAGAATAAATAAAATATACTTAAAAAAACTTTAAACTATTTAGGGTAGAATTTAGTGGAAGAGATCAAATATAACAAGATCTAATAAATATAATTCTAAATTTATATAAGTAAAATGTAATTTAAATGTCTTTAAATATAAAAAATAGAATGTAATTAATAGTTTATCCTATATCACTTGAAACATTTAAAACTATAATAAATAATTTTTTTTCTATCTGTATTGTATTTTTATCTAATATGGAAATGAGAACATATCATTTTAGTTTTTAGTAACTAACATAAACTTTATTTGTTTTATTTTTCTTACCATCTTATTATAGAACTTCATATTCATATATTTTACATAGATTATCTATAAATTGAATTGTAAAAAACCCATCTGTGGAGGTGTGACTTTTCCCATCTCGATTTCTCTCTTAAATGAGATATCCAAGCACCAAAACTGAACTGTAAATGAGCATACACAATGTGAAACTAGTCATATTTTCCTATAGCCCTATGTGAAAACTTCAACTTATGAACTATTCACTATAGAGCCTCTTTAGCTCATCAATTGATAAGTAGGAGGTATTTTCCACATTGTGTCAAATTATGAAATTGCTATCAGGATTCAACATGTAGTTTTACGAGTCAAATATGGGTCAATGAGTTTGACTCATAAAACTACATAGTTGAATCCTGATAGCAATTTCATAATCTTATTTTAAAGTGAAAAAACTTATGCTCAAGATTATCCAGATATTTTATTGTTAGTCAGACTTAGTCTTTGTTGATTTTTAGATAGTCCACCTCTATGAATTTTTAGTTTCCAGTATCTATATATTCAAATTTCAGATTTCAATTGTAGATTTCTCAATACAACAGTAAATTTCATAAGAATTTAAACATACAGCATGTTATGAGTGTTTAAAAGGGAAGAGAACCCCACACAAAGAACAATGTGCCAGCGCAACTTGTGCTGAAAAGTCATGGTCTTCGTTTGGTACGGGTCGTAATACATCACCCATTTGGATTTTATGTGGCCAAAAACAATCTTCCACCTTAACTTATGACTTTGGCTGACCCAGCTTAGTGTTATAATTTAATTAGAAGACAAAAAGGTGGGAAGAAATTGCTGAATAAAATAGCTCAAAAGGTCAATGAAATATTGGATAAATAAGAAGGTACAAAAAATGTAAAACTCAATTAGTAGTCTTAGGAAAAATAATTGCAATTTTTAAGTGAATGCAGACATTAATCAATTAATTTAGCAAGTCTTTCCCTTCCATTTGGGTGATAATCGATGAGCGCTCTAAAAATATATTCTTATAGTTTATGAAAGAGAAGAAGAAATATGAAAATAAATTTTAGGTACCGTAATTTTTATTTTAATAAACATACTCTAAATCTACCATAAGGCGAATTAAAAATCTAATCTATCGTAATTTTCATTTTAATATACAATAACTGTTTTTTCTAATCTTTTAATATTCTCTGTCAATCGGGTGCTGGCCAGTTGCAGAATGTAACAGGTGTTGGACATGTGTCAGTTGGCTTTGTGGTTCCTCGCAGGAACTATAGCATGGCAACTTAAACAAATACGATGGCTCAAATGAAAAGCTGGTGCACTCAAAAACTACACGACCTGTTCAAAAAAAGGAATGGGCTCATTGAGTTCAAAATAGCCCCAAGCCCGCTTTCACTATGTTCTTAACAAGGCAAAGGAAGGAAATGCAGAGGCTGTGTTGGCTGCCATTGATGATTACACTCAAACTATTTAGATGATGAACATTGGCAAGCAGAAGGCCTCCATTTTGGAGTCTGCAATGTAGAGATGTGCGCCCAGATTGGCCTTAGAGCTGGGAGCTTACTGTGGGTATTCTGCCATTCGAATTGCTTTGAAGATGACAAAGCCTTCCAGCAAGCTCATCTCCATAGAAATGAATTCAAATAATTGTAATGTTGCCAAAGCATTGATAAATCATGCAGGTAAGTTATTATAGTTTTTCCATTCTTTTGGCTACTATTGTAAACATGAGGATGCTGAAATTATTTGAAAGTGCAAATTTACCCTCAGAGATCAAGTTGTTTGTGAGAAGTTTTTCAGCTTCACCCAGGGGCGCAGGGGTCCTATTTTTATTCGTTGGCATACAGATTAAAAATGGAATTATTTACAGCTAATCTAGGGCTTAGTGCGAATAAAATGCAGGTTTGTTCTTCACCATTTTCGCGTCCTTTGTCCCTAAAATCTTGGATCCAACAACCAGTGGTGCCTACTCTTAAACACCAGGTGAACTTGCAAGGTATTTATGTCCATTTCCAGTAAAGTGGATCCTCGTGGCAGATTTATGTCCAGGTAACTCCTATCGTTCTCTGTTGTATGTTGTAATATATCTCTTGTCTTTATGTTATGGGTAAGGTTGATATACAGTGCTTTCAATGATGGCAAAAGGTTTTGAGCCCTAAACTTGTGAAGGGCTATTGAACTAAAAAGGTATGATCATTACAACTCATAGAAATAAACAGGTCTATACTGGTAAACAATGTCCATAGCTACATAAATACAAGAGTGAAAGCAAAAAATAGTGAATACCGTAGTTTTTTTTCTGGAATGCCGTATAAATCTCCTTGCTAATTGTTCTTTTTCTGTACTCTTGCTAATTGTTCTTCTTTTGTACTCCTTGCCGCTAACAAAATTTGTGCAGTGTGTAAAAATTGTTGGTAATATTTTTGTTACAGCAAGTAGTCTTTTTATACAGGAGTGGAGGCGGTGAAAGTAGAAGCGGTGGAAAAAGCTAGGACATCGGTGAAAGTTGCAAATGTCGGCTATTTGGAAACCCCGCCATTCTCTCTCGCCCCTTCTCAGGCAATTCAAACAAGATAAATTAAATGCAATGATAAACAAAGATTACTTTGCACTTTTGTCAATCCCATCAAAGTAATAGTGGAGACTTTGCACCTCTGCCAATCCCATCAAATTGATTGTGGATAACTCTCAACTGCAATACAACCATGCAAATTGATTTAACACAGGTTGGCATATCTCATCGAATTATGTTTGGAAGACTGTCAACTGCAAACAGCCTGGTAAACTGGTTTCAGGGGAGCATGAGACTTGTTTCAGGCCAAACCTCATGCAATATATAGCCTATGGGCTAATTATATTTACTATTATTATTAATATTATTTACTACTACTATTTCCTATTATATTTACTACTATTATTAATATTATTTACTACAATTATTTATTAATATTATTTCCTACTACTATTTACTATTATATTTATTACTAGTATGCATATATTAATTAGTAATATATATAAAAACGCTGAAAGTTATCAATACTTAACATTGTTTATTATAATATTAATTAATAAGATATATGAAAAAATAATAATATATCTAAAAAACTATTTTTACTATTTATATATATATATATATATAAATTAATAATATATATAAAAAACTATTTAAGCATACATATATTATAATAAAAATCTATTTAAACATACATATATTAGTTTTTAATTTTAATCTAAAACTATTTAAGCAACACATACTTCCACCTGCCTGTCATTTTCAATGAAGCTTCAAAATTTTTACGAATATTCCTTCGTTGCTTTCACTGTATAACACTTTCAGCGTAATTATTATTTACTATTATATTTAAATATAAAAATATATAGGTTATTATTTATTTGTTACTACAGATATATTTAAATAAAATATATATAATAGTATATATAGGTTATATTACTACTATTATAATATGTAAGAATACAATAAAATCAAAATAGCATATATTTTTATATAGATCAAATTAAATTAATTTATTAAAAAAATCATTGTTAAATTGATCCGGAAAAATTGCAAAATTCTATGTAATATACTCGCATTAATCATTTAAAAAGGAAATTACTATTTAGATATCCAAAACAAGAAAGAACAAACACATATAATCACTAAATTCAACAAAATAAAAAGCCTGAATTATTTGGACATACCTTAACGATCAGCTTTGCAACTCACTATCAAGTAACTGAGCTCCTTCAACCTCTCTTGAAGGAATATAATCTCTGCAAATCAACAGGTACTACACTTGTTGGAATCTTTATTTAGGACTGTAGATCAAAGCAACAAAAAATTCAGTAAAACATTAACAAAACAAAAAAACTAGAAGCTACTACCATATTCATGATCATTTTCATCTTACTTTATGATCGTCTTTCAAGACCAGATATTCCATTCTACATAATTTTTGGTAATCTTCTTCCTAGTTGGTTTTTAAGAATTGATTGCCTCCTCGTAGATGAGAATATGGTGCAAAGAGTTGTTTGGATTCTTTTGTCATGCTTTGCACTCTGTTTCCTTCATAACTTTTCAAAGGTCCCAAAACAAGGTCAAACTGCTCTCATTACTTTTCATGCAATCGTCAAAAAATAGCAAAGAAAGCTAAGATAACACATACCAAATGCAAATGAAAACTTTACACATAAACAAAAACACACTACATACATTGAAGCAAATGAAGTGGCTTCCAAAGCCATCCAACTGGCACTCTAATTTGACTCAAAACTTCTTCGACATCACTGCATTTACTCCTTTTGTCTACCCACCGTCTTGTCAACTACTTCCACGGCCTATCAATTATGATAGAAGTGTGTGGAAGCATGAAAATATGTATATATCTGGGGCTTTTAAAGATAAGAAGTGAGAAACGGGTTTTGGTATATGTGAGTATGCATTTTGTATTTTCTATATCCTCTAATTTGTGTGCTTTGTTAGTTTGTTCTGTTGTAGATTCTTATTGCTTTGATAACATAAGATAAGCAAGACACAAGTTTCCCAACATACATGTCTACTAGAGCAATAGCAACTACAATGTCTAAAATAATTTCTCTATCCTTCGCGTTTTGATGAATGTTTGTAGCTTGTTTCAAAACTCTCATTTGGCACAGGTTGGAGGGTCTAGCTTTACACGTGCCAATTGCATTTTAAAACAAACCTACCTTCAGGGGAAGCACATGATCTCAAACCTCTTGGAATTTTAAAAAGGGAAGAAATATTTTAAAGAGCGAAATCTAGGGAGGTTTAGTTAAGATGGAGAATATAATATTAAATTATTTTGATTCTTCTAGGGTTTGCCAAAGATTGACATAATTTCTTGCATCTCTTTAAGAAATGAAAGCCTATTGGAGGACATCTGCGACATAAGAGATGAGGCTATTGAATTTTTTCAGGATCTAATTGGATGAATCTAACCTAATTGTTACCTGCCAATATCTAAATGTTGGTGGGAAATAAGAAAAACAAATTTACAGTGGAACCATTCTTAGAAGAAAATATCAAGTTGGCATTCTTCGTAATGTATAAAAACAAAGCACCTGATCCTGAGGGATTCTCAATTACATTTTTCAAGTTGTGTTAAAATATAGTAGGCACTCCCTAGTGGCACCAACCCCTTAAATACCTAGATTGTAGACATCTAGGCATGGCTCAGTTCGGCTCTTACAAACCAGGAGACCTACTTTGACGACCTCCAAGAATTGAGCAGTAAAGATCTCTTGATTTTTCAAAGTTTCTCTACCCGCCTGAAATACACATAAACATAACAAATAAACCATTTAGTTGTTTCGTTGGATATTGACCACATACATTGCTTTTTTTCCCGTCCTTATTAAAAAACATATATCAGTTGAAAGGAGCGGCCTATCAAATAATTGATTGTAAATTGATTATTTTTTATTTCTAATAGTTTTATTATTATTTTATGATTTTATTTCTATATATAGAATGAAAAATAAACTCAAATATATTTCTACTAATTCATTTTTTGAAGCAATTTAGAAATTAGAAATTGTCCCCTTAACTTCAATTTACAATGTTATTGGAAGCACTTAGTTTACTCATAATGGAAGAAATTTGACAAGTAAAAGAGGTTGTGAAAGTAGCATCTACAAAAAAAATGGGCACTGACCCCTTAAAGACCCAGATTGCAAACATCTAGGCATGGCTCTTACAAACCAAGAGACCTACTTTGACAGCCTCCAAGAATCTCTTGATTTCTCAAATTGCTCTACCCGCTTGAAATACAAATAAACCATTTTGGATATTGACCACATACATTGATTTTTTTCTCGTCCCTATTAAAAAACATATATTCATTGAAGGCAGTGGCTATCGGAGCCGGCTAATTGCTAGACAAAATTCACTTATGTACATCGAAAAATGCATGAAAAACATAGACATGAACATACATGGATACATACATAACATGATGAGACGTCGTAGTGTGGGGCCCGCCAGACACCTGAAACTGGCGGAGGGGATGAAACGTCCGATCTACGGTCATGCAAGAGTTAACGGCGCCGTCAGGTGCATTTTCCCGCCCGTTCTCGAGCGCAAAAAGCGGGCGGGTTAGCTTTGTCGGCAAGTTTCTTGTGTGGCACGGGAAAAGTGGAAGAGAATGACGTGGGCCTTTTTTGTTTGGAGAAAGCAAGGCGAAAATACTATTTGTTTCTTGTTTCCTATCTGCACCTTGAAAATGAAAGCTGAAGGTCTGAGAGCACGTGCACGAATTCGAGGAGAATACTGACCAAATTAGCTGAAGTGTGGAGTGCACATGGAGGATTTGGAGGAGAATACACACGAAATTGAGGTGAGGGGTAATTTTGTTGCAAGCAAAGGGTTTTACAAGTTCTTTGTGTTTGAAATTTGGGAAACAGAATGTGGAGTATTTAGTTGCTTGAATGTCTTCAAAATCACACATTCCATTGTTGTGTTTAAATTTCGCACTATTTAAAAAAGAAACTGCAAAAAATAATTCTGAATGGGAAACACAGTGCTGGGTTTCAATAAAAAAACTGTACAAAATTATTCTGAATGGGAAACACATTGTTGGGTTTCATTTTTTTGAATCTCCTTGTTTTAATGTAGAGGGTTTTACAAGTTCTTTGTGTTTGAAATTTGGGAAACAGAATGTGGAGTATTTCAGTTGCTTGAATGTCTTCAAAATCACACATTCCATTGTTGTGTTTAAATTTCACACCATTGAAAAAAGAAACTGCAAAAAATAATTCTGAATGGGAAACGCAGTGTTGGGTTTCAATAAAAAAACTGTACAAAATTATTCTGAATGGGAAACACGCTGCTGGGTTTCATTTTTTTGAATCTCCTTGTTTTAATGTAGAGGGTTTTATAAGTACTTTGTGTTTGAAATTTGGGAAACATAATGTGGAGTATTTCAGTTGCTCGAATGTCTTCAAAATCACACATTCCATTGTTGTGTTTAAATTTCGCACCATTGAAAAAAGAAACTGCAAAAAATAATTTTGAATGGGAAACGCAGTGCTGAGTTTCAATAAAAAAACTGTACAAAATTATTCTGAATGGGAAACACACTGGTGGGTTTCATTTTTTTTGAATCTCCTTGTTTTAATGTAGAGGGATTTACAAGTTCTTTGTTTTTGAAATTTGGGAAACAAAATGTGGAGTATTTCAATTGCTCGAATGTCTTCAAAATCACACATTCCATTGTTGTGTTTAAATTTCGCACCATTGAAAAAGGAAACTGCAAAAAATAATTTTGAATGGGAAACACAATGCTGAGTTTCAGTAAAAAAACTTACAAAATTATTCTGAATGGGAAACACACTACTGGGTTTCTTTTTTTTGAATCTCCTTGTTTTAATGTAGAGTGTTTTACAAGTTCTTTGTTTTTAAAATTTGGGAAACATAATGTGGATTATTTCAGTTGCTTGAATGTCTTCAAAATCATACATTCTATTGTTGTGTTTAAATTTCGTACCATTGAAAAAAGAAACTGCAAAAAATAATTTTGAATGGGAAAGCAGTGTTGGGTTTCAATAAAAAAACTGTACAAAATTATTCTGAATGGGAAACACACTGTTGGGTTTCATTTTTTTGAATCTCCTTGTTTTAATGTAGAGGGTTTTACAAGTTCTTTGTTTTTAAAATTTGGGAAACAAAATGTGGAGTATTTCAATTGCTCGAATGTCTTCAAAATCACACATTCCATTGTTGTGTTTAAATTTCACACCATTGAAAAAAGAAAACTACAAAAAATAATTCTGAATGGGAAACATAGTGCTGGGTTTCAATAAAAAAACTATACAAAATTATTCTGAATGGGAAGCACACTGCTGGGTTTCATTTTTTTGAATCTCCTTGTTTTAATGTAAGGGTTTTACAAGTTCTTTATTTTTTAAATTTGGGAAATAGAATGTGGAGTATTTCAGTTGCTAGAATGTCTTCAAAATCACACATTCCATTGTTGTGTTTAAATTTTGCACCATTGAAAAAAAAAACTGCAAAAAATAATTCTGAATGGGAAACGCAGTGCTAGGTTTCAATAAAAAAACTGTACAAAAATATTTTGAATGGGAAACACACTGTTGGGTTTCATTTTTTTGAATCTCCTTGTTTTAATGTAGAGGGTTTTACAAGTTCTTTGTGTTTGAAATTTGGGAAATAGAATGTGGAGTATTTCAGTTGCTCGAATGTCTTCAAAATCACACATTCCATTGTTGTGTTTAAATTTCGCACCATTGAAAAAGGAAACTGCAAAAAATAATTCTAAATGGGAAACGCAGTGTTGGGTTTCAATAAAAAAACTATACAAAATTATTCTGAATGGGAAGCACACTGTTGTGTTTCATTTTTTTGAACCTCCTTGTTTTAATGTAGAGGGTTTTACAAGTTCTTTGTTTTTGGAATTTTGGAAACAGAATGTGGAGTATTTCAGTTGATCGAAAGTCTTCAAAATCACACATTCCATTGTTGTGTTTAAATTTCACACCATTGAAAAAAGAAACTGCAAAAAATAATTCTGAATGGGAAACACAGTGCTGGGTTTCAGTAAAAAAACTGTACAAAATTATTTTGAATGGGAAACACGCTGTTGGGTTTCATTTTTTTGAATCTCCTTGTTTTAATGTAGAGGGTTTTACAAGTTCTTTGTGTTTGAAATTTGGGAAATAGAATGTGGATTATTTCAGTTGCTCGAATGTCTTCAAAATCACACATTCCATTGTTGTGTTTAAATTTCGCACCATTGAAAAAGGAAACTGCAAAAAATAATTCTGAATGGGGAACGTAGTGTTGGGTTTCAATAAAAAAACTGTACAAAATTATTCTGAATGGGAAACACACTATTGGGTTTCATTTTTTTGAATCTTCTTGTTTTAATGTAGAGGGTTTTACAAATTCTTTGTTTTTGAAATTTGGGAAACAGAATGTGGAGTATTTTAGTTGCTCAAATGTCTTCAAAATCACACATTCCATTGTTGTGTTTAAATTTCGCAATATTGAAAAAGAAAGGTGCGGAAAAGAATTATAAATTGGAAACACAGTGTTGGGTTTCAGTTATTTTAATCATCCACTTGAAATGTAAAGGGTTTTTTTTATGCTCGGTTGGTTGCTTCTTAACACCCACGTTTTTGTTAAGGTGGCAGAATTTTGATCTCAGGTTTTTCTTCGACATGGTGCTTCCTGGTGAAGTTGCGGAACGGGAAAACCAGCCAATACCAATCATTCAGCCTAATTTAATGTGGCTTGAGGAGGAACAACTCGACATTGTTTCTGAGCTACGTTTGCTTGCATGGATGGAAAAGTCTAGCTACGCCGAATATTGGAGGGTGATCTCTGTCTTAGATAGAGAGGAAGAGTGAGCTGAATTTAATAATTTGCTTAATGAAATGCTTGCGGAGATTTTATGGGGTCCGGCTCCTCCGGTTGTTTAGCGAACTTGGTTTTTATCTATAGAAACTGAATCTTTACTTTACATGCATGAAAAAATTTGTAATTATGAATAGTGACCGAATTCGTAGGGTGTAATGGAAATTGTGTCCGTTTATTAATGTATTATTGCAACCTTGGTCATTTTTAATGAGGATTGCGAACAATTATTGGAGAAAAAAAATTGGGAGGAAAGAAAGAGACGAAAAGGGGGGAGAAGGGCATTTTCTATTTTCAGACAATTTTGTTATGCAGCCATGGAGCCTTTGAACCCATATTTTGTATTGAGAAAAAAGGAAATAAGATCGAATCCTTTAGTTTGTTAATATTTTCTTGATCACAAATGTCTTTGTGCTTCTGCGATCGTTCTTCAATATGATATTTGTTGAGTCGAATAGTGTTGATGTTATATTTGCTGAATTTGTGAATTCTAAAAGAAATCATCTTGTCAAATTAGTTTGTTGTTTTTATCTTTCCTTGTCTCAATATGGAATGTTACAATATAGTATGACTATTTTCCAAATCACACATTCCATTGTTGTGTATAAATTTAAGTCGATTGATAAGAAAACTCCACAAAATAATTCTGAATGGGAAACACGATGCTGGGTTCCAGTTATTTGAATCTCCTTGTTTAAATATAGGGGGTTGTGTCATGGTGGGTTGCTTGCTTCTTAACGCCTACGATTTTGCAACATGGAATGTTACAGGATAGTATGAATGTCTTCCAAACCACACATTCCATTGTTGTGTTTGAATTTCACATGATTGAAAGAAAAGTGCAGAAAAAAATTGTTATTCGAAAAACACAGTGTTTGGGTTGTTCGATTGTCCGACTTCTAGCATGCGTTTGCATTATATTTTATGCGTAGCTCGATTGAATCTATCACCTTTAATTTTTCTCGGTTGAAGCCAAAACGTCCTATTGGTTTTACGTGGGTGAGAGCAATGCAAGCACATTTTATCTCTGTTTAATGAATGATTTTTTCCTTCTTCTTCACACAATCCACACTAATTTTAAGTATTCGTCCAATGTTGTGATTTCCTAGAATGGGGAAAGGTTTGAAATGGAAGAAGCTAGACGAATTGGAGGTGCAAGATGTACAAAATGGAGGCTCTTCTTTTTTGTCTTCCCATTTGGAATGGGCTACTATTTCCATCAATAAGGATAACGTCCCTGACCTTGTTGCAGCAATTCCTCTTACAAGACTTGATCAATTCATTCACGGTGAAACATACATTGAAGGTGTAGAAACAAAAATTTTGGACAAGAAAATAAGAGAACCTACCACCTCCTGTGTTGTCTATGACAAAACTTATAGCAAAAAAAATTTGTATAAGAGGTTTGTATATATCGGCATTCATTTCTATGGCCGAATGATATTTTACTCTCTTGGTTGAACATGATGAGATGATGCCTTTCTTGCAGCTACTAGTGTCAATACGGTCCTAAAGACAAAAGAAACCGGCCTCCACCAGAGAAGAAACCAAAAAAGACATTTATACAAAAGCAAGGTTGTCAATACCACTTCATGGTAAAGGTTATGGAAGGCAAACCCGATGTTGCCTATATTATCTACAAAGAAATGTTCCACGTAGATAAAAATGGTGAATTTTGCCATGGCATTCATGACACAAGTGGAGAGAAGCGTTCTATGTTTGACACTAATCTATCCACGGAGTGCAAAAGCTATATTGAAAGCCTTTTGCTCATGGATGTCAGTGTCAATGCAATAATGGATAGACACATCAGCAATCCTCTGTTATGTGGCATGATGTCCAAGAGAGATCAATTCCTTACAAGAAAGGGTGTAATGAATGCATGGCGAAAGGTGCGTTGTACTCATGCACAAAAACACAAAGTTGATTCCACAAGTATCCTACTATGGAGTGGAGAAGACTTTGAAAACTTCTTCTACTTTCAACGGCCTGATGGGAACAATACACCTTTGGTTATCGGGGTTCAGACTCCATGCATGTTGGATAGGATGGTTAGTTGCTCGCATAATTCAGTCATCTCGATGGATTCCACGTTTGCAACTAACAAATATGAGGTGAGGCCTTACAAACATTGATAAATAGTTCGTCATGTTTTCAATGATCTTACTGGCTGTAAACTTCACAATGCTCATGCCGAGTTGTTCTCTCTACAGTACCCATTGTATACTCTCCTCGTTTTCGATGAGCAACAGAGTGGTGTGCCGGTTGCTTGGGTAGTCTCCTCATGAAACAAGATTGAGGACATCTCTGCATGGCTACGCGTATTGCTCGAACGTGGAAGAAGAGCCAGGCCCGACTGGAGAATCAATTCATTTTTTACTGATGATGCGACTACAGAGATCCAAGCCATACAGTATGTGCATCCCTTTCTTCATTTGTGTACCTTTCTCATTTTCTATTCATTTTGAATGCCACTTTCTCATGCAGTTGAGTGGTAAACAATATCGTTTGTATTGTCTATTTAGGTTTTCTTTCAATGTCATGTGCTTCTATGCCTTTGGCATGTCAAAAGGGCTTGGCTGAAGAATGTATACAAGTATGCAGCCAAGGAAAGGGAAATGGAGGTCTTCCACAATTTTGGCACGATCATGATGGCAATCATTGACATCGAAGATTGCGTCACTCAGCTATTGAACTCTTTATTTGAGGAGTTCAATGATTAGGCCCAATTCTTAGAGTACTTCAAGAAAACTTGGTGCGAAGGAGAAGGTCGAATTGGTCAGTTGACAATTTTCGTCACCTCGCATGATTCTGACCATTCAAATTCTTTGATGTCACGTATAATACATTGTGGCTTACTTGACTATTGGATGTTTTTGTTCGTAGCCATGTGGGCAAAAAATTGCAGACTATTCCCACATGCCAACCAGGATATGAATGCAACCATTGAGTCGTACCATTGCGTACTAAAAACTCGGTACTTGTGCGATCGTTTAAAAAAATGCAATAGGAGAATGGACTATTTGTATTTCACACTTGTGTATAAAATGGAACCATTCTATAGGCAAAAGGAAAAATTACAGCATTATGGTTTTCTGACGAACAAAAAATATTTAAATATGCGATCTAGTGTGGAGCGGGCCAAGGCAATTTCAGACGATGACTGTATTCCCGATGAAACAGATCCTGGATGGTACTGGGTGAAAATTCAAAGCAAGACAATGCATTACCTTGTTCAAAAATTTGGGGAGCACCTTTTTGTTTGTGACTGCCCTTGGAGTTTGCAGGGGAACACTTGCAAACATGTCGTCAAGGTTACTCACTTGATTAAAAGATCATCTGCCGTTGAAGGGGTGGTCCATGGTAAGTGAATTTCAATTCGAATTGCATTACTTTATTGGAGTCAATTGTGTTTTGCATTTTCTATAGCCTAATACAAATTTCTTCTGGGTCCTCATTTAGATGGGGGAGGTCAACCAATTGATTCAAACATAGATTTCAACGAGACACTGTCAGAGGGGGTCGTAGAAGAAAACAACCCTAATGTTTTGACCCCTGTGCAAGCTCCTTCTATGACTCATGTATATGATGAACATGTGGTGACAATGTCTCTTTGGAATGACACTAACAAGCTCATGAAGAAAGTGATGCGTACACCGCCACAATCTCTACAACAAGTGCAGTCATATGCAAAATGCATGGACAGGTTTGTAGAGGACCTACGAAAATCAAATGCATTTTTGTTTGAATTCATTATGGATCCTGATCAAGCTGAAAGTAGCACCATTCACATGCATCCATGGTTTAGTGCAACCAGGGATCGTCGTCGACATCCAACCTGGCATACGAAGCATTCCACACAACAGTCAGATCACCGAACCCCTTTGGATGACTCCTTTCCATTATTTGTGAACAATAGTTTGAATTTGAATGTCAATATGCAATGTCAGACTTCAGGTGCAACTGCTATGGATGTGGCAGAGGATACAACATCTAATACGGGTGAGTATGAGAAAACCCATTTCAATTTCTTTATTGTAATAGGAAATGGTATTGTAGATTCCTTTTTCTAGTATGTGCTTGTACCACGCCATGAACTTTATGATTTCGTTTATGGATTTTTTGTTCACTTCAACATTCCAAGCTCGAGAAAGGAGTCCTCATTGGTGACTATCTTTTACGAGTGTAAACCTAATGGAAGGTATGGTTCAAATTTAATAACTTTGCTTACATAAGTCCACTTTTTGGTATGACGTTATATAATTAAAGAAGTGTATTTTTTGAATCATGTAGGGGAAGCGAACCATTCAATGTTTGGTTCCTGATCTTTATAAAATACAGAAGATTTCCAATGAAAAAGGATACGTGCAAGTTGGTAACTGAGGAAAGTGCATTCAAAGGGGCTGAAAGTTTTTCCCTAAAGCATGAGAAGATATTTCTAAACATGTTTCATATGGTGGTAGAGCATGGGAAGGTTTGGAATACAGTATTCTATTAAAGCCTCGTTTGATAGAGCTTTTCTTGTGCATAAAGTAAGGGTTTAGTAGATCATTGTTGCCTTGAGCCTTTGTATTCGTAAAAGTAGATGATGATTTAAGACCTGCTCCTTTCTAGATTTTGGCTAATTGAGTGCATTTCCAGCGGTAGAGTCATGTTTTCAAGCATTCTTTTCAAAACAATAGCATCTCAATTTTTGGTATGTAAAAATTGGCACAAATGGGTTTTTGGAACAGAAAATACCCTATGGAACAAACACTTCAAACAAGCTCTTCTTTGTTGTTGTGGACCCCAAAATAGGCCTATTTTACAAACAGAATAATTAAGCCTATAAAATTCTTCAAGCACGACTAATTAAGATTGACAAGAAGGTGAACTTCGAGACCTTGTTTTGTTACAATCTACAAAAAATAAAAATGTCAGGCACAACCCACTATGTTTTCCATCCTCCAATTGTGATTATTTGCATCTTGTGTTCGTAACAGAAATATATTTTGTACAATTCATTACTTCAACTCATGTGATTGCAAGAAATAAAATGCTCAAATTATTTTCCATGTTGGAAAAGACACCATCCATACACTGTTACTTAGTTATGAAAATTTTTCTTTTGCTTTCAATATGTTTTACTAATTATTTCGTGCGTTTCTAATTAGAGAATGTTGTTATATGTGCTGAATTTTTTGCTGTCTTTCCTTTCAGGCTTTGTTCTTCCCATTGTTCGAATCGTGCGCTGCCATATGCCCTTTGGAGATACTGCACATGTCGCCTCATTCAATTCAAACAATAGGTACAATCTCTTTAGTGCATACATTATATAAATAAGTCCACTTTACTTGTTTATTTTTTCACTATTTCCATTGCATTGACAATGTCCTTCTAATTAGAGAATGCAGGTCTACCGTCTAAAATAGTTGTTTTGTCTTTCATTTCAGGAATTTTACAACTTGTTGCTGCAGTCCTATAGAAGATGTCTCACAGTTCTCGAGCATGGGTGGCTATTTGGTTGACGAACTACCACCCATATCTACCATGCAATATTCTTGCTCGAATTGAGGAACTTAGCCTCCCGTACAGGTTGGGGGAAAAGATGTTAAGGAGAATTAATAGAAAAGGTCCAAACCGCATAGATTTGCAATATGATAATTATGCTCACTTCTTCAACAGCGTCTTTGGATTTTGGACGCATATGGGCATGGATGTTCAATATTACAATCTACAAATAGAGATTGTCAATTTATGTGATTGGCCAATGTCTGTTTATCGAGAAATTCAAGACCTTTTCCTAGTTAGATGCATATGGAAGGTGTGCATTAGACCAACAGTTATCATACAGAGGCACAATCTTACGGATCAGCTGAGCATGAGGTTTATGAGATTCCTCAAGGGGGAATCTGTAATTAATAATCACAAAGGTCCTGTGGAGGAATGGTTGTTGGTTGTGTTCAAATTCAACCGCATTGTCAGGTTTGAGATCCACCATGTGAGGCCCTCCTTCAGGCTGCTACATGAGAATTACGGGGTGCCAACATTGTATGCTGTCAATTCCACCTTGACAATCAGAGTGCGACAAATGCTTCCAGATGCTAAGAACATAGAGATTATACCTATTTGTAAATGGTTGACATAGTCTTCACTGTGACCAGTATTAAATGTGGATTGTAATTTTGTTCAGATTGTGTAATATTGACGAGAAAATATTTTTACATTTCATTGTTTGATGCGTATTGTTATTATAAAATTTGATGGTGAACTTGAATACACTATTTTGTTACAGTCTGTGTTTTTCATTCTGCAACTTTTCTTGTGCATCTTCTCATCGAAACGTATAAGGATATTGAAATGGAATGCTGAAATGGAATATCAAAATCTGCAACTTTTCTTGTCTTCTTATTGTGTGCATAACACTAGCTGTTGTCTTCTTACTATTTTTTTTAAAATAAGGGGTGTCATAAAACAAGAAACTGAAGTTGAAAAGACTATTTTGCTACAGTCCATGAAAGAAAATAAGTGAGGCACAACCCACTGTGCTTTCCATGATGCTACTATTATGTGAATAATGTGTTGGGCAGAGATCGAACAAGAGTGTTTTGCTGAAAGTAAGGGTTCTTAAAAATTATGAAGCTCTAATTCAATGCATTGTCCTCTTACTGTGTGCATAACACTAGTTGTTGTTTTCTAACTATTTTTGCTAAAGTAAAGGGTGTCATAAAACAAGAAACTGAAGTTTAAAAGACTATTTTGTTACAGTCCTGAAAAAAAATAAGAAGTGAGGCACAACCCAATGTGCTTTCCATGATGCTATTGTTATGTGAATAATGTGTTGGGCAGAGATCGAACAAGAGTGTTTTGCTGAAAGTAAGGGTTCTTAAAAATTATGAAGCTTCGATTCAATGCATTGTCCTCTTACTGTGTGCATAACACTAGTTGTTGTCTTCTAACTGTTTTTGCTAAAGTAAGGGTGTCATAAAACAAGAAACTGAAGTTTAAAAGACTATATTGTTACAGTCCAGAAAAAAATAAGAAGTGAGACACAACCCACTGTGCTTTCCATGATGCTATTGTTATGTGAATAATATGTTGGGAACAAATCGAGCAAGAGTGTTTTGCTGAAAGTAAGGGTTAAAAATTATGAAGCTCAAATTTAATGCATTGTCCTCTTACTATGTGCATAACACTAGTTGTTGTCTTCCAACTGTTTTTGCTAGAGTAAGGGGTGTCATAAAACAAGAAACTAAAGTTTAAAAGACTATTTTGTTACAGTCCAGAAAAAAAAAAAAAAGTGAGGCACAACTGTGTTTTCCATGATGCTACTGTTATGTGAATAATGTGTTGGGGACCAAATCGAGCAAGAGTGTTTTGCTGAAAGTAAGGGTTGTTAAAAATCATGAAGCTCATATTCAATACATTGTCCTCTTACTGTGTGCATAACACCAGTTGTTGTCTTCTTACTGTTTTTGCAAAGTCAGGGACAACCCATTGTGTTTTCCATACTGCAACAGCTAAGTAATTTTTTTATTGGAAACATATGAACAGGTAGTGAACAAGACTATTTTCCTTAAAGAAAGGGGTCTCATAAGACAAGAAAGGGAAGTTGAAAACATTATTTTGTTACATTCCGGAAAAAAATAAAAAAGTGAGCCACAACCCACTGTGTTTTCCATTATGCAACTGTTATGTGAATAATGTGTTGGGCAGAGATCGAACAAGAGTGTTTTGTTGAAGGTAAGGGTTGTTAAAAATTATGAAGCTAAGATTCAATACATTGTCCTCTTATTGTGTGCATAACACTAGCTATTGTCTTCTTATTGTTTTTGCAAAGTCAGGGACAACCCATTATGTTTTCCATACTCCAACAGTTAAGTAAATTTTTTGTTGGAAACATATGAACAGGTAGTGAACAAGACTGTTTTCCTTAAAGAAAGGGGTCTCATAAAACAAGAAAGGGAAGTTGAAAACATTATTTTGTTACAGTTAGGAAAAAATAAGAAGTGAGCCACAACCCACTGTGTTTTCCATGATGCTACTGTTATGTAAATTTTGTGTTGGAAACATATGGGAAGATATTGAAAAAGAGTGTTTTGCTCGAAGTAGGTTTTGTTAAAAGAGTAAACGCGAACTTCAAAACATTCATTTCTCACAGCCTGTATAAAATAATAAGTGAGCCACAACCCACTGTGTTTTCCATGATGCAACTGTTATGTGAATAATCAGTTGGGCACATCTCGAACAAGAGTGTTTTGCTGAAGGTAAGGGTTGTTAAAAATTACGAAGCTCAAATTCGATACATTGTCCTCTTACTGTGTGCATAACACCAGCTGTTTTCTTCTTATTGTTTTTGCAAAGTCAGGGACAACCCATTGTATTTTCCATACTGCAATAGTTAAGTAATTTCTTTGTTGGAAACATATGAACAAGTAGTGAACAAGACTATTTTTCTTAAAGAAAGGGGTCTCATAGGACAAGAAAGGGAAGTTGAAAACATTATTTTGTTACAGTCAGGAAAAAATAAGAAGTGAGCCACAACCCACTGTGTTTTCCATGATGCTACTGTTATGTAAATTTTGTGTTGGAAACATATGGGTAGATATTGAAAAAGAGTGTTTTACTCGAAGTAGGTTTTGTTAAAAGAGTACAACACGAACTTCAAAACATTCATTTCTCACAGCCTGTATAAAATAATAAGCGAGCCACAGCCCACTGTGTTTTCCATGATCCAACTGTTATATGAATAATCAGTTGGGTAGAGATCGAACAAGAGTGTTTTGCTTAAGGTAAGGGTTGTTAAAAATTACGAAGCTCAAATTCAATACGTTGTCCTCTTACTGTGTGCATAACACCAGCTGTTGTCTTCTTACTATTTTTGCAAAGTCAGGGACAACCCGTTTTCCATACTACAATAGTTAAGTAAATTTTTTGTTGGAAACATATGAACAGGTAGTGAACAAGATTGCTTTTCTTAAAGAAAGGGTCTCATAAGACAAGAAAGGGAAGTTGAAAACATTATTTTGTTACATTCAGGAAAAAATAAGAAGTGAGCCACAACCCACTGTGTTTTCCATGATGCTACTATTATGTAAATTTTGTGTTGGAAACATATGGGCAACTATTGAAAAAGAGTGTTTTGCTCGAAGTAGGTTTTGTTAAAAGAGTAAATGCAAACTTCAAAACATTCATTTCTCACAGCCTGCATAAAATAATAAGTGAGCCACAGCCCACTGTGTTTTCCATGAGGCAACTGTTATGTAAATAATCAGTTGGGCAAAGATCGAACAAGAGTGTTTTGCTGAAGGTAAGGGTTTTTAAAAATTACGAAGCTCAAATTCAATACATTGTCCTCTTACTGCATGCATAACACTAACTGCCATCTTTGAACAAGATTTGCAAAGTATGGGAAAACATAGTGTGTTTTCCATCCTCCAACAGTTATGTATAGTAACTATTATAGAGGAACCAATTCAGGTTGTATGGAGAAAATACTCCAAGATAAATATTTTTTTAGCAGTAAATTACCCTCCTTAAATGGAGAAGAGGTTTGAACAACTATGTTTGTAGAGGATAAACAACTCATAGGGAGTGAGTCATGGATAGTCCCTATTTCTATGTTTCCAGGATTGAGACCCAACAATAATTTTTAGGTAGTTATATATATAATATGCATTACAAATGGTGCATTTCAAATATTAGTATATCATTCTATCCACTTGTATGGATTATCACAATCTAAAACTAGATTACCGAGACTTGATGGGTTTCAAATCCCGTACCTCATGGATTGTTTTTAAAAAAAAATCTCAAATTTATTGATAAATGGTGGCATCGATTGTTCCCATACCAACCACTTTAGCATTAATAACCAAATATAAAGTGAAATCTCTAGAGAAATTTAGCTATGAAGCATGTTTGATGATTTTTAACATGTATGAACATAAAGACCATAACCAAATCATGGAGACTGAACATTATACAAACCGAAAAGCTGAAATATTTACAAGATAACATAATCTTACTACAACTTTATAACTGAATGACATATGATAAATAGATGAACATGAGGAGGAAAACTGTCTTCATAACTATTTCAACTCATATAATTCTATTTACATATAGTCACCATTTTAGATCCTTATCACAATATGCAAGATGAGTGAACATGAAGCAATATGCAGTGTACTAGAGTTGAAAAACACTCGTATGCCAAGTCAAGTGATTGTCAAAGAACTGAAATGAAGAGACCATCAACTAAATTACCAAACCAATACTAACTTGTTTACCAATCAAGAACATCTTATTGTCTTATTTCTTTGACATTAATGCCAACACATGCTAGAGGGGACAACATAAGAGTTGAATGTAAAATTTGTGTTCCATACATATTAACAGATAGTGAACAAGACTATTTTTCTTAAAGTCTGATATGAAATGGATAACAATTATTTGTTCTAATGACATGAAATAAGTATATATGCCTATATGTTCAGCATAATTGTACAATAATAAAATAATTAAAGAAGCCCATGAAAAGGGCATATCAAATGTATAACACCATAGTGTTGAAACATATGCAAATGGTGTATCTCTACACCACAATTCCTTTCAATCGAGTTCAGGCCTGCATAAAATACGACACGTTTCTTAGAGTCCTTGTGTATTTTGAGGGGGGCTGATTCCAGATCCACGAACCCTCGCAGATGATGAACGTGAAACAACAGATTTCTTTGTACTCTGTGCTTTGTCCATATCAGGTTTAATAGCTTCAACCTATAGCAAACAATTAATGAGAATTAATGTATGCATGGAAACAATATACGCAGTATGATATATATACAACAACATATCATTTATGTGTACCTCTGGAACAAAATGCTTCATCTCAGTAAGCTGCCATATGACAAAGCCACCCATGCACTCTACGATGGTATGTGCCAGGCATGGGAAAAGGCATGTAGCATCGACCATCAATGGCCTCAACAATGCTAACTCTCGCACAATTTTCTAGGTGCCTCAAGCAATGGGTGTGAACATTTCTGGCGACAACATGTACAATTCCTTTCACAACCTGTTTATGCCGCCTCCAAAGGTTGACATGACCACCGACCTTAAAAGTTATGTCGTTGAACTCTATCATCTGTTCATCCATCGGATTTGCCTACAATGGAAACATCATTGACGTGAAGCATAATTGAAGGTACATTAAAATATTCCTAAAGAAATAAGAACAGAGCATGGAAGTGTGTTGGGTTTCATACCGATATAGATGGCACGCCGCACCTCTCCCCGTCCCCATTTCCATCTTTATTGCCAGCTCCCCCTTGTAGGCCAGTGCTCTCCTCCTCCCTGGGTCCATCCTTATTACCCTCTCCCACTTGCAAGCCAATGCTCTCCTCCTCCCCGGGTCCATCCTTATTACCCTCTCCCACTTGCAAGCCAGTGCTCTTCCCGTCCCCATGTCCATCTCTGTCACCCAGTTCCACATTCAACCCAGTGTTCTCCCCGTCCTCATGACCATCTGTGTTACCCTATCCCACTTCGTGGCCAATGCTCTCCCCATCCGCATGTCCATCTGTATTAGCCTCTCCCATTTCAATCGCAACAACATCGCCAATTAGGTCAAGGCCAGTACATCATTGTTTATCCTTGCCCTATAATAGCAAGAATTAAAAGGTCATTTCAAATTCAGGTGCGTGCAACCAATTCATTGAAATAATCAAAACAAAAATTAAATAAAAGAATTGCAATTCACCATTTCTTCTACTTCATCCATGTCAAAGAACCTTGACACGTTTGACGGCATATGCTCATTCTTCTTCTTCTTCTTCTTCTCAACATTGTTAGACGGCGGGTCAGGAGGAACAACATCATCTTGTGCTTCCATGGGCAATCGTTCACCATTGAAAATCATAACAACCTGCTTGAGGGCAACAGTTCATTGTTCATCATTGTTGTGTAATAGGAGGAATTGAAACATTGCACCAAACTCAGATGCATGCAACCAATTCATTCAAATAAGCAAAACAAACTTTATAGTAAACAGAAGATTTGGAGATCACCGTTTGTTTTCATTTCTTCTTCAGATGGTGCCTTGAAACTTTCAACTATGTAGGATGCTTATTCTGAATCTTATACGCAGGGGTGGGAGGAAGAACACCATCTTCACCTTTCGTGGGCACAGCTTCCTCTAGCGAATGAGCCCTACTCTGCTGGTGGGAAGAAACTGCTTCTCGACCATCACCCTGGCATGTCATGTAAGTTAACGTTAACTGAACCTTCTATGCATCCGAACAAAAAAGATTAAGCAAGGAAAATTCACATTTAACAGTTTAGTTCGATATTACCATTCCTTCTTGTCTCTTTCTCTCCTACAATCGTAATATTCTTTGCCTTCTCTGCTCCTTCAACTCGCCAGTGTTGTATAACGCCATTTGCTTCCTCACCTCATCCTTTCCTTCTTCGGGAAGTTGAAGGAAGTTTTGTTTCCCAAACTTTTGATAGACACGTCTAATAACATGCTTCTGCTGCAGATGTTGTTGTATATTCATTTGGTACTCTATATTTTCCACCTTCTTTAGAAGGTACTCTTTCAATTTATCAGGGGGAGGAGCGGGTTGTTTTGGTTCCCCCCCCCCAACAGAGCTTGGCCACGCTTTGGTGCGTCAAGAATAGGAAGGTGGTGATGCTGAAACCTATGCATGTTGAACACTCTCCAATCATAATACTTTCTAGTACATTCTTCTACAATACAATAATATATATATTTGTCATTCATCGTTTCTCTTCTGTATTCAGCAGCAACCTGCACAGCAAGTTTGGAAAAGAAAATCGCTTAATATATTTGATATTCAATCAAATTGAATGCACAACATCTATACACAACCAAATGATGCATTAATTTGGTTATTATATCTACCTTCCCGCCCACCACATCACCCCATGCTTCATTGGATCCCTCTCCATCCTTAGGGTCTCCCTCTGCACGCTTTTCCTTCCGGTCATGGACTATGGCAAGAGCGAGATCATCTCCTTGATTATTTTCCTAAATCAAAGGAATGATATATGCCAAAATCAGAATAGTTGTAAGAGACATGATATTTTCGAACTGAATTTAAAAAGCATTATGATTCATGCATAGGAAGGGAAGGGCAATTTCAAGTTCACAATCAATTACCGAACACGTCACTGCCTTAAAGTTGACCGTTTTCGTAAACCGAGGGGACTTCCTCTGTATCGCGGTTGCTACCTCCTGAATAAAACATTCCCACTTTCCAATCAACCTCATAACCACTTATGAGAGATTAAAATTATACATTGGATTGCATCTTGTAATCACCAGATCTTACCTGCATGTTTTGTGAATGGGACCACCCCGAAGAAGATGCCGAACTACACAACCTTTCAGGTGTGTTGTCCACGTCAATGACATTCTTCACTGCAGGAACCAATTTCTGTTTTATAGCACACATCCTTGGTTTCCTGTAAATTGTAAAATTGTTGCAAGTGTTATGGACAGTTAAAGTTCAAAAATTTATTGCACAGTTTTGCAGTAATCAAGCATATATTTTTTTCAATGAAAAGAAGAAATTGAAATGCACAACCCGCACTTTTGTAAAACACTATACTTGAGTAACCCACTCTGTTTTACAACATGCAATTATTTTGTCCAATTATTATTGTCAATCATGCGAAGATACTGAATTGCAATTTATACCATAACTAACAATTGTAATTTTTGGAGGTGCCATTTTTACATTCATACAGTGTAAATAAGAAAAGCTTTTCAAGACACTCAAATTGCTATCCGAATTTTCAGGTTGGAAAACATAGGGTGTTATAAACCATGCAACCCAAAAACTGTTAAAAGACAACACTTTCTATTATGCAAACTATTACAAAACACTGTATTGAAGTTCACATTCATATTTTATAAGAATCCATCACATGCACTAAACATTCCATTTCAATATCGGAATATGTTTCAAACAGAAGATGCACAAAAAATATTGCACGATGGAAAACACACTAGGTTGTCCTTCACTTTTCAAATATTGTTCAATGACGACACTTAGTGTTATGCACACCATAAGAAAACAATGTATTCAAGGTCACTTTCATTTTTTATAACTACCCTTGCTTGCAACAAAAGTTGCACACAAAAAAAAAGTAAAGTTGCAGTATGGAAAACCCACCGGGTTGTCCGTCACTTCTCAAAAGCTTAAATAATTATGGTTATTTTTTAGCTTTAGGATCATTTAGGTTATATATAATGGGAGCAAGCTAATTCCTCGACAAAATTCGCATATGTATATAACATAGGATATGCCGGTTTGAAGCATTTTTTTTCTGTCGAGGGTTTTGAATTTTTTTGTTCGTTTCCTCCCCGTTTGGTGGTTATCGAGTTTTTCCCTTTCCGAATGAAAAAAGCGACAACCCATTGTAGAAATATGAGTGAAACTACTGAATAATTTTTGTAGAAAGCAGAATTTGTGGGTTCTACAATGAAATGCTATATTTCAAAAATCATGTAAAACCCGAAATGTCGCCATTGTTTGCATTGTTTTTTGGAATGGATAGAAAAGGGCATACCGTGGCATTCAAAATAATAATTGGGAAAAATAGCAAAAATCCCACATCTAATCCCATTTTTGTCGCCATTTTATACACTGTTATTTTGGAAAACACACTGTCTCGTAAAACTCGGACTATTGTAAAACCCAATGTTTCACTACGACGTCTCCTCATGTTATGTATGTGTCCACGTATGTTCTTATGTATGTTTTTCATGTGGTTTTCAATGTGCATAGGTGAATTTTGTCTAGGAATTTGAAACCGGCGTAACTCGTAGACAACTATGTACATTGAAAAATGCATTAAAAATATGCATGGATACTACACAACATGACAAGACGTCATAGTTGGAAAACACACTGTCTCCTCTTTGTTGTAGAGGAACCGGCATATCCTATGTTATATACATATGTGAATTTATGCCTAAAACTAGCATATCCTATGTTATATACATATGTGAATTTTGTCCAGGACTTAGCTTACTCCCTCCTTAACTCGTGGACAAAACTCACCTATGTGTATATGATAGCATATGCGGCCATACCGCATGGAGACAAGAGTCGTGACGGAAGAGGTAGGACCCACGGCGATGGAAAAGGTTGTTGGACAGAAGGAAAGACATGATGGTCGGACGTCTCATCCCTCGTGTCGTTTGTTGTCCCATCGTCGGGAAATCATGTTAGCGTCGGCGGTTTTTCAAAATAATCGTTCGGCGTGGATGGAAAAAAGCCTAAAACGTGGCATTCCAAACCATTATTAGCAAATAATAAAAAGGGCCGACGAGGTCCCATTTTCGCCATTTTTGGATGGCGACATTTTGGTGGATAGCGAGGGAAAGAGTAGCAACCATGCGGAGCTCCTTCGGGTATGTATATCCGCTCTGTGTTATGCACAGAGTAAGAGGACAATGTATTGAATCTGAACTTCATAATTTTTAACATTCCTTACTTTCAGCAAAACACTCTTGTTTGATCTTTGCCCAACACATTATTCACATAACAGTTGCATCATGGAAAACACAGTGGGTTGTGGCTCACTTATTATTTTATGCAGGCTATTAGAAATGAATGTTTTTAAGTTCACGTTGTACTCTTTTAACAACACCTACTTCGAGCAAAACACTCTTTTTCAATATCTGCCCATATGTTTCCAACACAAAATTTACATAACAGTTGCATCATGGAAAACACAGTGGGGTGTCGCTCACTTCTTATTTTTTCTTGACTGTAACAAAATAATTTTTTCAACTTCCCTTTCTTGTCTTATGAGACCCCTTTCTTTAAGGAAAATAGTCTTGTTCACTACCTGTTCGTATGTTTCCAACAAAAAATTTACTTAACTATTGCAGTATGGAAAACACAATGGGTTGTCCCTGACTTTGCAAAAATAGTAAGAAGACAGTAGCTAGTGTTATGCACATAGTAAGAGGACAATGTGTTTAATCTGAGCTTCATAATTTTTAACAACCTTTACTTTCAGCAAAACACTCTTGTTCGATCTCTGCCCAACACATTATTCACATAATAGTAGCATCATGGAAAACACAGTGGGTTGTGGATCACTTCTTTTTTTTTTCAATCTCCTTGTTTAAATGTAAATGGAAAGCTTAAGGTTTGAGTGCATGTGGAGGAGTTGGAGTAGAATACTGATGAAATGGAGGTGAGGGTTAATTTGAGATTTGGGAAACACAATGTGGAGTATTTCAGTTTCTTGAATGTCTTCCAAATCACACATTCCAATGTTGTGTTTAAATTTAAGTCGATTGATAATAAAACTGCACAAAATAACTCTAAATGGGAAACACAGTGCTGGGTTTGAGTTATTTGAATCTCCTTGTTTTAATGTAGAGGGTTTTACAAGTTCTTTGTGTTTGAAATTTGGGAAACATAATGTGGAGTATTTCAGTTGCTCGAATGTATTCAAAATCACACATTCCATTTTTTTGTTTAAATTTCGCACCATTGAAAAAAGAAACTACAAAAAAGAATTCTGAATGCGAAATGCAGTGCTGGGTTTCATTAAAAAAACTGTACAAAATTATTCTGAATGGGAAACACACTGTTGGGTTTCAATTATTTGAATCTCCTTGTTTAAATGTAAAGGGTCATCTCATGGTGGGTTGATTGCTTCTTAACACGCATGGTCTTGCAACATCGAATGTTACGTGAATGTCCTCAAAATCACACATTCCATTGTTGTGTTTAAATTTTGCACCATTGGAAAAAAAAAAGTGCACCAAATAATTCTGAAAATAGTATGAAAGTCTTCTAGATCACACCTTCCATTGTTGTGTTTAAGTTTCAAGTATATAACAAATTTCATTGTTCATAGCACATTGCATTTTTCAACCTCCACATCACAACATACCCTAGCCCTTTCTGGTTTTTAGACCAATATATCTAGGTGTGCACATTGTGTAGTGCATGTCGGAAAATACAATGTGTTTTGAAGCCTACCTTTACTTATATGGTATACCCAACCTTTGTCTTGTAATGCAAATATACAAATGTATAGATGGTGTTTTATTTTATCAAATAGCACATCTCTCATTTAACAGGGACAATAATAACCCTCAACACATAGTGTAATTCACAGTACGCACTTCATTCTGTTTCGCAACAATTCATGTTGGAAAACCCTACGTGTTAAGAAAGAAGCAACCCAAATAGTGTTGTCAAACCCGAGTCTGCAACACTATTGGATAGTACACGTCACCTCAATTTGGTTGGTATTCTCCTTGAAGTCGTCCACGTGCTCTGAGACCTTATGCTTTCCCTTTCAACATGTAGACAGGAAACAAAACAAATAATATTTTCGCCTTGCTTTCTCCAAACAGAAAAGGCCCATGTCATTCCCTTCCACTTTTCCCACGCCACACAAAAGAAAATTTCCGACGAAGCTCACCTGCTCACTTTTTCGCCCGGCAACGGGCGGGAAAACGCACCTGACGGCATCGTTAACTCTTGCCTAACCGTAGCTCGGACGTTTGGTCCCGTCTACCCATTTCGTCACTTTTTGTTTACATGTATGTTGTTATTCTAATAGCTTGTTTACAATTTGTCTATAATATTTAGGGCCAAGTAATGGGACTAGGCCAAATTATCAATTAAGTTATTCCTAACCATTGGCTTTACGAGTTCTATTTAATACAGTGCATAGAACTATTTGGAGTAGTCGCTTGTTATATGTGCACATCTTTTTGCAGTGTGGTGGTCAGATCAAAACATACAGAAAAAGAGCACAAATAGAACCATTTATAACTTACTAAATATTCTATACAAATAGTGAAATTGTAAAAAGAACTATTACGAATAAACTTATGCACCACATATATACTCTTTTGGTGAAAGATTTCAAATTACAGCAAAACACTTTAGAATGACATGAAAATGACAGTTGAATGAAAACCCCAACATTTCACAATTTTAAATAAATCGGCACTTCTAAATGCATATTAAATTTTGGAAATTTAACCGTCCACTACACTTGCAATTCAAGCTATGGAAGCCAGAATCACCTGTATTTACTGCAGAAGGTTCACATCTCCTGAAGCATCCTTGTCAATTCACCTGCCCTTGTTTTGTTGAATCTTCTTTCGTGGCCTATATAAACCACATGGAAGAAATACAAGTGTTAGCGATAGATTAAATTGGCAAATTAAAGACAATTGGTGCTAGAAATAATTGTATTTCTTCCAAATTTCCCCAATATAAAATTTATATGTTCTGCTTAGTGCAAAATGACAGCTTGCACACACAATAAACAAACATATTAAACTGTACATTGGGAATTTAATTTCCAATTTAACCTATCGCTAACACTAGTATATATATCAGCAATCATATGTGTCATTTTTCCATTCTACTAGAACTGTGAAGCAATGAATGTTCATTCTGTTGGATAAATTCATTTCTTCCAATCAGGAATCAGGAGAAAGCTAACTCGTAAACAAAAAGCACCTATGTATGTAACATGAGATAAAAATGGCATTTCATTTTCATAATCTGATTCGACCAAATCAATGCTCACACTATTTGCAGTGTTGGAAAATACAATGTCCCCATATAAGGTGTTAAGAAACAAGCAACCCAAATAGTGTTGTAAAACCCTCTGCAACAAAGAGGAAATAGTGTGTTTTCTAACTATGACATCTCGTCATGTTATGTATGTATCCATGTATGTTTTTCATGCGTTTTTCGATGCACATTGGTGAATCTTGTCTAGGATTTAGGTGGATCCTTAAGAAACAAGCAACCCAAATAGTGTTGTAAAACCCTCTGCAACAAAGAGGAGACAGTGTGTTTTTCAACTATGACGTTTCCTCATGTTGTGTATGTATCCATGTATGTTTTTCATGCATTTTTTGATGTACATAGGTGTAATTGTATGTCTAGGAGTTAGCCAGCTACTTAACAAACAAGCAACCCAAATAGTATTGTAAAACCCTCTGTGACAGAGAGGAGACAATGTGTTTTCCAACTATGATGTCTACTCATGTTATGTTTGTATCCATGTATGTTTTTCATGCATTTTTTGATGTACATAGGTGAATTTTGTCTAGGAGTTAGCTGGCTCCTTAGGAGAAATGGAAACAAGAAACCCAAAGAGTGTTGTAAAACCCTTTGCAACAGAGAGGAGGTAGTGTGTTTTCCAACTGTGCAAATAATGAGAGCAATACATTTGTTCCAATTAGGAGAAATCTAACTCATAAACAAAAAGCGCCTATTCATGTAACATGAGATCAAAATGGCATTTAATTTTCCTCATCTGATTTGACCAAATAAATGCTCGCATTCTCTGCACATTTGGAAAACGCACTGTGTCGATACAAAGTGTTCAAAAACAAGCAACCCATATAGTGTTGTAAAAATGTGTTCCAATCAGATAAAGAAAGTGAAATGGCATTTCGGCTATAGCAAAGAGTTGTTCAAAAATGCATGAAAAACATACATGAGAACATACATGGAAACATACATAGCATGACGAGACATCATAGTGCAGGGCCCGCCAGAATGGCGATCGACACAAAACCGGCAGACGGAACAAAACGTCCGAGCGATGGTCAGGTGGGAGTTAACGATGTCGTCAGGTGGGTTTTCCTACCTTTTGCTAGGGAAAAAAGTGGGCGGGTTAGCTTTGTGGACAAGATTCTTTTGTCTGGCGCAACAAAAGTGGAAGGGAATGACGTGGGCCTTTTCTGTTTGAAGAAAGAAAGATGAAAATACTATTTGTTTCTTGCTCTTGGGACTTTTCTGTTTCAAGAAAGAAAGGTGAAAATATTGTTTTCTAGCAACAAATAGTCGTTCTTGTCTTCGTTGTTCATTGCATAATGGCAAGATGGCACATACACAGAGCGGATATACATACCCGAAGGAGCTTTGCATGGCTGCTACCCTTGCCCTCGCTATCCACCAAAACGTTTCCGTCCAAAACTGGAAAAAATGGGACCTCGTCGGCCCTTTTTATTATTTGCTAATAATGGTTTCGAATGCCACATTTTAGGCTTTTTGTCCATGCCGATAAATTATTTTGAAATCCCGCCAGCACTGACACGTTTTCCCGGCAACAGTTGTAGGTATTGGCCCTTTTCAGTTTCGAGAAAGAAAGGTGAAAATACTATTTCTTTCCACTTTGCACATTGAAAGGGAAAGCTGAACGTTTCAGTGCACGTGGACAAGTTGGAGGAGAAATTAGACCAAATTCAGGTGACACATACTATCCAATAGTGTTGCAAAGGGTTTTATAGCACTATTTGGGCTGCTTCTTTCTTAACACCAATGGTTTTCCAACATGAATTGTTGCAAAACAGAATGAAGTGAAGGCAGGATTCAAAACACATTGTATTTTCCGACATGCACTATATAATGTGCACACCTAGATATACTGGTCTAAAAACCAGAAAGGGCTAGGGTATGTTGTGATGTGGAGGTTGAAAAATGCAATGTGTTATGAACAACGCAATTTTTTATATACTTGAAACTTAAACACAACAATGGAAGGTGTGATCTAGAAGACTTTCATACTATTTTCATAATTATTTTGTGCACTTTTTTTTTTCAATGGTGCGAAATTTAAACACAACAATGGAATGTGTGATTTTGAAGACATTCACGTAACATTCCATGTTGCAAGACCATGTGTGTTAAGAATCAAGAAACCCACCATGAGACGACCCTTTACATTTAAACAAGGAGATTCAAATAACTAAAACCCAGCAGTGTGTTTCCCATTTAGAATAATTGTGTACAGTTTTTTTATTGAAACCCAACACTACATTTCCCATTCAGAATTATTTTTTGCAGTTTCTTTTTTCAATGGTACGAAATTTAAACACAACAATGGAATGTGTGATTTTGAAGACATTCGAGCAACTGAAATACTCCACATTTTGTTTCCCAAATTTCAAACACAAAGAACTTGTAAAACCCTCTACATTAAAACAAGGAGATTCAAATAACTCAAACCCAGCACTGTGTTTCCCATTCAGAGTTATTTTGTGCAGTTTTATTATCAATTGACTTAAATTTAAACACAACATTGGAATGTGTGATTTGGAAGACATTCAAGAAACTGAAATACTCCACATTGTGTTTCCCAAATTTCAAATTACCCCTCTCCTCCATTTCATCGGTATTCAACTCCAACTCCTCCATATGCACTCAGACCTTAAGCTTTCCATTTACATTTAAATAAGGAGATTGAAAAAAATAAGAAGTGAGCCACAACCCACTATGTTTTCCATGATGCTACTGTTATGTGAATAATGTGTTGGGCAGAGATCGAACAAGAGTGTTTTGCTGAAAGTAAGGGTTGTTAAAAATTATGAAGCTCAGATTCAATACATTGTCCTCTTACTGTGTGCATAACACTAGATGTTGTCTTCTTACTGTTTTTGCAAAGTCAGGGACAACCCATTGTGTTTTCCATACTGCAACAGTTAAGTAAATTTTTTGTTGGAAACATATGAACAGGTAGTGAACAAGACTATTTTTCTTAAAGTAAGGGGTCTCATAAGACAAGAAAGGGAAGTTGAAAACATTATTTTGTTACAGTCAGAAAAAAATAAGAAGTGAGCCACACCCCACTATGTTTTCCATGATGCTACTGTTATGTAAATTTTGTTTTGGAAACATATGGGTAGATATTGAAAATGACTATTTTGCTCAAAGTAGGTTTTGTTAAAAAAGTACAACGTGAACTTCAAAACATTCATTTCTCATAGCCTATATAAAATAATAAGTGAGCCACATCCCACTGTGTTTTCCATGATGCAACTGTTATGTGAATAATGTGTTGGGCAAATATCAAAGAAGAGTGTTTTGCTAAAAGTAAGGGTTGTTAAAAATTACGAAGCTCAAATTCAATACATTGTCTTCTTACTGTGTGTATAACACTAACTATTGTCATTGAACAAGATATTTGCTAATAATGGTTTCGAATGCCACGTTTTTGGATTTTTGTCTGTCCACGCCAAGCAATTACTTTGAAAACCCGTCGGCGCTGACACGATTTCCCGACGACGGGACAACAAACGGCACACAGGATGAGACGTCCCACCCTCAAGTCTTTCCTTCCCGTCTGACAACCTTTTCCCTCGCCAGTCCCACCTCTTCCATCACGACTCCTTTCCCCATGCGTTATGGGGGGCATATCCTATGTTATATACATAACTGAATTTTCTCCAGGAGTTAAGGAGGGAGCAAGCTAACTCCTGCAAAAAATTCACATACGTATATAACATACGATATGCCAATTTCAGGCATAAATTCATATATGTATATAACATAGGATATGCCGATTTCAAAATCCTAGACAAAATTCACCTATGCACATTGAAAAAATGCATGAAAAACATACACATGAACATACATGGATACATGCATAACATGAGGAGATGCCGCAGTGAAACAGTGGGTTTTACAAGAGTCTGAGTTTTAGGAGACTGTGTTTTCCAAAACAACAGTGTATAAAATGGTGGAAAAAATGGGATTGGATATGGGCTTTTTGCCAATTACCAATTATGAGTTTTATGAGACGGTGTGTTTTTCAAAACCATCGACAGAAAAAACATTATCAAACTTGCATTTCAACTAAATCCTAGACAAAATTCACCTATGTACATCGAAAAACACATGAAAAAAATACATAAGAACATACATGGATACATACATAACATGAGGAGACGTCGTAGTGAATCAGTTGGTTTTACAGTAGTCCAAATTTGAGGAGACATTGTGTTTTCCAAAACAACAGTGTATAAAATGGTGGCAAAAATGGGATTGGATGTGGGCTTTTTACTATTTCCCAAATAGCTTGCGCCAAATGGGCGGGAGTTGGCTAGTTGCTAGACAAAATTCACCTATGCACATTGAAAAAATGCATGAAAAACATACACATGAACATACATGAATACATACATAACATGAGGAGACGTCGTAGTGAAACAGTGGGTTTTACAAGAGTCTAAGTTTTAGGAGACAGTGTGTTTTCCAAAACAACAGTGTATAAAATGGCAGAAAAAATGGGATTGGATGTGGGCTTTTTGCTAGTTACCAATTATGAGTTTTAGGAGACAATGTGTTTTTCAAAACCCTCGACAAAAAAAACATTATCAGACCTGCATTTCAACTAAATTCTAAACAAAATTCACCTATGTACATTGAAAACCGCATGAAAAAAATACATAAGAACATACATGGATACATACGTAACATGAGGAGACGTCGTAGTGAATCAGTGGGTTTTACAATAGTCCGAATTTGAGGAGACATTGTGTTTTCCAAAACAACAGTGTATAAAATGACGGCAAAAATGGGATTGGATGTGGGCTTTTTTCTATTTCCCAATTAGCTTTCGCCAAATGGGCGGGAGTCGGCTAGCTGCTAGACAGAATTCACCTATGCACATTGAAAAAATGCATGAAAAACACACACATGAACATACATGGATACATACATAACATGAGCAGACGTCGTAGTGAAACAGTGGGTTTTACAAGATTCCAAGTTTTAGGAGACAGTGTGTTTTCCAAAACAACAGTATAAAATGGCGGAAAAAATGGGATTGGATGTGGGCTTTTTGCCAGTTACCAATTATGAGTTTTAGGAGACAGCGTGTTTTTCAAAACCCTCGACAGAAAAAACATTATCAGACCTGCATTTCAACTAAATCCTAGACAAAATTCACCTATGTACATCGAAAAATGCATGAAAAAAATACATAAGAACATACATGGATACATACATAACATGAGGAGACGTCATAGTGAATCAGTGGGTTTTACAAGAGTCTGAATTTGAGGAGACATTGTGTTTTCCAAAATAACAGTGTATAAAATGGCGGCAAAAATGGGATTAGATGTGGGCTTTTTGCTATTTCCCAATTAGCTTTTGCCAAATGGGCGGGAGGCGGCTAGCTGCTAGACAAAATTCACCTATGCACATTGAAAAAATGCATGAAAAATACACATGAACATACATGGATACATACATAACATGAGGAGACGTCGTAGTGAAACAGTGGGTTTTACAAGATTCTGAGTTTTAGGAGACAATGTGTTTTCCAAAACAACAGTATAAAATGGTAGAAAAAATGGAATTGGATGTGGGCTTTTTGCCAGTTACCAATTATGATTTTTAGGAGACAGTGTGTTTTTCAAAACCCTCGACAGAAAAAACATTATCAGACCTGCATTTCAACTAAATCCTAGACAAAATTCACCTATGTACATCGAAAAACGCATGAAAAAAATACATAAGAACATACATGGATACATACATAACATGAGGAGATGTCGTAGTGAATCAGTGGGTTTTACAATAGTCCGAGTTTTAGGAGACAATGTATAAAATGGCGGCAAAAATGGGATTGGATGTGGGCTTTTTCCTATTTCTTTTGTGTGGCACGGGAAAAGTGGAAGGGAATGACGTGGTCCTTTTCTGTTTGGAGAAAGCAAGGCAAAAATACTATTTCTTTTGTTTCCTATGTGCACGTTGAAAGGGAAAGGTGAAGGTCTGAGAGCACGTGGACGACTTCGAGGAGAATACCCACCAAATAAGTTGAATCGTGGAGTGCATGTGGAGGATTTGGAGCAGAATACAGACGACATCGAGGTGAGGGGTAATTTTGTTGCAAGCAGAGGGTTTTGCAAGATGTTTTAATTTGAAATTTGGGAAACAGAATTTGGAGTATTTCAATGCGCTTTCTGACTATTTCCTTCTCCATGCGGTATGGCTGCATATGCTATCATATACACATGATAGGTGAATTTTGTCTAGCAGTTAGCTCCCTTTCTGAGGCGGCTAACTACTAGACAAAATTCACTTATGTGCATCAAAAAATGCATGAAAAACATATACATGAACTTACATGGATACATACATAACATGAGGAGACGTCGTAATGAAACAATGGGTTTTACAATAGTCTGAGTTTTACGGGATAGTGTGTTTTCCAAAACAACAGTGTATAAAATGGCGGCAAAAATGGGATTGGATGTGGGATTTTTGCTATTTTTCCCAATTATGATTTCGAATGCCACGGTATGCCCTTTTCTATCCATTCTAAAAAACAATGCAAACAATGGCGACATTCCGGGTTTTACATGATTTTTGAAATATAGCATTTCATTGCAGAGCCGACAGATTTTGCTTTCTACCAACATTATTCAGTAATTTCACTCATATTTCTACAATGGGTTGTCGCTTTTTTCATTCGGCAAGGGCAAAATTCGATAACCAGCTAACAGGGAGGAAACAAGGATTGGATGTGGGTTTTTTTGCTATTTTTCCCAATTATGATTTCAAATGCCACGATATGCCCTTTTCTATCCATTCCAAAAAATAATGCAAACAATGGCGACATTTTGGGTTTTACATGATTTTTGAAATATAGCATTTCATTGCAGAACCGACAGATTCTGCTTTCTACAAACATTATTCAGTAATTTCACTCACATTTCTACAATGGGTTGTCGCTTTTTTCATTCGGAAAGGGCAAAATTCAATAACCAGCAAACGGGGAGGAAACGAACAAAAAATTTCAAAACCTCGACAGAAAAATACCCTTTCAACTAAATAGATTCTTCAGCAACCCCATAATTTTAAAAACACAGATGGGAGGAGAAGAAAAACTAAAACCCTCAACTGAAAATAACAAACCCTTAATGGAGGCACGAATGCCCATTCATTACTTCGTTGTTCATGGCATAATGGCAAGATGGCATATACACATAGCGGATATACATACCTGAAGGAGCTCTGCATGGCTGCTACTCTTGCCCTCGCTATCCACCAAAACGTCGATGTCCAAAAATGGCAAAAATGGGACCTCGTCGGCTCTTTTTATTATTTGCTAATAATGGTTTGGAATGCCACATTTTAGGCTTTTTGTCCATCCACGTCGAACGATTATTTTGAAAAACCGTCAGCGCTGACATGATTTTCCGATGACGGGACAGCAAACGGCACGGGGGATGAGACGTCTGGCAACCTTTTCCGTCGCCGCGAGTCCCACCTCTTTCATCGCGGCTCTTTTCTCCATGCGGTATGGCCGCATATGCTATCATATACACACAGGTGAATTTTGTCTAACAATTAGCTTTCGTCGTGGCTATCCAACCCCGGGAATGCACCGAGGCATGGATGTGTCGCTTCATGTTGCATAACATACCATTAAAACAAGTACATAACTGACAACCTCTCCATTTTTTATTCTCAAGCACACGATACATCTCATACAGCAAGTGAGTAACTATATATATAAATATTTGAAAATATTATTGTATATGTATTAGTGTGTACAAATATTCTGGAAGGGTTTTTCTAGACTTATGAATAGTATGTTTTAGAGATTGATATTAAATTTAGTGTTTTCAACATTATTTAGAATTCATTTAAATTTTATTTTTTTAATATATATTTTTTACATTGTTTTATTTATATATAAAATAAAAGAATATTTTTATGTTTAATATTTTTTTAAATTATTTGAATTATATTTAGATTTAATTTTAAATTATTTTTATATTTAATATTATTTTTTATAATTTTGATTTGAATGTGTATTTGTATTTACAGTTAATAATATTATTTTAAAAATGCTAATATTATTTTTAAATTATTTGTATGTCTATTACAAATTCATTTTTTTTAAAAATATTTTTTTATATTTAACAATCTTTTAAAAAAGACTTATTATTTGAATTGTGCTTGTATTTAATTTTTTAATTATTTTTATATTTAATATTTTAATTTCTAATTTTAATTTGAATTGTGTTTGTATTTATAGTTAATAATAATATTTTGAAAAAAAAATATTATCTTTAAATTATTTGCATTTGTATGTTTACTACAAATTTATATTCTTCCTTAAATTAAAATTCGAGATTGATTGTTTAATGTTTCTTGGCGAGACTACATTTTATTGTTGTTTAGTTGTAATCATTTTCGACACATTGAATGACTTTTGGATAGATAACTAGTAATAAATAGTGAAATGAGAAAACATACAATGTGAAATCAAATGATAACTACCCTAAGCATAAATCCCTAGGGGCATGTGCTATCCTTGGATTGTTTACATGAAATGACTAATCAAAATTTTTCTCTCACACACTCTATAATTTTTAATTTAGATTTTAAGTTTGAAATTCATTTTATTATATAAATTAAAATTCAAAAATTCAAAAATAGAATTATCATATAATAATTAAACTTTAATAAGACATAATTATAAATTAATTTAATTCTTATTTGTAATTTTATAAAAAGACAAATAATAAAAATAAATTTTAAACTTAAATATAAATAAAAATAAAATAAAATAGAATAAACTAAATGCAAAGTCAAAATATATCAAAATCCAAATAATTTATAAACATAATAATTTCAAAAAATTAATAATGAATAGCAAATAAAAAAATTATTATAATATTATCAAATTGACCATAAATATAGTTAAAGTATTAAACAAGTTAAAAAATTTTAAAATAAAAATGATACTTCAAATAAAATATTAAAAATAAAAATAACCATATTAAAATTGTTAAAAATAAAATTTTAACTTTTACATTAAAAATTACAAGTAACACCAAACTTAAAAAGTTAAAAACTAGTATACATATATTAATTAATAATATATATAAAGAACGCTGAAAGTTATCAATACTTAACATTGTTTATTATAATATTAATTAATAAAATATATAAAAAACTAATAATATATATATAAAAAACTATTTTTACTATTTATATATATATATATATATATATATATATATATATTAATTAATAATATATATAAAAAACTATTTAAGCATACATATCTTAGTTTGTAATTTTAATGGAAAAGTATTTAAATTAAAAACTATTTATTGGGAAGTTTTTAATTTAAATCTTTTTGGAAAAATAGAAATTTTTATTTTATTTTTGTGTTTTATTCTTAAGTAGCACATACTTCCACCTTCCTGTCATTTTCAATGAAGTTTCAAAAAATTTACGAATATTCCTTTGTTGCTTTTAACGTAATAAAATGAAACCTATTAAAAAGGTAAAAAGTCAATTCATAATTTTTAATTTTTTAATATTGAAATAACAATTATAATTATTAAAAACTTACTATATATATAAAAAATTATTTTAAAAAATTAAATTAAAATTTCAAAAGATTTAAATATATAATTTATTATTTATATATTATATTTATTATAAGAAATTTAAAAATCTAAGTTTGAAATTTTAAAAAAAAATTAAAAGTATTATTATCCTACATTTCCCTACTTTAAAGTTAAGATTAGATAAGAGTGTAAATTTTTCTTTCATTATATATTATATTTTTTAATATTTTAGAAAATTTGATATCAAATCATTTCAATAGTCTTGCATCCTTCTTTCTAACTTTCAACCATTGCATAATAAAGAATAAATTTTAATATATAAAAATAATCATATATAATCTATCAGTTCTTAGTTATTAATATATTACAAAAATACATTATAATAGTATAATTTTAATATCTAATATATTACTATAATTATATTATAATATCATATTACATGTTTAATATTATATATATTAATATAATTATATTTAAAAAAATAAAAATGAACATGCAGATTATTATATATATAATATTTTAGTATTTAAGCAAAACGAGTTTGGACATATATGTAAGCGAAGGGAGGTCAAATCGTGTCCACTCCTTCCTTCTGCAAATGTTGGTGTAGAGTTTCAGCCCCCTTTTTGCCATGGGTGTGTCATCTTGTAAGTTTTATTTTCCATCCAGGTTAAAGTATTTCATTGTGTGTCCTGGATATAACTCTGCCTGTTATTTCATTTTGATTTGTTGGCCGAATCAGAGCATTGGTGTTGGGATAATTGGTCAGCTGCATAGTCCCATTGGTTAGGTTGTGGCCCTCATTGTAACATTGAATTTTTAAAAGCAACATGGGCTCAGCTCTATGTTACAATCTACGAAACCTATAATGCATCCATGGGCAGTGAGTTTATCCACAGTCTAGTTTTCCGAGCTTTGATTTTTGTCTACTGCTTGCTCTACATCCTATTTGCTTAACTTGACACAACCCCCTACTTCCTCTGTATCCTTAAGCACTAATGGGTTTTTTCATTTCTTGAAGATTTTTTGTAGGGCTACAATGACAGTCTATGTTCCCATGTCTTGGAATTTTCTAGACAAGAACATGGATTCTAAGTGTTGGACTCTATCTTGTGCACTTTGGCACATGATTTCTATATTTTCCAAACATAAGAATGACATAAATGTGAAAGTATCCATATTCATTACCATGTCTTAGATGGAGGTCCATCTTAAAATTTGTAAAATTATCACCATTCTTACCCAACTCATTGAGCTATTCATTTGAGGCATGACAAATCGAACCACTAAACACATATTAGGATGGAAAACTAATAAAAAGAATCTATTCTAGGTAGCTAAATCAGCATTTCATACTTGTAAAGTATTAGGACAACTTGAGTGTAGTGAAGTATTGGGCTATGTAATTAGAAATATTGTCTTTAGTTATTAAACATGTTTAGCCTTATCTGTTTGGAGATTGATTTCAGATTTACATAGTTTTCTACTATATTTGATACATAACATGAGCTATAGTTGTTCACAATTGAGTATATAATTTTACCTCCACTGTCATAAAATTAAAGATTGATTGTTTAATGTTTCTTGGTGAGACTACATTTTATTATTATTTAGTTGTAATCATTTTTGACACATTGAATGAGCTTTGGATAGATAACTAGTAATAAATAGTGAAATGAGGAAACATACAATGTGAAATCAAATGACAGCTACCCTAAGCATAAATCCCTAGGGGCATGTGCTATCCTTGGATTGTTGACATGAAATGACTAATCAAAGTTTATCTTCTCTCTCACACACACACTCTATAACTTTTAATTTAGATTTTAAGTTTGAAATTCATTTTATTATATAAATTAAAATAAAAAATTCAAAAATAGAATTATCATATAATAATTAAACTTTAATAAGACAATTATAAATTAATTTAATTCTAATATTTTTTAATTCTTATTTATAATTTTATTAAAAGACAAATAATAAAAATAAATAAAAAATTAAATATAAATAAAAAATTAAAATAGAATAAACTAAATGAAAAGTCAAAATATATCAAAATCCAAATAAATTATAAACATAATAATTTCAAAAAAATAATAATGAATAGCAAATAAAAAATTTATAATAATATTATCAAATTGATCATAAATATAGTTAAACTATTAAAAAAAGTTAAAAAAATTAAAAATAAAAATGATACTTCAAATAAAATATTAAAAATAAAAATAACCATATTAAAATCGTTAAAGATAAAATTTTAACTTTTACATTAAAAATTACAAATAACACCAAACTTAAAAAGTTAAAAATAAAATGAAACCTATTAAAAAGGTAAAAAGTCAATTCATAATTTTTAATTTTTTAATATTGAAAAAATATAATTATTAAAAACTTATTATATATATATATATATTGGCTTTCAGTTGTGTCAGTGTTTGTTCTTGATGTCAAAGTCACCATGTTAATCTATATTTCATGTTCAGCTATCTATTTCAGTCATTATTCATTTACATATGTGCTTATGGTGATGATTATTGATAGTGTGATAAAGCATGACTACATACACTCAACAAGTTCAGGATATTCATTCAGAGGCTTTGTTTTTGGTATTCATGTTTATGGTGATTCAGGATTTATATGTCACTTCATATTCAGTTTGACATTGTTCATGACTGCATCAACTTCATGATTTTGCATAATTTTGTTTTGCAGAGGTTTATGGTTATACTGGACTGACAGTGTTGATAAGGCTTGGTACAAGTTATTCAGATGGTGTTCATTGTGACAAGGCATTCATTAGCTTCTGTGATAAATGATATTGTTATCTTGACAGGACTCAGGTTGATCATGGAACAGTTGGTTTCATTTTGATAGGTTGGCCCTTCTTTATTGCACAACAAGTATATTATTTCAATTGCTCTTTATCAGGTTGATCATGAAATCATTAAAAAGATTCATTTGATTATGTCTTCATGGAATATTTTTAATGCTCTCTTTGGCACTCGAGTTTGATATTTTATTTGGCATCATTGGTATATGAGGTTACTATACACTCTTCATTTGGTTTTGTCACTCCATATCTTGATGGCTCTCTCACATTATCTTGGTGTCACTGGTTAGGACACAATGATTGAATTATATGGAGTCTTCATCCGGTTCATATATTTCAGATTGGCTTGATTTCATAATCAGCTACTAAAGGTGATCATTGTTTATCATAGTGTTAATTGCATGTGACTTGGTAAAAGTCACCTCTATGGCTCGAAGGTAATATTTATGGCAATATTATAATGTTTTTTTGGGCATTATTTTGGCTAACTTGCATTGGTAAACGACTTTGAATAAAGTCATATTTGAATCGGGCCTTATAATAGCTGATTTATTAAGCCTTAAGGCCAATAGGAGGAAAATGGAAATATTTAAATGTCACTATGAAAGTGACATGGCATCATCTCTTTGGTAATAATGTTTATTGCTATTGATGTGGTTGGCTTTTGGAAAATATTTGAAAAAAAATAATGTCTTTTTTTGTAAGGGTATCAACATGTTGATGTGAGAAAATTATAAGGTCGACATTGTGATTGCTTCTGACCGCGGATTTGGAAGCTCTATTATTGTTTGATAATTATTATGTTCTTTTGCTTTTCGATTTTAAGTCTCATTCAACTTTTGGAAAGTCTTTTTTATTGGACTCGAAAGAGTTTAGGGCATTCATTTTGATTGTTTGTCAAGTTTATGGGCTTGAAACCCTAGCCTCGCTACCGCCATGAAGGAAGTGTAACTACTATTTTTCATTAGTTTAGTTGGTTGTAACGACATTGATAGGGATAAAATCACAGTGTTAAATCATTGGATGGTATGGTTGCTAAGTTTAATGTGCTTCATTGGCTGAGGGCTCAAAGAAGGAAGAGGTTTCTCTGGTGTACCAACAGATGGGTTGGTAAATACCTCATGAAAAAATTTCATGCTCTATTTTTTCAATTTCCTTCATAATATCAGGTATTCCTACCTCTCATTATTGAATGTTTTCGAAGAGTACTCTCTCTTTGATTCAAATTTGTGCTTGGTCTAGAATTTTTTCCATCATTTGGTGTTTATTCTTATCAAAATCTATATTTAGTCTTGATGCTCGAATCAGAAAAAGGTGAAAATGGTTTACTTGTCAGAAGATAATGCATTGTTTACGATTACACTTCTTTTCTATATTGGGTATTCTGATAGCATTGGTTATTTCAGTATTCTGTGAAGTTAAGAGTTTGGTTACAAATTCTTGTAGTGATATTCTTCTATGTTTTCAGCTTGAGAAAGGTTATCTGAAACATATTATTGTCTCTCTAATTAACTTCCTCCACCTGTTACTAAACTTATTGGAGATTCTTTTGAATAGTTGAATAAGGGTACTATTGTTCTTTCAAATTGGTGCATATGTTATTATACTCTGGTAACAGATGAATCTATAGGTGCGGATTCCACTCTTCACGACCTTTGAAGGGTTCTGGCTCATTTTCCTTAAAATGCATTTTTCTATAAAATATCTTCCATAGTGTCAAAAGAAATCATTTTTTTCTTCTTGGTGTAGACTTCTTTGTATATTTGGAAATCTTGCAAAGTAACTGTCAAGGGGTTTATGTCTCATCAAAACCTTCGTTGAAGGTTCTAAAAGGTAGAATATTCATTTTGTAAAAGAGGGATATAAAGTGAGTGATCATTGTTGTTGTATAAACTGTTCTTGAAAGACAAAATTGATAACTTTTGTAAATGAAATTCTAAAAAGAGATAGTGAAAAGCTCTGTAATAAAAGTTTGAAAACATGATGCAGAGTATGATCATAAAAAAATTATTTATTTAATATTTTAAGGATTCATGTTGAATCTTTAGGGTAGTAGATAGAGAGGTATGAGTGAGAAAAAATGAAACAGAGAGATCCTCTATGTTATTGTAATTTTGTAAACTGAAAAGGGGTTGGTGCTCCTTGAAATTGGTGTTTCAAAATAAGGAGTTGGTGCTCCTTGAGATTGGTGTCTCTAAATGAGGGGTTGGTGCTCCTTGATTTGGTGCTCAAAAATTAGCCTATAAGGCATTATTAATAGTGGTTTTCAAATAAGAGCATGAAAGGCAGCATTTTAGGAGTGGTTTTTCTACCCCAGGAGAGCTTTCCACTCAGCATATCTTATGTCTCATTTTTCATTTGTGGTTTCACTACCTTAGTGTGAGAATGCTTTATTGTTCACTGTTTAGCAATTACATTTCTCATTTCAGTAAATATGAATGATTGCATTCAACTCATGAATGTACTTATCATTGAAATATTGAGAACAAATGTGTGCTATGGTTTATTTTTTGAAAAATGTTAAAATATGTTAAGAAATTCATTCACCACCCCCCCCCCCTCTCAGTGTCATTTTCACTCCAACAATATAAACAATTTTTTTTTTTTAAATAAGGGGTTCATCCTATAATGTGACAGTAAAATTGCAGGCCTTGTTGATAGGGCATCGCAGGTTCAATTCTCCCTATTCCCAATCACATGAAGGACAATATTGGCTCTTTGTTGGTGGTTGTTCAAGGACAAAAATATGAATGTAGTTTGTGGTCCCAGTCAATGGTGGTGTTCAAACCACGTGGGCCCCGTGACAGGAGCATGGAGCAGGCACTAGGCGCAAGGAGTATTGGGGAGTGGAGCCAACTGGAAGGAGGGAGGATTGGAGGAATGGACATATAAGGAGTGATTCATGGAGTGATAAGGTAGTGGAGAGATAAGGGGTGTTAAGAGGGATAAGGTGTCAAAGTGATAAGGTGTTGATTAAATGTGGTCTTGCTTAGCGCATTGGAGAGATAAGGAGCTAGAGGGATAAGGAGTTTAATTTGGAGTGATAAGGAGAGAAAAGGAAGAAGTAGAGAGACAGGAGGAAGAAAAGAAGGAAGGAGTCAACTGTAGGAGGAAAATCAAGGAGCTGTTAATACCTCGGCATGTAATCAGGGATGGGGTCCCCCATTATGACCCCACTAGTTCAAAACTCCAATCAAAAGTGATTACCGAGCAAAAAATAATATTAATTTAAATTTAAAAAGATTTAAATATATAATTTATTATTTATATATTATATTTATTATAAGAAATCTAAAAATCTAAGTTTGAAAAATTTTAAAGTAAAAAAATGTATTCTTATCCTACCTTTCCCTACTTTAAAGCTAAGATTAGATAAGAGTGTAAATTTTTCTTTAATTATATATTATATTTTTTAATATTTTAGAAAAAATTCTTGCATTTTTCTTTATAATTTTCAACCATTGCATAATAAAGAATAACTTTTAATATATTAAAATAATCATATATAATCTATCATACTTAGCTATTAATATATTACAAAAATATATTATAATATTATAATTTAAATATCTAATATATTACTCTAATTATATTATAATATCATATTACATGTTTAATATTATATATAATTATATAATTATATTAAAAATAAATAAAAATGAACATACAAATTATTTTTAATATATATATATATAATATTTTAGTATTTAAGCCCGACCGTTTTAAAGCGAGTTTGAACTACACACCTTTCAACGGAAATGTTTTTTAAAGAAATCAATTTTGGCTAAAACAAATGCTCAAGAAATTGTAGGAATGAAGGATGTTCAGAATGTTTCCCATGGACATATATGTAAGCGAAGGGAGGTGAAATCATATCCACTCCTTCCTTCTGAAAATGTTGGTGCAGAGTTTCAGCCCCTTTTTTGCCATGGGTGTGTCATCTTGTAAGTTTTATTTTTCATCCAGGTTAAATTATTTCATTGTGTTCTAGATATAACTCTTCATGTTATTTCATTTTGATTTGTTGGCTGAATTAGAGCATTGGTGTTGGGGTAATTGGTCGGCTGCATAGTCTCATTGGTTAGGTTGTGGGCCTCATTGTAACACTAAATTTTTAAAAGACAACATGGACTCAACTCTATGTTACAGTCTGTGAAACCTATAATGCATCCATGGGCAATGAGTTTATCCACGGTCTAGTTTTCTAAGCTTTAAGAATCTCCTTTTCTTTTTGTCTAGTGCTTGCTCTACATCCTATTTGCTTAACTTGACACAACCCCTTGCTTCCTTCATATCCTTAAGCATTGATGGGCTTTTGCATTTCTTGAAGATTTCTTGTAGGGTTGCAGTGGTAGTCTTTGTCCCCACATCTTGCATTTTTTTGGAAAAGAACAAGGATTCTAAGTGGTGGACTCTATCTTGTGCACTTTGGCACGTGATTTCTAGATTTTCCAAACAGAAGAATGACATAAATGTGAAAGTATCCATATTCATTACCATGTCTTAGATGCAGGTCCATCTTAAAATTTGTAAAATTATCATCATTCTTACCCAACCCATTGAGCTATTCATTTGAGTCTTGATAAATTGAACCACTAAACACATATTAGGATGGAAAACTAATAAAAATAATCTATGCTAGGTAGCTAAATCAACATTTCATAGTTGCATAAAAAAAATCACAAAAGTATTTGAAATGGCTCTCCCGCTCTTTGTTGGAACGACTATCTCGCTCACTAGTGAAACCCTCTTGCTTTCTGTGGATGGTGCACCATTGGCTTCTGGTGCGCCATTGGCTTCTAGTGCACTGTTGGATTCTAGTGCACCGTTGGATTTTGATGCATCATTGGCTTATGGTGCGCCATTGGCTTATGGTGTGTCGTCGGCTTCTCGTGTTATGTCCGCTTCTGCTAGGTCAAATTTTGTTGTTGTTGGGTCGTGTGTTGTTGGCTCGCGGGTGTCTCTACATGTTGTTGGGTCACTATTGGTGTCTCCTGATGGTTCACGACCTATTCTAGGTGGATTTGTTGCTTTTGATTTTCCTCCTTTTGGGTCTGGGTCGGATGTCCCTCTTTCATGCCTGTAACGCATTGCCACGCAACCCTAGAGGAAGATGCAACTACAACAGAAGCGTAATTTTTTTTAAAGTGTAATTAATAACAAGTAAAGTGCACTACACTTAACACATACATCCTCTAAGGGTGAAGCCACAATAGTTGTTTACAATTAAAGTGAGGAAGGAAAACTCACAAAAAATGACCCCAAGGCAAAAAAAGTGATTTTAGGGGTTCGTACGAACCTACTGTTTCGACCGAAAAAATAAGGGGTTCACTTGAACGAGGGTTTGACCGAACCCCTTTGAATCTTGGCCGCCAAAAAAAAAAATGCATAGGATAGGGGTTCGCTCGAACCCCTATGGGTTCGTACGAACACCCTTATCCCTCATCCCTCATCTGAGACACAAAAAAAGCCTAAATTTTGGCACTTCGGAGCTTGAGTTGAGGATGAAAATGGAGGAATATTCACAAACCCAACTAGAATCTGGTAGTCCTCAGAACGATCTATCCAACGAATATAGTTTTAATATGTTTTGGTTTTATTATGTATGTGTTTTTTTAGTTTTATTAAAAATAGGTTTTTCACCAAAAATCAAGCTCTTTGTTTTGCACAAGTGGAAAAATAGAAGATTATCAAAATAAAATTTTAAAAAATATGTTGCTGTTGGGTATTGATGTCCTTGATCTATTTAAAAAAAAAAATTGAATTTTGATGCATAAAGAAAAAGTTATGTTGTATACAGTCCACCTATGTCTGAATTGCAATTGGTTTGACTTCGAAACTTGATTAAGGAAAAAATATTCAATAAAAAAATATGAGACCAAATGAAAGTGCTATATATCGTAGTTACAAATCTAAATTTGAAAAAATTAGAATTTTATCCTTCATACGAAAAAAGTTAGGTTGTATACGGTGAGCGTCACTTTTTAAAAATGTTGTTTTTTGAAAAAAACCAATTTTCGTGGGAGATGGAAAAAGAAGTGCAATCTGATTCCAAAAATTTTGAAAAAAATACTTTTAGAATCTACAGACAAAATGTGATGAGATTCTAGTTTGCATCATCTTCAAATTCCTCACGGTTTAGCCGCTATAGGTGCCCGAATGTGAAGATTTAGTTAAAAATAATAATTTCAATGTCTAGTTTGGCCAAAAATTGTAAACCACTATTGTGGGATCACCCCTAAGGTATGCAACATCACTTTCATCGAGACCCATAACATACAAAATAAACTAAACCATAATATATAAGAATACTCATGAAATAAAGAATATACATCCAAAGCATTAAACACATTCCATAAGATACAAAGCACATAATAGAACCATTCAAAGATTGCATTCATTCCATAAAGCAATTACAAAGCTCATTTAGAAAATGAGGTAGTTCACACAATAGTGTTGCAATTACAAAGATACAAGATTCCTCCTCGAATACAAATGAGGAGTAGTACATATACAAAGTATCCCACTAATACAAAAGAACAAAAGATAAGGTACAAAGTAACTGGAACACACGAGCTCTCCAATTTGGAAGATCCTTCCATCACGAACATAAAGTGGGAACCCAATGGTGAAAGGTGCATGTTCCACCCAACCAAGTGGTACCCAAAGGCCCACCCCCCATGCTAGGAGATAGTAAAAGAGCTTCCTAGGAAAAACCAACAACCTCTAGACAAGCAATCACAAGACTAACTAAAAAAATACAATACTTATCATAAATGGTTACATCGCTTCCAGAGTAAAATAACCAAATACACCAACTAAACCATACAAACTATAGTCATAGGAGGAGTGTCATCACAAAGCCGCATGGGTTACCCTGGCAGACCTTCCTAGGCCCCATCCCCCATCATGAGCTGCTCCCCTATAGACAACACATGGAACTAATCCATAACCCAAGGGTAAACCAAGTGCACAAAACATGGATAATAAATCCCAATCCAAAATATGAGAGGCAACGCATCTTTGTTCGTAGTAACCAGGTGTTAACTGAATACAACCAAGTGCGCTACCCAAGGGAAATCAAAGGGCTAAACCAAAAATCACAATGACCCCCTCATAAAATAACATCATCTGGAAGACTTACATACACAACTAATGAATTTCCCCAAACAACGAGAACATAAGAAATCATAATTAAATAGGCAATTCAAGCATAGTAATTAAACTAACATTAGGATTTTCCAAATTCAATTTCCATTTAAGAACAATATACATTGCTTGAAATAAGTCGACTTAATATAATTTCCATTTATAGACAATAAGGAAATTAAATTTATCTTTTTGAGTCAAATTCCCAATTACATTTATTTAAAAATCAATTTCCTCTTTTAAAACATATCATTTTAAAATTATCCACTTTGTTTAAATCATCTTCCCAATTTTCAACTATTTAAAATAAACACTTTTTTTTTCTAAATCTTATCATTAAATCATCTACTTTGTGCAATTACATGCACCTATTTAAAATATTCATTTAAATATATATATATATATATATATATATATATATATATAATTATATAAGTATTTATATATAATTATATATATACCAATATATATTATTTAAATATTTAAAACTTAATTATAGTTTCCAAAAATAATATTAGATATATATGTATATATATGTATATAGTTTTAAATATAGTTTCCAAAATTAATATTAGATATATATATCTAAATATATACCTATATATATAATATTTAATAAATTAAAAACCATTCAAAATAATTCTTATCACAAAACAAACAAAATTGAAATATTATACATTGGCATTCAAAGGCTTCCATCGGTCTTTGTCGGTTGTCCTCACAACCGCTACCCCATATGGGTGAGTGGTCTGTGGAGGCAGCGAAACTGCCTCCATAGTGTCGGCTCCCCCATATGGGGAGTCGATTGTGGGGGTAGTGCCCCCACCTAGCCTCCCTAAAATAATTAGCATTTAAAAAAAACTTTTAAATAAAAACACGTGACCTACATGAAATCGTTGTACGGTTTGCAAATTTCGGTTTTTCAAAATAAATTTTGAGAGAAGCTTCCACAAATTACAATGCATTTAATTACATATATATATATATATATATATATATAAAAATATACATAAATAATATTAAAAAATGGTCGTTGGAGCAGAGCACAAGGGTAGCAGGTGATGGGAAGCAAAATCGTGGGCGAAGGATATAGAGAAAGAGTGGTTGTCACTTTAGGAGTGGCAAAGGCAAGGATGGAAGTCTATGAAGAATCGTGGGTCGACTTCTACTCTTGAAGTTGAGAGTAGAGGAAGAAGGAAGGTGCCCAAGGAAAGAGAAGATTGGATTTGAGAGCCTTCGAGTCCCAGAAGGGCTTTACATTGATCGTCACAGCGTGAACTATCGTGGATTTTTGGTTGGCTTTATATGAAGAGGGATTTTTCTAGGGTGAGAGGATCCATGAAAAGGAGATGGTCACCCCTAGGGTATGGGGGAGAGGCAACAAAAGGATAAACTTGGGTGAGAAGATGGAGAGGAATGGGTCCTTCAAAGGCTCTGAGGTTCCAAAAAGGGGTTTTAAGGTTGGTCCTAGATCTATAAAGCAGCAATGGATGGTGAAAAAGGGAAAGAACCAGCTCAGGAAAATCTGCATGAGAGTCATGAGGTTCATCCACCTGAGCATAAGGGGATTGGTGTTGCACAAATCATTCCAGAAATGTTGATTGAGAGTTCTAGGGTGGTTTTAGAGGAGATGGCCTTATTTGTGAAATGGTGGGGGGGCAGTTGTTCAAAGACTCGTATGAGGCAGTGGTGGTCAGAAATGTGGTAGGACACCGTGTCCATTAAGTTCTTGGAAAATAGCTTCATTTTGGTTTAGTGTAACTTTAAAGAGCTAAGATCTGAGATTCTAGAGGCCTCTCATTTATCTATGGATGGGTTTGGATTTTATTCCTTTGCATGGTCAAGACGATTTGAGCCAAAAATTCATATTATAGAGAGTATGAGGGTTTGGGTCAAGCTGGAAGATTTTCCATCGAAGTTGTGGTCCATGGAGACTCTGGAATGGATAGGTAGTGCTTTGGGGAATTTTGTTGGTATTGATGAGAAAGCCCTAAATGATGGTAATGAAAGTAGGATGAGGGTGTTAATAGAGGTGGTGTCCTAGAGCACTCTTTGGGACAATATGGAGTTGGTCATTAATGGTGAAAAATGGAGGCAAAAGTTCAAATGGAGTTGGTCGCATTGTCAAACGATAGTTTTGAGAATGTGGAATCATGAGGGTCTAAAGAATAAGGTGAGGCCCTCACAAATGGGGAAGAAGGTTTTGGATGCGAGTGAGGGATCTTTGAAGGGGAAAATGAGTCAAAGGAATGTACACCGGGAAGAAATTATGAAGGAATAGATGTTGGGGAAGGAGTCCTTTCCCTAGTTAGAGATGGGGGATCTTCCAGTAGGGTTGCAACCGACATAATCAAAAGGTGTGGAGGTCGAAGAGACTTATACTAGGAAGGAAATAGCCTCAGTACTTGACCAGGAACTGAATGATTGGGAAATGATTATGGAGGCTGGTAATGAACTAAGATCTGTGTTAGAAATTCAACAAGAGGTGGCTGAGTTGGAGAGAAAGGATGAGCAGGATCCAGTTTGGAAGGAATCAGATTGGGAAGAGGAGAAAAATATTCAATTGATTTTGTTTGGAGAGGCCCTATGGGAAGGGAATGCTAAGCTTGACGATGATGCAAAGGAGGTCATATTGGGTGAGGAGAAGGGGGTGGTATTGGAGTCGAACGAAGTAGGTTTGGGGATGAAGCAGGCTAGTGAAGAGAATAAGGTGGGTTCGAGGAGACATTTGGGGATTGTGTTGTAGGGTGAAGGGAAGGCGACTCCAGACTATGGGTAAAAGTGGAAGGTTGGGAGGAAATCAAATGAAGAGAAAAGGTCTCTAGCTGGGAAGGCGGTTGGCCAACAAAAAATAACCTAGCATCTCATATCAAGGAAGGGAGGTCCCCTTCCTAGTGGAAATGAAGGTGATAAGATAGAATTTTAGGGGCTTAAACACCCCTAACAAGTGATGTATGCTCAGGCATCTAATTGATGAGAAATTAGCAGATATAGTGTTGTTACAAGAGTCTAAGATGCGGGTGGAAGAGTTGGGTTGTTTGAAGATGGGAATGTGAGCATGGGACTTCTCGGTGGTGGATTCTCAAGGGGCTTCGGGTGGGGTCATAACAATGTGGCACTCTTGTCATGTTCAATTAGTGGAGGTAGCAACGGGAAGGTGGTGGTTGCCAAGAAAGGTTAAAATCTTGAGCTTCAATTTGGAGTTTTCTTTTGTTAATATTTATGGACATGTTAATGCGGTGCTAAAGAAAATGCTATGGCAGGAGATTGGGGATTTTCTTCAAACTCTGCAAGACTCGGTGTGCCTTTTAGGTGAAGAATTCAATGTGATCCTGAAGGTGGAAGATAAGCATGGCGGGATTGGGAGAAAGACAAAGTCATAATCTAACTTTGAGAAGTTTGTGAGCTCAAATTCATTACTGGCCATTCAACTGGTGAATGGCTCTTAAACTTGGATGAATAGGAGGTTGGGTTTTTGTGGAATAGCAGAGAAATTGGATAGGTTTTTATTCAGTGGAGATCTGACAGCTTTCTCTTTCTCTATGGAGGGTAGGATTCTTTTATTTTATGGATCTAACCATTTTTTGATTCTTTTGGAGGTGGTTGAGGACAACAAGGCCAAATGGTGTCCCTTTAGATTTGAAAAGATGTGGCTTCGGGATTCACAGCTTTAGGTGAAAGTTAAGGAGTGGTGGTAGGGATATCAGCCTTCAAGAAATGGGATTTTTGGGGTGGTAAGCAAGTTAAAATTTTTGAAGCAACAAATTTGGATCTTGAATAGAGAATGTTTCAAAAATATCTTTGAGGAAAATAAGCGTCTGGAAGAGGAGTTAGCTGATGTGAATGGAAAATTTATGTCGGTAGGTATGGATGAGACTTTGTTCTTGAAGGAAAAGGAGCTTATGAAGCAATGGGAAGAAATTTTAGCAAGGGAGGAAATTTTCTAGCGATGGAAATCAAGGGATATTTGGATCAGAGAAGGAGATAGAAACTCAAAGTTCTTCCATAATTCTGTTAGGCTGAGGCGCGAGAGGAATAGGATTTCTTGTATCCAGAGAGAAGATGGTGTTCTGGTGGAAGGTCAGGAAGCAATTTCCAAACTGGCAATTGAATACTTTCATTCGATTTTAAACAACTGTAGTGGCTCAAACCTAATACAAAAAAATAAATTTTTGAGAAGTATACCTGAGTTAGTGTCCTGTGTTCATAAAAGGAAATTGACAAGTCCTTTTTCTTTGGAGGAGGTAAGATTGGAAGTCTTTCAAATTCATCCGGACAAAGCACCAGGTCCAGATGGTTTTCCAGCTAGATTTTTCTAGGTTTTTTGGGATGTGGTAGGTGAGGAAGTAGCATTGGCATTAGAAGAATCTAGGACTTCAGGAGCATTGTTGAAGGAAATGAATTGCATTTTGTTGGATTTGATTCCAAAAAAGGATAAGCCAACCTCTCTGGATGAATTTAGAGTGATTTCCCTTTGTAACATGGTGTACAAAATCCTAGTGAAAGTGATGGCTAATCGTTTAAAGGATATTATCCCAGTCTTAATCTCAGAGGAACAGATAGTTTTGTTCCTGGGAGGTCGATTTTCAACGGAATCATTATTGCTCAAGAATCTATTCACTCTTTGCAGTCAAGTGAATGTTTAGGTATGCTAATTAAGTTAGACATTCAGAAATCATATGATATGGTTGATTGACATTTTTTGTGTAAAGTGTTGTAAGCCTTTTGTTTTGATAGATCTTGGATCTCTTGGATCTTTGAATGTATTTCTTCTCCAAAATATTTTGTGTTGGTGAATGGTGAACCATCAGGCTTTTTTGAATCCTCCAAAGGGTTACGGAAAGGAGATCTACTCTCTCCTTTCCTATATATTCTGATGGCAGAGGCGTTGGGGAGAGCTTTGTCTAGGGCTATTGAAGTTGGGGAGTTGAAGGGCATTCAATTGACAACTCAACTTATGGCGGTGTCACATCAATAGTTTGTTGATGACACCATGTTTTTCGCTTGTCCAAGTTGGCATGAGGCTAGGGGTTTGAAAGGAATTCTTAATGATTATGAGATGGCCTCTAGATAGCAAGTAAGCGAAGTGAAATCAAAGATCCTTTTTTTTAATACAGAGCCTAGGCTCTCGGCTCAGGTGGCAAAGATTTTTCATTTCAAAGTTGGCCAGCTCCCCTTGACTTATTTAGGCTTGCCAATTGATAAGGTTTTGAGGACTAGAAAGCTTTGGGATGATATGGTAAATAAGGTTAGCAATCGGTTTTCCTCCTAGAGTGGGAAGTGGTTGTCTTGGGTTGGTAGAATAACAATGTTGAAATCGGTGATTGTAGCCCTCCCAATTTATATTCTTTCTTGCTTGGCTTTACCAGGGTATAAAGTTGATCAATTGAATCAGATGATGCGATATTTTTTTGGAAATGTACCTCTGATCAGAAGAAATTTCATTTGATCTCTTGGGAAACAGTGTGTAAGTCAAAGAAGGTAGGTGGTATTGGCATTTAGGATGTTATGGTGTAGAACAAGGCTCTTGGTGTGAAGTTAGTCTGAGGTATGTATATGTGTAGTGAAGCCAAATGGGCTTGTATTCTTCAATGTAAGTATGTGAGGAGTGAGGAGGCAGATGGTATATTGCGGGAAGCAAATCTTCCCAATGGCTCTTGGGTTTGGAATTTTATCAAGGCATGTAGGCCTGTAATATTGAAGAATTTAACTTGGGACATTTTTGATGCAAGAAGAGAAAACTTCTAGGATGACTCGTGGTGTGGATACCCGAGCCTATATAGTGTGCTTTGTATAGGTAAGGGCTAAAGATTTGTTAATTTAATCTTGGGGCACTTGTATGCAGGATTATCTGGAGGAAGTAGTGGTTGATGGTTTATCGGAATTCATTTGGAAAAGGTTAGATTTTGGGCTCGTCCCAAAGGAGGAGGTATTGCTAATTCAGACATAATTGGAAAGAAGAAGAATTGTGATTCAAGCGACAAGATCATTTGGGCCAGATCCCCTTTGGGAAAATACAGTGCCAAGGAGGGTTATTTGGCACAAGTGGTAGAGGAGGCTCGTTCAAACCTTCCTCTACACTTGTGTTGGAATTTTTCTTGTCTTCTAAAGGGGTACGTTTGCATGGGTGGCAGTTAGAAGGAGAATTCTAACAGCCAACAGATTCAAAGCATTGGGATATATAGGTCCTTCGTGCTGTATCTTGTGTAAAAGATCTGAGGACGATTTGGGTCATCTCTTAGTGAGTTGTCCCTTTGCTCAAGCATGCTAGAGATGGATATGTGCTAGGTTGGGATGGAGTAGTGCCCTCCCTAATGACATTCGCTCTCTTTTTTTGGCATGGCCGATTCTGAAAAAGGATTTGTTGTATCATGAGTTGTGGGTGGCGAGTCCCTCATTGGTAATTTGGGAAATTTGGAAAGAGTGCAATCGAAGGCTATTCACAGATAAGTCAAATTTATTTCCAAATTTCATCAATAGGTTGGAGGCTGCAATTATGGAGGTAGTAAATGGGAGGGTAAGGCAAAGGAAGGAGGGGGATTGGGGCTTCTCGGAATGGAACTCTCAGATCAGGAGTGGTTAGTATGTCTTGGAGGTTCCAAAACTTGGGGTTGGTAAGGGGGGAAGGAATAAGGAGGAAAGAAGGTTGGCTAAATGGGAACCTTTGAAGGAGGGTTGGGTCAAATTGAATTTTGATGGGGCTTCCCATGGAAATCCGGGCTTAGCTGGGATAGGTTGCTACATTAGAAATGAAAAAGGGTTTTATGTTGGTGGAAAAAGCAGAGCATGTTCCAATAATGAGGAATATAGAAGCAGAATTGAGGGCTCTTATAGGAGGATTAAAGGTGTGCAGAAGCCTGAATTTGAGTAAGGTGGAGATCGAAGGGGATTCAATGGTGGTAATTCAAACTAAAGAAGGGAGGATAATCAATTGGAGGCTGCAAGAATTGGTGGAATGGGCATGTGGTTTGGCATGGAGAATCTCTGAGTTTTCAATTAGACATATTTTTAGAGAAGCAAATGTGGAGGTAGATAGGTTAGCAAATTTGGGTGCAGATGGGTCACAGGTATATCGGGTTTGGGATCTAGGAGTTAAGAGTGACTAATCTAGGCTCTTTTCCTAGCAACTGTCACAAGGTGTTGGCATATTTGGTGTCATCAGAGAATCAGGGATGACATAATGTTGGCAGGCGCAATCGAAGGATGTGTTGGATGATGACAGATATTTTAGGCTGAAGTAGGAGATAGCTCAACATTGGCTAGTCATGCAGTTGTTTAATGTGGCCAGGTTGTGGAAGGACGAAGGGATTTTAGAATGGTGGTGATGGGATGTTTGGTCATGGAGGCTATTTAAGAGTTCTCTAGGCACTCAAAAGACATTATTCTTTGGCGGAGGTGATGGAAATGTCGATCAACCTCCCGTCAGGCAGGAAGCTATGGGACTTTTACGACTGAATTCTCCATGGGAGGTTGAAGTCAATAATTAAAGTCTAGGATGAATTGGTGCTAGAAGTTGTGGAGGTTTTATTGGGTGAGGAATTTATGACTACAACGGAGCATTGGCAGATGAATGTGGATATCACAGCTAGGTTGCTAGCTTCACTCCTAGACTTGTGTGCTTCGCAGGCCATGGCACTATTAATTATGAAACACTTAGTGTGGGAGAACTTGTTGGAGGTATCATGGACATCATTATCATGGAAGAGCTAGGAATTGGGGTCCCTCAACCTCGTGACCTGCAACGGGCATTGGTTCCTAGGGAGAGGATATGCCTGTATCCATTTATTTTGGATGTCAAGGGTGAAGATTTGCTGAGACATCGAGCTAGGGCACAGTGTGGTTTCATTTTCATCAAACATTTTCTCCATTTGGAACCGTCTACAGGTGTGGACTAGAGGCTTTTGTTCAGATATTTTTTGGTGGTTGATGGTATGGTTAGGATTGATTAACGATGTCGTCCCATTTTGATGGCTTTAATGCCAAGAGTGTGTGGGTGTGGTGGTTGTGGGATGGCTTTTGGGGGTTTTTTGTATCGACCATGGTGGTAGTGTAAGACCCCTCCATCTTGCTCTTTTGATCGAATAGTGTTCTGTTTGGTTAGGCCTTATTTTCTGTTAGTACTTTGACTGTGGTACTCGACTACTGTTTGATCACTATCTATATCGTGATGTGGTTTTGGATTTTGATGTGATGATACTTTATTTAGATGTTATCATTATGACATGTTCTGAATTAGCATAAGTGGATATTCGAATTAATGAGGTATTATGCTTTGGATTAAATGATTATGTTAGATTTGTCAGTTAGTAATATTGTATTGGTGAAGGGGACAGGATCACATCACTCGCTTGTGAGTGCCCTACGATTTTGTGATTTCCTCTTCACGGTGTGTTTTAATTATGACATATATATGTATGAGGATATACTCTTTGTTCGCAGGTTGATAGGTACATGACATCGACTCCACCTGGTTTCATAGGTTTGAGCATGTCCAATGCCCAACGGTATTCGATTGGGAGATAGTAGCTAGGTTTTCTGTGCCAAGTCATCACCCTAGTCATATTGTGTTGTCGGTCTTAGTCTGGTTCAATTGCGTCATTATTGTTCAATTTGTTTGGTTGCAGTTTAAATTCCAAGTTAGGAAATGGTATTTAATTGCATTATGTATTTAAGATGTTGATTAAATTAATCGGGTTATAACGTTAGAAATATGATTCAATTAATTAATTATTTTAATTTAATTAATAAATAATTTAATCGTGGATTAGATTATTTTATTAATTAATTAAATTGATTATGTTTAAATTAGATAAGTATTTCATTGTGAAATTATGGATTTAATGTTGGAAATTGAAAATAAAAGGAAAAGGTTTGAAATGTTATTTTAGAAATTTTTAAATTCAAAATTTGAGAATTAGAAGATATTTGTTATTCTGTTTTCAGAAATTTATGAGGGTTGGTGCTTAGATATTTTCTGAAAATTTTCTTTATTATTTGGATTTTGAATGAGTTTTGAGGAGGTTGGACAAATTGGAAAATAGAGAAGGGAAGCGGATTTTTCTGTTGGGGGGTTTGGATTGAAACTATGAAGGAACTCTGTTGATTTGCTTGAAAGGACTGAAATCTCTGAAGGAATTCTTACACCATTTGGCAGCTCCTCAAACTTCTGGAATCAGGTTTCTTTCATTTATTAAATTAGCTCTTTAGAATGGATTCATAATTTTAGCATGTTGTGTGAAGGCATTCAAAACCTCTGTTTGGTTTGCAAATGAAACCCATTTTAAATCTTGCTTTTAAATTTGAAGAAAAACCTTTGTTTGAAAATAAATTTCTCCATGGAAAATTGTTGGTGTTCTTGGCTGGAAATGATCTTTCAAACATTATTTTCTCAATATGTTGTGCAAATTCCTTTGTGGATTTTAATATATATATATATATATGTTGGTTTATATACAAACATATATATATAATAGATATATATTATATAAAAATGTGATGTTGTTTATTATTTTTCAAAGACCGAACCCTGCAAGTTTCGGATTTAAAAATCTGCAGAGATTTGTTTCGAATTTTTTTATTCAAAATTAATAAAATAAAACTTTTGGGGAGGGTTGGGGGCTCACCTCCCCGCTGCACCCCCATGGGAGATGCATGGGGAGGGAGCCACGCCCAGCGCAGTACCCCGCGGCTGCCAACTGTGGGTCGGCTGCATACACAGCCGACACCCACAGTTGGGTCGGTGGTGTTTGCACTGCCACGCCCAACTGTGGGGGCCGACTATGGATACAACCGGCACCCACCTTAAGGCCGCCGCCCCACCAAACCTCCACCGCCCCAATCCCCAATCCCCATCCCTAGCAGAAACCGCAGCCGAAAAGGCCCGCAGCCCAAGGAAACCTAAGCAGGCGGCCAATAATGCACACGGCCCGAGAAAACATGGTTTGACCTTTTTAAGGTCGGTTTTGCTAAATATTAAAACATATTTAATATTTTAATATTATAGATTTATAATATTAAAATATGATTCATATTTTAATATTATATTTTTATAAATATTAAAATATTATTTTTGAAAATAAGGTTAATAATATAATATGTAATATTATATTATTTAGTTTTTTTAAAATAAATATATATATATATATTATTTTAATATCTATATATATATATATATATATTTGTTTAGTTGTGCTATAAATTTAACATGTATAGACAAATGTTGAATTTCAAATGGCATGATTTAAGTCAAATTGAGAAAATGGGAAAACATGTTAACGCTAGTAAATCATTGGTTGATTTTAAAATATTATTTTTAAAAAAAAGAGAAGTGATTATGATTTAAATTTTTATTGAGGAAATGGAAGTATGGTAAACTTAGTTGAACCATTGTTTTGACTTTAAAATATTATTTTAAAAGAGAATAGTTTTGATTTAAATAATACGTTTTCGAGTCGAGTCAATTATTTTTAAATGGCTATATTGAAACAAGGAAACAATAATTATTTTAAAGCAACGTATTTGTTTTATATGCTGAACTGGTTAATTTTCATTATTTAAATGCAAGTAGGGAAATTAGATAAATATTGTTAATTTCTCCCTTATCTAAAAAGGCGTATTTATAATTTAGTTTTGTTGATGCAATAAATTACTGAATGTAATGAAGAAATGGATTTAGAATATCCAAAGGTAGTTTCTTTCAATTGCCTTCAGTGAACATTTCTTTTGTGTTCTTGTTTGGGGAAGTGGGTTAAAAGTGTCTTGAATATGTAAGTCTTCCAGAAAACCCTAGAGGTTGGGGGTTGTCGTTTGTTATGTCAACCCGTTGTGAGTTCCCTTGGGTAGCGCATGGTGTCGGGCCAATGTTTAACCCGGTTTCCACAAACGAGGATGTTTTGTACCTCCTATGGAAGGAGTGGATTATGTGAGTTTGTGCCTCCTTGTAAGGAGTGGCTTGTTATCCTGTTACCTCCAGTGTTTGGAGAAGGTTTTATCTTATGTTGCCTCCTTGTAAGGCGTGGTCGTGATATCTTGTTTGTTTGCACTATGTACCCTTGGTGTATGGTCGAAAATGTGTGTTGTCAAGTAGAAGAGTGGCTTCCATTTGGGGCTAGAGCCTGGAAGAGGTAAGATTGGGTAGCCTTCGGAAGTGGTTTAATCAAGTGATAACTAAAACAAAACTTAGAAGATTAGGTGGTACTTCTCATTAATCAAGATAATTATACCTCACTCATGGACCCAAGTGCTCGGTTACGCTTGGGATGGGTGGGAAGGTTGGGAACGGCACGGTCATCTATCTTGTCTGTACGAAAGGTATTTGATTCCGCATTAGTAAGTATGAGGTCCGGGGATCGGTTTGAGGCCACCATCCTGACGATCCATAGTGGGTAACTCATGACGAGCTATGCGATGACACTTTGTCTAGGACAACAATTGGTACTTATTTATTGTGGGTATGGTTCCTTAACATACCTGATGTGACCATAGTTGGTATTCGATTATTATTTGTATGGTTCTCTTAACATACTTGATCCGCTTTATATCTGGAAGCAATGTGACCATGTTAGAGTTGTACTTATGTGGTACTAGAGTTGTACTTGAGTTGTACTTGTGATGTACTTGTGTTGTACTTGTGAGGTACATGTGATTGGTTGTTTTAGTTTGGTTCAGTTTTGTGTTAGTCTGTGCCTAGAGGTAGATGTCCTTGGCTAGGATTCCTTGTTACTATCTCCTAGCACGGGGGGTGGGCCTTTGGGTTCCACTTGGTTGGGTGGCGTGCACCTAAATCCATTGGGTTCTTTCTTCATGTTCGTGTGGACGAGACTTCTAGTTGAAGAGCTCATGGGATTCAGTCCCAGTTCTTGCTTTATTTCATTTTAATTGTACTTGGAATTTATTACCCCTCATTTGTTATCGAGGTGGACATTGTAATTGTAACCTTATTTATTGAACTTGCCTCATTCAAGGAATGAGTGATGTAATCTCTTTATCAAATTATTGCTATTTAAGATCATTTTGTAACTATTATGGTGGATGTAATTTATCTTGTTGGAATGTATGTGTTTCTAATATGTTAAGTAAATGGATGTTACGGATTCATTTATGTTGTTAGTGTGTTTATAAGTAATCTCAGTCTCGTAACCTTAGAGGATGTTTGCAATGGGAAGTGAACTTGCATGGTAATTGCACTTAAACAAAAAAAAAAAAAAGCCAGTTTAAGTAGTTGTTTGCAACTTCCTCTAGGGTTGTGTGGCGGGGTGTTACAGGTAGTTTGGATGTTGGTCGAGTAGGCAAGGGGTTGGTTAGGTTTTTTCTACTATGGGGAATGGACAAATGAAAATATTGTAATATCTTTTTTTTATTAATATAATGAAAAAATTTATGGATAAAAAAAATAGATATAAATAAATAAATTGGCTGCTTCAGATGAACAATTTTTACAAGATTTTCTATTGGTGAAGTTTTACACAATTTTCCAGAAAAGTTAATTTTACAAAAAAAATCTACAGAAGGATGTTTTCATTTTTTTAACCAGAGGTTTTCAATTTCCCAGCCAAATTAAACTAATTGTAGAAAAACAAAATAAAACAAGAATCTTCTACAGGAAGATCTTTTCCAAACCCCAAACGAGACTTTCCACAAATTGACAAGAATATTTTAAATCCATTCCTCTAGAGATTTCTCAAATCTTCTATTGTTTTCCTTCAGGAATTTCTTTAGTTTAAAAATAATTTCCTACAGAGGCTCTAAAGCTTTCCTTAAAATTTTCCAATTTCAAAACAAACAAAAACTTAAAACAATTTTTATAGAAGCTCTAAGCTTTTACGACAATTTCCAGACACGACAATCTTTCAAATCACAAAGTATATTAAAAGCTTCAAAACAAATAGCATATTTTTCTTGCATAGACAATCTTTAAAATTTTCAAAGTATAATAAAGCTTCTAAACCAATAACATATTTTCTTTTATAGGAAATCTTTTCCAAAACAACAATTTACTCTAATAGCCTTTCCAAATTGAAATTAAACAAAATGATTAAAGAACTTGTTTCCAGACGCTTGAGGAAATGATCTTTGAAGTAGAGCTTCACCTTCAACTTCCTATTAACCAAAGCTTCTCCCAATTATTTCACTTTTCCAGAAAGATCAAAACAAAACCAGAGCCAAAGTTTTCCCAAAATTATCTTTCCCCAAATTTTTAACAACCATTTTCAATAACCTCCCCAAAATATCTTCTCTCCTTTCGTGAAGTAGCCTCTTTCCTTTTTTAGTTAAAGCAAATACTCTCTCTAAGAAATAATTTCCCAACAACCGTGTTTTAAATTTTCCGAACACATGTCAAAAATCAAATATCTTCTCAACCATTTCATAGATAATCCCTCTAGATATTTTCTAGATACTTATGCCTTTTAACAATTCAAAATCACATAGTATTTTCTAATTTAAATTTAATCTAATTAATTTAATCACTTTATAAAGTAAATTTAATCTCAAAGATTAAATCACTTTATAAAATAAATTTAATTTAATTAATTAAATTAAATACAGAGCTTCTAACACAATAATCAAGATTAATTAAATAATCACTTAAAACATTAATTTCCCATAAAACATACCTTGCAACATAAATAAACATCAAGGCAATAAAGGGACAACATGACATCAAAGCATAACCAAAACAAGACTGACGACACACTGTGGCTAGGGTTGTGGCTTGACAAGGAAACCCAGTTACTATCTCCCAATCAACTAACCATTGGGAAATGGACACACGAAAACCTATGAATTCAGGTGGATTCAATGTCTTGTACTTACAATCCTGCAATCAAATCATATGTTGAACATGTATATATATCATAAGCAATCACACCATGAAGAGAGAATTGTGGAATTGCAAGGCGCTCACAAGTGAGTGATGCAATCTCGTTCCCTTCACCAATACAATGTCACATCAAACTAATGAACTAAATTCTCAATAAATATAGATGAGCATATATCAATATCAACTAAAATAAACAACTATGCTAATCAGAAAGCATGTCATAAACAATAATCATCCATAAAGTGCACCATCGTATCTAAATATAAAAACCATCATCACTCCAAAGCCAACGATCAAATAACAATAAAAAAATACCATGGTCTATCAAAGTAAAAGCATGGTCTAAAGACAAGCAAATCAGAATAAAACATTGTCTGAAAGTATGAGAAAATCAAGTTTGGGTTGGATGACCCTCTTCCGTTCCTAGCTTCGCAGGTCCTTTGCTAAGGTGGTTGGTTCTAGTGGTAAAATTCCTTCTTCTTCTCTTCCCTCTTTTAAGGGTAAAACCTTACGGTGCTCTACTTATGCCCCTACTGTTATTTGTGGGTAGGAGGTGATGGATAAAGAAGATTATTTCTCTTGGTCTGCTCTTATTTGTAGATTTAATGGTTTATGGCCTTCTCTCCCAAATCTGCACAAATGGGTTTTGGAGTCTTGGAGGAATATTGTTGAGGATAGGATTGAACTCTATACTTCAGCTAGGGGTTTATTTGTGACTAATTTTCAATCTAAGAAGGATAGGGCTCAGGTGTTGGAAGGGGGTGTTTGGCTATGAGGAAAGCACTCACTTTCTCTTCGGCCTTGGTTCCCTTCTTTCAACCATCTTTCTGAATCTATTAGTGTTATTCCTACCTGGGTTAGAGTTCCTAACCTACCTCTTTAGTTTTGGACTCCTTCTTGCTTTGATTCTATTGGGAATGATATTGGTAGGTTTGTTATGGTTGATTCATCTTCTCTTATCTATGATCATCCTACTTTCGCCTACATTCTTGTGGATGTTGATACCTCAAAAGATTTACTTGGGGAGGTTATTTTGATGGTGGGGACTAGACCATGGTCTTAGATTCTTGATTATGAGGGTCTTCCTTTCTGTTACAGGAAAATTTTTTCTACATGTCATTTGGTTGTTGACTGTCAGAAATCTCGCTGAAGCCATGCTACTTGGTGGAAAGATGCTCTTCATGAGCATCTTACTATGGGTGAATCTAGTGACAATTCTGGGGATGATGACTTGGCCCCTAATGTCATGGCTTCTTCTGTTTATGGTTCCTAGTTTCCATCTATTGTTGTTGTTGTTGCTGTTGGGTCTCCTACAATTGTTGTTGGTTTTCAAACTATTATTGCTAGTGGTATTGGTGGTTTTGATGTAGTTTTTGGTTCATCAACAGTTGCTACTAATGTGGTTGGTTTGTCCATAGTTGTTGTTGCGAATAGTGGGGTTGTTGCTGATGATTTTTCTATTGTTAATGGGATTGTTTGTTTATCTGTAGCTCTTGTTACTATTGTTGGTTGTGGGAGTGACACTCTTGGTTCTTTTCCTCTTTTTCCTTTGGTGGCTTGTCCTTCGACGTCCCCTTGCTCTATTCCTTTGGAGGATGACCTTTCTTGGATGGTTGTACAAAGAAGGAAGAGAGGTCTCCCTAAGTATAATCTTTCCTCTCAATCCCTTGTTAAATTTGTTCATGGTGATCAGAAGGTTGCACGTGTGGTTTAGCTATGCTTTTCCCACTATTGCTTGAGGTTGTTTGGTTGTTGGTCTTCTTTTTTATCTTTGGAGCAATTGTTTGTATCTTTTTCATTTTTTGGGTGTTTGGATGTTGCTAACAGTCTAGTGTTGTATCTTTTGAGCAGCATTTTGTGTCTAAAGTTGTAAAGGGTTTCAGGTCCCTTCAAAACCTATTTTTCCCATATAATCAAAAAAATTCATAGTTGCAAAGTATTAGGACAACTTGAGAGTAGTGAAGTATAGGGCTATGTAACTAGAAATATTGTCTTTAGTTATTAAACATGTTTAACCTTATCTTTTTTGAGATTGATTTCAAATTTACATAGTTTTCTACTATATTTGATACATAACATGAGCTATAGTCATTTACAATTGAGTATATACTTTTACCTCAATCACTGTGATAAAATTAAAGTTTAAGATTGATTGTTTAATATTTCTTGGTGAGACTACATGTTATTGTTATTTAGTTGTAATCATTTTCGACACATTGAATATTGACCTTTGGATAGATAACTAGTAATCAATAGTGAAATGAGGAAACATACAATGTGAAATCAAATCACAAGCTACCCTAAGCATAAATCCCTAGGGGCATGGGCTATCCTTGGATTGTTGACATGAAATGACTAATCAAAGTTTATCTTCTCTCTCACACACACACTCTATAACTTTTAATTTAGATTTTAAGTTTGAAATTCATTTTATTATATAAATTAAAATAAAAAATTCAAAAATAGAATTATCATAAAATAATTAAACTTTAATAAGGCATAATTATAAATTAATTTCATTCTAATATTTTTTAATTCTTATTTGTAATTTTATAAAAAGACAAATAATAAAAATAAATTTCAAACTTAAATATAAATAAAAAATTAAAATAAAATAAACTAAATGCAAAGTCAAAATATATCAAAATTGAAATAAGTTATAAACATAATAATTTGAAAAAATTAATAATGAATAGAAAATAAAAAAATTATTATAATATTATTAAATTGACCATAAATATAGATAAATTATTAAATAAGTTAAAAAAATTAAAAATAAAAATGATACTTCAAATAAAATATTAAAAATAAACCATATTAAAAAATTTAAAGATAAAATTTTAACTTTTACATTAAAAATTAGAAGTAACACCAAACTTATAAAGTTAAAAATAAAATGAAACCTATTAAAAAGATAAAAAGTTAATTCATAATTTTTATTTTTTTAATATTGAAAAAACAATTATATTTATTAAAACTTATTATATATAAAAAAAATTTATTAAAATAAATTTAAATCTAAATTTAAAAAGATTAAAATATATAATTTATTATTTATATATTATAAGAAATCTAAAAATGTAAGTTTGAAAAAATTTAAAGAAAAAAAATGCATTCCTGTCCTACCTTTCCCTATTTAAAGCTAAGATTGGAGAAGAGTATAATTTTTTCTTTAATTATATTATATTTTTTAATATTTTAGAAAATTTGACATCAGATCATTTCAATCGTCTTGCATCCTTGTAATTTTCAACCATTGCGTAATAAAGAATAACTTTTAATATATAAAAATAATCATATATAATCTATTAGTACTTAGCTATTAATACATTATAATAGTATAATTTTAATATCTAATATATTACTATAATTATCTTATAATATCATATTACATGTAATATTATATAATAATATAATTATATTAAAAAATAAATAAAAGTAAACATGCAGATTATTTTTAATATATGTATATATCTATATATATAATATTTTAGTATTTAAGTCTGATCATTTTAAAGCGAGTTTGAACTACACGCCTTTCTACAAAAATGTTATTTTAAAGAAATCAATTTTGGCTAAAACAAATGCCCAAGAAATTGTAGGAATGAAGGATGTTCAGAATATCTATTGTATACACCTAAAAATGGTCTGGAGCATCCAATTAATTAAATATAAATTATTTGATTAATTATCCTAATTTCTTCTACTATCAAATAAATAGAAATATTTATTTATATAGTTCACATTTAAATTCATCTTAATTAAATAAACAAAATTAAATACTTTGTTCGATTTAATTATCAAATCCTTATTTCAATCTATCACACCAATCTTAAATTAATTAAATAAAGATCAAACGCTTTATTAATTGCCATATTCTTCTGTTTAATTTAATAAACAACTTCTATAGTTCATTTTATTAAATTATTTATCTCCCTTTTGCTAATTTAAATAAATCAAAAATATTTGAATAAAGGCATAAGGAATATTCCATCTATATTTCCTCAAAAATGAATTAGATATCCTATGTCTACTTTATGTCTAAAATATGTCACGATTAATGCTTTGAAACTTCATGGAAAGTTTTGGAGACAAATTAGAGATAAATTCCAAAATCTTCTCTCAATCCTCCTCCATCAATCTTTCCTCTTCTCTTGCCTGGTGTTTTCATGGGTAGAGACAATCACCAAAATTCTCTCAATCTCCTCCATCTTTCACCATTCAATCCTCCAGATTGAATCCAAGCCTCTCAATGCCTTCCTTGTGCATTTCTACAGCCAGGAATTCAATAAATAAAGCCTCATTGAACCAAGAAAAGGATCCAAATAATCTAACTTATGCACTCTTACTCTACAGGAATTCAAGCATCAAGCATCAAGCCATCAAGCATGCAACAATCAAGCTTTCATATCATGGTTGCCTCCTGTAGCTGCATTTATCTGTTTCCATGTCAATTCATGCTAGTTTAGTTTCTTTATCATCTAGTATTATCACATTAAGCTCCATATCATTACTTTAGCATCCATCTCGTTCTTTGAATTGTCATTTTAACAATCATAGTGCACTTACAATCTGAGAGCCATTTTGATTTAATAAATCTTTGGAGATAGAGAACAATATGACGCTTTCAGTAGATTATTGCTTTGACTTGATTCATTTAGCTTTGTCTTTGATATAATGTTGTATTAAGAAGTGTTTTGTGCTTTACACCTAATTCACCACTTACAATTTGGCGCCCACCGTGGGGCATTAACCCCAATTTTATCAATTTTTCTCGAAAGTGTCACGCAAGTTCCCGACGTGTTTTGTTTTAGCACTTTCGTCAAATACTATAGCGCTTTTGTGGAAAACTACAATGCTTTTGTGCTCTGTTTCAGCGCTTCCGTGTTACTACAGTGCATCCGTCAAAAATTTCATTGCTTCCATGTCTTGTTTTGGCGCATCGGTGATTTAGCACTTCTGTGTCAAAATTCAGCGCTTCGGTGGACTGTTCCAGCGCTTTTGTAAAAATAGTCTGGATCCGACGCGATCGTGGCCAAATTTTAATTTTTTTCACAGTTGGACTAAAATTTATCAATCCCAGGATAGTCACTTCTGGTTTCTAAAAATTATCAATCCTAGGATAGTCACTTCTTGGTTTCTAAAATGTATCAATCCTAGGGTAGCCACTTTTTGTTTTCTTAAAAGAAAATTTATCAATCCTAGGATAGTCATCACATCTTTACAATGCAAGTTAAAAAGAACAACATGATTTATGTGAAGCAACACCTTCACATAGATTAGAAAATTTCTTTTTGGGCTTAAAACAGAACAACTTATATGATGTGCTTGTGGTGATTAGTCTTATGCTCTCCCCTTAACTGGGTGATCAAAGTGTCAGATTCACTTTTTACTTCATGCTATTTACGCTTTGTTAAATCCTTTAGAAGGCCTGCCGTAGTGGGAAAAAATACTCACCCTACGGGAACGACCTAAGTGGGAACGCCTAAAGCCAAGGATTCCAACCCACTATAATAAAAATGAAAGTTGTTGATGAAAGTCCAACTTGATGGTAGTGAGAAAGATAACCATCCCCAAAATATTTGTTCTAAAGATTGGGAGGTCTCCTAAGGGAATTTATCTATTTGCCGCACCGCACGGAAGCCATATCTACAGACCATAGAGTAGTTTCTCGTCGAGTTAGTATCCATACATTGTCATACTCACGGTGCAAGGGGAGGGAAGAATCTACCCCCAAGACACTCACCATATAATTGCCAAGGACCGTTTGCTCAGAGGATGAGAAATCCAACTCTGAGTACGCACCTGGAAATGACAAAAATACGAGCGCCCTCTAGGGGGTGACACGGCTATGTGCGTCAACGCAATTCAAGATGTGGGTTGTGATTATAATGATGACCTACTTGTCCTTAAGTGTGAGTTTGTTTGATTTGTGTACAATTGTCAAAACAACCTATCAAAATCAATAAGAACCATTCGTGGTTCTTGAACATACATGATCTATTCAGTTTAAAACAATTATTCAAAATTGCTTGTTGTGTTTTCACAAAAATCATTAAAATCAGATTAAAGATCATCCTGAAAGCAACAAAGACAAGTTAGATCAAAAACTCCATGCTTCGAAAGTGGAAGTCCACCACATTTGTCAAGAGAAAAATTAAAATTATAAACCCAAGGAACCTATTAGTTATCGAAACAAATTAAGAAGACAACGTTTTTTATATCAAAATCGGAAACTCTTTTTACAACATAGAACATTCATCCACAAATATCACAATTTTGCTAGGGGCCACACTTTAGATTACGCATTAGAACCACTCTATTCATGAGCCTTCTTCCAAAGAAGAGCTCTCACACAGTATCACAACCGGAGTCAACATATACATCATTCTTATCTTCCACAATCCATGATACAGTATGCCACAAGGCCATATCAAATTTTACAATAGAGAGTCTTAAAAGTCTTGTTTTTAGCACTCTGGAAAACCTGTTTCAGCGCTTCAAGTCACTGTTTTAGCGCTTTTGTGAAATAGCGCTTTCGAGCATTGTTTTAGCGCTTACAGTCTTTATTTTAGCGCTTATGTCAAAACAACGCTTCCATCACTTTCTACAATGCTTTCAAACACAGTTTTAGCACTTTTGTCAAGGTAGCGCTTATGTCGCCTATCTCAGTGCTTCAAGACTCTGTTCTAGCACTTTTGTACTTTGTTTTAGCGCTTTTAAAATAGAGAGTTCAAAAATCTCACCAGTCAGTTTGTCTATCATTTTATCCATAATTTTTACCAGAACACAAGTTTTTTTTTTATCAGAATCACTGTCTAGAGACCGAAATCATAAAGGTTTATACAAATTTCCAATCTTATCAATTGAAACAAGATGCAAATCAAAAGTGTCAAATCAAAATACACAATCGATTACTACATTGAAGTTTCATCATCAGGATACTATCATCCTTTATCACGAAACCAAGTATAGTGATCAGATTTTTTACATAGTCTCATCAATAAGATCAGTCATCTTATTCGACTTTTGTTAAAATTTCATTTGACATTTTTTCAACATAGAAGGTCAACATTTCGGAAGAAACTGTAAAAATTTGTATGCCAATCTTCACTAGGTCCCAAAAACAGAGATTCTTAGAACAAGAACTTGAAACATCCCAAACAATGGCAGAAGAAAATCCTTGGAACAATTTGAACCGAAATGATAAGAACAAAATAACTCCAGAGGATATTCAGGCAGCTCAACAAGACCCCAAGCTCCATATATTTATGGAAAAGATCTTAGAAAAAGATATGGAGAAGTATGTTTTGATGTTGGCTAAATCAAGTGCCAAAATTCCCAAGGATTTCGACGTAAATCGTTTGAAGGAAGCACCTGAAACAAGTGAGACTGAAATACTGCAACCAAAACAAACAATAGATCCAGTTGTTGCTTTGACATCCCAAATGCAACTATTACAACAATAGATACAGGATATGACGAAAGGGAGTACCAAAAGATATGTGATACAGAACATTTGTCCTTATCCTTTCGACGCAAAAATCAGACTAATACCTTTTCCAAGACACTATGAATTCCCAAAGTACGATAAGTACAATGGAAGAATGGATCCGATAGATCATATCTGGGAATTCAAAACAATGAGCCTTGAGTTTTCCCAAGAGGAAACTTACTTAATGAGGTTATTCCCAAGAAGTTTGGGAGGTGCATGTATGGAAAGGTTCTCAAAACTACAACCAAGTATCAGGAGTTTTGAGGAACTTGTCAACAAGTTCATCTCCCAATACTCATTCAACATCCAACATGATGTTACAATAAAATATCTTTACAACTTAAAACAAAACAAAGGGGAGACGTTCTTGTCTTTTTTGCAAAGATGTCGATGAATGTTCGCTAGATATCCTCGATCCATTCCTGAGGAAGAAAAAATGGAGTTGTTCATTGAAAACTTGACGGAGGAAATGAGTTATAGGCTAGAATTGCAATGCCCTCCCACATTCAAAAAAGTAATAGAAAACGGTCTTAAAATTGAGGAAGCATTAGTCAAAAGAGGATTTATCAAGCATTTCAACGATAAAACGAATAACACAAATAACTACTCCAATCAATACTCAAGCAGTGATAAACCAAAAATTTGGAAAAAGAATCGAAACACAACTACAAATGAAATAACAAATGATTCCCAAAATATCAAACCATTTTTTAACTTGACAGAATCTACTTCAAAGAATCAAAACAATGATCAAATTGTCAAGTCAAATGTCATACAAAACAACGAGATCGTAAAAACACAGTCATATCAAAAACCATCAAATCAGCATAAGTTCACACCTTTAGGCCAAACAATAGAATCAACAATGAAAGAATTAGTCGCTAGTGGCCTTATCACTGCACAGGAAGCCTGATTTTGGGATCCAAAGGTCAAACCACCATGGTGGAATGACGCAGATTATTGCATCTTCCATAATAACAAAGGTCACAAAACCAACGATTGTATGGAGTTGAAGCACGCAATACAAGACTTGATCGACAACAATAAAGCATATGTGGAAACACCCCAAAACAATAATGATCATTCGGCCTTCAAAGAGCCTTTGCCAAACTATGACAAAGGAGCATCATCATCCTCAAACAACAAAGGTGAAAACATCAATCATGTCTATGACAAAACAATCCTTTGTTTATATGAAGTAGAGAGTAATCATGTAGTTGGTCACGACATTAGCAAACCCAAAATCAACAACACTACCCCTTTGGATTTGCTCCCAAGCATACAAAATTCTGAAAATCAAATCAATGTCTTAAAAATTAGAGACCGTCAGGAACATCAACCAGCAAATGTAATGACTAGGGGGCAATCTAAGGTGATGTTAAAAGGAGTTGGGTCTACGCATGTAGTTCCACTGCCATCTCATTATAACATTGTCGATCAACTGCAAAACATTCCCACACATATATCGATACTAGAACTCCTTAAATTATCACCATCACATAAGGAGGTTCTAGAACAAGCACTAGTAGCCACTATGGTACCAACGAATCTAAATGTTTGCCAGTTCCAAGCTATGGTGGGGCATTTGACTACACCGCATTATCTATCATTCTCCGAATAGGATGATGTCTCACTAAACCATCCCCATAATATTGCACTCCATATTGAAGTCTTAATCCACAATCATCGCGTCAAGAGAGTCTTAATAGATGGGGGAGTTGATTTGAACATTTGCACTCTCAAGTTAATTCGTGCACTAGGGTATTCAGATGATGCTATTGATGCTCGAAGGAAAATGACTATCAAAGCATATGATGAGGAAGAAAGATCGTCTAAGGGATTAATTGTGTTACCCATTCAAGTGGGGCCAATGATGAAACATATAGCATGTCAAGTGTTGGAAAGAGAGTTAACATACAACATTATCTTAGGATGACCATGGATCCATGAAATGCAGGTTGTACCTTCAACATATCATCAATGTTTGAAGTTCCCAATAAATGGACAGGAGGTGACTATATCTATTGATTACAATCATCCTCAACATTGTGACACAATTAGAATCTCCCAAGATACCTTGGTGCCTCACAACAAGGAAGCATCCAGTTCAAGATCATCCAACGAAGAAAAACGTCCAAGTATTATCACCAAGCGGGTAGAGAAGAAGGGTAAAGAAAAAGAAACAAGTCCTGTTGAAACTCAATCAACAGATAATCCGGATCAGCCAACTTCTTTATCACAAAAAATTCAAAAGCAAGTCCAACTGACCGATAACGGAATGGGAACATATTCTATGGAGCAATCGCTTAACCGATCATAGTTAATGCCATCTCCTAAGACATATGGTCAACCATCTATGATAAAACCTCAAACATCATTACCAGCCACAGTTCTTCAAGAAAGGTTTGTCAAAAAGGGTACCATAGAGGATGAAACAAACAACAAAGCGATCCTGGATTGGCTCTACAAAGATGAGGAAACCTCTACATCAAATACCAGTATCAAAAATGTCAACATTAACACCGAAAAATATGGAAAAGGAAAAACTATTTTAGTAAAAATGGGGTATGAAGGACAAGGACCTGTTGGATTAAGAAAGGAAGGAATCATAGAGACTATTCAACCCCTCGCTCTCCAATCAAAAGAGAAGACAGGATTGGGATACTTTGAAGAAGATAAAAAGGAGATGACAAGGAAAGTTGTAGAAAGAATCCTTCAGCTTAGAGATAGCTCTGAAACAGATTCAAATGAATATGAGTGGGATTTATGCTTTGATATATCTTGCACTGATATTCAAATTGATGTAATACAAAAATATGCACCTACGCACGAGGAGGGACAAAGTTCTGGGTCTAGACCATTTGTGGCAGGGTCACTAAATATTGATGATTCAAGTGGGGACGATCAGACCTCGAGTGAGCTAGACAATCTGGAAGAAAGTAACATCATGGACCTCGATATCCCAATAAACAACTATGATGAAATGGCTGTCCAAACCCTTACATCCATCAACTTAAATGAATCCAATGACCTCATTCCATTAATCCATCTTGAACTAATTGACTAGGAACCTAGCGAACCCCTAACTGTGCCAAGATTTGCAAACGATCACGCCATCATAAATTTCATATGTCATACCAAACCTGGTACAATTTTTTCCTATAATACTCATAACAACATGACTTGGAAAAAGGGTGTCAAATCTTCTAGTTGCAAAATTGAAAACAGGGAAAATAGATCTAATGGTGAAAACCATTCTATGGCAGCATTAGATCTCGAAAAAGACAAAATAAAGAACGCATCTAATGGTGAAAACCTTTCTGAGGTACTGAAGGATGGAAGATTTGACACTCTTCTAGAACATTATCATGAGCGGTCATCAGTTATGGTAGAACTAACATAGTCGGTGAACATCGGCACTGAAGAAAAGGAAAAAATCCTACATCTGGCGGAATCCATGACAGATCAAGAAAGACCGGATTTCATCAAATTCTTTAAAGAAAAAAAATCAACTTCGCTTGGTCATATTCTGATATGTCAGGCTTAGATCCAAATCTACTCATGCATTATTTGTCTTTCCCAGCAAGAATCAAGCCTGTCAAGCAAAAATTGAGAAAAATGCATCCCCATATCGCATTAATGGTAAAGACAGAGCTAAAGAAATTGTTGGATGCTGGATTCATACGGTCTATAGACTATGCCGAATGGATATCAAACCTTGTCCCTATTTCAAAACTAGACAATAGCATCATGATATGTACAGATTTCAAGGACCTAAATAAAGCATGCCTGAAGGATAATTTTCTGCTATCAAATATCGACATCATTGTGGACTTGATCGCAGGGCATGCCATGTTGTTAATCATGGATGATTTCTCTGGGTACAATCAAATAAAAATAGCTCCAGAAGATCGGGAAAAGACATCTTTTACATGTCCATGGGGAACCTTCTACTGGAACATCATGCCATTTGGTCTGAAAAACACAGGAGCCACCTATCAAAGAGCAATGACGACAATCTTCCATGATATGATGCACACCTTCATGGAGGATTACATAGATGACATATTGGAAAAATCTAGTACAAGGGATAGACATCTGCATATCTTAGACAAAATCTTCACACGGCTAGAGAAATTCAATGTTAGGTTAAACCCCAAGAAGTGTGTCTTCGGGGTCACATCAAAAAAATTATTGGGATACATTGTCTCAGAAAAAGGCAATGAAGTGGATCCAGTGAAAGTCAAAGCAATTATGGAGATGCCACCTCCTAAGAATATCAGTCAACTCAGATCACTACAAGGAAGGCTCCAATCAATCAAAAGATTTATCTCCCAGCTGGCAGACAAAAGTCATCCTTTTAATCACCTTTTGCATAAAAATATAGTTTTCAAGTGGGATGAGGGGTGTGAAACAACGTTCAATCAAATCAAACAGTATCTAATGTCACCACCCATTCTCATGCCACCAACAGAAGGAAGAACTTTGATATTGTACATTGCCACAACAGATATCTCTTTGGGGGCACTCTTAGCACAAGAGGATTGTGAAGGAAAAGAACATGCCATCTACTATATCAGTAGGACATTAAATGGATATGAAATAAACTACACTTTCATAGAGAAGTCTTTCTTGATGGTGGTGTTTTCTACTCAATAGCTGAGACACTACATGCTGACCCATACAATCAAATTAATAGCAAAGATCGACCCTTTAAAATATCTACTCAGTAAAGTTGCCTTAACAAGTAGACTAGCCAAGTGGGTCATGCTATTAAGTGAATTTGACATTCAATATGTGGAGAGAAAAGCCATCAAGGGTCAAGCAATCGCTAAACAATTAGCTGAGGCTCCTCTCCCAGATGATCGACCAATGACAATGGAGTTTCTGGATGCGGACATTTTGACAGTGATGCCACAACAATGGATATTATATTTGGATGGATCATACACACAGCGCGGATCAGGAGCAGGGATTTTTTTCATATCTCCCCAAGGACACACCATTCCAAAATCATATAGACTAATGTTTCTATGTACAAATAATATGTCAGAATATGAAGCATTGATCATTGGGGTCAAAATAGCAATTCAATGGAAGATCACGGACTTACAGGTATATGGGGACTCTCAACTAGTCATTTATCAAGTGAATGATGAGTATCAAACAAAAGATGCAAAGTTGATGCCCTACAAGAAACAAATAGATGATTTGAAACAGTTCTTTGTCAGTATCAAGTTTGATCAAATTCCAAGGGCAGAGAACAAAGTTGCGGACGCTATGGCCACAATTGCTTCACTATTACAATTGTCTGAGAAATGAGGTTGTTATGAGTTTAGGGTGGAACAAGTACCATGTCCTTCTCACAATAATTCAGAATCCAATATCATATGCCATCTAGAAACTAGTGAAACCTCCATCTACGAAAATACCTATGCATACCTGAAAGACGATATCCTTCCTCCTGACCTTTCTCCAATCCGCACAATATACTTTAATCGTAGGCATACTATATCGGCGAGGTCTTGATGGTACCTTACTCTGATGTCTAGAACATGATGAATCTGAAACGGCCCTACGAGAGGTTGACGAGGGTATTTGTGGCACTCATTCGAGTGGGATAACTCTAGCCAAGAAACTCCTCCGTTTGGGATATTATTGGCCATGCATGGAGAAAGGATCCTATCAATTTGTTAAGAAATGTCAAAAGTGTCAGATTCACAGCAATCTGATTCATGCACCAGCACAAGAACTGCATCCCTTTACATCAACATGTCCTTTTTGTCAATGGGGCCTAGAGTTGGTAGGAAAAATAAATCCATCTTCATCTAATGGACACAAGTTCATTATAATAGCTACAGAATATTTCACAAAATGGATAGAAGCAGTTCCTCTTACAACAATAGCTGAGAAACAAATTTCTTCTTTCATCTTGAATTACATAATCTGTCGATATGGAATCCCTCAATCCATTATCACTGATAATGGACGACCTTTCAAGAATCAAGATGTCCAAGAACTATGTGAAAAGTTCCATATCCAACATCGTTTTTCCACACCATACTATCCTCAAGGGAATGGCCAAGCAAAGGCCTCAAATAAAACAATTCTAAAAATCCTCAAAAAGACAGTAAATGATGTTGGACGGGATTGGCATGTTCAACTCAATCCTGCATTGTGGGCCTACAGAACAAGTATCAGAGCACCAACAGGAGTAACACCATATGCCTTGGTGTATGGATCAGAGGCCATCCTACCTATTGAAGTTGAGATTCCATCACTTTGTGTATCACTCAAAGGCATCATTTCAGATGAAGACTATAGAGTATCTAGACTACAGGAACTGGAATTTTTGGATGAGCATCGTCAACAAGCTGTTAATCATCTAACAGCTTATCAACAGAGAATGTCAAGAAGTTACATCCACAAGGTAAAACCGAGGGTCTTTCAGGTTGGTGATTTGGTACTAAAGGAAAACCCTAGGAATCAACAAGACAGGGAGAAGAAAGGGAAATTTGAGCCTAACTGGCTTGGTCCTTTTGTTGTAATATCAGTATATGGATTAGGGGCTTATCAACTGTCAATGTCAGAAGGGGATCTGTTTGATGAACCTATCAACAATATCCATCTCAGAAAATTCTACACTTAAATCTCCTAGTGCACGAGTCAAACTTCTGAAAATGGTTTCCTTGATGAAAACCTAGCAAATAGGAATCTTGGCAACACGAAAATACAAAATATTAAAAAGAATATACAAACAGAAAAAAAAAAGAGAGAGAGAGAGAGAGAAAAATGAGAAAAATTAACAAAACAAAGAGTGTAATCAAAGCATATGGTGAAAACCTGGAAACAGGCGTCATATGTGATTCTAAAGATTAGTCTTCCCATCTATTTTGATACATATCAGGATCCATAATCTGGCAGTCAGTACCGTCTCATATCATGTCATTAGTCTTGCAATCATTACATCTGTATCAAAATCATTTCACATAGTCAAGTCTCACTCCAAAGCTTGGGGGCAACATCTGGATATCACTAGGGGCAACATAAACATCAGTTTCACCAAAGGGCGAGCAATAGTATAACAGAAAAATGAAAACAAAGATCGAATTAAAACATCAATCATCGTCAGAAGGTCATCAAACATCTGTATCATATCGAAAATCCAAAAAATAAGTCAAAGAGTCAGTCTAGAAAAGCAAAACCAAAAATCATGAGTCTATGTCAGTCGAACTACATGGTCTCTGCATGTGTAACGTAGGCAAGGCTAATCTTTGATCAGCCCTCGAGACCCCTAGGATAGGTTAGTAGGTTAGGTCTTTGGTCGAAAATCTCGAAAATCCAAAAACATGTCAAAATCAGGATGGATGATCTAAAATCTGAATAATGATTGAAACACTCTAAGTGACAAATGAATAAATTGTATTTTTTTATTATCATTTCTTTGGAGTAACTCAATGATGTATTGAACTAGAGAAACAAGGAAGAAGAATGATGTTTTTATTTGTTTGTTATCTGTATGTTAATCATTTAAATGTATGAATTGTCGGGGGATGTGCTATGCAAAGGTATCACCGATGACATTCAGAATTCACACATTGAAATGATTAATCACTGCATTTTTACGCAATGAATGCTCAGGTCATCTCAGTTCAATTATACCTAGATGCTTGTGTTCACTTGCAATATCAAAAATCATGAAAGAAGTACTCAGGTTTTCATTGGTCTAACACATACCATTGACGCTTGTACTCACTTTCAACATCCAATAAAGGCTCTATGATGACAAAAATCACAAAAATGTTGTTAAAATGATAATCGTTTTGCATATAGTTTCATGTTAAAATTAGATTGCATTCATCATATTCATTATCTGCAGAGTATTTGTTGCATAAAGGGTTCCAATCAATGATTAATTTATCTACAAATAGGACTGAGTATACTTGACATAAATCAAAAATCATCAAAAACATGTAGGAGTCATCATCGCATCATTTAGTTTCATCATTTCATCATTCATACATTTCACATACATCAAATAAATTATGAATTAAATTGTACCATAAGTACATCATGTTCATTTTTAACATAAAAACATTCATTACATTATCATCCATCAACATCATATGCATACATCATTTTCATCCATCACATATAAAATAAATTCAAGTCATGTCATTATTTTCATTACATCCATCCATTATCATTCATCATAGGATCATCATTTTTATCATCATCGCATTTAAAAATAAAAAACATTTATCCATCCATCCCTACATTTTGATCACATTTAAGCATTCGTATAGATCATCGTTTAGAAATTCATACATCACATCATACATCCATATATCATATATTCTACACATGAATTTATCATATTCATTATCATAAAATAAAATACATTTATCATAACATCATTGGATTGAAATAAAATCATTCATATAGAACATCACATGATACATCATCACATAATAAATGCATCCATCACATAGACATCATAAGCCATCATAAAATCACATCAACTGCATCTCATATATATCATCAAATGTCAAATATACAATGAAGTCTGAAAATAGGGATACATCATCAAAAATGAGGTACATCGTAATATACATCATGTCTCAAAAAGGAGAATGACAATAGCGTCTATGATCTACTACTGCCAGAATGTGTGGGCCCAACAAGACCAGTACCACCACCGCACCCGGAAGGACCAAGATCTCTAGGATCTCTGCATGGAGGTTATGTCACCCCATCACTCACTATCCGTGTATGCGTCCGCCTAGATCTCGATGGGGCATAGCTGACTCTACGATCAGCAGACACTACATCATGATATCTGCCTCTATAAAACTCAGCCTCTCGGCCAACCCACAGAACCTCTCTCATATAGTCTCCCACTGAGGTACCATCAGCCACTCTTTGTAAGGTCTCCACTCTCTCATGTGCCCTCTCGGCAATCTGTCGAGCAATGTCTCGCTCGGCTGTCAAAGTAGCAACCTACGTCTGTACAGCGACCAACTGTCCCTGAACCTGCGCTAAAGCCTGAGTATGAGCCTGAGCCTGGGCCTGCATCTGAGTTTGGGTCTGAACAAGCAAACCCTGAGCCTGTACCAACTGCCCCTGCAACGTCTGAACCTGTCCCTGGAGGCCCGCAATCTATCTTTGGTGGTCCACTGATGATACTGTCAATGCTCGCCTCTTGCAAGGACTACTAGATGATGGACCACTGCTGACTGGCCCTACCCCTCTATCACCTCCACCGCCACCATCACTATCATCATTGCTGCACTACCAACCTTCGTGCTACTGTCTAACAAAGTACCACCCTCACTACCTGCGGAACCCTCTGCCACATCCTCCTCTACAGGTAACGGTGCTGGCTCATCCGGAATAGTAATATGCGGATGTGGAACCAAAGCCAGAAACGTAGCGTACTCCTTTATAACTGGTGCCTCGGTGATATCTTTGCGCATGTCCTAGGTTGATGGCTACAGTGCCATGTATCCCTCCAATAAAACATCGTATGACAAACAAGGCCCCCAATCAGGAATATCACTCTGTCGCCTAGCATAGTGGGCTACCCCCTATGGCATACACTGCATGATGCCATACTGCCTGTACACTTGGCGCAACAAAAATCTCTCTAAAACAAAAGTTGTCCGGCCAATCAGATACATAGAATCACAGAGTTATCTCAACACTGCATCATCCTCATCCCACTGCTCACATTCTAAGTATGGACGTCAGGTAATTGTCTCTGTATCATCAAATACCCGCCTCCAATGTTCTAACTTACCCATTCGGGCCTGGGTAAGCCGACCTCTATATCTGAATACATAGGGTCTATCTGCTGGTCTGTCTGCCATTGGAAATGGCCGAGCAATAGAAAAGTGCTCCCATGCCCACACCTGTAACAAGGTCATCCCTGTTGATAGGCTGCGTGCCCCTAGGTACACCACTGAGTGAAGATCATGATAAAGGTGTGCCAGCATGCACATCCCCCACGCATATCTAGTACCGTGTACCATCATGCTCTTTAAAGTCCTGCCCCAACCCATGAGGAATCCCTTTGACCTACGATCAGGGCAAAGAAAACCTCCAATGAATCCAGTGAGCACTGTTGGTAGTGTCACATATGATTCAACAATCCTCCTCCATCAGACGCTCGGACCCTCAATATCCTGATCCTGGAATACTCTGTGAAGAGCATCTCTACCACCAACCCCATGAGAATCATATGCTACAATCTCCCCCATGAACGGAATGCACAGTATCTGCCACACGTCCTCAGGTGTGACCGTCATCTCGCCAATGGGTAGGTGAAAGTTTTTGTGGTCATTGTGCCACCTCTTAGCCAAAGCAGTCAACAGATCCCAATTAATCTTAATCTGGGGCATGTCAAGTAAACTAGTCAGGCTGCATTGGCTTATAATCTGAAGCTCATCTGGTGTTAGATGAGGTATCAAGTCTGTCGTCCAAGGAAACCTCTCTCGCATCTGGAGTGTACCTAGCTCCTCCTATCATCACAATTAAAACTCTACAATCAATGCACTATGTCTAGAAATCAAAAGTCATTCTAATATCAAGTCCATTCCAAATTTGGTATGAATTTTCGATCAAAATTCATGGGCGAACATCAACAGACCTCACATATCATGAGGTTCATCAAACATTATCTAATCTCGCCTATCATGAGATTTATCAGATATTGAATCATTTCCTCACCTATCATGAGGATCATCACAAATAGGATTTCTTCTCGCCTATCATGAGAGAAAGTCTTATTTAATTCATCAAACTCCAACATCAAGAATCTGGATTATCGATCATACTAATCTAAAGAATGGACATGATCAAAATTGACGAAATCAAAGTTTAAAAATTCAAAATCTCCATCTTTGACATGGAAGCGCTAAAACAAGCATCTAAAGCGCTAAATCCCAAAAGCGCTACTTTATCAGTCAAAAGTGCTAAATCAGACACCCAAAGCGCTACATCAGCACTCAAAAATGCTATATCAGGCATCCAAAGCACTATTTTACCCTAAGCATTGTTTTACCGCATCAAAGCGCTAAAACAGTCCATCAAAGTGTCGCTTTATCAGAAGCACTAGAACAGACCATGAAAGCGCTATTTTACCAAATCAAAGCGTTAGAACTCTCTAGGCGCTAAAATTTGGCACCGATGCGCTAAAAGATTCTACCTAAGCACTACATCATCAGAAGCGCTACATTATCCTATGGAAGCGCTAGAGAATTTAACGCAAGTGCTAAATCTCAAAGCACTAAACTACCTATTGAAAGCGCTACACCGGAGTGAAAGCGCTACAATGCGGCTTGAAAGCGCTAAAACTACCTAAACACACCTAAAGACCTAAAAAGCATAAAAAAATAGAATTTCATGAAAAATGAGGAGGATAAGGGGTACATACCAAAGGTCCATATGTGGTCGGTCGTCGGTGATGTCGAATGCGCTTGAAACGATGAGTGTGGTAAGGGATTGGCATACTGCTCCAGTTGGCTGAAATGTCTCTATCACAAGGTTTTTTAAACTCAAAAAGTGCAAATGACTTTGAAAATGACCTTTTGGACTATATATAATTTTTGAGGGGTTTTATTATATTTTGATTAATCTTATCCATGATTTTAATTAAAATTCATCTGCAGGCTATATTTCTTCATCATTTGTCGGGAGATAAATTATTTCTTCATCAAATCATCAGAAAATCATAAAAAATTTTAAAAAATTCTAAAAATCATCAAATCATTAATTTATCTCCTGAGGGGGCATACTATCATCAATCATCTAAAAATCAATGTTTGGGGCATGTCTGGAGCATACGGAATTATTTTTTGATATCATCGATCCTAGCAATAGCAGCAAAATTTTCTTCGAAGCAATGCGTAAACACATCACTTCGAAGAGGGGCAAAATGTATACACCTAAAAATGGTCTGGAGCATCCGATTAATTAAATACAAATTATTTGATTAATTATCCTAATTTCCTCTACTATCGAATAAATAGAAAATATTTATTTATATAGTTCACATTTAAATTCATCTTAATTAAATAAACAAAATTAAATACTTTGTTCGATTTAATTATCAAATCCCTATTTCAATCTATCACATCAATCTTAAATTCATTAAATAAAGATCAAACGCTTTATTAATTGCCATATTCTTCTGTTTAATTTAATAAACAACTTCTATAGTTCATTTTATTAAATTATTTCTCCCTTTTGCTAATTTAAATAAATCAAAAATATTTGAATAAAGGCATAAGGAATGTTCCATCTATATTTCCTCAAAAATGAATTAGATATCCTATGTCTAATTTATGTCTAAAATATGTCACAATTAATGCTTTGAAACTTCACGGTAAGTTTTGGAGACAAATTGGAGATAAATTCCAAAATCTTCTCTCAATCCTCCTCCATCAATCTTTCCTCTTCTCTTGCCTGGTGTTTTCATGGGTAGAGACAATCACCAAAATTCTCTCAATCTCCTCCATCTTTCACCATTCAATCCTCCAGATTGAATCCAAGCCTCTCAATGCCTTCCCTGTGCATTTCTACAGCCAGGAATTCTATAAATAAAGCCTCATTGAACCAAGAAAAGGATCCAGATAATCTAACTTATGCACTCTTACTCTACGGGAATTCAAGCATCAAGCATCAAGACATCAAGCATCCAACAATCAAGCTTTCATATCATGGCTGCCTCTTGTAGTTGCATTTATATGTTTCCATGTCAATTCATGCTAGTTTAGTTTCTTTATCATCTAGTATTATCACATTAAGCTCCATATCATTGATTTAGCATCCATCTCGTTCTTTGAATTGTCATTTTAACAATCATAGTGCACTCACGATTTGAGAGCCATTTTGATTTAATAAATCTTTGGAGATAGAGAACAATATGACGCTTTCAGTAGATTATTGCTTTGATTTGATTCATTTAGCTTTGTCTTTGATATAATGTCGTATTAAGGTGTTTTGTGATTTACACCTAATTCACCACTTACATCTACCATGGACATATATATAAGCAAAGGGAAATGAAATTGTATCCACTCTTTCCTTCTGCAAATGTTGGTGCAGAGTTTTAGCCTCCTTTTTGCCATGGGTGTGTCATCTTGTAAGTTTTGTTTTTCATCTAGGTTAAAGTATTGCATTGTGTGTTATGGATATAACTCTCCCTGTTATTTCTATTGCATGGAGGATGGTTAAAACCCATCTGCCACCTTTTCCAAAAATTTCTCTTTATCCCTTGGTGGTTGCACCAATGGATAGGGAACCTCTTGCTTGTAGGATGTAAAGGTTGATTTGTTTTAGGATTCATGAATAGTGCACACAAGTCAAATTTTGTAATTTTTTCATCTTTAACTTGTTTATATGATAATTTGTCTACATAAAATTGTCTAAACTTTGATCTCTTCTCAGACCAACTAGTTATTTTCTTTCTAATTGAGTCTACATGAGATGTTATGGATTTAAGTGATTGCACAAGCATGGTTCTATGCGAGGTTGTGCCTGAAGGATCTCTCAACCTTGCAATTAACTCCTTAATTTTTTTATTATTATTTTCAATTTGCCCCATAGACATATTATCTAAAGTTGGCATTGATCAAAAAGGGGAGATGATATTCTCAAATGCACCATAGTGTTGGGCGGGCCTAGCTAGTGCACTTGAAATTGAAAAAAGCAAGAACATTGAAGATTCTCCCAGGCACAAAAAAACCAGAAGTGGCCACAAGTTTGTGTGAATCCAATCTAAAACCAAGGAAGGATCCACGAGACACAAGATATTGATTTAGATCTTACGGCTTCTACTGTATTGAGTCAGGAAGAAGGGTGTGGCCAACCATAGATGGTTGATAAACTTCATCAGTTGTAGTGTAGGTATCTAATGATAGGTAGAATAGGAGGTATGTTGGGTCATGAGTGGCGAGATAAGGAGCCTCGTTATTTAAAGGAAGAACAAACGCATATCAAATTGGGTCTTGAGAAGAACTGAGTTGGGTGGGCTAAGTTGGTTTAATCTCTGCAACTAGAAGATTTTTGGGTCATCAAGCAGTAGTGGTGTAACATAAGAATGGAAGTCTCTACCCTCTGTAGGTGCTACCGGGTCTCAACGGGTCATGACTAGTTGCATGAAGTAGCGTTGAAAACCTACGATGCGCAACTATCACACTTGTTCAAGGTTGGCATGGGAGATTTGTTGGAGGTTATCAAACAGTTCATCGGTGAACACAAGTTGTAGGGTGACCACTTTCATGGTGGTAAAATGTTAGGCCTTTTCCTAACTAATGTATTGCATACAACTAGAAGCAGGAGGGTGGTGGGGAGTTGTCTAAACCTTTTGAGTGACATGTATGTGGAAATGGATTCAAAGACCTTAGTAGTCTATGAGGAGTGGTTGATAGAAGGGTTTGTTTGTGGGGTAGTAGGCATGGCTCGAGCAAGGGGTGAACCGAAATTTGGAGCAGCATTGGAGAAGTTCAACGAGGCGATCATGGCAAGAGACCTACAGATTTCCCTTGACTATGTAATAGAACATAAGAATGTCTTGTTTGATAGATTGATAAGTAGGATTCAGATCTAGGAATAGGTCTCATTACTATTCTCTCATTCACTCAGTGAGTGAGGTGATAAGATCTTTTGTATGTAATTCTATCTTTGGAGTAATGGAAAGAGTTCTACCCTCTCTATTAGTGATTTTCCAAAAAAAAAAATAGTTTGCCCCATTAAATTTTATTTGAGTTCCTGGAGCATGATGAGGAATTGTTGGATGTGTTTGTTGAGGTTTCTCTTTAACAAGGATTTGAGCATGAGGTGAATTAGGATTTTCAAGAGGATTTGGGGGTGCATTAACAATTCCTGAAAATTAAATAAATTTACATCAAAAAACATATTCAAACAACATATTTAATACTAAATTCACACAAAAAAATAACAATTTACTCCTTCGACCTCCTCGACATCGTGGCGGCATTTTGATGAATACTTGACAAAAAAAATGGAGTAGTTTTTTCCTTCTTGGAATGTAAGCGCGTCTTGGAGGGTTTGTAGGTTGTAAACCAAATTGCAAACAATAGGCAAAAAAAAGAAATGAAGTTTATTTTTTTTCTTTAATAAGCAATAATGTGAGCATGTTATTAAACACTTGTGTTATTTCTCATTAAAAAAATAATCCGAGTGTGTTCTAATGTGCTCGCATTATTGCTCATTGAACCAATAACACAATTGTGTAATAATGTGCTCACATTATTGCTCATTGAAGCAATAATTTGAATGCATTATAACATGCTCGCATTATTTCTCATTGAAACAATAATGTGAGTGTGTTATAATGCACTCATGTTATAGCTTTTTTATATTTGAAAGTGGGGTGGCCACTTTCTGGCCCCCATCTTTCTGCACCCACCCATATATGGAATTAAGTTGTATGGATTATTTTGGAGGTTGTATCAAACTCATATGACATGCTTGGTGTATTTTTTCATGCATCATGGTTATGTGACATTGACTTTGTGTGCGATGGTTCAATGAAATTTAGCATATATGGTGTGGGTCAAGGTTGAATGGCATATATGGCTTAGTATATTACTATTGTCATTGCTTTTGTATGTGTAATGACGGAAAATGTCCCCCTAAATTGGCCTTGATTTAGTGTTGTAATATGTATGACATATTCACATTAGAGCTTGGGCCCTTGTGAACTAATGAGTTTAAATTATACCTTGCTAAAGTGTTGTGAAGTGTTGTGACATACTTTCACACTTTTCTAAGGTCTTATTAATTAATTACTCCTAATAAATCTCTTTTCAACCATAATCATACCATATTTTAAGTGTTTTAAAGTGTTGTAACACACTTTCACACTTTTCTAGGGTTTTCATTAATAATTTAACTTTCTTATGCTTTAATTGGCCCTATTTTGCATCCACAAGCCCCATTTAATGCAACTTTTTGAGGATAATCCTGACACCAATCATTAGCCAATCATAGTTTAGGTGTTTTTGGCTTGTGTGGGCCATATTTAGTGATCTAGGACTCATTCCCCACCTTGGGCGAATGAGTCCCACCTAGATTTTTGGGTCCCAAACCTATTTTTACACATTTCTAAGCACTTTTGATTTTTGGTCCCATACATTATGCCAAATGGGAGTCATTCGCCATCTTGGGTGAATGAGTCTTGTGTGGCCCAAAATTAAAATTAATTTAAATTTCTGGCAGGATTTTGTCCTCCTAGATTTGATGTCGGCTTGTAGTGTAGTAATTTCGGGAATTCTTGCATAATTGAGTATAAATACAAGGTTCTTTCTCTCATTTTACACCTAGCAAATTGAATGAGCATCCTTATAGCAAGTTTGAGTTCACAAGAGCATTCAAGTGTCTTCAATAGAATTCAAGGGTAGATTATCAAGCATTCTAGAGCATTATTCAAGCATCAATCATCATGTCAAGGAATTCATGCATCATGTTTGTTATTGTGTTAACAATTGTGATGTAGGGTTTTATGATTCAAGCAAGTGTTTCATTCAAGATCTATCCTATTCAAGCTAGAGTCAAGATCTACATCCATTGAAGCCATCTCAAGAATAATTGCAGCACTTTATTGCAAGGGTTTGGTGAGTTACAACATGTCATTTGTTCATTCATCATTTTCCTTTACTATTTCATTATATTTCAAGGATTGATTTCCAAAATGGGGTTTGACAAAGGAAAACCCCTATCCACTAACCCCCCAACATTTTTTCCTCTCCTTTGTTTGTGATTTGCAGGTCTAGGTTGTAGATTTCCTAAGGAGAAAGAATGGGGAATTTTTTTCAAAGTGCACAAGGTTGTCAAAGTTGTCATAAAGCCTTGAAGAATCTTCGAGAAGACCTACAGGGTGCAAAATAGAGATTCGGATCCAAAATTCAATCAGAAAGAGTAGAGAAGACTGAGAAGAGCAGATCGAGGTCTCAAAGTTTCATAAAATCCTAACTGGACTGATTTTCCACCCCTAGTGAATGAGTCCCAATTTCAGTCAAATTTCAAGATTTTGCAAATTTGGATACTCTTTTGGCAGATTCCTTTTCCTCTCCAGTTTTCCCAGATTCTGGGTTGATTCGCTCAGCTTGGAAAATGAGTCCCACTCAGTATTAATAGTATATTTTTCAATGTTTCATATCTCCATTCCATCATCTACAGGTTTCTAGGTGCAGATATTCCTTTTTGTAGCTTTATGTATTGTTTTACATGCTTCTCTAGGTTATTTTCTAGGTCATTGCATTGAATTAGGGCTTTATGTTGCATCTTTCATTTCATTATCTTTTCCAAGTCTAAACTCGATGGCAAACCCCTTAAAATCCATCAAACAACCCCTAGGACAACCATATTGCAAGATCTCTTTCTCCTTTGCATTGAGATCTCTAGGGTTATCCTTGAATGAAATTGGAAATGTGGGTGTGATCTATGTCCTAAAATATATGATAGCATCCATCCCGCATTTTCTTCATTTCATTTTGGTGGAACTGCATTTAGAAGACTAAATTTCTGATTTGGAGTACATCATCATCCTTGATTTTCATTACATTAACCTTGCATTAGATTTTGCATTGGTTAGTTGGCATTCTAGGGTTTCTAATTTTGCATTAGTGAAAGTTCATATAGCTTCCATTTTTGCATCTTATTTCACTGAAAATTTAAAAAAAATGCATTTACACTTAGGATCTAGATCACACAACATCAAAAGCATAAAAGTCAACCAAAAAAATTTTTTAAAATTGAAAAAATCCCCTACTGGAACTCATTCACTACCTTGGGCGAATCAATCCCTCTGCATATTTTGCATTGCATTTTACAAAATTCAATTCCCTATTTTTGTGCTCCTATCCTCCATTACTATATTTTTGTTGAACATTTTACAGGCTTCATGTTTCATTCAAAATTCATTACATATAGTTTACAGTATCTCATCTTGTGCATTAATTCAAAATTCAAAATTACATCTAGAACATTGCATTTTACATTGTTGCATAGTTTAGAATCTGAAAGTCAAGTACCATGGATATGTGCTTTGGAAAACTATGGATGTCCTTGAAATCCTTAGTGGATGTTTCAAGTTGTGCTTTTGGAAATGATCCTAACGAAATCAAACTACCTCATGCTCACTCAACTCCTAATGCATGTCCTCCTCATGATGTTGACATCATTGGAGAAGATAATGACAACATGAATAATTTCCTAAATGATTGCCTTAACAACCTTGAAGCTAATGCATCCTTTTACCCATCAATGAAACAACCAAAACCCCCTACAATACCGACTCTTAAGATGTTTGGTTATTTTCATCCCGAAACTGAGTCAAAAGTTGAACATAAGTTCCCTATAGTACGTGAACCTAGTTCCTCTAAACATGCAAATAATCAACCATTTTATGGTAACAAAGTGACAAAAACTCCCATAAATCTAGAACAAACATACAAAAAAAGGCTTTACAATCATGAGTAAACAAGGATGTGATACAACAAGTGAACATGAAATTCATCAACTCCTAAAGAAAATACCAATTGAAGAAACCAAAGGGTTAGGATATCAAGATCCCCCTCACAACATAAGTGTTCCTAAAGAATACCTAAGGCTTCATAGTGATGGCACAATTATCTTAGATTCCCCTCTCGATATGCATGTCCTTCCTAAAGAACAACCAATGTCTCATAACAATGACAAGGATTATAGGATAGTCTTAGGTTCTTTTCCTCAGAATTCAACTAGAGAAGTTGGTGAATCTAGCAAATGCAAAAGGACTTACAAACTCAAGAAATAAAAACTCCCTTGTCCACCAACTGAATTTGAAATAAAATTACAAATACTTTTAAACCAAGGGCTTATACTATTTCCACTTATGAAAGATAGACTAATCCTATATCCTAAAGATGCAAAGGTTCCACACTATCGATATCACAGAACTCTTGGACATAATACTGATGAGTGTCGTGCATTCAAAGTCATCTTGAGTAAATATCATTTTGATAAATATGATTGTTATCTAGTGATTATATAACATATCCCTTCAACCCCTTGTCATGTAATAGTTTTAGAATCTTGTATTCTCACCATTACATTATCTTTCCCATCACTTATCTCAGCTCATTCTTGCCTTGCACTCAGTGGGGGCAAGAGGTAGATAGCCCTGTCCTAGTAATACATATGTTGTTGTCCCTTTTGGCTAGTTTTCTGCCCTCGATATATGATGAACAAGACTGGGATGCAGATGACCTGCTAGATGGTTGAATCACATATGCCTTACTATCCTTTTGCATTATTTCTTTTCCATTTTCTTTTGTGTGATTGCATGTGCATAATGTGATCCCCCGTGTTGTTTTGTTTGATGTATTTCTCTCTCTTTGTGAAATTCCTCTATTTGTACCTTCATTCTTCTCTATGTCATCAATCTTTTACTTTTCACTTTAATTTTGTCTTGTGTTTTCCTTTAGGGGATGACGCAAGGCATCGAGACATTCATTTCTCTTTCATGTTGATCCAAAAGGATTTTCTTTTTCTCTTTCTTTTTTCCATTTGTCTTGTGTTTTCCTTTTGCGGATGATGCAAGGCATTGAGACATTTATGTTTCTTCCATGTTGACCCAAAAAAAATTTCTTTGTTTTCGATCTCTTTGTGTCATTCTTCCAGTTCTATGTGTATTTGGGGAATGGTAACAGTTTTGAGCTCTCTAAAAACATTGTAGCAAGAACATACTGACCCCAAATCCATAGATCCCTTATGTATTTGGATTTTCATTTTGGGGGCAACCCCTCTCTTTTTTTTTTCATAACGTAGCTTTACTTGCAAACATATGACTTGGCATAGGGCTTTCCAAGTTAGCTCTCATGTCTTCCTTTATTGTTAGCATTTATCATTTTCTACTTTAAAGTAATTTCTTAGAACATGGTGTTTAGCAATTTTTGTAAAGTGGGGACATACATTGGCATTATTCTTTTGTATTTTTTTTATCTTCACAGCTCATAGTGTAGTCTTCTTACTTTATATGATGTGTTTCTCGCTTTCTAGTGACATTGGGTGCAATTTCCTTCAAGAGTGTGATCTTTGCTAGTATATTACATTCCTCTTAGTGGCTTGATGCGACACACTGCATCCCCTGAGTTGTGAATCTTCTCTTCTTTTATTGGTCCTCTCTTAGTGACATTAGGCAAAATGTCCCCTAAATTAAGACCTCGCATAAACTAAGCAAGACTCCTTTGAACATTTTCATTATTGCATTTGCATTTATATGGACACCTTGCCTAACACAACTTGCATGCCTGTGGAGCCATCTTGTTTGTTCATGAGCTCCAAGCATACGAAGTTTTGCTTGTCTCATGAAGCTCAAATTTCATTTTTGCGTGGTGCTTTATCAAAGTTATCAAGAGGTATAGATTTTGGTATGGTTTGAGAAGGAAGCCCAACCGAGGCATGACTTTCCCAATAGCCACTCATTTGTGTGTGTGTGAGTGCATACCAACCATGAGTGTATGTTTCTCACCTTCTTCGATCTCTCACCCAGCGGACAACCTAGAGTTTTGTTACCTCGAAGTGAGTGCATTTTTTTCGACAAACAACCTAGATCTGATCCACATCGCAATGGATAAATGACCGAAGCTTGATTCAACTCTTTTATTTTGTTTCACCCTTCTCTTTTCATCTTTGGTAGTGTATGCTTGCACTTTTTTGTTTCTCTTTATATCATTTCCATGTGTGTTCCTTATGCTTATGTTGGTTTTACATAGGACCTTGGTCCTAGGGGCTTGCAAAACCCTCTTGATCATGATTGTTCTATATTAGTATCATTAGTGCATTTGAACCCCTCTTGATTATCGTCATCTTATCTTGCTAGCGTTGTTGCATTTGTTCTACTTTAGTGTGAGTTGGAAGCAAGTTACTCCTCTCACTAAAGTGGGGGCTAGATGTAATGACGGAAAAAGGCCCCCCTAACTTGGCCTTGATTTAGTGTTTTAATATGTCTAGCATATTCACATTATATCTCGGGCCCTTGTGAACTAATGAGTTTAAATTATACCTTGCTAAAGTGTTGTGAAGTGTTGTGACACACTTTCACACTTTTTTGAGGTCTTATTAATTAATTACACCTAATAAATCTCTTTTTAACTTTAATCATGCCTTATTTGAAGTGATGTGAAGTGTTGTAACACACTTTCACACTTTTCTAGGGTTGTCAATAATAATTGGGCTTTCTTATTCTTTAATTGGACCTATTTTGCATCTACAAGCCCCATTTAATGCATCTTTTCGAGGATAATCCTAACACAAATCATAATTCAGGTGTTTCTAGCTTGTGTGGCCCAGATTTAGTGATCTGGGACTCATTTGCCACCTTGGGTAAATGAGTCCCACCTAGATTTTTGGGTCCCAAACCTATTTTTACATCTTTCTAAGCACTTTTGATTTTTGGTCCCATACATTATGCCATATGGGACTCATTCGCCATCTTGGGTGAATGAGTCTCGTGTGACCCAAAATTAAAATTAATTTAAATTTTTGGTGGGATTTTGTCCTCCTAGATCTGATGTCAACTTGTAGTGTAGTAATTTCAGGAATTCTTGCATAATTGAGTATAAATACAAGGTTTTTTCTCTCATTCTACACCTAGCAAGTTGAATGAGCATCCTTATAGAAATTTTGAGTTCACAAGAACATTCAAGTGTCTTCAAGAGCATTCAAGGGTGGATTATCAAGCATTCTAGAGAATTCTTCAAGCATCAATCATCATGTCAAGGACTTCATGCATCATGTATATTATTGTGCTAACAATTGTGATGTAGGGTTTTATGATTCAAGCAAGTGTTTCATTCAAGATCTATCCTATTCAAGCTTTAGAGTCAAGATCTACATCCATTGGAGCCATCTCAAGCATAATTGCAACACTTTATTGTAAGGGTTTGGTGAGTTGCAACATTGTCATTTGTTCATTCATCATTCTCCTTTACTATTCATTCTATTTCAAGGATTGATTTCCAAAATAGGGTTTGACCAAGGAAAACCCCTATCCACTAACCCCCCAACATTTTTCCCTCTCCTTTGTGTGTGATTTGTAGGTCTAGGTTGTAGATTTCCTAAGGAGCAAGATTGGAGAAAAGTTGTCAAAGTTGTCATCAAGCCTTGAAGAATCTTGGAGAAGACCTATAGGGTGCAAAACAAAGATTCGGATCTGGAATTCAATCAGGAAGAGAAAATCAGATTGAGAAGAGAAGATCCAAAGTCCCGAAGTTTCAGAAAAGCCTAATTAGACTTATTCACCACCCTAGCAAATGAGTCCCAATTTCAGTCAAATTTCAAGATTTTGTAGATTTGGATACCCTTTTGGTAGATTCTTTTTCCTATACAATTTCCCCAGATTTTGGATTGATTCGCCCATCTTGGTGAATGAGTCCCACTCAACATTAGTAGCAGATTTTCTAGTGTTTCAGATCTCCATTCCATCATCTACAAGTTTTCAGGTGCACATATTCCTTTTTGTAGCTTTTGGTATTGTTTTACATACTTTTCTAGGTCATTTTCTAGTTCATTACATTGAATTAAGGTTTTATGTTGCATCTTGCATTTCATTATCTTTACCAAGTCTAAACTTGGTGGTGAACCCCTTAAAATCAAGATCTCTTTCTCCTTTGCATTGACATCTCTAGGGTTATCCTTGAATGAAATTGGAAATGTGGGTGTGCTCTATGTCCTAAACCATATAATAGAATTCATCTCACATTTTCTTCATTTCAGTACATGAACCATGCATCTCAACTAGTGTGCATCAAGATCTTATGGTGCACATGACTATTGTTCTTTTTCATGCATTATAGGTAGTAAAATTCACTATTGTGCATGATTATTATATAATTTATGTGAAGGGTCAAATGACAAACATGTCATTGTGTTATATTGGTTTTTTTATGGTTGCATTAAACTCCTATGGTGTGCATAGATTATTGAGTGAAATTGATTTTTATCATGATGATTTTATGGCTTTCATATAAAAAATCTAATGACATATGTCAAATTGAGTTACATAGGTTTTGTTTGAAGCTTTCAATGTATTTTATGTAATTGAGTTGTATGAAGGTTACATCAAAATATTTTGGTGTTATTATGCTTGCTTATGCATCACACTTCAATGATGTAAACTCTTATCCATGATAATTATATGGATTTTGCATGAAGGGTCTAATTGCATGTTACATTGTTTATAGTTTGCTTGAAGGTTCTAATATCATCTATATCATTGAGTTGTATTGGTTTTTTTTTATGGTTTCATCTAACTCCTATGGTGTCATATTGATTTTTCCTTGATGAGCTTGCATCAAAATCTTATAGTGTGCAAAACTTGTTAGTATGAGAGCTCCATTACTAATTGCATCATCACAAAAGTGTGACATCAACATGGTATCAATACTCTAGGCATACTACATGATTGCATGGTATCTTTAATCTTTATCCAATATATTGAATCAACTTGTCTAGGGTTTGACCATGGATTAATTCCCTTGCCTAGAAAACTCTCCAAACGTGTTTATCAACAACACTAGTTATTTGTTTTAGGTTACGGACATCGAGGCGAGTATATTATAAGTGACCAAATTAACAAAGTTCATATTTATAAATCAAGACTATAGTTGTATGCAAAGTTACTTTTCTACTTGTAGAGGTTAATTTTGTAATCACATAAGTGGCCTAGAATAAAAAATAATTATTTTCCCAAGTAACAGATAGGTCCTGGTTGTTTGGAATATTGGCAAGTCATTTATTTATCATAGCAATATTAGTTTCAAACCTAGTACTAAGTACATATTAATAGTCATTTTAGAAAGTGATAATATGAGACTTTAACTTGGAACTAGATATTTCTTAAGAAAATAGCTCATACAATCCTCTTATCATCCCATTTGAATGCAAAAGTGGTAACTAGCTTGAATTCTATTATAAAAAAAAGGTTCATTATTAAACTAGTGCTCATTAAGAATAGTCAAAAGAGTCAAGACAATAGAGATGAGAAGCTAAGAAATTGTTGTAAACTTTTAAGAAAAATAAATGGTGAACAAATGTAACTGCAATGCAATTATAAGAACAAGTAAGATCAATAAATATAATATATGTGGTAATAATAATAATAAAATTATTTTCATTTGTAATAGTCACAACTTGTGAATCATATAAAATACGAGCATTAAAGAGGAGGGTAAAATGTTAATTCTTTTCTTTTAAAAAAGTTTTGATAATTTATTGAAGTGAAAACAAAGAAATAAGCCATAGGAGATGTAATATTTTGTCGTTGTCATTTTGACTAGTTGCAAGTGTTCCTCTACCAATTTTGTAACATGTATTCCTCTGCCTCATCGAACAGCTAGATATAATGAAATATTTGAGTCCACATTACCATAGCTTCTTAAAGAAAGAAGAGGATGAGGAGATGCAAATTCATGGAACTCCACATTTTGGTAGTATTGTGTTTGGAATCGACTTGCTTCCTTTAATTTTAACACTACCTCATTCATTGTAGGCCTATCTATGGAATAGGGTGAAGTACATGCCATTGCCAATTCTATCACTTTCCACATTGCATCTTTATTATATTTTTTTAGCAAAGTAGGATATGTTATGTTCTCTATGTCTCCTTTTACTATGGATTCCCTTACTTGACATAAACAACTTATAATTTAGTAGTAATAATCAAATTTTAAGCTATCACAATCCATAACTTTGAAAATAAAATTTTAAATATTCTAATTTTAATTCAAGATTATTCTTTAAAAAAAATTGTTATAATTACCCAAATAGTGATGTGTATTTGTTCCCTAGTAGAAGTCGAGGGATCTACAAAGCAAGGATGTCATCCACTAATAATCTCCATCAAAACAATTCCAAAACTATAAACATCTCTCTTTTCTCTCAATCTATGTGTAATATAATACCTGACAAGGATTAACTAGTAAGTCCATTTTATTATTAAATTAAAAAAAACAAAAAGAAGCTAATCCTTTTGAGAGAAATTCTCTAACTTCTTTTTTACTCAATTTAAAAATTACTTCATACTCTTGGAGGAAATCCTTCGACCTCTTAAAGTCAGTCTTTCAACCTCTTCTTTGGATGATCCAAAACATAAGTGACTTGATTCAATTACTTTAATGTAAGATCTAGTACACCTAGCAGCTTACACCACCTTCCTTATGCACATCCTTAATGGGAAGATCCACTGTTATTATTAATTGATTTATATACTGAGATTTTATATTGATAATGCAGCTAAATCATGTATATGAGACTTCTTCCTACACGAGTTCATTCTTGTATCTGCTTGATTCCTTAAGAACAGACTCCAGGTATCCGGTTGATTTCTTTGTTTAAGGGTAACTGATTCTGTAAGATAAATAGGGTTCTCTACATCATACTTGACATGATGGACTGTGAGAGGTTGAAGGACTAAAGACCCTTACATAATTGAATTGAGTATCAGTAAAGAAAAGAAAAGCATATTTACTCCAGATCTAGATATCCAGTGGTGCCCTTTACAAGGGTAGATATGTGTGTAGCTTCATCCAAAGGTCCCAACTTTGACAACCCAAAATCTGCTATGTTTGCTTCCATCTGATCATTCAGCAGGATATTGGAGCTCTTTATGTCTCTGTGAATAATGCCTAGCTTGCAGCCTACATGCAAATATTCCAATCCTACTCAAAAATAAGCTAACAGTTAGACTCCATGATCTTTTTCACGATTTGGACTGAGCTTTTGAGTTGCCATAAGTATCTGACTAACCTTGGGCAGCATCTAATGCAATGTTGAGTCTTCTTTCCCATTCTAGAGTATTTCTTGGACAAGTTTGACCTGAAATCAAGCAATGCAGACCTTTGATTATACGTACGGAAAACATTCCTCTAAATCATACACATGGGCCTGAGTTATACATTGGAGCTTCATTGATCGTAGATTTCAGGCACATTGTATTGGTTTGATTTATTGTTGTCATGGGTATGATCATAGATTTCAGGCACATTGTATTGGTTTGATTTATTGTTGTCATGGGTATGAATATGGAAGTTTAATATTATCATAATTGTCAATGTTGCAAATTATTTGAACGTAATTTGGTGTGAATTAAAGCTTTGTATCTAATAATTTATCTCGTTAGATAATTAGGAGATTTATTCACATGCTAGGTTTACTTAGGATATAAGATTCTTTCTAGAAGTTTTAGTTGGCTTTTCTTGAACTTATCTTATGTAACTTTATTGTTGATTCCTAGGTAGTTAGTAGGTCATCTCATGTCATAGGATTAAGACACATGTCACAATCATGTTCAATCTTATTCATCACCTTGCCTATATAAGGAAGGTCATTGTACACATATGTAACATACTTCATACCTCATCATCTTTTTGATAGGTCTTAATATCAAGCAAGCTCATATTCTTGCATAGTCTCTTGTAGAAGGTTTTCATTGTTTGTGGAGGTGGTCTTCGGTATTAAGATAATCTTCAACTCTTACAATATCTTTTATTTGTTGTTTATTAATTGAAATGTGATGGCAATGATAATGTGTGAATAATAAATAAAATTAAGTTATTCAATATTATTTTAAATATTAGAATTTGATAGTATTGTCTTAAATTATAAGTATTTGTATAAGGTTAAAAATGATATTTGCATGTGTTTTGGTTATGACATTACACAAATTTTTATTATCTTAGCAAAGCACTCTACTTTCCACACTAAGCGCATTGATGTATGGTACCATTTTATTGTAATTTGGTGGAGGACAAGAAGGTTGTGATTGAAAAGGTAGATAGCTTGTTACAAATTTGTCTTATAGCTTGTTACAAATTTGTCTTAACAAATCTTATGAGCATGGAGAAATATAAATGGTGGAGGATGGATATTGGCATTTCATTCCTAGCAATTAGTTTATAGTATTGGAACACCTTATGCTTTTTGTATTGTACATATAAGTCTAGGGAATAGATTTGATATACCTTTTGAGCCCTATTGATGTTTTCATTATTTATTATTCGTAAAATATTATAAATTATGTTGGGCCCTTGTGGAAAAGAACACCAAAAATATAGAGAATTTTGAGATTTATTTGTTGGAACCATCTACATGTGACATTAGCCTTATTATGGTTGTTAGAAGTCATTAAATAAGGGTTACAAATTGGACTAGTCAAGGCATCTTTGATTAGTTATTTTTAGTCATCTATAAGAGGTATATAAGAGATATAATTGCACCCACGTGGAGCTCTTGGGAGATACATTTGAATCCCTTGGTCATAGGATTCATCAATCATTATTCGGATTTACATTCCAATTGTTGAGTTACTCTTGGAGAGAAGTGCATCTATCTAGTTTTTGGAGTAGTTGGAATAGGGTTCAGCTCATGGTTTTGATCCCATTGTTTTAGCAATCTATTAGTGGTCTCTTGGGTCTCTTTGATCGATAGATTGGGGACCTATAATGGAGACTGTATGTTCATTTTTATGCAAGATTAAGCTATCAAAATTCCTCAAGACACAAAAGTATTAATCTCCATTGAAGAGTGTACTATAACCTTTCTTGAAGATTAATACATTGGGTGTGTTTTGAAGGTTATTTTTTTCCGTTTCAATGGTCTTCTTAGGTATATATTGGGTCTCTTGCAATTACGTTGTTGAATTTTCTTTAGACCTATTATTACTTACATTGTTTCTCTCTAAGGTTAATGTGGATCTAGGCATAGTTTCCTTTCATGAGCATGAGATTCTTCCTTTTTAACTTTGCCTATTTTATATTGAGAAACTCTAATTGAAAACATAAGAGAATAAATCTAAAAGAAAGAAAACTAAGGTCATTTAATGAGTAAAAATATTGAACTCAAAATAACCATGTAATAAAAATCATGTAGGACACTGGAAACAAAGATAGTTTAAAATGTAGATGCTATCAATGGGCCATATTTTCTATATGCTTCCATATTGGTGAAAATTATAAACCATGCACTTTTACTCATTTATTTTAGACTCACTTTGATCAAGTTGGACCTTTTATGTAATGACTAGTGTACAATAGGCATATCTAAAGTTATAAAATAGCCTTAACCTTATTCAATTTGATCTACATGCATTCATATGCACATTCCATGATTCTTAGAGTATCCATCGAATGTCCCATGTCATTTCCAAATTTGTGGAAGTGGTTTCAAATTCAAAATGTAAAATTTGGCTCTTTTCAACTCCCTCTTACTAATGGTTATGAGTCAACTAAAGTGCACAAAAATATTAACTTGTATCTTAGGGTGTTGTAGTATAAGGACAAGCCCTAATTCATGTGAAAGATAGAAATAGAGATTAGTAGGAGAGCCCCATTATTCATTGCGTCATCATCACAAGAGCATGACATCAACATGGTATCAACACTCTGGTGCAAGGTTAGTTTTTTGCTTGTGGAGGATAATCTTGTAATCACTGAAGTTGCCTACAATAAAAAAATAATTATTTCCCAAGCAATTGATAGGTCCTAATTGTTTGAAATATTGGCAAGTCATTTATCTATCATAGCTAGATTAGTTTCTAATCTAGTCCTAAGTGCATGTTAATAGTCATTTTGGAATGTGATAAAATGAGACTTGAACTTGGAGCCACCTATTTCTAAGAAAATAGCTGATCCAATCCTTCTATCACCTCATCCACATGCAAAAATGGTAAGTAGCCCTCCTCTTATAAAAATAAAAAAGATGTTTCACTATTAAACTAGTGCAAATTAAGAATATAGTCAAAAGAGTCGACAATAGAGATGAAAAGCCAAGAAACTGGTGTAAACTTTTAAGAAAAAACAATGAACACATGTAACTACAATACAATTGTAAGAACAAGTGAGATAAATAAATAGAGTATATGCGGCAATAATAAAAATAGTTTTTTAAAAGAAAATCTTTTACATTTACAATAGTCACAACTTGTGAATCATATAAAATACAAGCATCAAAGAGGAGGGTAATTAACACATTAATCCTCTATAATTCTATCAAAAGGTAAGTCATGAAGGTCAAAGTGGTCACATTATTCTTTTATTAGACAATAAATATTTTTGTAAAATATTAATGATTTTCTTTTTATTATTTTTGATAAACTATAGAAATGTAAATAAAGAAATAAGCCATAGTAGATGTAAGATTTCATTGCTGTTATTTTGACTACTTGTGAGTGTTCCTCTATCCATTTTGTAACATGTGTTCCTCTGCCTCATCTAGCAATTGGATATAATGACGTATTTGAGTCCACATTACCATAGCTTCTTAAAGAAAGAAGAGGATGAGGAGATGCAAACTCATGGAACTCCACATTTGTGTAGTAATGTGTTTGGAATCGACTTGCTTCATTTAATTCTAACACTACCTCATTCATTGTAGGCCTATTCATGGAATAGGGTGAAGTACAAGCCATTGCCAATTCTGCCACTTTCCACATTGCATCTTTATTATAATCTTTTAGCAAAGTAGGATCTACTATGCTCTCTATGTCTCCTTTTACTATGGATGCCCTTACCTGACATAAACAACTTATAATTTAGTAGTAAGAATCAAATTTAAGCTTTCACAATCCATAACTATTTTGGAATAATAATTGAAAACAAAATTTTAAATATTCTAAATTTTAGTTCAATTTTAAAATAAAAAAATCTATTATAATTACCCAGGTAGTGATGTGTATTTGTTCATTAGTAGAGGTTGAGGGGTCTACAAAGCGGGGATTTCTTCCACTAATAATCTCCATTAAAACAACTCCAAAGCTATAAACATCACTCTTTTCTGTCAATCGATGTGTAGTGTAATACCTGTAGAAGATTAACTAGTAAGTCTATTTTATCATTAAACTAACAAAAAGCCAAAAAAAACCAATTCTTTTGGGAGAAATTCTCAACCTCCTTAATTTAAAAAATAATTCATACTCTTGTGAAAAATCATTCAATCATTCAAAGCATAAATGACCTTAAGGAAGTCTTTAACCTCTTCTTTGAATGGTCCAAAACATAAGCAACTTCAAATTACTTTAATATAAGATCTAGTACGCCTAACAGCTTACACCTTATTTGTGCACATCTTTAATGGAAGACCCACTGTTACTAATAAACTAATAAACTGAGATTATGTCTTGAATATAAGATATAGTACACCTAGCAGCTTACACCTCCTTATTTATGCACATCCTTAATGGAAGACCCACTATTATTAATAGACTAATATACTGAGATTATATATTGATAATGCAGCTAAATAATTAATGTGAGACATTTTACTAGACGAGTTCGTTCTTTGATAACTCCAGGAATCTGGTCGATTCCTTTCTTAAGGTTAACTGGTTCTGTAAGATAAACAGGGCAGGGGCAGGGGCAGGGTTTTGACATGGTGGACTGTGAGAGATTGAAGGACTAAAGACCCTTAAATAATTCACATATAATTGAATTGGGTAAGAATAAAGAAAAGAAAAATATATTTACTCCGGATCTAGATATCCAGTGGTGCCCTTTACAAGGGTAGATACGTGTGTAGCTTCATCCAAAGGTCCCAACTTTGACAACCCAAAATCTGCTATTTTTGCTTCCATGTGATCATTCAGCAATATATTGGAGCTCTTTATGTCTCTGTGAATAATGCCTGGCTTGCAGCCTACATGCAAATATTCCAATCCTGCTCAAAAATAAGCAACAGTTAGACCCCATGATCTATTTCACGATTTGCAGCGAGCTTTTTAGTTGCCATAAGTATCTGACTAACCTTGGGCAGCATCTAATGCAATGTTGAGTCTTCTTTCCCATTCTAGAGTATTTCTTGAAGTTGTTTGACCTGAAATCAAGCAATACAGACCTTTGATTATACGTACAGAAAACATTCCTCTCTATCATATACATGGGCATGAGTTATACATTTGAGCAACTTTGTGAAGTATACCATCAAGACAATGTCGCAAGTCTCCATTAGACATGTATTCATATATAAGAACCAAATTTTGCTCCTCTGTGCAGTACCCAATGAATCTAACGAGATTCTTATGATGTAATTTGGAGAGAATATCTACCTGCAGAGGCCAACGAAATCTACAAAGACTTGTAAGGTGTAGTTTGGAGAACAGATCTTTCTGCAGCAATTGTTCTTAGTAGATATTAAAGATATAAACTTTAATAATGCTCCATGTTTTATGGAGAGATTAAAGTTCTCAAGTTTTAAATGTAAAATTGTTATGAACGAGTTCTTGCTTATACCTCTGTGGAAAACTCTATGGCACCCTGATGTGATTTGTTAGACAAGATTTTGACGGCCACATCCTTGTCTTGAAGAGAACCAAGAAAAACAGGTCCATATCCTCCTTTTCCGATCTCCGTCTGAAAGCTGCCTGTCATAACTCTTACCTCTTCGTAACTGAATGATCGACATCCATCCAATTTGACAAGATCTGAATGCCCTGTTTCAGTTTTCCCTGCATTTTGCCCCTTTCAGTGTACATAAAAATCTGCTTCCTTTTATCAAAAATGAAGACCCAAAATTGAAGAGTAAATGTCAAGGGGAAGATGACTTAAGATGACTTACCTTTTCGGATTTTTCTGCTTAATTTAAGATTGATAAAGATTAATACTGCAGTAGTGGTCATAAAAGTTGCAACCCCTGCTACGATTAACCAAAAAACTAGTGATTTGCTAGTCTGTCTTTTTGGGGCATCCTTGCAAATGCCTGTTTGGCAAAGCATTTCGTTGCCATAGACACTGCAAAATTTGACAAAAATAATAAACATATGAATCTTATCATACTGACAACATAATTACTGATTGGTATGTGTTGCAAGAAAAGAAACTTGCCTCAGAATGAGTTCTCCGCGTTGCTGTTTCTCAGATAGACCAATTGGCACCGATCCATTTAAGTCGTTGTCTATCAAATTCCTATATCTCGAAAAGAAAATTTCTCAAAATACTGTACATAGTCTGAGTAATATAGCATACTTAAAGGTAAATTACCAACCATTTTATAAGATAGAATGACATTATAAATACCCAGATGCATATATTTGAACTCACAGTTCGTTAAGATTGGAGAGAGTAGCGAGAGCCTCTGGTATAGAACCACTCAAATTATTTCCTGCCAAATTCCTGCAACCAGCAATAAGACACAGTTTTTGGTCTAACCAGTGAAATATTGGCCTTCAAAAAGTTAAAAAATCATAAGAGAATGTAGTTGAGATTTGTTACTGACAACTTAACAAGAGCAGAGAGAGTGCCGAAGGTTGGAGGTATGGTGCCATTCAGATGCTTGTTGGGTAGTGTCCTGTACGTTCAATCTCTTCATCCTTAGTTGAAACTTGATCAAATTATACACAATACATTAATGCACTGCTACTTTGGATGGCTTTATTTAAATAGCAAACAGTTCAAGAAATTTTGGAAGTGGTAAAATTTGATAAAATGAGACTTGAAGCTATAATTATTTGGTTTCAAGAAGGTTGTTTTATTAATCTTACATTAAAATATATATATATATATATTTAGTTTTAAAAATAATAAATTTATTCTTTAAATCAAATAATAGTTTAAATGAAAGATAACAGATTTCCACAATCTATGTCGATTTACAGTGAATGTTTTTGGTTTAGATTGTTTTTTTAGTTTTTTATCATCGACATTTTGGATCACATTCTGTGATCCATCATCAGGATATCAAAGAGCATAAGGAGTAAAAAATATCCTGATGATGGATATCAGACAGCATAAGGAGTAAAAAATATCCTGATGATGGATATCCATCATCAGAATATTTTTTACTCCTTATGCTCTCTGATATTCTGATGATGGATCACAGAGTGTGATCCGAAACATTGATGATAAAAAACTAAAAACACAATCTAAACCAGAAACATTCACTGTAAATATTTTAAATATAATCTAATATAAATATCTGAAGATAATATTATTCATCCATACCAACAATTAAAATTTTATTTATTTAATTAACCTAAATAATTTGAAGTGAAAAATGAGTGGCTCACATAAATCATACAAGGTAAATGTGTGGGGAGAGACTTACACTGCAATAATCCTTGGTGAAGAGTCTTGATTGCAATCTACCCAATCCCAACGGTATTTCTGTGGGAGACAAGGATCACCCATCCACTCTTTCTCCAGATTGAAGTGTTTTGCAATGTCAGCAAGTGCATTCACTGTAAAATTGATAGATGTTTCAGTAAACCATTCAAATTTACCCATTTTCACTAAAAAAGAACGACCATAAAACAATTTTAAGCAAATACAAACCATCTCCAGTGTAAGTTCCGTTATTGAGTGGGCTGCTATATTGGTAGACTTCAAAGGCATTGAGAGTCGCACCCACGGTCGATCGATTGGTAGGAACAAGAGAAAATTTGACTTGTTTGGAGCCAGAGAATTCCCAGTGTCCGAAAGTACAAAATGCTCTGAGGTAGTGGTCTAATGTAAAACTGGGCCATGCATATCCATCTACAGTAACATTGAACTCCCTAATTGCATTACCTCCAAGTTGCTCTACTTCGGCGAAGCATATCGTAAAATAGTAATCACCAATTTCTGCAACACTCCAACTCCATGTGATATTTCCCATGCTCCTGTTCCTGGGGCTCACCAAGGCGGTTTCTAACACAGCTGATGGTATTTCAAATTTTTCAATTGTAGGAATGGAATTTGTGGTATTCCTGTAAAGCAAATCTCTTCCTCCTCCGTTCATCCATACCCTATCAAATGCATCGTCTGGATATCTGCACAGAATCACTTCGAAATCAAATCGGAAGAAGGTATAATGTTTTTTATTAGATAAACATACATATAATTTTTTCACAGTTCATGAATACACAATTTAATTCAGAAACACTATGATGAATTACTGAATATGATTAAAAATAACATACAGTCTAATTCAAAAGCACTCTTACTATGCCGAGAAAATTTTGAAAAGACTCACAAACCTTATACACCAAAAAAACAGAAATAAAACCCAAGTTAATATTCAAATTGTGATGCTATGCCAAATGAATTTTCCACCAGTAAAACCCAAATACCAAGAAAAAACGGTACAAATCATAGAGAAAAAAACTACCTTAGAGGGGATTTTGACAATCTTCCATAATCCATGTGTTGTACAGTGAGTAAAGAGAGATCTTGTCCTACAATGTCATACATAGGTGGCTTGAGAAGGCGAAGTTCCAAGGTTGAAATGAAAGGATCATCATCCGCACTTCGACCAACACACACATTAATAGAGTTACCCCTGGCCATATAGATTATTTCCCTGGAAATGATTTGGGTACTCGTGTTTATAACAACAGTGGCCCAAGGATTAGCATCAACCAGCAATTCAAATTGTGGTTGTGACTCAAGGCCGTCATAGTTACCATATAAGAAAGAAGCACGAATTATATATTTTCTTCCCAACAGAGCAGGTAAATTGTAGCAACCTCGCTTGCCTTGAGGAAAACAGCGAAGCTGTTTCAGTGGCTGCTCCACCTCTCCCTCTAACTCACTAGTCAAAATGCCTTTTTTCTCACCTGCCTTGATGTATTTTTCATCTGAAGTCCAGCTAATGTTATGGGAATCATTATATTCCCCTTCTCCTCCACAATCCAGGCTGATGAATCCTGCACATATAACATCATCACATGCAGGATTGAGAAAAATGTTTTACAATTAGAAAGGAAGTTGAGGTTTTATGGGGGGAAATAAAATATGGTTGTACTAATAGTGCCACAGACAAACTAATCTATGATGATCAGACAAAACTGGATTGTTGAGATTATGTTGAAAGGAGTTGGTTGTATATACTATATATCTTATACAAGTTCTTCCTATGTGATTGAAAAAAAAATAGTTTCATAGAGAAACAAGAAAATCTCACCTGGTTGTGCATAGAGAACGCTGCATATTGAAAAACCCAACAAAAATTTGAAGGCAACTGTTTTACAAATTGCTCCCTCCATTCCAATTGCAATGGGAATGCTTTGCCACTGACTATTCTGTGATGATATTAAATGTGTCTTATACACTTCTCAATATTTTGGTAAAAAAACGTGAATACAGATTATTGACTATTGACTATTGACTATTGATAGAGACAGTCAAACTCGTACATTGTTTTAGTAGGAAAAGAGCAGACTTTGTATTTTCAAGTCAGTCCACAATTCTGGATTTACATGGTACGCTTCTAGAAGGAAACACGTAATAAAGTTGGAGGGGGGTCCCACACCCCTTTTTTTCCCTTCAAACATCATTAAATTCAAATGAATTTGGAAACTCAATTATTTATGTCATACACAATATTCTGTAAAAACAATAATACAAACTAGCAATTGCACCTTTGTGTGCAATAGGTACGTCGAAGAGGTGTGAAAGGTCAATCAAGGAAAATTCTGTATGTCATTTAGCAAATGATGATGCTTGTGCAACAAAGATCTCAATGGAGATGTGATTGCTTCAAATCAACTATGCATACACTTAAAGGGATCCAAACACAACTAAAACAAAACATTTGAAACAATAAGATAATCAAGCTCTATTATTAACCAGTTATTGCTATTTGAGAGAGAGAGAGGGAGGTGGATAGAGATGGAGAGATAATGAGATAGAGATTTAAAGGGAGAGATGGAAGAAGAAATATGGAGAGATAAAGATAGAGGCAAAGAGATATAAATATAGAGTTATAGGAAGAGGGAGAGGTGGAGAGAGATATGGATGGATAGAGAGGGAGAGGTGGAAAGAGATATGGATGGATAGAGAGGGAGACATGTCTAGATATAGAGGGGAGAGAGTTAGATAGAGGTAAATATGAAGATAGAACGGGGGAGGAAGATGGAGACAAATAGATAGAGATATAGAGATAGGTATAGAGAGATAAATATATAGATATATAGGGAGAGATATAGAGGAAGAGGGAGAGGTAGAGATACAGAGAGAGATACAGATGGTGAGATAGAGTGATAGAGTGATAGAGAGATAGAGATATAAGGAGATATATAGATAGGGAGAGAGAGGAGTGAGGGGGAGATAGATGGGGAGAGATAGAGAGAGATAGAGATGGGGAGAGAGAGGGAGGGAGAGGGAAGGAGGGAGAGGGAGAGAGAGAGAGAGAGGAATATATAGATACAAGGGGGACAATGAGAGGGAGATTTTGAAAGATAAAGATATAGATAGGAAGTGATATACAGAAAGAGATATTGAGATAGGGAGATATAGGGGTGGAGAGAGATGGAGAGATTATGAGATAGAGATAAAGGGAGACTAGAAGAAGAAATATGGAGAGATAAAAATAAAGAGAAATAAGAGATATAAATATAAAGTTATAGGAAGAGGGAGAGGTGGAGAGAGAGAGGGAGACATGTCTGGAGAGAAAGGGGGAGAGAGTAAGATATAGGTAGAGATGAAGATAGAGCGAGAGAGGAAGATGGAGGCAAATAGATAGAGATAGATAGGGAGATAGAGAGAGATAAAGAGGAAGAGATAGAGAGATATAGAGGAAGATAGAGAGGTAGAGATAGAGAGAGATATAGATAGTGAGATAGAGTGATAGACGGGATATATAGAGACAGAGGGAGAGATTAAAAGATAAAGATATAGATATGAAGTGATATATATAAAGAGAGATAGAGATAGGGAGATATAGGGGTGATGGAGAGAACAAGCTAGAGATAAAGGGACAGATGGGAGAAGAAATATGGAGAGATAAAGATAGAGAGGTAGAAAAATATATAAATATATCTAGTTATAGGAAGAGGGAGAGGTGGAGAGAGATATGGATGGATAGAGAGAGGGAGACATGTCTAGAGATAAAAGGGAAGAGAGTAATATATAGAGGTAGAGATGAAGATAGAATGAGAGAGGAAAATGGAGACAAGTAGAATATAGAGAGAGGTATAGAGAGATAAAGATAGAAAGAGATAGGGAGAAATAGAGGAAGGGATAAAGAGAAAGAGATAGAGAGATATAGAGAAAGAGGGAGAGGTAGAGATAGAGAGATATAGATGGTGAGATAGAGTGATAAGGGATATATAGATGGTGAGATATAGTGATATAGAGATATAGATATAAGGAGGTATATATAGAGAGAGAGATAAATAAAAATAGAGATATAGAGTAGGCGAGATGGAGGGGAGAGATAAATAGAGAGAGATAAAGAGAGATAGAGAGATAGAGGTAGAGAGATATGGATAGAAAATGATATAGGGGAGTGAGAAGGAGATAAAGGGGGAGAGAAATGGATAGAGATATAGAGCAAGAGAGATGGAGTAAGAGAGAGAGGTAGAGATATTGAGATATAGATAGGCAGGGATAGGCAGATATAGGGAGACATAGATAGAGGGCGAAAGACTATAGAGAAAGAAGGTGATAGAGATAAGTAATAGAGAGATAGGTATATATCTAGAGGGGGAGAGAGATAGAGAGGGGGGAAGATAGAGAGATAGAGATATGGAGAGAGAGAGAGAGAGGATAGATATATAAATAGATAGAGAGGGAGGGAGAGATATAGAGAGAATATAGAAGTAGAGATATAAAAAGAGGGAGAGATAGGGAGAGAGGGAGAGATAGGGATAGAAATAGGGAGATATAGAGAGAGATATATAATGGTAAAAATAGAGGAGACAAAGAGAGAGATGAGAGAGAGAGGGAGATAAATCAATTTTATTATATAAATTAATAATAGAGATGGAGAGAGAGATATAGAGATAGAGGTAGAGAGATATGGATAGAAAATGATAGAGGGGAGTGAGAAGGAGATAAAGGGGGAGAGAAATGGATAGAGATATAGAGCAAGAGAGATGGAGAGAGAGAGGGAGATAGATATATACATAAGGATGGAGAGAGAGAGGGAGAGGGGGATAAATTAAATTTATTATATAAATTAAAATGAAAATTCAAAATATAATTATACAATAATTAAAATTTTAACAAGACAAGTAACTACTAATTAAATTATTTCTAATAATTATTTAATTATTATTTGTCATTTCATAAAAATACACAAATAATTAAAATAAATTGCAAACTTAAAATTTAAATTAAAAATCAAATTAGAATAAAGTAAATGAGAGTCAAAGTATATCAAAATCCAAATAGTAATAACTTATTAAGCTAATAAATAATAAATAGAAAAACAAAAGTAGTTTTTAAATTTATTAGAATTGAAATATTAATAAAATATGTACCTAAAAAATATAATCAATACATTAACATTAACATTAGATAAATTCAAAATTAACAAATCAAAAATTATTATAAAATTGAGCATATTTAAATTCTTAAATAAAGTAAAATCTAAAAAATAAAATAATATTAAATTAAAATAAATAATATTATTATTTTTTAAATAAAATAAAACCTATTAAAAAGTAAAAAAATAATTTTTAATTTATATATATATATAATTCAACTTGTATATTAATGATATAATTATAAATATTATTATTACAAATATTATTATTTATTTATATATATTGTAAATAGTTAAATAATAATATTATTAAATTTCTCATATATATATATATATATATATTAAAATCAATTACTTATATAATGGTACTATATTAGCAAGATGAATATTAGGAGTATAATAGAGAGACTATAGGGTGAAGTTTTGAGAGACAAATAAACTATTGATATACATCCTCTTTGACAAACTTGAGATACATGAACCTAAGTTCCAAAATCATCGATCCTACACAATGACATGATACATGAACCTAGTCTAACTTTTTTTAATAGAAGGTCGACTTGAGATATAATCACCATAAGTATATGCATTCACATTGTACAAACAATTGAGGGAATTACCCTATCTGTCACCAAAGTGATAATGGGTACTCCCCTTGTATTACTCTATCTGTTCTATCACTGCAAGTTATTGTGAATGCTTTTTTTAATGCTAGGGGGTGCTAATGGAATAAAGTAGTTGTGGATCTTGTCTCAATAGTCTTCAAGAGAGTTGAGTAGATCTTCTAGGGATTATTTTACATGGTCTGATACAACAGTCTTTATTTGGACCATGCATTGAGGAACCATTTGTTTCTAATAATCATATGTTGAATCATGATAGTGTTTACCCTATATATACTCAAGCACTCAAAAGACCCTGAACGAGGACACCAAACCTCTGACCCATAAAGAACTATCAATTAAATGAGTATCTTTAGAAGGCCCCATCTTGGAACATATATATTGGAGAAGTACATGAAAGCATTGATTCTCAAAAATGGAAAAAGGCATATCCCCCTACAAAATCGTAATTAAGAAGCAAGTTTTAGATTGAGAAATGGACCTGTGAACTAGTACACATTGTCATAAACTCCATTGTCTCCTCTTTGTAGGAAAGTCAAAGCCTAAAGAGAGAATCCCTAGTGATATCAGTTTTAATGACCTTAACTTTGCCAAGTTTGATAAGAAGTTGTAGGAAAAGTGTAAAAGCATAGCTCTACATCATGAAACACCAACAGCAACGGCTTAAATTATAGTGTTTGCAAATGCATTTTGAGGCACGCCATTTTAATTTCCTGAACCACCCAACAACGAGAAACAAAATATAAAATAGGCATAATGAAGTTTGATAATATTGAAAAGAAAAAGCAAGTACAGTTCTTACAGGTCCTGTGAAACCAACAGAAATCACTGGTCGAATGACATACATGTTCCCGAAAGATTTTAAGCTCTATTTCTCTCCTGTGTCTTCGTTGCTGGGCATTTCAAGGGAACAGTGTAAGAAGGCTTTAAAATCAAACATCATGGATTGCAAAATAATAATCGTTGCTTAGATCTTGCGATTTTAAAAATTAACCTTTTACCGCAGGAGGTGTATATTTTAAACATTTGAAATACGGACATTTACGTACTATTGTATGCTGCCATTTATGACATGGAATTATGTGAAGGCTGCTGAGTGTAAACCAGCCGTCCGACAGCTTGCCTAGGTGATGATAGTTTACAGTGCCGGATAAAATTTTCGCGGTCAAGGAAATTTTGACGACAACGGCGATGAAAACTAACGGTCAAAATGAATTCAATCGTTGGCTTCCTTTTTTGATGCGACTCAACCATCGATTTCCTAAATTAGCTCGCTCCACTTCATATTGGATACGCCTTCGGTGTAAATTATGATATTATTATTGATTTTTTTAATTAGTTAAAATTAATATAAAGAGTAGAGGAGTGCATAAAAATATTTTAACGAAAAATTATTTATTTATAAAAAAATTTGATAATACTAAATTATTAAACACATCAAATTAATATTTTGTTTAGTAGGAAGAGATTAAAGATTTATTTTTTCAAGTGATCTACAATGGATCTAAAATTTAGATGGAATGCATCTAGAATCAAATAAAAGGTAGAGCAAAGAAAAAGTCGCGTTATTTAATATTTGAAGGACATGTTGGATTTCAATTTCCTATTGTCCTTTTTGTTTGTGTGCCTAAGTGGCATGATCCTCTAATGGGGGGGAAAAGGATTTAGGGTCTAAACCACATTTTCTCCTACATCACAATGGAAGGAACCAAATAGATCACAACATCCATTTGACTACTAACCTCAATGGAAGAGCTAGAATAGCGGATCAAGGTTTTGGTTCTTTGTTTGGGGGATGATTTGATTAATGATTAATTGATTGCTAATTGACTTAATTTGATAATGCAAAGATACACCTGGATCAACTATGAAAAACTAGCAAACTATTATGATTTCAGGAAAACACAGAACAAAAAGCTAGAAACAATATTCAAAATAGCAAAGTGCAAACACAGAGGAACCTAGCATATAAAGTTGAGCTTGAAATGGTTGGACAGGGGTGTTGGTACCCTATACTTGGAAGTGCGGATACTCAAAAACAAAATTCAAATTTTAGTAGGTCCCTGTTTGAAATACTTCTCTAGACTCAGTGTTAGAACTTTGTCTATTGCTGATATATTCCACTTTCCCTAATTTGTTGACTTTTAGGACTTGAATGCTTGATTGAGCAATTAGGTATTCAATCCTTTCCCAAATTTTCTTTAGATATGTAACATGCACATAAGGAAGAGGGGGAAGGGTTATGTCATATAGGGGCTTACCTAAGTCAAACCCCGTTTTGGTATTTCTACCTCTACAATGGCTATGACAATGTAAAATAGAGCTTACCCTCAGTCAAGTAAAGGTTAAATGATAAACAAGTGACAAATTGACAATTGTTGCAACTTACCACTCATAACTACATTTCTTGATGGATTGAAAACATTTTACTCATCACCTTCAAAGAGAATTGGAAGCTTGATTTGAAGTCCTGCAAGTGTTAGTGGTCACAACACAAATGGTCATAAAACATGAATGAACTCACATAAAAACTTCATGCATTGCTAACATGATGTTTGATTGAAATAATGTTGCATTAATTATGCTAATTCTAATCTTGGCTACTTTTTAGGATGCTCAATTGCTCTCATCAAAATGTTAGGCTTCATTGGTATTTCTTACGATATGAAGTAGTGGAAAAGACTTGTATTTATATGCAATTCTTTAATTTCCTACAAATTGATTACCGACAACCGACAAATGAATTTGAATTTCTAAATGTTAAAATGTTGATAGCAAAATATTTGAACTGGGGCCAAAATAGGTTGGACAAGGGCACTAGCACCCTAGTCCAAGCCTATTTTAGGGCCTTGAGTGTTAAATAATTTTTAAATCATAATCCCCAATTTAATTGGTTTTTCAAAGATTGTCATTAAACAGGCATTTTAAAAGCACGTACAATTGCATCTAGGCATGTAGAGGTGAGCTAAACCTAGTGTGAAATTGTCAAGGGTGACAATTTATAATGCTAAAAATCCCTCATCAATAATTGATTAGAGAAGTTTGTATATATGTCATCATGTTATATTATGCTCTTGGTTGTGTTGTATTCCCTTGTCTTCGACCTATTCTGCAAAGTCAAAGTCGAAATTGGCTAAGTAATAAATTGATCGAACGTTCCATATGAACCAAGAACCATTAGTTTTCAATTCCCATGGAACCATCGATAGATAAATATGGAGGTGATGTTAAAGCAAAAGGAAAGCATGAAGGAGATGGTGTCAAAAAGGGAATCGGGCGTCAAGTGTTGGAGGTTCTTGATCAAGTGGAAAGCATCCACAGTTCCTATTAGGTGTGTAACTATTGACAAATAATGAAGAAAGGTTATGTGTGAGTGATGGAGGTTCTTGGTGGGTCTATATGCGTCAACAGAGGATGACTTATGCATGTGACACTTATTTTCAACATGTCAATGCTCAAATAGAAGGAAACATTGTTGTGTGCATTTATTTACACCCACTCAAATTTCTTACAGCAATGAATTTTTCCCATCTATCCAAATTAATTGTTGATCGTCGTCCTTCCATCTCTTGTGCCCATTTTTGGGTGGGAGAAGATCAAATTTGTGAGTCTTGAAACTATGAATAGTGTGCAACAATTAGGGTTCACTCCTAGCTATTGTTATAGATAATTTGGTGTCATTTTTTAAAGGAGGTTTATTATTGTGTGGTTCTACAAACACTTGTGTGGATGCTAAAGCTTTCTAGAGCACAAACTTTACCATTCTAGACCTTTTTGAGAATATTTTGTATTCTTCAAGGACTGATATAAATGTTTTATTATGGAATATGTATGTGAATATCTCCATGAACACCTATAGATCTTTAGGGGACTCTACTTAGCTGGAGTTTCTCTTATCACATTTTTTTATACGATTATAATATGAAATTGGTAAATTTAACAACATTCTAAATATTACAAGCCTTGTAATGGCCTTTTTACATGTTTCAAATGGATTTGTGTAGTGTATTTATGGATGAATAAGTAATTTTTATATATTTTTGTCATTATTCTAGTGTATATGAATGCATATTTATATCCTTTATGTTTCCAATTTTATATTCAATTTGATATTTATGACTCTATACCCATGAATAAGCACAAGTTTGGAAACCTAGTTAATCTCAAATCATCAAACAAAACAAATCAATAGTATAGGAATAGGAGTAGCTTTTGTGCATCCATAACCTTAAAATATGGCACATGATTTGTATTTAGTGAATTTCAAATGAATCTATCTCATGTGGCTTATGATCTTGCACAACATGATCATTTATATAAGGATTATGAGGTATCCATTTGTTCTTGGTTCAGTGACAGTCTCTAGGACGAAGACAACAATTTGGGTTTGGTTTTCCATATTTTGTTATTGTTCATATTAGGTGAATTCAATACATGTTAAGGTGTACCCTTGGGAATACCCTCTCAAGTCTAAGTTGAGGAGATATAACCCACTCTCGTAGATTTAGCTTAGTCATCCATTGTTATGTTGATAAGCTAATTTCACTTGCATGATGACAACCTTGGTCTTGTGGTGATATTTGGTTCTAGAAAGTGGAGCAATGATTTGAGACTTGAAACCTCGAAAATAGTAGTTGGTAGTGTTTTAGGACACACAACCACTAATTTTTTACAAGTTTCACTCAAGTAAACCCTAGAGATCTCAATATAAGGGTGGAATAATGAAAAGAGGTCTGCAATAAGGCATCCTAGGGTGTGATTAAAGATTAAATATGGGTTCACCACCAAGCTAGGGTTTGGAAGACAAGAAATGTAAATGATATGCAAGACTTAAGCAAATGACCTATAAATGAATTCAAATAGAAATAGTAAATTGGAAAAGCACAAAGGTGCACTTGGAAACCTGAAGAGGCTTGAATTATGAAGGTTTGAAATTTTTTAAATACTTCTTTTTGATGCACACTGGGACTCATATGCCAGTAGGTGTGATTTAGTCCAAGTTTAGGGTTTTGGGCTGAAACCAAAATTTGGAACTGCTAAATCAGGATCTACAAAAAATACCTGAAAATGTGTATACTAGGACTCATACACCACCACAAGTGGTGATTTAGTCACAGTATCAGGGTTGCTCCAAAACTCTAATATCCTTTTAAGTTCTCTTGTAGCTTCCCTCCTGCCAAATCTCTGGTTCTGAAACACTGAATTCTTCTCTATAAGTGACTTTTCGTAATCTTACAAGTAAGGTGATAACTTCAACAGCTTTGCAACATTGAAAAAATTTCTCCAATCTTGCTTTTTAATGAATCTTCAACCTAAATCTTCAAATCACACATCAAAGAGAGGGAAAAATGTTGTTTTTTTAGTGAATAGGGGTTTGCCTTGGTCAAACCCCGTTTTGTTAATCAAACCTTGAAATGAATAGAAATATACTGAAGGAATGATGAATGAACAAGTATACAATGTTGAAAATCACCAAACCCTTGAACAAAAGGCTACAATATTGTAAGTAATGGTTAGCATGAATGTGGATCTTGACTCTTTCTTATATGATATGGATCTTGTCTTGAATGCTTGCTTGAATCATAAAACCCTACAAATGTTAGTTCAAAAACAAACATGATGCATAATGACTTTGGCACGATGATTGATACTTGAATAATGCTCCAAAATGCTTTATAATCACTCTTGAATGCTTTTCAGTTGCTAGAATGCTTGAATGCTTAGGTCTCACTTGCTCATGAAAATTGCTAGGAGAAAATATGTGAAATAACCTTATATTTATACTTGTTTATGCCAAATTTCTCAAAATTATAACACTACAAGTCGACATCAGATCTAGGAGACTAAAATTCTACCAAGAATTTGAATTTAAATTAGGTCTAAGCTAAGAGGGACTCATACGCCAGTTGGGGCGTATGAGTCCCATTAGGCTAAGCTTGGGACACATTTTTCAAGAAATGCTTAGTTTAATGTGAAATTCATATCTAGGCCTCGAAACTTAGGTGGGACCCATATGCCAAAGGTGGCATATATGTCCTAGACCACTAAATATGGGTCATACAATCCAAAATCATTAAATTTTGATTGGTTATTTGAGGTATGTTGAGATTATCCTCAGAAAGATGCATTAATTAAGGCTTGTGGATGTAAAATAAGACCAAATAAGGCATAAAGAAGCCCAATTTTAGCAGGGGGGTCCCAAACGAGTGTGAAAATGTAAAGGGCTGCATTTTTTTACACTACATTTAGTCCCCACTTTAGTGAGAGGATGAACTTGCTTCAAACTCACACTAGAGTAGACAAAACTTGTATCAAGAGGGGTTCAAATGTACCAATGCTAGTAAGATAGGACAACAACGATCAAGAGGGATGATCAAGATCCTATAGAAAACCAACATAGGCACAAAAGAATGCACATGTGAATAATGATATGAAGCAACAATAAGGCACAAGCATACACTGCCAAAGACAAAGAGAAGAAAGAAAAATAAAAACAAAAGGGGGTGGATCAAGCTTTGACCATTTGTCCTGCACATTGTGGATCTCATTTATTTTGTTTGTCCAATAAATTGTACAAGTAGAGCATGGTGTCCACTATGTAAACCAAACACATGCTCACAAGGGCTAATGGAACCTCAGGTTGTCCACTAGGTGAGCCCCCAGTGAGACACATACACACGTGGCTGGTATGCGCTCATACAAACAAGAAAGTGGCTGTGGGAAAGTCACACCTAAGTTTGGCTCCCAAACATACAACCATACCAAAGCTATACCTCCTGATAACTTTAATAAGGCACAACACAACAATGAATTTTAGTTTCATGAGGCAAGAAAAGCTTTGTATGCTTGAAACTCATGGACAAACAAGATGGCTCCATAAGCAAGCAAAGTTTGTTATGCAAGGTGGCCATATAACAAATGTTGTAAATGAAAAATAGTGTAAGGTACACTCAAAGGAGTTATTTTTAGTTCATGTAAGGTCTTAACTTAGGGAAAATTGTGCCTAATGTCTCCAAGAGAGGACCAATCAAAGAATAAAAGATTCACAACTTAGGGTATGTAGTGTGTCACATCAAGCCACTAAGAGGAATATAATATGCTAAGAGAGATCACGCTCTTGAAGGACATCACATCCAATGTCACCATAAAGATAAACATGCATCAAATGAAGTAAGAAGACTACACAATGAAACATGAGAAATGCAAAAGAATAATGCCAATGTATTCCCCCACTTTCAAAAAATTGTTAAACACCATGTTGTGAGAAATTACTTTAAAGTAGCAAATGATAAATGCTAATAAAAAGGACATGAGAGCTTATTCGGAAATCCCTATGCCAAGTCATATGTTTTCAAATAAAGCTACGTCATGAAAAGAGAGGAGGGATTGCCCCCAAAATGAAACTCTAAACACATGAGGGATCTATGGATTTGGTGTCAGTATGCCTTTGTTGCAATGGTTTTAGAGAGCGGGAATGTCATCATTCCCCAAATACTCATGGAATGAGAAGAATGACACAAAGAGAGTGAAAAGAAATAAAATCCTTTTGGGTCAATATGGAAGAGACCTAAATGTCTCGACGCCTTGCATCATCCCCAAAAGGAAAACACAAGACAAATGAAAAAGATACGACATAGAGAAGAATGTAGATACAAATATAGGAATACACGAAAAGAGAGATATATATCAAATGAAACATCATGGGGGATCACATTATGCACATGCAATCACATAAAGAAACATGAAAAAGCACAAGACTAGTAAGGCACATGCGAGTCAACTTATAGCAGGTCGTCTACATCCCAATATCGGTTTGTATAAATAGAAGGCATACAACTAGCCAAAGGGACAATGGAAAGTGTCGAACTAGGGGAAGCACCAAGTTCAACACTCTTTTTGGGATATTTTTCATTTAATCTCATAGAAGAATAAAATAATGTGTTCAATTCATCATGCATTTGTTCATCTATCTTTGCAATTTCAATGTCATCATCTAGATTAATCACAATAGGAGGTCAAATGACAATGTCCATGGAATGTTCTTGTTTATATTGTGGTGAGGGTATAGAGTCATCATGTATTTCTTTAGGTAAGTTCGGATTTTTATTTTCCATGGTTTTGTCTTCATTTGACCTTTGAGCAAGAGCATGAAGTCTACGCCTACGCTCTCTAGCATTTATGTTTCTTTTAGTTTGATTTTCAAGTTGTGTTTGTGTAGGAGCGAGTTTATCAACCATATATTTATTTTCTTTCCTAAGGAGAGGAATGGAAGGAACCATGGGAGGTTGTTCAACCACTTTCTCTTTAGATTTGTAAACTTTTCTTATCTTAGGAGGCGTGACGAGATTGTTTTCATTGTCTCTTGGCCTTTTATAGGAGATAGGCAAAGGATTAATCTTGGGTTGGTCTTGGTTATTTGGAATGTCTTTAGGTTCAATCATAGTTTTATCAAGGATGGTAGGCTCAGTTATAGGTTGAGACATGGGTGCTAGCAAGAAGTTGAGACCACTTTTTGGCCAAAAAGTGGAAGTGTTTTCCTTGATTTTCGAAATTTGACACATTTGACCTTAAAATTTGAAGCACTTAGAGATGGAATCTTGAAAAAAGTCAAAAAATCATAAAATATAGTACTCAGAGTCTAGTTTCCAAATATGTAATTTATTTCAATACCTAGATGCTACAAATTGATTTTCAATAGGTGTTTCTAAAAACCACTGTTTAAAAGTCACTTTTTTTTTATCATACCATGCACATGTACGTCATCCATATTTTGACCTAAATTATCGTATTTTTCTAAATCCTTTTGGGAAAAGATTTGTAACTCACTCAAGCACATTTTTTGATATTTTTTTGTAATTTTTTATTGATTTTTTTGTTTAATTTTTACAAGCCATATTTGTCATTTTGAAAAATCATTGTGTATGTCACACATAAGATGACCTAAACTTATCATTTTGTGAATTTTTTTTAAATTGAAAAGAATTGTCTGAAGCTCGTTTTCGTGCAATTCATTTTACAATAAAATGTTATTAAAATAGTAAAAAAACCCTGATATTTCAAGTTTATGGACTAGTTTCATCAGAAATTAATTGAAAAATAGATGAAATAATCCAATTGTAAAAAAAATTACATATTTAGAATCTACACTATCTCATCTATAATGGGTTTTAATTTCGTCAAAAAATTCTACAAAAAATGTCTTCAGACATATGCCCAAAGTCACTATTTTATTGTGACATTTCCAGGACCTTCAACTTGTAGGTCAAACCAGGTCCAAAGCTTAAGTTCGGGTCCCTAAGCCTTTTCTCGAACCGAAAAACAAAGCAAAAATTTGACCAAAAAATCAAATTTTAAAAAACGGGATCCCATTTTAACAACGAGATCCTGTTTCATCTTAACCCAACCATCTAGAGGTGCCTTCCAAGCAACATATTCTCTTGAAAATTTCCCTTTAGAGGCCGAAAGAGAAACATCACAAGGCAGCTTCCACTTTTGAGCAACGGAGATTTCAAAAGGACTAGGATTAATCTTATGACCAGCATAAAAGGAAACTCCAGAAAGAAAGTTCTCCTTAATTCCCGCACAAATTTTATGAGCCACAGCCAGAGCCGAAAGAGAAGAATTCCTAAAGATTTGGTTGTTTCACTCCAATCACACCCCCAAAATCAAATGAGGAAAAGTGAGAGACCACAAAATTTGCAGAGCCGGATTAGTAGAGGGGGGCACCCATTGGAACCATAAATCCTTAACAGAACCAGGAAACACCCAGCAAATGTTCCAAAGAGAGAGCACATGCTTCCATATCCCATCAACATATCTGCAGCCAATCAACAAATGACAAGTATTTTCTACTTCCTCCTCATAGAGAAAGCATCTATTGGGCATAACAAAACCTCTTTTAATCAAATTATCAGTAGATAAAATTTTGTTCTGACAGAAAAGCCAAAAGAAAACATTGACCTTGGGAATCAATCGAGAGGACCAAACAAAAGCCCAGAAAGGTAGCATACCAATAAAAGATTCATTGAGATGAAAAGTCGAGGCAACAGAGAAGTTATCCGTAGAAGAAGGCTTTCAAACAAATCTATCAGGAGAAGGAGAAGAAGGAATATGAACCGAAGAAAGAGCCTTATAAATAACATTCAGCCCAGGGTCCACCTCATGCAACTTCCTCCAGCAACCTCCATCAATATAGTCAACAAAAAATCTACCAAAATATTGAACACAGAGGTCCATAAAAGGGAGAGCCCAAGGCTCATCCATGAGAGGTCGATTACCAAACCAATTATCTTCCCAAAACAAAATACTCCTCCCATTACCCAACTACCAAAAAAGACCTTTAGCAACAAGCCTTCGAGTATTTAGCATAGCATTCCACAACACAGAGCCATACAGAGGGTTAAATTCATTAGAAAGAACATCTCTAATCCCATCTGCACCATGTAAATATTTTCTCCAAGCAATTTTCACCCACTCACTTTTAGCCAACAAAAGATTCCACAACTGTTTCCCCAAGAGGGCATTGTTGAAAGTTCTAATTTTCTGGGCCCCTTCAAAACCCGTTTTTTACCTCTAATCAAAAACGAGATCCCGTTTCATAAAAAAACATTATTTTTTATGATTTTAAGAAATGGGATCCCATTCCTTAAAATAAAATAAAAATTATGTTTTTTTTAAACAAGATCTGTTAAAAAACATAAAAGAAATAATTTTTTATGAAATGGGATCCCATTTTAGAACGAGATCTTGTTTTTGGCTTGGGGTCCTAAACCTAAATAGGATCCCATTTTTTTGAAGCCGATTTTGGGTTTTTTTCTAAGGCAAAAACTTTTACATTTCGTGGACTCATCTTCTTGCATTTACCCACATTTTTGTAAGGGATAGTTTCGCTATGCATTTTTCCTTGAAATTTTGATATGATTTGAAAAAGAAGTCCTCACGAGGTTTAATAGGTGCCATAGGCTCGGGCCAAAATAAATCCAATGAAAAGTTCCCTCAGGACAACAAAGGATTAAAGCCACTATGGTGCACAGTGAAGATTTCATTGTCAAAGGGAAACTTTAAGCATTTATGCACAATCGACGGGACAGCTTCCATGGAGTGTAGCCATGGATAACCAAGCTTCACACATAATTGGTCCGACGTTGAGATGATGGAGAATGACACATCTAATTTTTTTGGTCCTATTTGTAAAGGAAGGGTGATCGATCCCATCGTAGGGCAAGTGAAACCATTATGCACTTTTATCCATTCTTTTGATTTATCATGTGTTTCTTGATAGATTTCATGCACAAGTAAGAATTATTCGGTGATCACATTCTCTCCAAAGATGGGGTGAATTAACATCCCATTAGTGGGCTTGTCATTGATTCAGCGGGCTATGTAAAGAGAACAATCAGGTGCATTTCTAATGATATCTTTAGATGAGAAAGCAATGTCAAGAGGCTTTTTAGTTCGACCCTTACGAGGTAGAATTTTGATCAATCCAACCATATCATTCATAGGATCTTATTCATCAGTATCTATAGGACCTTCTTCAATAATACCCATTTTGTCATCATCTGTGTCCACATTCATCACATCATTCTTCTTGGTTTCACTAGCTTTGACAAATGAAATGTTATGATTAGGAATAGGTTTGGTAAAGATTTGCAAGTTCTGGTTAGGAGGGTCAATAGACTTATTTCCTTGATCATTAACACCTCCAATTGAAGGTCGATCGAAATCAATGAGGTCTTGCACAAGATGTTTAAGACGCTTACAATGTTATGTGTCATGTCCAGTAGTTGGTAGTATTTTAGGACACACAACCACCAATTTTCTACAAGTTTCACTCAAGGAAACCCTAGAGATCTCAATCTAAAGATGGAATGATGGAAAGAGATCTACAATAAGGTGTATTAGAGTTTGATTAAAGATCAAAGAGGGGTTCTTCACCAAGCTAGGGCTTGGAAAGACAAGAAATGTAAATGATGTCCAAGACTTAAGCAAATGACCTAGAAATGAATTCAAATTAGAACACTAAACTAGAAAGCACAGAGGTGCACTTGGAAACGTGAAGAGGTTTGAATGAAGGTTTGAAATCCTAGAAATATTTCTTTTTGATGCACACTGGGACTCATACGCCAGTAGAGGCGATTTAGTCCCAATTTAGGGTTTTGGGCTAAAACCAAAATCTGAAACTGCTGAATCAGGATCTACAGAAAATGCCTGAAAAAATATGCATACTGGGACTCATACGCCACAAGTGGAAATTTAGTCCCAGTATCAAGGTTGCTCTGAAACACTGATATCATTTTAAGTTCTCTTGTAGCTACCCTCCTACCAAATCTCTGGTTCTAAAACATTGAATTCTGCTTTGTAAGTGACTTTCTGTAATCTTTCAAGAAAGGTGACAACTTCGACAAATTTGCAACCTTGACAACTTTTCTCCAATCTTTCTCTTTAATGAATCTTCAACCTAAATCTTCAAATCACACATCAAAGAGAGGGGAAAATGTTGTTTTTTAGTGGATAGGGTTTTTCCTTGGTCAAACCCCGTTTTGGTAATCAAACCTTGAAATGAATAAAAATATAATGAAGTAATGATGAATGAACAAGTATACAATGTTGCAACTCACCAAACCCTTGAACAAAAAATTGTAATCTTGTAAGTAATGGCTAGCATGTGTTGGTGTAATTAATTATTTAATTGCACTTTATTAAGTTTACTTAGGTTTTTCTTAGGTAATAATTAGTTTACTTAATTAATAAGTAAGCTTTTATTTAGTTGAGTTGTTTTTAGGTCAACATTAGGGTTGCATACATTGCTTTTATAAAGAAAATCATCTTATGTAATTTCTCAATTCTGAATATATCAATTTGCACATCTTCATGCAAAGCTCTTGCTTTTTTTTGTTTTCTCTTATGTGGAAGGATTTTTTGGTTTACATGTCTGATGTTGGTTTCTAACATGGTATCAGATCCTTGATATGCAACCCGTTCTCAAATTTTGGAGAAAATCATTACAAAGTTCGTTCGGGATTCCTCAAGGGTTTCTTTCCTTGAGTTCATTTATGTAGCGTTTTGGATAAGATCAGGCATATCCATTGGATTCAGATTGTTGGAAAAAGTCAGGATTGGCTTTTATTTTTCTGATTTTGGTCATCGTTGAAGAAATCTATGAGGGTTTCAAGCTCGGTGATATTTTGCAAGCTCTAGGGGTAGCTGATTTTTCGGAGCATTTTGGGCACAAACGGAGGTCACCATCGTGTTCACAGCTGCCAAAAACCCTAAGAACACCTATCATTTTGTCAATTTTGGAGCAGTTAGTTTCTGAGGCAAAAAAAATTGCCAGGGAGGTCGTACGGCCTCCCTGGCACGCTCCTCGAGGCGTGGATTTCAAAAGAAATTAAAAAAAATTGAAAAAAATGCTTTTAACAAAGCGCATGCAAAGCAAAAGGGGTCTTCCACCTGGCGGCCACCCATTGGCCATAGCTGACACATCCCGCCACCACATCCCGCTGTCGACCCTACTCAACCCCCACGGGCTCATCTGAACCAGCTGCAGGTCCTATGGGGGACCGAGCGCTCTGTGCCCGGCCCTCGGTCGACTCCAACCCCCACGCAAGTCACATGGGTGACCATGGGCCGAATTTTTTTTGTAGGGGGGGCAATTTTTTGCAGTGTGACTGTCAAATTTAAGCTCATAAGTCAATGATGTCAGCGGCCATAAAGCCCTCTTTGCCCCCTCCTAACCCCAGTTTCCCCTAAAGGAGTAGTTTTTTTTCTTTTTGGCATAACTTGGGCATACAGTATCGAAATTGGGAAAACAATATATCGCCGAAAAGCTGGTTCCGAGCACTATTTTGTGGTGTAGTTTATCTTTCATTTATTTATTTTTTAGCTACATTTATTGCTTTTTGAAGCTAGATGTTCTTTTTATGCTTTCGAGATCATAACGTTTTGCCACGATCTCTGATTTTTGATATCTTTGTGGCGTTGGAAAGGTATTGAGGAGCTCTACATTGCTATCCATGCACTTTTTCTGTATCTATCCCAGGTTGATCATTATTCCAGATTTGGCCCGATGGGTGTTTTGGAGATTCCTTGGATATTTTGGCAGTTGGGAGGGTGCAACTTGAATCTTTGCACTTCATTTCAGTATCACATCATTCAATAATCTATGGTTGCTTCATAGATTCTAGGGTTTTTCCCATTTGGAGTTTTCTAGTGTTCCATGGCATTGGGTCTATTGTTGCATTATTATGATTCCACTATGGTTTCTTGTAAATAGAAGTCTCGTTCCTTGCTTTTGGGATTCAGGTTCCAATGTTACTCCACAGTGTTCTTCTAGTGCTTCTTTGTAGCAGATCATCTCATTGAGGGGGGGTTTGTCCCACTAGGTTTTCCCCTCTTTCTCTTTCTCTTTCATTGCATTTGTACATGGGTATCTAATCAGGCCTTGTTGTCAGGACCCATTCATGCTTTCTTGCATTCATCTTAGTTTTAGGTGCATGCTTTTTTTGTCTCCCTAAGTTGCACTTAAGGGAGGGTGTTGGTGTAATTAATTATTTAATTACACTTTATTAAGTTTACTTAGGTAATAATTAGCTTAATTAATAAGTAAGTTTTTATTTAGTTGAGTTGTTTTTAGGTCAGCATTAGGGTTGCATACATTGCTTTTATAAATCAAATCATCTTATGTAATTTCTCAATTCTAAATATATCAATTTGCACATCTTCATGCAAAGCTCTTGCTTTTTTATGTTTTCTCTTCCGTGGAAGGCTTTTCTAGTTTGCATGTCTAATCTTGGTTTTTAATAGCATGAATGTGAATCTTGACTCTTTCTTGTATGATATGGATCTTGACTTGAATGCTTTCTTGAATCATAAAACCCTACATCACAAATGTTAGCTCAAAAACAAGCATGATGCATAATGACTTTGACATGGTGCTTGATGCTTGAATAATGCTCCAAAATGCTTGATAATCACTCTTGAATAGTTTTGAGTTTCTAGAATGCTTGAATGCTTAGGTCTTAGTTGCTCATGAAACTTGCTAGGAGAAAATATGTGAAATAACCTTGTATTTATACTTGTTTATATCAAATTTCCCAAAATTACAACACTACAAGTTGATATTAGATCTAAGAGAATAAAATCCAGCCAAGAATTTGAATTTAAATTAGCTCTAAGCTAAGTGGGACTCATACACTAGTTGGGGGTATGAGTCCCATTAGGCTAAACTTGGGACAAATTTTTCAAGAAATGCTTAGTTTAATGTGATATTCAGATCTAGAGCTCGAAACTTAGGTGGGACCCATACACCCAAGGTGGTGTATGAGTCCTAGATCACTAAACTTGGGCCATACAATCCAAAATCATTAAATTCTGATTGGTTATTTGATGTATGTCAGGATTATCCTCGAAAAGATGCATTAATTAATGCTTGTGGATGTAAAATAAGATCAAATAAGGCATAAAGAAGCCCAATTTTAGCAGGGAGGGCCCAAACAAGTGTGAAAATGTAAAGGGCTACATTTTTCTACACTACAAGACCTAAAATAACTTAAATTAAGACCCTCACCCAACACATTTTTCCTTGAAATATCACTAAATTCAATGAACTTGGAAAGTTAACTATTTAAATAGTGTTGACTATTACTATCAATCTCTCTCAAGCTAATCCAAATAATTGAACACAAATTATGATAAAAAAATTTAAAACATTAAATATGGATTATGGTAAACTTTTTAAAATATTAAATGATCTAATAATAAAAAATAAACCTAAGTTTACTATTATTTACCATTTGACTATAACTTTCTTATGTTTAATTATATCACTTAAAACCATGAGTTAGATAGTTGATAATTCAAAAAATCCATGAAAAGTCTTGGATAAATTCTAAATAATTGAAGTAGTACTTTTTTTGGTAGGAAAATAGCAAATACTTATTTAATGTTTGATAGAGATATGCCAAGACCCTCACACCACATATTTTTTCCTTGAAACATCACTAAATTCAATGAATTTGACAAGTCAACTATTTCATTAATGTTGAGTATCGTTATCATTAATTAAGATAGGGTTGTAAGGGTAAAAAGGTTAATTAAATCATTTAAGCAAATATATGAATAGTAATTAAGAATTTTGAGTGTATTAAATTACTATAAATGCAATGAGAAAATTGATAAGTAATTATAACGAGTGTATTATATAAATAAATATTTTTTAAATACAAGTTTTGTAAAATTTTGCAATAAAAATAAGGTATGAAAGGTAGTCTAGAAAGGGTTGGAGCATACTATCATTAGAAATGTCTAGCAATAAGAATTCAATCTTCCTCCCTCTTCCTAAGAGAGACATATTGCATTATCTTTCATGCAAGCATACCCCTAGTTGTTGAAGGCTAGGAATATGTGCAAGGATATACTAGGTGATGAACCCAACCCATTGAACTAAATATGAGACATTTTTTAACATAGAGACAAAAACCATAAGTATGTAAATAATGCAACCAATAACCTCACCCCATGGGAAAAAAATAAAGGTCACATTTGAACAACCATAGTAGTATATAATGTTCTTTGAATCTTCCCACACAATTTTTCATATGGTGTAGAAAGCTTCTCTACCTCTATTTGTAGGTAAAAGTACAAACCTATGTCACACAATCCATTAAAGAGATGTCATCTTGTGGAATACAAGGATTGTAGGATATGTAAAAAATGGACATCTTGATAAGGCTTTAAAACTTTCAAAAAAATATAATTGGTAGGTGCAAAGACAAAATCCACAACCTGTGTGAGCATGCTCCCTACTTGTGCTAAAATGGCAGTGCAGTGTAGAAAAATGTTGTCCTTTACATTTTCACGCTTAATTTGAGAATGATTAACATTAAAATGAACCTAATGTTGCCTTGATCTAGTTTTGTAATGTGTTTTACACATTCACATTAGGTTTAGGCCCCTTTTAAGCTAAATGGACCTAATGGTGCCTTATTTAGGGTGTTGTAAAGTGTATCCTAACACTTTCATACTAATCTAGGGTTTTGTTAATTAAGTAGGCTTATATATGCCTTAATTGGCCCTATTTTACATCCACAATCCTTATTAAATGCATTTTTTCAGAGATAATCCCGACACTTATCAAATTACCAATCATAATTCAATGTTTTGGGTCATGTGTCCCAAATTTAGTGGGTTGGGACTCATACGCCACCTTGGGAATATGAGTCCCACCTAGGTCTTGGGACCTAATTTTGAATTTCACCTTAAATGGGACTTGTCTTGAAGTGTGTGCCCCAGTTTTGAGTCACTGGGACTCATATGCCACCTTGAGCGTATGAGTCCCACTCTAATCAGGACCTAATTTAAATTCAATTCTTGGTGGTATTTTATCTCCCTAGATCTGATGTGGGCTTGTAGTGTTGTAATTTCAAGAAATTTGGCATAAATAAGTATAAATACAAGTTTATTTCAATCATTTTCAACTAATACTTTCAAGAGAGTATTCCTAATAGAAAGTTTGTGATTACAAGAGTATTCAAGGACATTCAAGAGAATTTCTAAAGCATTCAAGGGAAGATTGCTTCATCATTTGTTGCAGCAATTCAAGATCCATCATCATGCCAAAGGCATAATGCATCAAGCATGTTGTTGAGCTAGTGTTGTGATGTAGCATTCAAGATCCAAGTTAAGCATTGTTCCACATCCAATTCAAGATCAAGATCTACATTCTTCATGGCCACTTCATGTTAGATTTTTGATTTACATTTCAAGACATCATTCAAGGTATCATTTTTTATGTTTCATGTTTCGTTGTCTAATCACAAGGTTTAATTACCTAAATGGGGTTTGACCAAGGAAAACCCCTATTTCCTAATAATCAACAAGTTTGTATCCCTCTTTGTGTGATTGTAGGTTTGATGGTTTGGAGAAAAAGTGGATTTGAAGCCCTCAAAAGTACCAAAATGATAAAGTTGCAAAAGTTGTCATGAAAATTTGTCAAGGCTCACAAAAACCCAGATCTAGAGCAAGATATCCAACCTATTGCATGAAATCAGTGGGAAAGTCCTTATTTGATCCATATTCAAAGGCTCGCAAAGTTTCAGTTCATAATTATGCTCCTGGGACACTTTGTGACAAAACGGGATGGTTACATCACTTGTGGCGTATGAGTCCTAGTATACTTATTTCCAAACCTTTTTTGTAGATCTTGATTCAATAGTTCTAGATTTTGGTTTTAGCCTGAAACCCTAGTCTAGGACTAAATCACCCAAACTGGCATATGAGTCCCAGTGACCATTAAAAATTAGGATTTCAAGGTTTTGGAGCTTATTCTGACCTCATCTTTCTTCCAAGTGCACCTCTTCTCATTTCTCAGTTTATTGTTCTAATTTGAGTTTATTTCTAGGTCCTTTACTTAAGTTTTGCATTTTGTTTACATTTTTGTCTTTCCAAGCCCTAGCTTGGTGGTGAGCCCTCTTTTAGTCTTTAATCACACACCTAAGGAGACCTTGTAGCAATCTCTTTTCCTAATTGGATAATTAGGTTGAGATCTCTAGGGTTTCCTTGAATGAACTAGAGTGAAATAGGTCCCCTAGTTTCATCTCCCAAAAGGTGGAACCCTATTTCCTACGGTTTAGGTAACTTTTGAATAGAGTATTGGAAAACCATCAAACCATAATGATAGGGGGATTTTATCACATATTATATTTGGAAATTCTTTGGTAGACATGTATGCAAATGTGAAAGCATAGACAATACAAATGAACTAGTTGATAGAATACCTCAAAGAAATGTGGTTTCATTGAATGCCATGAATGTAGGATATACTTTTAAAATGAGTATTTTAAAAAGGATTAAGAAAATTTCAAGCAAATGCAATTGGTGGGTGTAAATTCAGATTACACAACTTTTTCCAACATCCTCCTTACCTATGCCAAAAATGGGAGTTTTAGAATTTAGGTTATTGATATCCATCAAAGCATGATGTAAGGGGTTTTTATGCTAGATGTTATAGTTACAGTTTTTCCATGGTAGGCATGTATGCAAAATGTGGAAGCATAAACAAGGCACATGAATTATTGGAAATAATGCCCCAAACAAATGTGTCATTATGGACCACAAAGATTGTAGGATATGCATTAGATGGATTTTTCAAGAAAAGGCTTTAGAAACTTTCAATCAATTGCAACTTGCAAAAATAAATCAAAATTTGACAACCTTTTCCAAATTCCAACATCTAGCTTATCTATCTCAAAATGGGATATTTCAAATAGAATATTTCACTTAGGTAGATTAAAGCCTTTCCTATAGTCAATATATTATTTTTATTTGTGTCCTTTGTATAAAAATAGATAATAAATGCCCTCGTTTTATCTTGATAGATAGCCCTTTTGAGAGAAAGTTAGGATTTTGTTTAGGGTTATCATATTTTTGAGTATGCATTATTCAATTTTAAAATAGATAATGGGAAAGAGATTTTAGAGAGGGGAATGTTACAAAGATTTTTCAAAATAGATCATACTTAGGAAGGATTTAAGAGCTTGGAAAGAGATTGGAAAAGGATGGTAGAAGATAGAAGAGTGCATTGGAATATATTTGGATAGCTTCAAACCCTTGTGCAAGTAATCTGAGGTAAGAGGTATTCCTCTTTGTATATTATTATTGTGTATGATAAAATTCTTGTTTTTTATTTTTTAATGATCTTGTCAATTCAAAATAATTGTTTAATTATATTTTCTTTTTGTTAATAAAAGCGTGAAAAAAGTCATTAATAGAGTGATATGGACTCTTGAGAGAAAATTTTATATGAAATATATTTAGAAAATAAACGTTTATTTCTATTTTTTAATGATTTGATGTGTTCAAAATTTTTATTTAAACATATTTTTATTTTATTGAGAAAAGCAAGTGGAAAAACCCATTAATGGACTCATAAGAGAAAATTCATATAAAATTGGTTTGTAGTAAATATACACTTATTTTTGTCTTTGAATGATTGTGGATGTTCAAAAAGATTATTTAAATTCATTTTTTATTTTTTTATGAAAAAGCTTAGAAGTTGAACCATTAATAGATTCTTGAGATTTTTTCATATAAACCTTACATAAGATTTTTTTTTTGTAAAACAAGAAATATGTGAGCTATTTTTTTGATATTTTAAAAATAAAATCAAATGGGAAAAGCAATTGCATGTAAAAAAATTGATGCTTGTGTGTTACCCTCAACCTTTCTTAAGAGCCATTTCAAAAACTAATTATCTTAGATGCACCGTGTAGGAAGTGATAAGATATGTAAGAGGCTAGAGTGGCATCTCTTTCATTCTCATTCAATGAGTTTAAAGAAAAATAGAACATTTCTTCCATACTCATGATGAGTTAGATGCAAAATGTTTAATGAAGTAAAAAAAATGTCCTCAATTATTGTGATTCAAAATGTTCAAAGAAATACAAGAATGGACATTACACAAAATTTCTTTAAGGACCCTTTCATGATAATGGTATCTATTAATGGGTGTTAACTATTTATATAACATACATCCTCCTAGATTTCTCATCTTGTAAATGGAGCCAAGAGGGAGATATTATGTAGCCTTACTCTACTCGTATCTACTTGAAATCTTGAAAAGATTTTTTATTGTTTTTAGAGAAATCCATGTTTGTATTTGTAATATGAGTAATTGAAAAATGATTTTGTGATCCATCTTATCATCTCTTAAGAAAGGTGGGGTAAAATCCTTTTGTTCCAAAAAGATTGGGTGGTGACCTTGTCCATTGTTGTGCTTAAAAGTATGGAGCCTAAAGATTTTTACTTGGATATTGAAGGTATTCCTATGCATCATTGAATTTATTTTTAGTTTTATTAATTATTAAACTTAATTTTCAAAGTCAAGGAAAATGTTCCTTATGGCTTTGCAGATACTAGATCACATTACAACGAGGCTTCATATATATAGTAGGCTCCCAAATGGAAGCTTCACCCCTCTACTACTCCACTCATAGTTTCCTTGTGTTCTATGGATTTATGTTAAAGAATTTTATTGCATTTCATGCTTTGTGATTGTAGATAGGTTAGTGTAGAACTTGCTAAACATATTTGAGAAAAAATTATATATTATATATTATTTAATAAAATAATATTATTACACTTCATTTTTGAACAATCAAATTTTGCTACATTTTAATTATTTATTTTAGGATATTAGATGATGCAATTAAAGTTATGATTTTCTTATGAAATGTAGGAATAGATATAATTCTATGATATGATTATTTTGATATGTATCTATGTATATGTGAAATATGAATATAATTTTTTTAATAATGAATGAAATTAATACAATCTTAATATGTCGTTAATTCTTATGAAGTGAATATCAATTTAATTTTTATCTAATTAAATACTTGTGTGAATATAAAGTGGATGGACTAACTATAGTGTTGATGAATGAGGTAGATGAAGGAAAGGTTTACTTCCCCCTTCTAATTGAGGGATAGGATTATCAAGGAGAGGGTTGCATAATGAGATGGTTGGCATATCATGTCATGTTTACTAAGAAAATTTATTGACACATACACACACACAAGGATTACATGTGTTTTTGGAGATGTCATTCATATCACAAGAATTTGTTTGTCTCTCTATTTCTAAATGTGCAAAGTTTTATATACTGGCATTGACGTCTAAATTCTCAAAAGTTAGTAATTTCACCTATGTAGAGTGTATTGGCCATCATTTTGATTTAATTTCCTTATGGTCTTCTAAGTTGGTATATTGTTACTTTGATCATATTCTTGGATGTCAATGGAGGCAACCTCATGGCTATCATATTGGTAATAGGAGTGGTATTTCTTCTCTTAGTGAAATTATTTGTATAATAGTTTAAATTAAAATTAAGATATTCAATTATTTAAGTGTGGGTTTAATTCTCAAAACAATTAAAAATCTTAAACTTGACATAAGTGAAAGCATGGAAGATCAATGAGAAATAAAGAAAATTTAAAGAACTCCCTTGGAGCTTGTCATCTCTACATTTACCACTCTAATGGCATTGATGTAAATGAAATGCTTTGCGGAAGTGGACATAACTTTGATGAAGTGTTGGAAAATTCAGAAGTGTAGAAGAATTTTTCATCACTCAATTAGAAGGAAAATAGAGGGAGTTGAAAGTAGAAAAGGGAGAATAAAGCACAAGGAGTGATTTTTTTTTTGTAGGGGAAGGAAGCAAACTACAAAGTGAAGGAGAAAAGAGAGAATTATAACAAAAGGGAAACTACTAGGTCAATTTAGCTATCTTTTCTCTCTTCTTTTCCATTAGAAAATTTGTGGAAACATTTGCATAGAGATTTTTTGCAATTTTTTAAGACTTGTATGTGAGATAATAGGGAAAAACTTTAACTCCCTCAAGGATATAAGCCATTAATATAGAGAATTTTTATTTCACGCATTATTCCTTGAGGTTATGGAAGTCGAATCAGACTTTATCACTTTGTTGGTTGTATTATTTTGTTGAGAGTTTATGTATGCATAAATGTGTGTGTATTGAAGTATATACACACATATTTATATGTATGCAAAGTTTCTTATATATAACCTTGGCTGTAAAATGCTTAAATATCTACAATTTGAAATTGTATTTTATAGCAATGTAATGATGTTTTCCAAGAGTATCTTTATAATCATGTTGGAGATGTTGAATCAAAAGTTATAAACATAGTTTTATAAAGTACAATACCATTGTTCTTTGCATGTAAACTTTCCCTATAAATACTATGATAATATTATGTATAAATAGAGTGTGGGGTCAAATTAAACTTGCCCATAGAATATTTTTTAATATTATGAGTAAAATGTGTATTAGAGTTAACACTATAACACCAAGTAATGGGTATTATTTGAATGAAAAAATACATCTTTCAATGGTTGGTATGAATCATTGCTTGGTTGATTGTATTAATACAATTAGTCAAGCAAAGGTTCATAGCCCCAAAATTATACAGTTGAATAGCTATATCATGTTGTGTAATATTGAAAAATATAGAAAAACTATATCATGTTGTATAAGATTGAAAAATATAGAAAATCTATATCATGATGTATAAGATTAAAAACTATAGAGTAGCTATATCATGTTGTGTAAGATTGAAAACTTATTGACAACCATAAGATTAAAAACTATAGAGTAGCTATATCATGTTGTGTAAGATTGAAAATTTATTGACAACCATATTTACCTTGTTATCGCCTACAAACATAAAAAATGTTGCCAAAGTTCTATTTGGTAATAAATAGCAATAATATATAATTTTCAAAGGCAAATGGAAACTATAGTCATTGCACAATACTAACCATAATTGAAGGTATATAGAGTTCTACTTATAAGCCAAATATTATGAGTTTGAGTATATTTCAGAAGACCACAAAGTGCTCGATGAAGAGTCTCAAATGTAATGAGACTATTTATTTTTAATATTTATTTAATAGGACCGTGTTTCAACTTGAATGTAATAAGATTGCATATTATATTGTCTATATAAGAGTCAATGACTTTCCTTTTTGTATTTACAAGTTTGGGTTTAATGACTTGACTGTATTGTGTAGAAGTATTTGTATATAGTATTTTGACTATATTCAAGTATGTGCTAAGTTTCTCTAAAAATGTATTTGTGCATTCAAATTGTGGATAATCTCTGACATTAAGACCAATGCTAGTATATTTTAAATAGAATAAGAATGTTTTCAATATTTTTCTCTATTAACCTAGATGTTTGTGATCTTTGGTTCCATGATCTTAATAATTTAGTATATAAAGTGTGTATGTGTGTATATATACATACATATACATAGATATTTATAAAAATATATGTATATATGAATGTCCATTATTATTTATTTATTCAATTCGAGTTGAGTATTGCTTTTTGGGACTCAAATTTATTGTGTTGTTTATTTCTTGAGTCCCTTCTTATTTTAGCCTTTGTTGGGCTAGGTTTATAACTGATCTGAGATAATTAATGTGGGCTTTGTGTTTGTATGACTTTTCCTTCTATGTTTCCTTTCGCCTTTTTAATTCAATCAATATTCCAATTTAGAAAAATCCAAAATTGACTAAGTGTTCCTTTTATCGGCCCTTCACTGAGGTTCTAAAACCTTTGTCGATTCTTGACAAGGTTCTCACAACCTTGTTAGAGCTCAACAATGGTTTTAGTACATGTTCAAGATGTTGAATTTGTTATGTTTTTTATCTTGGTGGGGATTTGAGATAATTTCATACTCATCAAAGGTTGTTGATAGTGGTTCTTTTTCATCCATGTTTTGTCAACTAACAAAAAATGAAGGAAAGGGCATGCTTTGTGTGTCAAGTGTCTAGAGGTTATTTAAGAACCTCTCGAAGGTGTTGACATGGTTTGATTTTTTGGCTAAGGCTCATGATAAGGACATGGTGCTAGTATTATTTCAAAAATATTTTCAACAAGCTTGTGGTGAGAAATAAATGTGCTATTGTGTTGCTCACTATCTACTCTCTCTTAAGGTTGTAACTCTCTCAACTACTCGACTTGAATGTTTCAACTCCCCCACCTACAAAAATTTAATTCTATTTTTGTTGTTCAATCTAGGATGCCCATTTTTGGGTGAGATTACTTCTTGGTCATGGATCTTCTTGTGGCTATATTTCTACAAATTATGGTTTGGTTGTATTGTTATTATGTTGATGATTTAGATCACTTTGAGGAGAGTTTGGTTCGTTGGTGGTTCTTCAGACATTTACATGTTGCTAAAAGAAATTAGGGTGGCCATTGATGTCAATCCAACTCATTTTGAAAGGTACAAGCCTCCAAAAATCTAAGAAGACTAATATTGTAGGTGATTTTGTTGCATAATGTCTCTATAGTAATGATTTTGTATTCAAAAATATTTTTCAATCACATATACGAATTTTTCTTTGCCACATTTATGGGTATAAGTGTAACTCTATATGAGATGAATGTATTTCATTATATAAATATTGCATGTATTGTAATAATCTCTTTCATATTACACATGAATATACATAGTTTTGTTTTGGATTAACAAGTATGTTCTACTATAAATTTCATGATCATTGTTGTATGCAAATACAAAGCTTGTGATTCTCTTATTCATTTTTTTATTCCTATTAATGTATTGTCATTATGTTACCCAATAAATATGCACCAATCTAGAACAATACACAAATTTCACATCAAATAAAAAATGAAAATCATAAGTTTAGGAATAAATTATTTATTTCTATGCATCCATGATCATAGATGTAACTAGGGAATCATCTTAAATGATATTAAATAAATCAAATTTATGTGATTTATGACAATCTTTGAGGCCAATTCAATAGGTTGGGTTTGGTTATCAATATTTTTAGTTTATTTTATTTTATTTCAATACCTGTTAAGGTATACCCCTAGGAACACCCTCTCGAATCAAAGTTGAGCTCAAAGTGTAGGAGATGAAATCCACTCATAGAGTTTCCCTTTAACCCTCCATGATCTTTTGATGAGCTGATTTCACTTACATGATGATAACCCTGGCCTTGTAAGTGATATTTAGTTCTAGGAAATGGAGTAATGGTTTCAAGATCCAACATAATGGTATCAATGTCAGAGATATGATAGTTATTGTTGGGTCTTAGGCAAATGGAAATATTTTGAGCACCTCAAAAATAGAATATTTTTAGTTGTGCATTATTTTTGGTTATGTTTATCATCCCTTCAACGTGTGCCAACATAATGGCATCTTGAGTGAAAAGGGTTGTTGGGTTGAGAATAAATTGAAGACTCTATCGATGGTTGAAACCCAAAATTAGAATTGTGCCTTGAAGTTCCATGGCACTTCAAATGTTTCCTCACTTTTGTGAGGTGGTGACTTTGTTGTCAAATAAAAAATTGTTGTTGTTGTTCATGCTTCATAAACACAAATCAAGGTGGCTACAACTAATTATAAGGCAAAGGGCACATAATCTATTGAGAGGGGGGTGAATCAGTAGATCAAATCTATTTAAAAATCTTAATTCAAATGCACATATCAAAATCAATACTTAAATAAAATAAAAAAGCTAATGATCAAGGGATAACATAAGCACACACATCTACACATGAAAACACTAGATATACATGGAAACCCAGGATAGGAAAAACCACGGTGAGAAAATTTGCTTGGATCTATTGTCCAAACCTGGCCTCATAAAGTAGAAATTTACAAGTGAATTTTACACACTAAAGTAGGTACCAACCTACCAAAGACAACAATCCCCAATTGTGTTTGTAGGCACCAACCTACTAGAGATGCCAATCCCCAACTAAAACAGTACAAGTAGAACACCAACCCTACCAAAATACAATGATAAAGCTTAAAGATCTTCAAGGTAACTCAACTCATGCCAAAGTTACATATAACATTATTCCTCACTAAATATAATTTTTTAATACATGCACACAAACTAGAATGTAACTCTCCTTCACCTTCTCTTTAATTTGCACTAGCAACCACCTCTTCTTCACATAGATGCAATTACAATTAATGTGTTCATCCTCTAATACATGTTGATGCATTTGAACATTTGAAATATATACATGAAATTACATTAATACTCTTCCATGTCGGCCAGAGATCCACAAAGAGCCAAGATGACATAAGGAGAACCTAAATTCAAATTACATGAAACATGAAGTCGATTGGTCCAAAAATTAAAATTATTTCCACCAAAAGAACATGATGGCGTGCACCACCACAAGAACCTTAATTAGGTCCTATCTTAACACCACACACAAGATTTGAATATTTCATGCTACTAGTCATTACCGCACATGCCTTGAACTTCAACTATTTAACAGACAGGAACAAAGATCCTTTTGTCATTTCAAACTTTTTGCATGTTGAACATATCCTCTGGAAACTCAATATTCAAATTATCTCATTGTTTCTCTATATTTTTGCAACTTGTGGCATATGTGCTACTACAATCAAAACCATTACCGACAACTCCTTCCTCATAAATCTTTGCAACAACACTTTCATATGACTCTTTTGAAGTAAATGTGCATGAGAAAGACTACATGTTACATGCCAAACAAATAGGTTATCATATGCTTCCATATGATCGCCAACTTCATACTCTTCAAGCACAAATCCATCACATTGACCATCATCAGTTGTACAAACACTTATCTCTAAATTTTCTCTTCATGTATAGTTGTGTTTGTGTTATCCTCATGCAAACCATCAATGGCAACTTCAAAATTAGAAAATGTAGCAAGGGAAGGTAAGATACTAAACAAGAAAACATATTCTTTCTCACTACTTGAATTACTAACATGTGCATGAATTGCATAATCAATTACTAGATTTGATTCACATGATTATTCTCATGTGTACGCATCTTCTTTTTCATCCATCCTACTGCAAAAAATAACAAGGTCCTACTCCTCATTCTCAAACTAGAAATCATAATTGATTTCTTCACTATTTTCATCCATGAATTATTGATCTAGCTAAATTTATGTGCAAAAAATATCACTCTCCTCTATATTATTGTCATACAATGCACCAACACCTTCTTCTACCTACCTTCAAATGTAATCATCACTTGATATTGTGCTTCTACTTGATGCCACCTCATTACAACTATTTTCTACATCATCTTATTCAAAATCAAATGTCTTTGTTCTTGAGGATAAATATTTAACAATCATATCCCTTATCATACCATCAACGAAAGAAATACAACTACATGTCTGCTAAATGTCCACCAAATCAAATTCTTCACTTGGGAGAAAGCACCCAAAATATTGAAGTGCACTAGTAGGCGACAAGACTGGAGAGGAAGTTGGAGCCTTTGCAAGTGTTAGGATTGTATAGGTTGTTGATACCTATAACCTATGTTTTAGGTTCTTATCGAGACCTGGGGTCCAATAGGAACTAAGAGTAAAAGTGTCAAGAGTCAAGCACCAAGAGGGATTAAGACTTGGAACCTAAGGTTCCAAGTTCCTATTGAGGCCCAAGGTTGGACAAGAACTACAAATAAGAAAAGTAACCTAGAAGGAGGAGAAGAGAACTTGGAACTAAGACAAAGGTTATAGATTTCAAGTTTGACCCAAGATCCATGTCTTGATAGGTGAAAAGATAAATGCAAGCAAGGATACGAAGGTGAAAGAACCTTAGGACTATTGGATGTTAACGTTATGTTGTTGATATGTGGTTTTCATTGATGTTAACACTATTAGCATTAATGGATTGAAGACTGTATATGTCGAGGATATTGAGAAAATTACAATAAATATATTGCAGGCAGTCTATGAAGTTGAGAAGGTCAGAGTGATGGAAATTTATGTACCTTGATGATCAGAAGGCATGCATTAAAGGCTTTTTTGTTGAGCCTATCTAGTATGTTGTCTGAAAGTTTCAGAGGTTTGCATCAAGAATTGAGAAAGTTATGAAGTTATGTGTTCCTATAGTTATTTAGTTACTATAGCAGGTGTTTCTGGAAGATGTGATTGCAATTTTGGTGAAGTGATTTTTTGTGTATGTTCCTAAGATGTTCAGTGATGTTTCTAGATCATTCTCTATCAGTGTGGTATGTCCGCTTTGGTTGGTGTGTTCATGATCGAAAAATTTTCCCTTGTGTGTTTGAGTTTTCATGTTCTTGGCCGACATGATGGTGGTAGCATGTTGTGGATCCTTATGGATTAATCTTGTATTGTTTGTCATGTTTGAGGATGCTGATTTAGGTCCTCACTATGTTGTGACCGACTTAGGTTGGTGCACATTGAGATTTGTTGATGAATTGATGCCGACAGTTGTAATTTATTCTTTATTTGTGGCTGACAAAGTTATTGATGTAAATTCATGTAGCAGATATATAAGAACAATTGTTTCTTCATTTTAAAGTGTGTGTGGTGTGTGAGCATGAAGTGTATATGCAAAATATGTGAATAAATATTAGATCATCTGAATGCAGAGCAGAGTGTGAAGAAGATTGAGCGAAGTATGAAGAAGTGTTTTTTGCCTAACTGGAACTGTCATCAAGCTTTTGTAGAAGCTAATTTCTCAGTTCAACCTCATCAGATGGATTTAATTTTATTGCTTTATGTAAGGCCATGAGCCTTCCCTTTGAGCAGTGATCTCTAGGCAGTGTGCCTGAATGCATGTGCATTCCCTATTCATTTCTTTCATTATACTTCTAGCAGGGTATAATATTATGGACTAACATCCACCATGGTTTTTCCCCTAATAGGGTTTCCACTTATAAAATCTTGGTGTTCATGTGTCTCTGATGTGTTGTTGATTTATGCTTGCACTGTTAATTATAAGATCTGATACTAAAGTTTGTTTAAGGTTGAATAAGTTTAATTTCTATAACAAGCTATTCACCCACCCCCCTCTCAGTTATCTATCCTTGTTTTTCCAACAATTGGTATGAGAGTTAGTTCCTCTGAAGAATTTTAATAGCTTGAGGTGATTTGAGATGGCATCATACAAGAAGGATAGTCCTAGATTCAATGGTACAAACTACTCTCTGTGGAAATTCAGAATGGAGTGTCATTTGAAGTGCATTGATGAGCCTTTCTGGAAGATTACAAAGAATGCATATACAATTCCTCACAATGGTCCCTCTACTGCTGATGAGATCAAAGAAGCAGAAACTTATACCAGGGCTATAGAAGCATTGCTAATTACTTTGATAGATTCAGAGATGAAAAATGTGATTTTTCTAAAGACTGCACATGAGATCTGGAAAAAGTTGGAAACATTGTATGAAGGAGATGCACTAGTGAAATTTGCTAAGCTACAAAGTCTGAAAGGCAAGTGGGAGAACATGAAGATGATTGAAGATGAAAACATTTTTTTTTCACACAAAAGGTAAATGAACTAGTGATGGGCATTAGATGTGCCAGTGGAATCTTGGAAGAAGATGAGATTGTGGCTAAAATGCTTAGATCTATGCCTACTTCTTACAAAACAAAAGCTCATGCTATTGAAGAGCTTAGGATAGTAACAAATATGACAAGAGACGTGTTGATTGGAAAACTTGTTGCCTTTGAGTTGAGTGAATTTGGAAAATATTCTCCTAAGACAGAGTCTGCATTCAAAGCTATTGTATCTGGATAAATCCAATAGAGATATGATCTGGGAGAGAGTTCCAGGAAAACATTCAAGTATGAAGATGAAATGAAACTGGTTGAAGCTGAAGAAAGAGAGCTAGAAGAACTAGAAGCATTGATTGTGAAAAGAGAAGCCATAGGACAAGGTACGTACAAAGGAAAGTTTCCTATTAAGTGTTTCTCTTGCAGTAAGATAGGTCATTTTGCATCAAGGTGTCCTAAAAGAGTTTCTAAGTATAAATTTGACAAGTCTAGATTTTAAAAGAAATGCTATTATGTTGAAGGAGTTACTAATGATGAAGATGAATGGGTATTCATTGCTATCAAGGAAAATGGTCTGGTGTCCATTGAATCAACTAGTAATCAGAATATTGAGAAAGCTCTTGCAGCCAGTATTGATGAGAAGGATGAGTGGGTGATTGTTAGTGGATGCTCACATCATATGACTGGTGACAAAATCAAGTTTCTAAGCTTGGAAAAATATGATGGTGGTGTTGTAAGATTTGGAGATAACAATGTTGGTGTGATTTGTGGTAGAGGCACTATTTCTCTTGGTGGAAAATGTAACACTGATGATGTCCTATATGTTGAAGGTTTGAAGCACAATATGTTGAGTGTTGGACAGATGGTTGACAAAGGTTACAATCTTCAGTTCAAAGATGGTAAATGCAGGATACTGGGAAGCTCAAGAAATATGATTGCTTCAGGTACTACGACAAGAGGTAATATTTTTCACTTAAATGCTACTAGTGAAAGTTGTTTGATTGCTCAAGTTGATGTAAGCTGGTTATGGCATAGAAGGTTGTGTTATGTGAATTTTGATAACATTGTCAAAATAAGCTCTACACAAGCAATCAGAGATCTACCTAAGTTAGTGAAGCCTACTAACACTATATGCAAGGAATTTCAGATGGGAAAGCAGACAAGAATTTCATTTCAAAGCAAACAACATCATTCCAATGGATTACTGGATTTGATACATACTGATCTATGTGGTCCATCTAGAATCAGAAGTCTACAAGGAGAAAGGTACTTTATGTTGCTTATTGATGATTATTCTAGAATGGTATGGGTTGCTTTCTTAAGAGAAAAATATAAGGCATTAGAGAAACTCAAAAGCTTCAAAGTTGTGGTAGAGAATGAGATAGGTTTGAAGGTCAAATGTTTAAGATCAGACAGAGGTGGTGAATTCACTTCCCAGGAGTTCGATTCATTATGTGAAGAGCATGAAATAAAAAGGCAGTTATCTACTCCTCGAACCCCTCAACAGAACGGAGTTGTTGAGAGAAAGAACATAACAATTTTAGATGATGTCAGAACTATGATGTTGGAAGGTAATGTTCCTCATATCTACTGGAGAGAATCTGTAAACACTACTGTGTATACTATCAACCGAGTGAATGTCAATAGTAATTTTGGTAAGACCCCTTTTGAGTTGTGGTTTGGTTATAAGCCTACTGTTAAAATATTTAAAAATCTTTGGAAGTGGATGTTATATCAAAAGAGATGAAGATATTGGTAAGTTTGAAGCTAGAATTGATGAAGGAATCTTTCTGGGTTACTCTACTAAGAGCAAAGCCTACCGGTGTTACAATAAAGATTGAAGAAAATGGTTGAAAGTGCAAATGTCAGAGCTGATGAAGACACTGTTAGATCACCCAGGTATTGTGGATATGATTCAGATGACCAAAAGTATAGTACTGATAATGGAAATAATGCACAGACACATAATCAAATTCAAAGTGTTCTGGTGAATCAAGAAAATCATGAAGGAGAAGACAGTGGAAATGCAGAAGAGAGAATAGAAGAACCCAAAATTCCAAGGTATGTAAAGAGAAGTCATTCTGAAATTCAAATCATAGGAGACAAGAACAAAGGTGTGCAGACTAGAAGAAGGATTGCAGAATAATATTGTCTGATATCTAAGACTGAGCCTAGCAATGTCAATGAAGCATGTAAAGATGAATATTGGATGGAAGAAATGAAGGAAGAACTGATGCAGATATAGAAAAATGATACATGGATTCTTGTTCCTAGACCTCAAGACAAAAATGTGATTGGAACCAAATGGGTCTTTTGGAATAAGTTGAATGAACAAGGTGAATTGGTCAAGAACAAAGCAAGATTGGTATGTAAAGGATACTCACATATGGAAGGTATTGATTTTGATGAAACCTTTGCCCATGTTGCTAGAATTGAAGTTGTAAGGTTATTTCTTGCTTATGCTACTTTCAAGAATTACAAAGTCTATCAAATGGATGTAAAGTCAACATTCCTAAATGGTGAATTAGAAGAAGAAGTTTATGTTGATCAACCGGATAGATTTCAACTGACTGATGAAAAAGATATGGTTTGTCAATTAAAGAAAGCATTATATAGACTCAAGCAAGCCCCTAGAGCATGGTATACTAGACTGGATAAATACATGTTGAAGTTTGGATTCAATAAAGGTACTGCTGACAGCAATCTATATTTCAAGTTGGATTAGGATAAAGAATTGATTATTGAAGTCTTTATTGATGACATTATTTTTGAAGGAGATGATGACTTATGTATGAAGTTTTCTGATGAAATGAAAAGTGAACTTGAAATGTCAATGATAGGAGAGCTAAAATTCATTTTAGGATTGAAATTACTCAGTTAGATGATGGAATCTTTATTTCTCAGTCCAAATATGTAAGAGAGTTACTGAAAAAGTTTGGCATGGAAGACTCAAAGCTAGTTGGTACACCCATGGTAACCAGATGCAAGCTAACATAGAGTGATGATTCTCCTAAGGCTAATCAAACAAGATATAAGTCAATAATTGGTGGATTGCTATATTTAACTCAAACCAGACTAGATGTCATGAGTGTTGTGTGCATGGTTGCTAGATATCAAGTTGATCCAAAGGAATCACATGTGACTGCAATAAAGAGAATTTTTAGATACTTAAAAGGAACAGTTGATTTTGGTCTTTGGTATCCTAAGGATGATTATCTTACTCTGAATGCCTTTACAAATATAGATTGGGCAAGAGATGTGGATGACAGGAAAATTACAAGTGGTGGTGCATTCTTCCTAGGGAAGAAGTTGGTGTCTTGGCTAAGTAAAAAGCATAATTCCATTTCCTTATCTACTGTTGAGGCATAATATATTGTTGCTGCAAACAATTGTACTCAAGTGTTGTGGATGAAGTAGATGCTGAGAGATATCAAAGTTGAGTGTGATGAGCCTATTGCTATATTTTGTGACAATTAAAGTGCCATAAACATTTATAAGAATCTGGTGCTACACTCAAAGACAAAACATATAACTACCAAGTATCACTTTTTGAGAGACAAGGTGAGTGATAAAGAGGTCAGATTGGAATATGTGCCCACTAAGGAACACATTGCAAATATCTTTACTAAACCGTTGCCTAAGGATACTTTTTAGTATCTTAGAGGCAAGTTAGGGGTAATTTCCCCTCCTAATCTGAACTAAGATGCAAGTCCTTGCATCAATCCGTGGACTTACAGTCAGATCTTGTTTTGGATTGATGTTGTGGTGGTTGCTACTCAGGGGGAGTAGTCAAATGATTCAGATGATATGTGGTTCAGATCTTGTGTACCTTTGCCATTGATGTCAAAGAGGGAGAAGTGTAATGTGAAAAACCATATACTATAAGGGGAGAAGTGTAGAACAAAAGAGGAGAAGAGTATTGTGAGAAGAGTTAGTTGTGTTGATGGTGTTTTTCACATTATGTGTTGCCATCAATGCCAAAGGGGGAGATTTTTGGATGTTAAGGTTATTTTGCTGATATGTGGTTGTCATTGATGTAAAAACTATTAGCATTAGTGGATTGAAGGTTGTATATGTCGAGGATATTGAGAAAATTGTAATAAATATATTGCAGACAATCTGTGAAGCTAAGAAGTTCAGAGTGATGGAAAGTTTTGTACATTGATGATCAGAAGGCGCGCATTAAAGGGTTTTTTATTGAGCATATGTAGTATGTTTTCTGAAATTTTCAGAGGTATGCATCAAGAATTGAGAAAGTTATGAAGTTTTGTGTTCTACAGTTATTTAGTTACTGTAGTAGGTTTTTCTGGAAGATGTGATTGCGATTCCGATGAAGTGAATTGTTGCGTACATTCCTGAGATTTTCAGTGATGTTTCTAGATTGTGCTCTATTAGTGTGGTACATCCGTATTGATTGGTGTGTTCGTGATCGAATATTTTTCCTTTGTGTGTTTGATTTTTCATGTTCTTGGCCGACATGATGGTGGTAGTGTGTTACGGATACTTATGGATTAATCTTGTATTGTTTGGTGTGTTCGAGGATGTTGATTTAGGTCCTCACTATGTTGTGACCGACTTAGGTTGGTGTGCATTGATATTTGTTCATGGATTGAGGCCGACAGTTGTAATTTATTCTTTATTTGTGGCTGATAGAGTTAGTGATGTAAATTCATGTAGTGGATATATAAGAATGATTTTTTCTTCATTTTAAAGTGTGTGTGGTGTGCGAGCATAAAGTGTATATGCAAAATGTGCAAATAAAGATCAGATCATCTGAATGTAGAGCATAGTGTGAAGAAGATTGAGCGAAGTGTGAAGAAGTTTTTTTGTGCCTAACTGGAACTGTCATCAAGCTTTTGTAGAAGTTAATTTCTTAGTTCAACCTCATCAGAAGGATTTAATCTGATTGCTTTATGTAAGGCAATGAGCCTTCCCTTTGAGTAGTGATATCTAAACAGTGTGCTTGAATGCATGTGCATTCCCTATTCATTTCTTTCATTATACTTCTAACAAGGTATAATCTGGTTGACTAACATCCACCATGGTTTTTCCCCTAATAGGGCTTCCACGTATAAAATCTTGGTGCTCATGTGTCTCTGATGTGTTTTTGATTTATGCTTGTACTATTAATTATCATATTTGAGACTAAAGTTTGTTTAAGGTTGAATAAGTTTAATTTATGTAACAACTAATTCACTCCCCCCTCTGAGTTGTCTATCCTTGTTTTGCCAACAAGGACATGGAACCCTAGGTTTTGTGTTCCAACTCTAACCTATGACCTAATGAGAAAAAAGGAAAGAGTATAGTGAGGATTGGACTTTGAGAGGGAATGAGAACTTGGAACCTAGAACCTAGGTTCCAAGTTCTTGTCGAGGCCCAAGGATTGATAAGGAATTGGAAAGTGGATGGGAAAAAGTGAGTGTGAACCTAGAACCTTAGGTTTCAAGTTCCAATCGAAGCCAATGACTTGGTAGGGAACTAGAATATAAGAACAAAGGAAAGCATGAGGCATGGGTTTTAGGAGGGATTCGGGGCTAAGAACCTTAGGTTCCAAGTTCTTGTTGAGGCCTATGACCTAATAGGAACTAGGAAGAAAATAATTGAACTTAGCCCCCAAAAAATGGATTTTGGAAAATTGAAGGATTGGCTAGAATACAAAAAAAGGAAGGAAAATGATGTCATTGAAGAAACATCTTGAACATAGGGGCCCAATTGAATCTCCTAGATCAATTTTAAGAAATGGCTCACAAATGGCCACTACAACACATGGAAAATAAAGGGACTCAAGCACAAGAAAAGGGAACTATAGATTTGTGTCTCAACAACACCTTCCTATTTCTCTCCAACATATGTGCTTACCACACCTATCATAGGATTTCATTACTTTAGATGGAACTTGATATTATTTTATGTATGAATATTTACTTTATATGCATATTTTTGAGTTCTAGTATACTTTGAGATATATTTTCATTAAGGATTCATATGTATCTCAAATCTGGGGAAAATTTAATGGTGAATTTTGTATACCTGTGTTGATTTCCTTATTTTAAGGTAAATTTTGAATAAATTAAATAATATAATTGTCTATCAACAAATGACACACTCTTGTGCAAATTTGATCTCAATCCTTATTTTGCATCCTTATGTACACATACTTTGATGCATCTCACCTTATCCCATCCATATATGTACTTGTTCTTATGCAACCACCATTTATTGCACTTATCCTAACATTCATTGTAATGTGTTCATCTCCCACCTTGTTATTAGTACTCACATGTCTCAATTTAATTCCATGGAATGCAAGATCAACCTAACACCATGTCAAGTTGACTAAAAATTTCAAATATTAGCTAATTCTCACCTATTCCACTAGTTGTTATGAGCCAACTTTATAAAAAATTGTTCGATTAGTTGAGCTATGTCTTAGTATTTTTCAGGATTAACATGTCATCAACATTATAAATCTTATGTTATTTAGTTAGTTACAATATCCTTTTAAAGGTGTTTCTAGGTTCCTAATGTGTCAATGGAAAATAATTTGTAATAATATTTCATCTATAGTTTGGAAATAAATTCATAAGGGGTGAAGGGGTCCATTGGTAACCATAATTAATTACTTGTGACAAGATTAATTATCTCCTCAACTTGGGCACTTGGAAAGGAGGGAAAGGTGACTATTGGCATTCCATAAAGGCTTTTTTTAGCTTCTCCAAGTTGTACACGTGGAAAGGAGGGAAAAGGTGTCTCTTGTTATTTCTTTTGAAGCACTTCAAAGTCCCACAAATCAATATCATGAATTACTATAAATTTTAGTAAAAATTATGGTATAATCAATGACAAAATGGTTATTGAAAGAACAATTAATAACAAAGAAAAAATATTCAAAAGATGTTAAGACTGATGATGATGAAGACCTCATTTACATAACCCTCAAGTATAAAGTAAAATAAGTAAAAATTCAAATTGTCACAACAAAAAATAGAAATATTTTTAAAAAATCAAGTACGAAAGAAGAGATGAGGGAAGAAACTAAAAAATAGAAATAAGAGCTTCAAACTCAAAGAAAATAACAAGGAAAATTAAGAAGCAACAATAAATATATTTAGCTTCTAATTCCAAGGAAACTTCCAAGTCACAAATACAAGTACCAAAATGAAGGAAGCAAAAAATACATATTTTCTCAAATGAAATAGAATCAATGTTTGAAGAAGATTATTGAGCATAAATAAATCGAATACCATATTAATAAAATTAAGATTATTTGCAAATAAATTGATGATCTAAAAAAATAGCCTTAGAGCAAAAGAAGGTTATGAATGACATTGATAAAATATTAGTTATATTAGAATAAATCCTAGTTGAAGTGGATGCTCAATAATCTCCTCCATCTAAAAAAATTATAACATAATCATTGTAATAAATGCCACATATAAAGATAGTATTTGATATTTATAGATATAAATCATATTCATTTAATGATTTCCTAGATAGTGGTTCACCCAAATCCTTTGCTAAGACACAATTATTACTACCAAAATTTTGGATTCCCATTCCATTAAATGTCTCTAGCAACTTTTTCGTTGGATAAAAGTTAAGATTGAGAACATATTCATCAAATATTCCTATCATCATCCAAAATATTTCTTTCTATATAGATTTCATTGAATTCAATGATATGGACTCCAATGTACTACTTAGCAATACATTTTTTTTGTAATATCAAACTTTTGTGCAAACATCCAACCATATTTATTTAACTCGATTTAGGAACATAGTAATAATATGAACTCTAAATAAAACCAACCACAATATCTCTAAAATCACACAAGAATACAGTTGGCTCAATAAAATTAGTTAGCACAATAGAAAGGAAACAATAGAAAAACAATAAAGGAAGGACTTGGGTTTTAAAAAAATTGAAGATCGCCCACCTTAAAACAAAAGCCAATGTAGTAGATAGAGAGAATTGTTCAAAAAAATTTGCATAAATCTAGTCAAAAGAATAGGAAGGATGTGAGATAATTATAAGATCAAAATATAGAAAGGATTTTTTTCTTTTGAACTAGTATATTGTAACAATCGTCCCCTAATCTTTTTAATATTAAATTCTTGTTTAGTTGATCAAGCATCTTCTATCTAATTTAGAAGTTTCAATTTCATAACTTATCCAACCACAATTGTCACAATGAATCTACACCATCACACATATTTTTACACTAGAAAGGGGTAAACTCTCAATGTTAAGGCCATTCCTAGACCTAGACCTTAATCCTCAATGGTTCATTAATGATGATACTACACCATGGGTCCCATCATTTTTCCAATCCATGACCATATATGATGACACAAAAGTGTTCCATACTACTCATTGTCATTACTGACAAGGGCATAAATATAACGTGTACAATATCTAAGTCCATTTTCACAAAAATGCAGCGATTGATTCACACATACATAGTGACCAACTAGGAATAGGAAGTGTGTTACACTACTACATGCATCTTCTCATTACCTAGTTCACTAACACTTACCATTTAAGTACATCTCAGCTAGAAAAAGTAATATTGGTGCATCTCATACTACATTGTGGGTCCCATCCTTTTCCCTAATTTTCTACACTATTTATGATGATGTGAAAGCATCTCATACTACTTGTGATCATCACTAGTAACAACGGACATCACATAATGCCATTAATAAATTTCCAAAACCTATTGAACCTTTGGAGTCAATGGGTCTTGAAATTTATCACATCCATACCCCTAACAAAATTTGGTTCAACCTAGTATATTGGCATTTATCACCTACATGGTAATGGTGAAATTTGGCTAAGCCCTATCATATATGTTTGGTTGGAAAAGGGGGTCTAGGTCTTAAATCACACTTCTTCCAATATGGACATTTAAAAAGGATTAAAAACTATCTCAATATCCACTTGGCTACAAACCTTAATGGAAGATCCAGAATGGTGGATCAAGGTTTTAATCCTTGTGGTTTTGATGTGTGAATGAAGTTGATTGGTTATTAATTGATTGAATTTTACGATGCAATGACGTTCTTAGGTTATTTATGAAAATGCAAAAAAAAATGAGATTTTTTAGAAATACATAATAGATAGATAGAAACAGATTCCAAAAAAAAGAAGGCAAACACAAAGTAACTTGGCATATAAATTTGGGCCTGAAATAGCTAGACATGGGCGTTGGGTGCCCTAGACTAGGTGACTGCTACTCAAGATCTGACTTCAAACTCTTGTTGCTCTTGATCTATAAGGTCTTCTCTTTTGGGATCACTGTCAAAATTTCATTTGTTTGCTAATAAAATCCACTTTTCTTGATTTTACAACTTGTAGGGCTTAAATGCATGAATGAGCAATTAGTCTTCAATATTCCTCCAATTTGCTTCAAATTTGAATACCTACACACATGAAAGAGGGGGAAGGGTTCTGTTGTATATGGGCTTGTCTAAATCAAACCTCATTTTGGTATTTCTACCTCCACAATGGCTATGGTGATGTAAAAATATATCTTACCCTCAATTGGGAAAAGGATAAATGATAACAAGTGATAAATTGATAAATTGTTGCAACTCACCACTCATATCTACATTCCTTGATGGATTGAAGTCATGTACTCATCAATATCAAGGATAAATTGTTACTTGATTTGAAGTCCTTCAAGTTTTAGTACTCACAAAATAAATGAACATAAAACATTAAAAAACTTACATAAAAACATGATGCATGGCTAACATGATGCTTGACTAAAACAAATGTTGCAATAACTCTAATAATTCTACTCTTTAGTGCAAAGACTTATGGATTTGATTGTGTCTTCCGTGAGGCCACCCACACGGATCTTTACCTCCAATCATCTTCTCATCACCATCCCAGCCAAAAAAGTGGTGTCCTCAAAACATTGGCCTTGCTTGCTTATCAAATTTGTGATAAGGACCACTTACCCTTGGAGTTAACCCATCTTCGTCAGGTTTTCAAATTGAATGGGTACTCTAGTAAGAAAATCTCTAGAGCCTTCAACCTTGCAAAGTCGAGCATCCACCTCTCAACCAAGCCCATCCCTTCTTCTAATCTCCCCTTGGCTTCCCTTCCTTATATTGATGGGTTATCCCAAAAAATCTCTAAAATCCTCCATAAAAAAGGCCTCTGTTGTGCTTTCAAACCCATCTCCACTTTGACAACTCGCTTCCCTTCCCTTAAAGACTCAATGGACCTCTATCTAGATTCAGGAGTCTATAAGGTGGTTTGTTCTTGTGGTATTCCTTATATAGGGGAAACGGGCCGTTCCTTTAGCACAAGAATCAAGGAGCATTGTGCAGATATTAGACACGAGCAGGTTCTCAAATCAGACCTTGCTGAACACTCCTCTTCTTCTAAACACCACATTTGTCTTGAAAATACCCAAATCTTATTTAAAGAAGACAATTTTTTTAAAAGGAAGCTCAAAGAAGCCATCGAAATCAACAATCACCCCTCAAATCTTAACCGTGATGAGGGGTGGAAGTTGATCCAATCTTGGCAACCTTTGTTATCTAACCTAAGATCTCACCATCTCCCCTCCTCCAAGTAGTTCTTTTAGCCCCCGCTCCTTCGTTTCCTCTCGCTCCCTCTCGCTTTTTCGTTGCTCTAGTCTTCGTGGCTCGGGGTTGGCCTAGTCTTTGTTTTCATTTTCGTGTCTTGGGTTGTTTGTGGCTCTTGGCCCCTCTTTTTAATTTTCTCATTCCCTCTTTTCTCTCGTTTTCTCTCTCTTTCTCTTTCTCTATTTTACCTTTCTTTGTTTTCTCTTTTATTGTTTTCTCTTCAATCGTTCATATCTATAGATATATATATATATATATATAAAATAGTAATTATGACAATGAATTATATATATTTATAATATATATAATTAATTTGCATAGTTATTATTGTTTTTATTTATATTTATATTTTACTCTTTTGTTCTTTTCTCCTTTTGGTTCATATAGATATATATTTTCATCTTTTATTTATATATATATTTGTGTGTGCGTGTGTTTCTTATTTCTATATATTATATATTTATTTCATTTTCATTGGTTTTTATAACTTGTTATTTATTTTCCTTATTTTCCTTTATATATTTTATATATATTTATGTGGGTGTTGTCTTTTATTTATTTTTAATTTTTAATTTTTAGTCTTCATTCTTATCTAGGTATGTGTGAGTTTGTATTTTATTCTTTTTAGTTTGCTTTTGTGTTCTCATTCTTTTGTCCGTTATTGCCTATGCTTATTTTCTTATTTTTCTTGTGTTTTATATATATACATATATATATATTCTTTTTAATTGCTTTTTCTTTTCTCTTAATTGAATTTTTGTTCTCAATTTTTTGTTCATAATTGTTTATGTTTATTTGTATTTTTTCTTATTGTGTTATATATATAACGAATTGTTTCTTTCTCTCGATTTATATATTCCTTTTTAATTATTTTTTCTTTTCTTCTAATTGCATTCTTTGTTCTCATTTTTTGTTTGTAATTGTTTATGTTTATTTTCTTATTTTCTCTTGTCGTGTTTATATATATATATATATATATATATATATATATTCCTTTTTTAATTCTTATTGTCTTATATATATATATATATATATATTCCTTTTTTAATTCTTATTGTCTTATATATATATATATATATATATTTATATCCCTTTTGATTGCTTTTTCTTTTATATGCTTTTATATTCATATCTCTCTCTTCCTTCTATTCATTTTTCTTTAATTTTCTCTCGTCTGTGTTTTCATTGCAAATTATTTCTTTTAGTTCTCTCTCTTAATTGTTTCTTTCTGTTTTTTCACTTCGTTCTTTTACCTTTTCTTTTTGTTTTCATTCTCTTTTTTTTCAATTTTATTCTTTTTTATTTTTTAATTTGTATTTTCTTTCTTTCTTTTTTGTTCTCTAATTCTCTCTTTTTAATTCTTATTTACTTATTTATCCTTTTTTATTTTTATTCCTTCCTTTTTAATTCTTATTTTCTGCTCTGTTTTGTTCTCTATTTCTCTCTTTCTAATTCTTATCTACTCATTTATTCTTTTTCTCTTTTAATTTTTATTTTATCTTATTCTTTGACTTTTGCCTTCTCTCTCCTTTTTTCTGATCTATAAAAGGTATTCTAGGTTTGCAACTCTCTATTTTTCTCCTTATGCTCTCTGCTCTCATCCTAATGATGGATCACGGAGTGTGATCCAAAATATTTTTTTACTTTTTGATGAAAAAAACTGGACACAATCAAATCCAGAAGTCTTTGCACTATACAATATGAATTCTGGAAATTTGATATCATTAATTCTACTCTTAACTGCTCAATAATCTTAATTACCTTACGATCTTTCTCCAAATTCTCTAGGATTAAAATGGTGAAAATGATTTGTATTTTATATGCAATTCTTCTAATTTCCCAAAAATCAAATGTTGATAGCCGACAAATAAATTCAAATTTTCAAATAATAAAATGTTGACACCAAAATATTCAAATTGGGGTTGAAAAGGGTTGGACAAAGGAATTGGGTGCCCTAGTCTAGAACCATCCTTGTTGTGGCCTTAAACATCGAGGGCAAATATTAAATGTTTATTTTCATTCCCATCTTTTAAGTTTTTGAAGATGATTATAAAATCGGAAATTAAAGGTATAATTAGGTCCAAGCATATAGCCCAAGGAGCTAAACCTAGTGTGAAATTGTCAAGGGTGACAATTTTTGATGCTACAATATCATGGGTAAATTCTATCATTTGTCACCTCCATGCTACTTGTGATAACTAGCTAGATCCTAAGATATAATGGTTATCCCCTAAAATCCTTCACCTATGTGCTAGTAGTGAAAGACAATTAATCTATAATCTATAGTGAATAGCACCTAGAATCCATCACCTACATTGTAGTAATAACAATCAACTATCTACAACTACATTAAACTCTATTTTGACATGTGGAGTTATCTTCGAACCAAGTACATGTAATATCCATGTCACAAGGGTTCACAAATGCTAGTTAAGTTGACCTAGATACATACCATAATCAAGTGATCCATGAACCTATACTTTCGATTCTATAGGTGTATTGCATGTAAAATGATATAAATTAAATATGCATAATATCTAAGCTAAATCAAACCAAATACATGCAAACCTCAAAAGATCAAATGTAGTAGGTTGATAGATTGATAGCTTGGATGTGGTTGCTCGTGATTCCAATAACATGATGATAGGATCAAGATGATTCAATAGAAATTTTAGTAGCATAACAATAGAATAAGTAGAGATAATGCAAAAGGGATGGGAGGTCTCTCATTTATAGAAATTTTATGAGAAAAATCAAGGGTCAAGATGCACTGGTTAATGGATGGCTAGGATTAAAGGAGGATTAGGGTTGGGATCAAAGTTGTAGTAATGTGAAAAGTGTCACATGAGGGATAATATCTAGGTCTAGGATTGGGATCAAGACAACATCCTTATGTGGATGGCTAGGATTAAGAGGTGTGATATTTAATGAAGGGATGAGATAAAAAGTTACTTTGACTTTGGCAAGTGTTTATATTCAATGAATCTAAATAAAGGGGTTAGTTAGACATGGGAAGGGGGCACTTGTCACATGAGGATAAAATTAGATTGTGATCCGTGTGAATTGAATCAATGGTTGTGATTAAATGGATAAGGATAAAGGATAAAGGAAAATTAATTAAATAAATAAAGTAAATTTATTTAATTAATGGGATCATGATGGGATAATAATTAAATAAATAGTAAACATATAGTAGGTACAGGTCATTTTAAGTTCGGTGCATCACCTCCTAGGATCAACAGTATTTTAGTTTTAAGTTCTTCTAACGCTTTTCTCGTCAAGGCAGTAGTTTTTAGGAGGTTCATCAAGGGAACCATCCCTCTCAAGAGGTTCATCTTCACCATAGGAAACCCACAACTTGAACATGATCCCATGTTTCACAGGATAGCCAAGTATTACACTTAGCCATAGTGCAATCTTTGTGACAATAGTTTTTAGCATGCTCGGCCAAACACTAAAACTCGTTTCAATCAAGAATTTGTTTTCACTATTGTCCTAGTATGTACAACAATTTTTTTGACCTTTTTGAGGTTATAAACATATACCCAGTGACTCCAATCTCTTATTTTGAAGCAGATCTAGTGCAAACAGTACATGAGAAGAGTACAAACGAGAGGAAGTTCAAATCCTTCTGACTATTTGCAGCTATCATCGCCAAGAAGAAAAGTGAGAGCAACGAGAAAGATTCTTAGCTAACTAGCTAGATCACATTCTACTCCTCCAAAACATGGCCTTGTAAATTTTATTCCAAGAAGTCTAGTACCGAACACATGAGTACCAATAAATCCAATGGCAAGATAGTTTTCTTTTGCACCATTTAATGGGGGCAACCCATTAAATCTTTCTCAAAATGATGATATGCCTATGGAAATCTTTAGAAGCTTGCCTTTCTTCACTGGAGAAGATCAAAATACGTCTATTGAGCATATCAAAAAATGTGGCTACATTGTGTGTAGTTCACAATATCATTGTTGAGAACGTGGCAATTAGGCTCTTAGTTGCTTCACTAAAGGGAAAATCTTTGCAATGGTTCAAGAGTTTGGATGTCAATTCAATCAAGACATGGGATGAGCTAAGTGATGCCTTACATAAGCAATTTGAAGATAAGTCAGATCATTTTTCTTTGGTAGAGCAACTGCCTACCATCAAAAGAGCTCTACATGAGCATATGACAGATTTATATTGGGAACTCGACACTTCCACCCCTCAATCAATGTTGACCATGTGATTCACGACATGATTTAACATCCTCCCATGGATCCTTAATCTGGGATGGTAGTGAATTCTTGGCAAGTCAGCCTTTTGGGAATAAAGCCAGCTCAACTCCAAATAAGTGGTATCAAAGCGAGGGTTACAAGTTTGAATCTCGTGATCATGCTAGGGGGATTGTTGGAAGCTTGACACTTTCAGGTCCCTTAGTCAACATTGGCTATTTGATTTGTGACATGGTTTAATAGCCTCTTGTGGATCCTTAATCTAGGATAGTAGTGGATTCCTAACAATTTGACCTTTTGGGAATAACGACCAACTCAACTCCCAACAATTTCAACTTTCATTTTCAGAAGACTTGGGATTAGGATAAGGGATATTAATTAAATAAATAATAAATATTTAATTAATTAAGGGATTAGGATAAAGGTTGGAAAGGATGGGAATAATTAAATAAATAATTATTATTTATTTAATCAATGGCTAAGGATAGGGTGAAATGAGGTGTGGTTGGGAAAGGTCATATTTTAGGTGTCTACAATAGGTCCTAAGGTCATTTTTTCAAACACATAAGAGTCACATTGAACCCACATGAGCTAGTCTTAAATGAACACATAAACATAAACGATAGTAACTCATAAGTAATCAAAATTAATTCTCTACAATCAATAGTTATCCACAAACCCATTATTCAAAAGCACATTATTCATTAAATAGAAATTAAACCCAGCAGAGTAAAATTAAACAATATCATACTTTGAGTACATAACATTTTATATATTTCCAATCATAATTTTTATCATACACTTATCTATCAATATATATTTAAAGACAAAATACCCAACCATATTTAATTATACTTACTATTAATTGCCCACAGTTGGAAAAGGTGTTTTGAAGGAACTCTATCATAAAATCAAAACCAAATCAAGTACATATTTAGCACAAATAGATTGCCCATGCAAAATAAAATTTGTTCACACCATTAGATCATATTATCTTACCTTCGCATCATCATTAAATGTGTGTTAAGAGGTCTCTCTAATTCATTCATAGTTGTGTCATGGCCAAGCTTATCGTGATTTTATTCAAGAAGAATAGACATCACTAGATCTTGAGGATAGCCTATGCACTCTTGTACTTGTTAGTGATCCCAAACACATGGTCATGGTGTTCAAAACATAACTTTGACTATTTTAGTTCAAATAATATTAGAGGCATCCTCACACATTCACATCAAGATAGACCTTGATGATAATGGTTCTAAATTTCTATCCACTATAGGAGTAGGTTTTGGAAAACCAATACCACATGCCTTAGGGTAGATAAGCTTTATGCTTATGGGTTACCTCTAATTGGCTCAAACCTATATAGTGGTAACATTGATTAGAAGATGGTATGACTACCATCTAATTCAAAATTAGCCGAAAGCTAAAGCATACTAATGAGGGAAGGTCGATCAAGTTTAGGAACAACCCCAATCCCCTAGATATATTCCCTAAACCCTCCCTTATGAACTTGGGTCCCAAAGGCATCCTTCACACAAAGACTTCCTATATATTTTCTTTCAAATGAAATCTATGTCTCATGTAGTTGTCTTCACCTTAATTCTTCAAGGAACATAAATATAGGCTCCTATACCCAAATTTCCCCAACCATTTAAGTAAATTTCCTCCTAAAAGTGAAATAGAAGAAATATTATAGAAGGGAAAACCATACAAGGAACTAAATCTAAACGGTGTAACAAATCATAATTTCCTAATACCCATTCACAAAAAAATCCATGGGTCACAATTTTTATCAATTACTAATGCATATCTTGTTGGCCCATGTTTTTCATTGCGTCAAAAGATCGAACTATCAACGCCCGATACAAATGGTAGAGACATGGATCGCACGAGACGCGGTTAGTCTCTTGCCACAAATCTCAAGGGGAGTGCTGACCATTTGCCAACAATCTCCCCCTTGGTGTTACCTAAGGGGATTCGAACCCGTGACCCAACACTCCGACACCAGTTATTGGCCCATGTTTGTTGGTGTGTTAAAAGATCGATCTATCAACACCCAATACAAACGATGGAGACATGGATTGCACGGGAGGTGGTTAGTCCCTTGTCACGAATCGTGAGGGGAGCATCGACCATCTACCAACATATCCCAATAGGGACCTTTTTAAAGATTCCCAACAAAGGACACCAAGCTCTCAATTTACACCTCTCCACCATTATGATTCATAATTCAATGTATAAACATCTCAAGTCCGTTACATATTATAAAACAAAGGCTATGTTGAGTTCTTATTAACAAGAAGTTTTATTTGATTACACAAACCCATTAGGATAAATAAGAGCCAAGCTAGCTCCTTCCAAACCCATTGGAATTTCCCCAAGGGTATGAGATGATACAATTATTTATGTCAACATATATGATAGTTATCTTTGTTAAATATTTCAAGCATAATTATACCAATTAAATGCAGATTAAATTGAATGCACAACAGAATTAACACACAGAGAAATAATTAATAACGAAAAAACAACACCAAAATTTAACGTGGTTCACCCAAATAATGAACTACGTCCACAAACCAAAGTCTCTTTTTATTATTTAATATCCACAAATGAATTACAATAGCATGAAACAACTATTGCAACTTGCAACAACCGTTCTACCAATGATATCCACTGTTTCTTTTACCATGCACTTTACTATGTGTACCCATAGCTTAACCTATGTTTTTCCAGCCACACACCCACGACCTTCTGCTCACATTTTCCATGCCCTCCAATGACAAAACTTAAACCCACATGATTGTTCGCATTCCCACACACGTGCAACTGCTCACATTCCAACTGTGCCTGTTGGAATTCCACATGCAACAATAAACACTTCATTTCTAGGCTTTTTTAACTGTTTTCAACTATTCTTTTAGTTTTAATTCAAATGCACTTAGGCAGCAAATTTCCTTTAGGAAAAATGGTCAAAACCCACCCCCCATATGATTCCTCTGTTAATTGATTTGGGGAAAATCGCGTCAACAGTGGTGGGGAAAATTAAGCCTCTGAGTCTAATAGGCTCCACAATACAACAATCTTATCGTAATATGATGGCATTAATGAGTTAAATATATATTTATAACTAAACCCCATGACTTATTATATATTTATAACTAAACCCCATGACTTAATAGAAATTACTACCCACTTGTGATATATCAGACTTCCAATTGAATGTCAAGTTTCATCAATCTATACATACAAATTATGCTTACAACATAATCAATATAAGGTAAGCTCAACTACATCAAAGCGCAAGAAAACAAGAAATAAAAATGTCATCCCATGTAATAATTATGCAAAGGTCCTACTATGGCTCCCCTATTATAATATGATTCAATAATATCAAGTATCATAACCATATCAACTCATGACTTCCTTCTTAATCATAAAAAAATGCATGCACAATGCTACATAACAACTATATGAAATATTGAAAAGAGTTATAACAATAATTATAAACTTTCTTGAACATAATTGGTGTATAAGTCATACTTAAGACTATGGGAGTAGTGTATTTTTTAGATCATCATATGAATACATACACCCAATTATTTTAGTAATATTAATATTCTTAAACTTCAAATTTCATTTACCCTATTATGTTATCACATATTCAAATTCTAGTCTAATTAATGCATGGCCTAGATAATTTTTGTACCTATCATTTATATTAATTATGACCTTAATGGCTAGAAAATAAGTGATTTCCTATTGCTACAATAGGTTTTCATATCAACAATTACACTGAAAATAATTGAATGGACCATGCAATAATTTTTTAAAATTCATAACCACACAAAAGAGCTACTAGTCAATCCCTACCATTAGTGAATAGCCAACTCTAGTAATCAATCAACACATTCAATGAATCACTAAGAGTTGGAAGTTAGTAAGATTGATAATCCCACCAAAGGGTCGATCCATTCCCTTGGTGAAGCATCTAAAATGAATCACCACACAAGTAAAAATACTTGAATGTAGAATAACATATAATAATGAATATAACTAATTATTATGTATGTAGATGCATATTTATCTAGGTCGAAATCCATATTTGAATTATTTTCTTTACAATCTATAGGTGTATGGACTTGAGAGAGAATCTATAGGAGACTACATTTGTGAGGATTAAAATCCTACTTCCTGATTTCCTTTCAACATGAATTGAATCAAGTAATATTAATTTATACATATTACTTCATATGTTTTTGAAAAGGTAAGCAGCATTTACAGGGTGCTAGACCCTTCACAAAGGGCCCAAAGGGCCAAAGGACAACAAAGTTCAAAACAGAATTGAACTATAGAAACAACTGACCGACAATTGTATGGACAAAGAGACTGGAAAGAAAAGACTAGGAACTAGAGGGGACCAAGCCCACAACCTGAACCCGACGCCACCGAGAATCATAATTGAATATTACTTCATATGTTATGTTTTTATGTGCCAATGAATATTTTTCATAATTGATTATGTAAATGAGAATCATGTTTTATCATCACTATCAATATTATCAATCAATGGATCCAATAGCATTGCTTCCAAGAATGCTAGTCATTGCAAGAATGAGCAGCATTGGTTAGATGTGATGCATTACTAAAATAATACCATAAAGGAAAAGAATCATGAGAACCTTAGCATTTCACCTATTTTATAGTTAGGAGGGAGGAAATAAATTTCTACTATTCAACATCAAGCACCCAACATGAGGAATAATTTAAGACATGAGAAGAGAATTAGCTTGATAGTTACAAAGTCCTACTACAAGGAGGTCTTCCAAAATCTTACTTAGGCGTCATTCATTATTCTCACCATGGTCTTCTCTATAAATCTAGAAAATCCTTATAGTGGTAGCTACAAAAGTGGATATTTAGAGCCCTATACTATGTGAAATATGAATATACTTAGCTCTAGGGATAGTGTTGAAGATATTTCTAATTTAGTCATTGAAATATGTCATCACCTCTCCTTTCTCCTTTGACAGACATATGTATCCCTTGTTAATCTTCCCAGTCATATACACTGCACTCCTCTCTCCCCTCTTGTGTTTCTATTACTTTCCATGTATTTCTACTCTTTTCTCTACAACATATGTGATGAAGATTCCTTTTAAGAGCTCAAGGCACTTGTAACATGTCATTACTCTGTTTGATGGCCCCTTCAATGGTCCTCTCAAGGTGAATATATTTCTTAGGAAGGAGATGCCACACCTGATTTATGGTGTGGCAATTATCCTCCCCTTCTACGGTGCCCAACCCTTGTAATAGAGAGATGCCCTTTGATTTTTAATTAAGTGTTCCAAACTTTCCTTCTTTAGCCACTTCTCAATAGGCCTATGTAAATTATTTCAAATCAATTGATGCATTGATGGATGTTCCTACATAATTCAAAATTTTGCAACCATACCTTAATAAATATCTTTCTTAGATAATGATCTAACAAAGAAAATTTGTATTTATAAAATAGTCACAATTGGTGGGGATGTGACACATATTTTCTCATTCCATTATAATAAAAAGGAGATGGAAGAAAATCTAAAGGAATTGCTACATGAAGGATTCATTAGGCCTACTAAGAGTCCTTTCTCATGCCCAACATTCCTAGTAAATAAACAAGTTGAATAATCTAGAGGTAAAAATAAATTTTGTATTAATTATAATCCTTTGAATGGCGTTATCTTGCCTTTCAATTATCCCATTACATTAAGTTTCAATTTAATCCAATTTTTCACAATGTTGCATATATTCTAAGTTTGATTAAATAACACAAGTATAAACCTACATTCTTAGCACTCTATTAGTGAAATGTGATGTCTTTAGGTTGAGCATCGTACTAGTATTTTCAACAAAAAATGGATTTAATGCTCTCAAACATCTCAAAGAATTTATATCAACGACATCTTTGTCTTTTCAAATTCAATGGTTGAACATATATTTCTTCAAAAATTATATGATGCTAAACAATTCTATTGGTTTGATATAAAACCCTCCAAAAACCAAAAAAAATATGGCCATAGGACAAATAAAAAATTTAGGTTTACACTTGAATAAAAGGAAAATCATATTATAGCAACACATCTCAACTAGTACCAAGGAATTTCCAAATGAGCTAAGATTAAAAAATAATTTCAAAGGTTTTTAGGTTGTTTGAATTATGTTTTCCTTTTTTTCTAATCTAGCTAATGCCAAAAGGCATACAAAACCATCTAAAGAAAGATATTCATGAATGGAATGATAAATCTTTCAAAGCAATCCAACTTTTTAAAGAGAAATGTGCAAAACTCTCAAAACTTCAAATGTCGTAACCGAGTATACCTTTGATTTTAATCATTGACACATCTAATGATATGTGGTCTATAGTATTGACCAAGGAGCATCTTGGTGGAAGAAAATAAGTTTACAAGTATAAATTTAGTATCTTTTCTTAGGTGGAGAAGAACTACTACATCTTAAAAAAAAAAATCTTGGCAATCAAATATGGCATCAAAATTTTCTAAGTTTTTCTCAAGCTATAACATTTCATATAACTAAATAATAAACTTGAGCAATGAGGAATCTTCTAAAGAAAGAGAAAATTAGTGCATGGGATGATTGCTAATTCGCACCTTGAATTCAAAAGCTATTATTTCAATATAAAATGGGTAAAAGGGGAGAAAAATTCTCTCACAAGATATTTTAAGGTTATCATGGTTAAGGTAGTAAATTATGAATATGAGATTCCTTAGGTAATTGATGAACATCTCATTCTCTTTGTATAAATCTTGTGTGTCAATAGATGGTTGAGTGAGAGACAAATCCATTCTAAGGAATAGTTGGGAAGTCGACATATAAGGTCATAATGTACTTATTGAAGAAGCATTAAATTTCTAAGATGGCCCTATTATAATTCATGCCAAGAGTCCCCAACTAGTTCAACTTGATACCAAAATTCTAAACCTTTTCTCTATGCTAATCATTAACATCATCTACTTTGCTTGATATTCCCTCCAAAACCATATAGATGATCACGAAGTAGTGTTGGAAGAGGTAATTTGAGTTTCTTGAGTAGCATACAATTAAGGTTCCTTATAAGAATCATGTAAAGTATGGAAGAATATTGAATCAATCCTAATAGCTTCAATCTCCTAAGAGTAAAATTTTGAGTCTCTGAAGTTTGATTAGGAATCCAAAGTAATATAAAATCATCAAGTTAAAATCAATTCAATTGTTGTAGTATGAAGAATCAAGAGGGACGTGATACATAATGTTATTTGCCATCATATCAATTTTGGTTTCCACAAGCACAATTCAAGCAAAGACTACTAGCACGTGTCACTAGTGATACATTTTTTAAAGGATATAAGATGAACACATGGAGGATTAATTTATCCATGTTATCACCTATTTGTTCCTCGTTATAGACAATTAAATGTGACATGTCATAAATCATATTTCATTGTAATTTTTCTATATTCCAACTATTTTGAATTTTAGATTCTCCTGCCAACCATAATTGTAATAAATTCCATCTATCTTGACTTCCTTGAAAATAATGATATCTTTTCACCACCAATTGTATTTGGCATATTTTTACCACCAACTGTAGTTTTCCATCACAATTGTTGCTTCACTATCTTTGTTCACCACCATATATCTCTCTTCCAAAATATTAAAAATAAAGCAATTGTTTGCATTTTTTTCTACATTGCTTTATGTAAGATCTCAGTATGCTCTTCGCACTTATGCTTTATAAATATTTTTTTAATAAGGAAAAGAATATATATTTTGAAATAGGATTGAATCTATAAGTTTGAACTATTCTCTTCACTTATGCTTAAGTACAATCTGATGAATTGAAAAAATATAATTTTTTGTCTAAGGTTGTAATGCTTTTATTTGTGAATATATTTGAGAAGTTCTATTGAAATTTGTGTCATAGAACTTTTCAAATATATTCATATATAAAAACATTACAATATTATACACAAATTGTATGCTTTAATGATTTTCCTAATTGCATTCAAACACAAGTGAAAAACATACTTCGAACTTATAGACTCAAGTTTATTATAAAATGTATGTTTTTTTTTTTAATTCACAAGATCGCTATAAAATACAAATATAAAAAATAATCAAAGCTCATACCAAACCATATATAATGTATGACTGAACCTAGTTATACCAAATTTGGATAAAACAAATTCAATGAACAATTAAACCCAAACCCACAAACGATATACCATTTGTGCCCAATTTTATGACTAATCTAGTTTTTATGATTAATGTTGTATCATTTCAATCTCCCAGTTGTCTTTAATGGGTCATACTTTTTCTACTTATTCTCACAAGTAAAAATTTTTTCATATCTTTCTTGCGTTGTTGTTTAATGAACTATTATGTTGTCCTTACACCCTTTGCTATTGTTTCACTTTATTTTGTGTTGTTGTGATCAATGATGTCTTTCTAAGATTGCCTATTACTTGTTCTTTCTTTTTACTGGTATAGCATGAATTCCTAATCTCATTGACCTTACCACAGAGGAATAATGCACTAATCGCCTATCTCTATTGTTCCCTTTGTGAGGGACCCTCCTATGTGCAGTTATCTTTCCCAGCTTGTAGAGGACACCTATGTCTTTACAAGTATAAGTGTATTTTGGCAAGCTCTCTTGGGTCTTCATGGTCATTTGCGTTGGTAGGTGATTAGTCTGTGGGGGTGCAATATGTTTATGTGGTACCTAGTAGGTTTAGGGTTGTCTCCTTTTGCAGTTGCAACAAGCGCTCTTTCTCATTTTGTTGAGGTTGGTTCTTCTTGCGATGGATGTGCCTTTGCAGTGTGTTCTTTACCCATGATGGTCACTTCTCAATTGCATGTGGATTTGTGAATGTGTTGTTCTCAAAGTGCTACTTGGTCTCTTATGTTGTCACAAGTGTTGCACCAATCATGTGTTTTTGTTGCAAGTTCTTGTTGGTGGTATGCTAATGGCAGTTCTTCTAATGCTTTAGATCTTCATTTGCCTACATCCTTGTATTGTCTGATCCTTGTGCATGCACACACTTTCCAACTTATCATATGTTGTCCAATCTACCTCTCCTCCACATGGTTGGGATGTATTCAAGCAAAATTCAAATAAACCAAACACTATTCATCTTATCTATCTAGCTTTACTTCTCAGTTCCCGAGTTACATTTGAAACTATTGGCATTGTGATTGACCTCGGAGGTGGTTGGTAGCCTCCTCACCATCGATATTACTTTTGAAGAAGAAAATATGTTAACATTCACGAGGTTAAAAATAGTTTATGAAATAGTCAATCTTGTCATTTTTTATTTCTACATTTCAGTATTTTTCTATTCAAGGTGCCAACTTCTCGACAATCCTCTCGCTGAATAAATTATACCAATAATCACTTGTCAATATATTTGCATGTTTTCCCTAATGTCCCTAAAAGCATTGTTAAAATATTACATCATCAATAGTTTAGGTTAGATTATTTAATAAAAAATAAATTAGCATGTGATTGTTAATTTATTATAATGTACGTTAGATAATAATGCTAGTTTATAATAGATTAGTTGTGGGAAGTTACATTCCTATTAGTTTGGTATCAAAAAAGAAAGGCTTTTAAAAGATATTTGTATTAAATTGAAAATCATCCCGAATAAATAAAATAAATTGCATATTCTATATTTTCTTCTTTTGTGCAATTATGGTGTAATTATGTGAATTTGTTCACCATTTTAATAGGCATTGCACTCCATAAGTGTTTTTTCTGATTCCACTACCTTAGAAGTGCAAAAAATACACTCTTTCTTCTCATGCTTCTTTTGGCCTTTTCCACTACATTGTTTCATATCAAAGTTGATGAGAGCTAGTTTTGAATTGAGCGATAAGAATTTTGGCTCTCCATATAATACAAGCCCCAATCAACGCTTTTTAAGATAACCACATGTGGGGTTGAACTCCTCAATGTAATATTTCTTCTTTCTCCCTAGCACTTTACCCCATGTTCGCTTGTGGAACTTATCTATAACAAAAGCCTTTTATTTATTTTCTATTCGTGGGGCATGCATTCAAGTAGATATTCCACTTGCTCATCCATTTATGTTTTTGCTTCATCCAAATCTTCTTTCTTTCGTTCAAGATGTCATTGAAAACAACCTTAGGCGATCTACCTACTTTCATTTGTTCAATTATTTTTAAACATCTTGTGACACGCCATAGCAATTGCTTCAATGGTAGCTTCCCCTATTTTACTTAGCATAATAACATATGGAAACACTTTTTATTTTCAACATGCTTGTGATCAAGCACTTTTGAATTTTCTAATTTGTTTCCGCTTTGAGTCTGATGTGTTGCTAGCTCACAATTCACACCCATTTAACACTATCAGAAGCACTAAAACCTCAAAAAAATCTAGGTATTTTTTCAATCACATAGATCTACCTCTCTACATCTATTTTGAAGAGCATATAATGATTTTCATCCTCCCAAAGTTCTCTTCTTTCTATAGCCCTCTCAACTAAGCTTGTTTTTGAAGTCAATCCTAAGGTATTTGTACTTCATTACTTCAATAAAATCACCTTCAAAGTAAAAGTTATGGTGGTTCTACTTTATTTTATTGGAGAAAAACATGACTTTTGTCTTGCTAGTATTAATTGTATCCCCATTACTCAGCAAAAACGATCAAGGTAAAATGATTGCTATTGCAACCCATGAGTCGATTTAGCAATCAAAATAAGATCATCAACATAAAGAAGAAGCCTTATCACAAACTCTCTCAAGCAAACCCCATCTTCACCTTGCAAATTTATCCATTCTTCAAGTTTGTCAATATATAAATCGAAAAGAGTAGGGGATAGGGGTCACTCCAAAAACTTTCTAAAATAGTTCTAATTTTGACTTTAACCTCTTCATAAAGCCTATGGACAGCCATTCTAAGATGTGTAAGAATCCCTAAGTTCTTTCATTATGTGCCATAATTTATCCTTGGGGACCGTGTCAAAAGCCTTTTTGAAATCAACAAAACAACAAAAAGCTTCTCTTTTCCCCCAAACTTTTTCAATGATGTGTCTCAAAGTGATTCCATCATCAACCATAGATTTCTTAGGCCTAAAAATTGCTTGCCCTTTTCATGATTTTCTTTTTCTTCTACCTGCTTGTTGATTAAGTTTTCTATCATACTATCAAATAGTTTTGCAAACAAAGGATTGATCATTATGTTCTTATAATTGGAAGGATTATTGAAATCACCTCTCTTAAAAGAAGTATCACTAGGCTAGATGTCCAATCTATTGGGAAACTTTGCTAAATGATGTTGAATATTCTCATAATGTGTGGTGTGAGCATTCCCACCCTTCATTTTAGATACCCTTCTTGAAGATCAACTAAGTTCTTTACTTTTCCTACACCCAATTTCTTAATACCCATCTCAACTTCATGCATGGTGAAAAGTTTTATTGTGGTGTTGAAGAAGGGAGGGAGAGTCAACCTTTGACTCTTACTCATAAATTTGTCTTGCATATTCAAACCAGTAATTAGTTGTAATGTTATTTTTAGTTTCTTTCTTTCTTGGTTGAAATTCCTTCCAAAATAACTTTGGGTTGTTTTTTCTTAGATAGATTAGCTCTCTACACCTTGTGTTTGTGAAATCAACTTTTTTCTTTCTTAAAATTTGCTTGTACAACTTCATATTTATCTTTTTCTTATTTGGTTCTTTCAAAGTTCTCCTTGCAATTTTGCATTCCTCATCAAACCAAGCATTAACTAGAAAGCAATTTGTTTTTGATTTCTTATTTGTTGCTCTTATATACTTCTCAAGCGCACCTTGAATTAATTTTTTTCTCATTAATGTTGAGGCCTTGAAATCGATCTTTCTCCTTAATTATCCTCTCTAGAGCTACCTTGAAGGTAATACAATTTTCTTGAGTCAAAAGAATTATTCCCTTTGAAAGTGGTTGTCAAAGACACTGAATTTTTCACCCAAGCTATCTCTTTTCTTCCCAAGATAAACTTTAGTAAATTAGTCCATGGTCTGATTTTAAATCCCAAATATGCTCACTGATCATAACTTCCTCTATCCTTTCAATCAAGCTTTGCGAGCAAATTGCATAATCAACTACACTTGCTCTATTGTAGGTATTGCAGGTAAAATTCAAACTTATTATATCTATCGAAACCATTGCAAATAATTAAGTCAAAGGCACCATGTAAGTAAGCAATTCCTCCCCAAAATGTTTACTATCCTTGTCTTCTAAACATCTTGACTATTGATGATTTCTTTTTTTTGTAAGCCAAGTAGGAGTGTGATCCTCTTTACAACATAGAATGCTAGCTTGTTCATTAGCAATATTAGCATTGAAATCCCCCACTAAGAGGACTTCTCCCTATTGAGAATACACTACAATACCTTTTTTTAAGGTTTATAAGGGTCCTTATTGTCTAGCCCATTATTTTTGTAAGTTTTTGAAACTTGGGGAGAAAAATAGCATGTTGCAATTCTAATGTGACATTCATATTTTAAAATTTTGAACCAAATAGACTACTTATTTGAATCTTATCTTTCTATATGAATGATATGCCATTTTCTATCAATAACACCATTATTCCACCGTACCCTTTGTCAAACATAGGAGTCTGATAACATTCATGTTCATGTGTCTCCAAAAGACAAATTGTGTCTCTACCTTCTGCAATAGGCCCTAACCCAAGTCCCTACCTCCAAGGGTAACCACTACATTTCTAACAAACTAAGCTCAAGAAAACCTGCATAGGCCTTGATTGCTATTTATTTTGGCACATAAAATTCAAAATTGAGTCTTCACCCCTATTTTCCCATAATGATCGTGTTGATTTGCTTCCTACTATAGAATCTACTCGTTTTTCTTTGTTACTAGCTTGCTGCCCTATCTTATTGTGAGGTCCAAAATCGGCAATAACATCTTTACCCTTGTACAACCATGCCCTCTTTCCTTCATCTCTTGTTGCTCTTACCTTTGCCACCTCCTCCCTTCTCTCCTCTTGTTGCCTAACAGTTAAATCCTCATCTAGGAAGAAGTGTGAGCCCCTCAAGAGGTTATTTTTGTTGAAAAGATGTTTCTTGTCATGCATGCTTGCCATGATGACTTTTATAGGCCTAGAGATCTCTTCACATAACTTTCCCACCCTCCACGCTTGGAAATTTTTCCCTTGCCAATGCAACTTGTCTTTTAAGAACTTAATTGCAAGATTGAGAATGCTTCTTTTTTTTCCATAATCTCTTATACCTTTGATAATTACATTTGCTTCTTTGTCTTTCCTTTCTTTGAGCTCTCTTACTCGCATTCTTTCAACCCGGGTGTTTGCTTCTTCCTTCATACTAGTAAAATCACCACCAACTTGAGCCCACATTTTGACTTCTTTTGATATGTTTTCTTTGTTATTTTATTGTATCTTCCCTCTCTAAAAGTTTGTTTGTTGAAGTGTTTGCACCTCACCTTGAGATGATTTGGAGTTTACCACATCCCTATTTGCTACTACTCATACTTCCATGGTTTTCCAGGCTAGCTTCATGCTTTGCCACTCAAGCTTCCCTTCCAAAAGAGCTTCTTGCAACATTGCCACTTTTTCATTTAAAACTTTATTACCTTTCACTAAGGATTGATTTACTAGTGTGATCTCATGGATTTTGAGGCCCCTTTTATGTTCCTTGATTTCCAAAGCCTCCAACCTCTTGGCATTTAACAACTCTTGCACATAAAGGTCTAGACCAAGTAAGAGGTGTGGAAGTGGGGTTGTAAATGACATATTCTTCTCTACCTTTTCTACCCTTAGACTTTTTACCGCAACAAACTAGTAGATAAGGATGTTGAGTAGTCTGCTACAACAAGGTTCAACCTAGTTGTTTGTTTTGAGCCCTATGTGTGGTCATAGTTGATTTTTTGTATTCACTTTATTCTCCCCAAGCCAAGTGGTACATTAAAGGTTTGATTTGATAGTTGGTTGTGCTCTTGGTGGTTTCTCACGCAATTTAATGGTTTTTACACATCAATTGATATACTTGGGCATTAAAAATTAAGAGGGTGTGTTCTATATGTCCTCACAATGCAAATCTTTCCTAATCCTAGGCAGATTTCTCCACTCCAAGGCATTGATCTTCTACAAAGGTGGGCCTCGTGATTATTTTGAATATGACACAAACTTCAATTCCCCCCTAAAATTAAAGATAGCAAGATGTTATATTTGTTGCTTGGAGAGGAAAAAGGGTTGGTTGTTAGCGTGGTTGCAGAACAAAGAGAGGAGAAAGTTGGAAATGTTTATCTTATGGTCCTATAATAGTGTGAGAGGTCAGTATTATATGAATTTGACTAGTTTTCATTACCTAAGTTTTCATTGTAGATGTAACCCATTAAGGAATAATGTGTAGTTTGTAACCATTTGAATGTCCTTGTGAACATTTTTTAATGTTTTTGACAATCTGATTGATCTTCTTGATCACACTTGTTAATTTCAATGTTGCCTTTCATTAGTTTGCCAAGTATAAGGTTGTAAAACTCCTCATAGGTGTTTTTGTAGGGCATCCTATCAAAGTTGCATGAAAGTGAATAAGTTCGTTAATGGATTATTAAGATATGTTCATCTAATGATTTTGCAATATCATCTACTTTCAATTTGTATGTATACAATCTAACCTATGTGTAGGATTGTGACGTATAGTTCTTGTTATTTTTAAGGTATTATCTCATGGTTTGATCTTGTAATGTTCCTTGGTTGTGAAACTCAAACTCTATTGCCCATACAAGATAAAGGCACCTAGATACATTTTCTTCAACCTACTATCATTCCACCACATTTACAAAAAATAACAAAACACCAAGTTTTAGGAGTAACAATAGAAGTAGTCTGTCATTATTTCATTGCCTTTGTGCTACAAAATGTTTGTGTACTTCACATATATCCTCCATAGCGAGATAATCTAAAGGGGTTGAAAGGGAAGCACCATTGATCTCTACATGGTTTGTGTATCTACTTATTAAAGTGTAAAACCTTTGTTTGGAGATAAACAACCATATAGGCACTTAGTGACAATCAAATAGGAGTTTCATCTACATTGGGTATAGTTTGTCTCAAAGTATTCTATCATCATTTGTCTTTAGTCGTCTTAAGAAAACGTCTCAAGAAACAACCCCTAGGCCCAATAAAATCCAAAGCCAAAGAAGGAACTACCCATCCTTGTTAAGTGGCCATTGTTTTTCAACTCTAATTATAAGTTGTAAGTTGTTTGCCCTTAGTTCAACAACCCTAGCAATTTGGCTCAGCTTGCTTTGGGGATTTAAGGATCTACAACTCTAGGAACCAACATAATCAACGTAGTTGTGTACCCATTGAAATGAGAAGTTGTGAATGATATACATGGAGGTTTATTTAACAACTTTGGAACATTGTGTAATTGGTAAAGCTTTTCTTGACACAAATTTGTCAGCCTTGTCTCCAAGATTTTTATTAACATGGTGCCTTAGATTTTCTTAACATAAATTTGGTTCAAAGATTCCAATCGGTTAAACATTCCTTCAAGGAAGGAGTATTGCCAAACCAAAATATCCTCCAAAGAGAGGCAAATCAAGGATTGTGATTACTGCTCAACCTTAGGCTAAGTTATGTGGCTTGGGTACGAAGATATACTGCTATTAAAATTAAATACAGAAATCAAGATGCCTTATATCATAGTTGCAGAGATCTTTTTTATATGTTTTTATTGCGAATAGGAATTAAGGGTTTAGACCAGCCCTTTTTTAAATGTTTTTTTATTTTTAATCATGTAGCTTTGAAGCCCATTTTAGCATTACGAAAATCATAAAAGAAATTGCAAGTAATTGGCTCACCCAATTTTTGACTTTTTTTTTACACTGATTATGATTTAGTCATCATAAAATTCATTATTAATTTTTTTCATTTATGTAGCATTTTTTTCGATTAACTGAAAAAACCTTTATCTTTTTGTCTGTTGAGTTATATTAATGCATCTGCACATAAAACCAGTTGAAATTGTCATATTGCTCTTCATTGAGTGCATTAATGTCATCAAGCGGTTTTGCCCCAAGCTCGTGCAAGGTCTTGCCCAAGGCCTCTACATTCGGTGAGCCTACATTTGGCTCTTCATCGAGAAAATCAATTTCATCAACTAGTTCGTTGGAAGGAAGAACAATGTTTGTGTCACACCCACTAGCTGCACTATGCAAATGACATTGTGTTACAACCTTGTGCCGCTCGCCCTTGATTGAGGAGACTAAATCGCTTCTTTTTTTTCTCAATTTAAAAAGAAAAATCACGTCCCAAGCAAATTTTCCCTAGGTTTGTGTAGGGCCCTACCCCAGGCCAAATCTTGAACTCCAAAGTAGGACCTTGGGTGAACCTGGGCCATACCTAGACCAAGACGAAAATGGCCAGTTTGGATTTGAACAGGGTTCCTACAAACCCATTAACATAGATATAACATTCTTCCAACCAAAGTTACTCCTATGACAATATTGGTGCCAAAGTTTCTTGATCAATCAAGATTGAATCTCAATGGTTGATTGATCAAGAAACTGGAAGAATTAAAAAAGCACTCCCTTCGGTCACTCTTTGAGTGAAAGACTTCTCCAAACATAATCTAAGACTGTATGGTAAACCAAATATTCTACTTCTCTTAAACAAGAGGCTGATAGTTTCCCCATTGGACCTCAAGGAAACTTTTATAATTATATATCAAATTTGAGGCTTGGGAAACAAGTTTACTGTAGAAACCAAAACATCCAAATTTGTTAAGTAAAAACTCTTGAAGACATATATTTGGTGATTTCAACACTCTTCAGTTCTCTTTTTCCTCATCCTGATGATGGATCTCAGAATGATCTGAAAAGTTGATTAAAAAGCTCAAACACAGTTTTCTGCCTGATGCTCTTCATTTAACTTCAGTGAACTGGAAATATTATGTCTTTGAGTGATGATTATTATTGAAATTATCTGTGATGATTATTATTGAAATTATCTAGCATCAATCTGAGTTCCCTGAAAAATAGTAAGTCTTGCCATTGGAGCAATTGCAGATGACCAGTTCCAAACGGCTCAGAAAACCACAGATGATGAAAAGAATCTTGTCTAATTTGAAACAGCTCTGATTGCTCAGGAGAACGCCACCAAAAATTCCATTCACCTGAAGTATTTATCCTTTAAAGCATAGGGGCATAACTCTCCAAATGTATTCTCATTGCAAGTCATTTTAAAGCAACTGTGACCAGACAATCTAAAGATTCTAAACCTTCTGTATTAATTATATAGCAAAAAATGTTTAACAATTGGATGGAACTTGTTTGATGTAAGAAATATTTGAACCTTGGAAGCAAAAAGAATTTTTTCATCTTATCCATATAAATGAATTAGGAACAAGGGGAGATTTTGATCTAGTTCTGCTGTGTTTTGCAAAGATTTATACGTAATATTACAGCCACCTTTCCATTAAAATTATTTACAGAAACAAGCAGGGCCTAACTTATGTAGGCAAGAAAGAAAAGCATCTTAATCAAATTTGCTTGCAATAGGACCTATATCCGAACCTTCAAAAAGACTAGTTTAATTCCTTATCCCTCTCAACACTCTTGTATATATGCTTCACAAATATAGGCACAACTGAAGATTACGGAACATTGATTTGATATATACTAATTATTGAAATATTATATGAAAGCAAGCCTGGCTAGGTGCTTTTCCAAGCACAATAGATCCTTACCAGTAGATCATACATACAATGGGGAATCAAAAGCATAGCACACAGCTATATATACAAAAGAAAATATCTAGCAACCAAATTATACAAAAACTTGTATGGAGAAAACGATGGAAACACTGAACATACTCATAAGAAAGGGATGTTGAATATAACATGATGAAGCATTAGGGAATCACTAGAAAACCGAATGAATGAGGACTGTGAAGAAAATGCGCACTGTACATGCTGGGAAGCATGCTTTTCAGCTTTGGGACTGTGGTGTTCTGTATAGCCATATGAAGATCAAGGCACCTTTCACAAAAACCTTGTTGATATCCAAAGCCAATGGGCATCCTTGACAGAACTCAACAACCAAAATGGTAGTGCAAAAAATGCACCATAATAAATAAAGTTTGCATCTTGCCAGCAAAGGACTGGGCAGAACTAGCTCTTCCAAATAAACTAATCAACCCATCAAAGAGAGTGTCTGTTATTTTCAGACAAGAGAACAAGAAGTTCTTCATCCATAGACATACCCATTTCCATTGCTCTTTGTAATGGGGTTTTACCATCTCCATCCAAAGCTCTTGTATTGGCACCCCTGTATTAAAAAAAAAAAAACAGAAGACTCTAATTTAAATTCTGTTTTACTTTTAAACAACTCATGCAAACGAAAATTTCCCGAATTTAAAGGCAACACAAAAGATTCAGACAAAGCATATAAGCACCTAGAAATCAGCAACTTTGAAAATAAGTGCTTCCTGCCAGCGATACAAAGATGAAGAGGTGTTCTTCCACAATGGTCAGGAACATTTAGATTGGCACCATACTGCAAGAGTAGCTCTAGCATGCCTAGATCACCAAAGTAGCATGCTAGATGTAACAAGGAGCACTGTTGTAGACCCTCGTCTGCTTCACTTAAATCATCACTGTCAGTTATTGAACTTGTGCTAGTTGTTGGAGAATCAGAAAGTTGAATGTGCCCACTACCAGCAGCAGAATTGTTTTGCAGAGTGGTGTGTTCCCTTCTCATTATTGTAGCTTTTGAAATATTTGAGGAATCATTTGCCCTAGCCTGCTCATATGTTGTATTAACATCAGCATTAGAATTCAAAATAAGACGGTATGCCATCTTCTTGTCATTGGCTCGGACAGCACCCCATATTTGACAGGCTACTGATGGTGCCTGACAGTCCGGCTTTGGTTTGAATATAAATCTTTTCGCAGAATACTGCAAAGAAAATGAAAGAAGGAACCATCTCAGTCTCTACTCCAAAAAAGCAGGGAAATGATAATGAACATCCTTTACCAATCATAAAAATCAGATATTCCTTGAACAAAATACAAAATATATTGAATTTTCATAAACAATTTTTATCGTGTGATTAGTATAAACATAGATTTTATAATGTCACATGCATAAATATCTAATTAGGGCACCATGCATACCCTGTGTGCAAAAAACTAAAATACTGATATAAAACATATCCCATGAAGTGTCAAATAATTATCTCATTCAGCTTCTAGCAAATCACCCGAGTTATATCAGCTTTAACAAAATGGATCTTCTGAAAGTTCAGTGATGCCAGCTCACTGTTACACCCATGAAAAGCACCGGCTATCAAATATACGATGTTTCATAATTTGTATATATGTTCCAATGTGCATACACATGCTGGTATTCACATCTGCACATTATGCATGTCTGTGTATGAATCTGTTTGCATCTTTTTGTGTGTGTTTATGTACACGTGCTTGTGTGTATTATTATGTATGTTATATATGTATATATGTGCATGCGAGTATGTTGCTTCATCGTTTCCCACAATTTTGAAAGTGGCATTTCAGAAATGAGTTTTTGTTTTGGAAACATCCCATATCCCCATTTCAGGTACAGATATGTTATAAGTGCTACCAATAAAGAGAACGAATCAAAATTCTTAATCTATGCAAGTAAGCAATAATTACAAAAGAGGTAGAAAATTAAAAACAGAAATTGTTATATTTATGCCCCAAGAACCCACTGATTAGAGCAGATGTGTGGAGCATGTATATAAATGAGATGGAGCAGTGCCCTAAAACAAATGGATTGATATATGGAGCATGTACATAAATGAGATGGAGCAGTTGACACAAGAGTAGGCCATTGATATATGGTATTGTCAATAGTAGGGCAGATTCTAGACATTTTCACCAAACCCTTTACTGAGAGCAATTTTTATTATGTGAGTTCTCTTGTTAGGGGTTGGGGGACAATGGGAGGTTGTCACAGAGCCCATCAATCTTTAACCTCTCAATGGGGCAAGGTGGGTGGAGTATTTTCCTTCTCTTGTTTTTTGGTGCATTTTGTACATGGCTGCATCTTGGCAAGGACCCATCTATCCATTTGTACATGCCCATCTAAGTAGCATCAAGATGAATATCCTATGGAAAGGTCATCTCCTCTACACTTTGCATTGGCTCTAAGTTCAATCCATCATCTTTTTCAATGCCAACAACAAGATTTCTTTAAAAGCCAAAGTGATCATAGAATTCCTTCTTTATCACCAAGTCACTACATTACTTTGAATGGAGAACTCTCTTCAATACTCTATTCTCCATTTGATTTCAAATATGACAAAAGACTCGAGACTTCAAAGGATTGCTTGATGTATTCTCTGGGAAGAAGCATCTTTGTATTTGAATTCTTCTACATTAGGAGACATCTAGAAGACAAAACTCATTTATAACCTAATATTCCTCAAGATCAACTTCCATGCATCAATCTACCATAAGTTGTATTTCTACTCTATACTTGTATCAAATATTCTAAGAAAGAGCTCAATTTTTGTGATAATGAGCTCAATGTTTGGGAGAAAATGATCTTTAAGGCATTCTGATTCATCCCTTTGCAAGTGTATTTTCCAGAGATATCTTCAATAATCATCAAATTGGAGGTCCTATAGGCCACCTCATTCGCATGCTTGAAATAGGGATTTTCATATTGATTGATGTTGGATTGTGTATTACATCTTATTTATTGTCTAAGAGGAATTCATTCAGAAACTCATGTGGAATATAAACATGACAATGTAACTCTTCAAGGGCCTTTGCTTTTGGCTCAGATTCTTGTCCTTTCAATGATATTTCAAGCATGGGTTTGTTGAAACACACACTGATACTGAGAGGAGGGGTGAATCAATATAGATCAAAACTTTACTTTTCACGACTTAATTAATCACAGTAGTATTACTTCAAAATTGAATCATCCCTAGCAATACCATACATGCAAGATCTAGCAATTATGAACACACATAAAAGACATGTGATTTTACGTGGAAACCCTTACAGGAGAAAACCACGGCAAAATATTGTTTGTATTAATCTTCTTACAAATTTCATAGGCACCAACCCACTAGGGACTCCAATCCCCAACTCTGAGCACCAACCCAACAAGAGACACCAATCTCTTCTAATAAGAGGCACCAACCTCTCAATCTCCTCAATTAGGAGGCTCTAACCTCCAAGTGAATAATATGATAATTTGGTTGCAACTTCCTCTTAGATCTGCCCTTAACAATTGCTCACAAATTTGTAGTACACTAAATCTACATTATAGTCTTCAATATTACAGCTCATAGAAACACTATGATCTTGTGTTTATCTCTCTCACAAGTTGATGCTAAATACCTTTCCATAGATCTGCTATTTTCCTGTTTTTAGATTTCTCTACAAATCTGCTACAATCTTCCTCTTGGATCTGCTATAATTTCCTCACAAGATCTGCCATAAATATATTCAAGTCTGCTGATATAAAGAAAGATATTCGTTAAAATCTTGCCTTCAAAGACCTTTCACAATCTCTTATTATATCTTCTCTAAGGAGGGTGACCACTTAAAAAGTCATGCCCATTTCCAAGAGAGGCGACCTCTTCATTTATATGTACCTCTTCATATGGGTCAGCCTTCTTTGAATTAATTTCTTTGACATTAAAAGAGGGTGCCAAGATATAGATCGGCCCAAATAGGATTATTTTTTATTTTATTTTATTTATCAATTTTCAAGGGTGTCACATTTAGGAGGGTCAGCCCATAGCATGAAGGCTTTTAATTTTATTTTTATTTTAAATTTATTTCGATTTTATCTTCCAACCTTCAAGGGGGCAACCAACATGAGTATACACTATATTTATTTTGGAGCCACTAAGACGCCACACCTTTGACATCAATGACAATATTTTTCCAACAGGGTTCATCACCAAAGATGGTAAAATAGAAATTATTATGAGACATGAACATTCTATTGGCACCCCATTTTGATGTGTCTCATTTTTGCTTTGTTCTGCTCTATAAGTGTGCATTTGACCCTATCCTACCCATTGTTGATAACCAATCTGAAAAATCTTAAAAGTTGGGTTCCCATGTTGAAGTACTACTCAAGAGGCCTAGAAAGTGTTGAAAAATTTTTTTAAAATGAGCAAGTTTTTGGCTTGTGGGTTTTACCTATCCAACCAAACTAGCTCTGGTTCCCTTAGGTTTCCCTTCAAGTTCTTGACCAATTGGAAGTCCCTGCAAAAGGAGAACAAAAGAAGAAATAAGTTGTAAGTCTTTTTGAAGGATCCCAACTTCCAACCAATCCAAAGGCTAGTTTCTGTGGCTTTTCCCACATGTCCAGTTCAGTTGAAATTTTCCATATATTTAAGCTTTTGCCGTTTTGTGGGATCCTGATGCCCATCCGAACTTCCCTGTTTAAAAATAAAGGTTCTATTCACTCAGTTTTTCCACATAAGATCTTTTGAAAGAATCTGGCCTCCATCTAAACTACGCCAAGCAAAAAGGGAACATCCAATTCACTTGACTTTCCCCTCACCCAACCACTCATAGATCAAAATTGAATGATTGTGATGTCCAAAGTTTGTTTGAACCCGGCTGATATCCGCTTAACATTAAACCAGTTCACTTTGCTTTTCCCACACAAAAGGCTTTTGTGAGAATTTGCCCCCCATCTAAACCAGTTCACTTATCCTTTTCTGCATCTGATCCTTTATAAAGCCAAATTTAAAGTGCTGCATAATTCCAAGGTCCATCTAAACCCAATCCTTAACATCTAAACTTATGTCTGGTTGTAATAACCTTGACCCCCTTGGACCAAGATTATTAATGATTACCCAAGTTTGATAATGTTATTTTGTCAAACTAATTTGATGGTCTGGTCTGAAATGGTTTATCTTGTAAAGGCAGAGTAAAATAATCAACTGTTTGCAACTCAATATTCACAGCAACTTCAAACCAATATCATAATTTCAAATACATCACAACACTTGCTCAGATTTGATACAATTATATATTCAGACATTACATAACAGATGTATATGTAAATGCTTTTACACTCAGGAGTTTACCCAGTGGTATATAACAATCTGCATATAACATTATTAAATGGTAATCATAATTTCCAGACCTGGGAACATCCAACATAGACTGCAGATCATGAACTTTTCCTTGCGTATACAAGAGTTTCTACAACTTGGGATAGTTGCAGCTCCTTCCAGCATATTAGTGGCTCCCTCTTATTATTCGTGGTCTCCTGAAAACTCAACAGCAATCTTCTAGACTCAAGGCATACCATCACAAATAAATATTTTGTCCTTATTCCACAAGCATCATATCCTTTGCATGATGTCAGGCAACTCCACCTTGTGCGGCTGTCAAATGAATTAAGGATCATAAACTATGCACCAAAAGACTACCTCAAGCTTCGACGTCAGCCTCAAAGTCTTCAATCTTGAATTCCATGATTTCTCTAAATGCTCCAAATGATACCTCTATGCTGGCGGCTTCAATAATCTCCACGACTTGCCTTATCTGGGTTTGACTAGCGCCCTTTGTCCAATATAATATTCTTCCTTAAATCTAATATCCTCAGCAATGCCATGATTTCCTTCAAATAATATCCGGCGGCTAGAATTTAATAGTAAAGGTAACGATATGAGGGTCCCACGAATTTCTGAGGTTGACTGAAGCTGCCACAGTTCCTTAGACTTTTTCTTTTCCTTTTTAGCTAGCCACAGCTAGTAAGATCAACTCTTCAAATTATATTTATTCCCCAATCTGGACAGCTTATATTATATGTCCTATCTGCATTCGGACTCATCTGAATTTTGTCTTATCTAAAGTTTGTCCTTCCTCTTTGCAAATGTAAACACCACCAAGATATAATATTATCGATCAATAAGCATTCCTCCTTAACATTCCACAATCTCTGATTTTCGTAGGAATTGCTCTATAGTCCTCTGGCGTCCTGTTTAGTCATTATCTATTCGCATATAATTTAAGAAAACAGTAGCTGAAGAATATACGTTAAATCGCCATTTAAATGCTATCAGCCTTTGCATTACTCGACCCTCCAAATAGTAGCCTCTACATAAAATATGGAATACTCTCTGAAGCATAAAATACCTCTTGAGCAGTAATAATATCTAAATTTTGCAAAATAACTCTGTTCTAGAGTACTTTGATTAATTCCACAAATCAAGCCTATTCTAAAACACATCTTCCAAACCCTGATACAATTCCCTGAACTTTATCATTTGCATTCTATATATATAAATATATGATAATTACCGTAAAACTAACTCTGCAATTTCAAACTTGGAATACTCTGAAATTTTGTCTTCAAAGAAGACTCACGAAATTTCCTTTTATCGCCCAATGTGAATCCTAAAGTAGACCCACCAAAGGAATTGGGTTTTCATCCAATCCTTCAAACCTTTCCAAGGGTTTTAATCGTCAAAAAATTAGTTGAACTTGTAATTCAATCTTTTGCAATAATGCAAAGAAATGTCAAGTCAATAATAGATGCTCAAATGTCTTACTTTCATCTCCTTTTAAAGGCTCGGCTGAGTCTTCTAGAAGAAGACAATTGTAACCACCTCCCACTTCTAGAAGAGCACTTTATTAAAACAAAATGGCTTTAAAACATTGTTGGCGTTTCAATTAGCACCTTTGGAGTGCTTATTGGAAACGGACAGCTATGCATAATGTGTAGTAACTGCTCTTCAAATTAGGAGGGGAAGCTCCCTCTTTTTGCTGATGTTTGCATAAAAAAGTAAACTAGTGTTCCTATCTTTTTACTTAGCGGCAGGACACAAGGGTGCATAAAGCACAATATGTTGCAGCTAAAGTTTTTTTTGGCTTTTGCAGATCTTAACTACAACTAAGCTAACTTTTAATCTATCCTATCTCCTCAAGATAAACAGAGCAAGAGGGGCATAAGAGTGGGAATGTCCAGAATGGTTTGATCACTTAGACGAACTGTCACTCATAATGCATCTGAAAGCTCTGAACTTCCAGATTTATGCCGAAATAGAACGCATGCAAGTAATCATCAAACGGTAGGCTAGATCTCAAGATTCCCAAGGAGGCGCGGTGCTCTTTCCGAGGTGTAGGCTGAAATGTAGACTACTAGAAACAAGAAAGAGCGATAATCTTACTCTCTAAATTCCCAAGGAGGCACAGCGCTCTTTCCGAGGTGTAGATTGAAAGACAGATTATTAGAAAAAACATACAATGATAGATCTTGAGACTTTTGAATCAAAGGCAAGGTAGCTCTCCCGATTTATTATCTCAACTCTAATTAATCAAAGGTTACACTTTGGGACAGCAACATGTGTCAAAGAGACAATCACACATGAAGCTATCAAACCAAAAATACATGAACATAGATTGAACACACCTATCTAAATAGAAAGAACGCAAGTTGTACTTAGCGTTGACTATCACAAATACAATTCAAGAACATGAACTAAGCAAACAAAGTCGAAGGCTTGTGAGCTCAGCGTTTTGCTGCCGTGAAGTAAAGTTACAAAATAATGAGCAAAGGCTCTTATTTATAGAAGCTCAAAGGAGTAGGCAACCCTAAAGTCTCCTTGAGTTAACAACGAGTTCTTGCCAATCTATGAAATTTATTCCTATGTCTAAAAGAAGGTAACCTAACAGTCATGCACAATTTGTGGGACAATGAGTTAACTTGGAAAGAGGCATCAAGTTAACTGTTTGTCATAAATGATATCTTGGAGGAGTAGGACGTCCTTAACTGAGAGTTTACACTTCATCAACTTGAGTCATCATTTCCTCTAACCAATCGTTGACTATCTCTGCCTCTAGACAACTGATGTTTCATAGGACAATGACGTGTCGTCGTAGCATCACTTCACCACTCGCAATCTGCTCTTGGTATTCAATCTTCTTTGCAGCTGCGTCATCCAACCTTGTTGACATAACTACAATCTGACTTAGCCTATAGTCAGTAGGGCCACCGCAAAAACTACTACGGGTGAGGTCCTAAAACTTCGTCTACACGTCACCAAGACTCACGTAGTCACCATCTTCACATTTGATACTGGCAAGGAATTGATTGGTAACTTTGGTGGCTCTGTAATTGGAGTAATGACCTCTATTTCTCCCGCAGCTTTGTGCTTCTGACGCTTTTCTTGATTCCTTTCAATGAAAGAGTGTTGTATGATGAAACCGCTAAGTTTGACTGCGAACACTCTAGCTGTGAGAAATGCACACAAACTCGCTGCACACGCAGAATTCCAACGGCATCAACTCTCTAAACTGGCCTCTAGAAGGCTATCAGATATACGAGGTGAAACCATATGGAACCTATGGATTTGAGTGTCTATGCTTGTCAATTTGTCCAAATCGACCTCTGGGTGTGCTCAATGCAAATCGGTGTCAGCCATTTTCAAGAAGTCATGGAGTAAAACCGTCTTGGTCTTGTATCCGACTTGGGAGAACTACATTTTGAAAACCTTTGAAGATTGACTGTGCACACAATACTGTTCGGACAACTTTTCTGCAACTACTAAAAATAGCCTTGCCGAGAAGTACTTTTTATGAAAATTTCTGAGGCGTTAGTTTTGTGAGGAATAATTTTTTGAATGGACCCAGAACGCCAAAAATTCCAAAAAGCTACTTTTCCTTGTACATGCAAGAACTTCTCGAGGCAAAAGCAACGAGAAGCACTATTTTTCCTAAAAAAATCCGACACATGGGTATTGTAGGCGCTTCAAAGCTAAACAAACCCAATTTGTCTATTTTTTGAAATTGTGACTTTTTTTCGAAAACCCTAAAAAAAGGGGCAGCAGAGCTACTTTTTCTGGAAAAATCTGACACGTGGGTTTTGTTGAAATTGTTATGCTAATCATATCCAAAAGGTCAGATCTATGAATAACTGTTGTTTACTTGGACATGCAAGAAGATCTAAGACAAGAATAGAAGAAAAAGAGGGGAAGAAGTTTGGAAGTTATAAACTGCCTCTCTAAATCCTCAAGAAAATCACACCTGGAGATGTAAACCCTGATAAATTGTTCCTCTATGACAAGAATAGAAGAAGAAGAGGGGAAGAAGTTTGGAAGTTATAAACTGCCTCTCTAAATCCTCAAGAAAATCACACCTGGAGATGTAAACTCTGATAAATTGTTCCTCTGTGCAACTTATTCTTGAAAACATGAAGAATGCTGAGAAAACCCTTTGTCAGATCTTCAAATGACCTTCAGTGCTTTGATCTGAGATTCCTAATGACTGATGATTCTGGTGAACGTGCTGAGATATGGAATGGATAACAAATTCAGTACAGGAAAGAATGACTAGCCTTGCAGGTCATGAAAGTTGTTTTAGATGTCCCAAAAGTTTGGGCACCCCTCGCCTACAAGGGCGCAGCGCCTTTGACCTTTTGTGCTATAATTTTGACTTTGCAATCTTTCACGAACAACCCCAGTTTGATCTCCGTTGTCAGATGTTTGATTAACTGTTGAATCTGCTGAAAGTGTCATTGCTGAGATTGATCAAGATGGGGAAAGACTTCTTGGAGGTTACAGAGCTTGAAGACTGCATCTGGTTGCCCAAAAAGTTGGGTGCCTATTTCTAGGAAGGTGCAATTTCCTTAACACTTAGTCAATTCTTCATGTTCTTCATCTCGCCTTCGCCTCTAGTGTTGTTTCTTGATCTTCATCTGTGAATGCTTGACAAGTCCTATGAGCATGCAACTGGATTGATTGTGAAGCTGAAAGGATGTTGAATAGATGCCTTGGAGGAAGCAGTTGTTGAAAAGTTCAACAAGAGACTCAAAATGATGGGCAGCCCTAGCCAACAAGGGCGCTTTTGCCTTGCTTGACTGTCGTCTTTAACGATACTTGCTTTCAACATCTTTTGTCTTTGCCTTCGTTTGCCGATGATCGATGATTCAAGTGAACTTGCTTGCCGATGCATTGGAAAGCCAGCAGAATCACGAAGGAGATGACTGTCTTGGCAAAACTTGATGACTGCCCTTGACCTTTTGACTTCATGGGCGCCCCTGGCCAACAGGGGCGCTTTTGGTTGCAGTTTCATCATTTTCTTTGGAAATTCTCATCTCTTTGCGCTTTGCGTTCACCATGTAGCTTGACTGGGTTGAGCATTGTTGTCAGTGACGTCAATGTGTGCACCATAGCAATTGCTTTCACCATGCTACATGTACAGGTGCTTGAAAAATGGCTAAGGCATTGACCGCGCAGCATCTTTCTTGTAGCAAGGCATGCATTCTCCAAACTTAGAATATTTTCAACATTTTTCACTTTTGAAAATCCCCTCCATCGTAGAGCATCTTTCACCATGGATTCTTCCTTGAAGCTTTTGAGGCTTAGATTTCGACACCTGGTACTAGCCATCTACCATTAATGGCTACGGAGGTCCTAGCTTTTCTCCTGAAAAATGAAGTAGACCCACCAAAGTAAAACAAACTTTTTGGTGATTTTGACTTGACCAGTGTGATCGTGAAGTCAAATTATCCTATCAAAATCATTTTCAACTAATTCCAAAAAAGTCTTATTTTTAGGGGTTTTCCTAAAAACAACGGTACGAAACCCTAATTTTCAAAATCTCATAACTTTGCAAGTATCTTCCTTGACATAAACCCACAAAAAGCCTATGTTTTGTTTGACCTAAAACGGACTTTTGACAACAATTTTACATGATTTAGATCATTTTTATCAAAATGCCTTATTGAAGCAAAAATTAATTTTGGTACAACAAACATTTAATAAAGTGACTTATAATATTTTATTATTTTTTATTTCACTTTAATTAAATTAATAAAGTCATCCTTTTGATGCTTATTTAAAATGGACAACTTTAAAATAATTAATTTAATTATTATAACCTTAAACTCCATTATTTAGCTTATGGGAATAAAATAAGCTAAATATCAATATCTGTAATTACTCAGAAAAATTGAGACATTACATTGGTTCACTTTGAAAATTTTGCAAGTTGACATCATTTTGTTGACATCATCATTAGAACTTTTCATCTAAACTGGACACCAAAACATTGAGAAGTTATAAGGTTCGATTAAATTTCCCCACAAGTTCAACTTGAGTGGTTTTCTCAGCAAATTTGGTTCAATGGCTATCTCCTGGAAAGTCCGATTGTACACCAAAATCCCACAAAGCAAAATGTTCTTGCAAGGCACCAAAACATCCAAAATTCATCTCCCACATACTCTCCTACCCTTCAAGATGCCATTAATGCATTTTCAACATCCACCAACCACCAGATCTAATTTGATGATACTCATCCATACCTCAATTATTGTTGCAAGACTCAAAGATCGACACACCATCTTCAGGCCATTGTTTCAACAAATTTTTCGACTAATTTCCTTGTCCTTGCATGTGAATCCACACACCATTAATAATCAAAGGTGACATAGGTTGAGGATTGAAGGCCACCCATACTCCTTGGGAACACAAATACACAATTATAGGAGGATTCAAGTTTAAAATATGATAAAAAAACTTGACAAGATGGTAAAAGCACCCGCAGCACTAGCTAAAATCATGGATTTCCATGATTCCTAGATAGGTGTGCATTTTTCCTTCCACAATCCGACCTACATTTGGTATAAGAGCTTCATTTTCATTATTCAACAGGGAGGAGGATAACATTAGATTGGAGAAGAGTGTAGCAAATGAAAAAACTTAGATAGCAAAACCAAAGGGTTCATAGTTTCCAAGTTTGGGTATTGTAATTTTGCTATTGTAATGATCTATGTTCATCCCAAATCTGTAATAAGCACTTGTAACATATGTAGATTGAATGATCAATGGAAAAATCAACCTTCATTGAGTGTTTCCATGTGGATGGTGTACATTTCTAGATGTGTGTTGTTTAGTTGGCCAACCAAACAACTATAAAATTCTTGTAAAGCTTTTGCAAGGTATCTTTTCAAAACAATAAAGGAAATGTACGAGTATGCTCATGAATTACTAAGTAGACTCACTTAATATTTTGCAACTATCAATTCTTTTTCTAAATGTATGTGTAGAGCCCAACTTTCTTGTGCACTTTGAAAGGCATAGTCTTTTGTGGCATCTTGATTAAGGTATCACCTTGGTTTCAATTATTGCATCTTTTGTATGAATTCAAATATTCTAGTGCCCAACCTGATAAAGGCATTGGTCTTTTATTGACTCCTCCTCATCATCCTCTACACACCAAAACAATTCAATATACCTTCTCCCCATCATCCTCTACACACTCAAAACAAATCAATATACCTTCTCCCCATCATCCTCTACACACTGAAAACAAATCAATATAAACATTTTTTTAATTTTATATTTTTCTAGTGTATTCCAACTATCATGTCTAAATGTATGTATCATTGTATGCGGTTATTATAATAACACATTCATTGACATTTATATGGCAAATCATCTGTTTTAATAAAGTGCTTAACCTTGAGTTCCCCAAACCACCATAAAGGCACAAAGTAACAACCAAAATAGGGGTGCACTATGCAACAGCTATGGTTTGTGTCAGGGTGAGTGTTATACTTTTGTGGTGACATCTATTACACACCTTAGGGAAACCCCTCTTGCTCTTGCAGAGCAAAGAGTGAAGGAGGTCTTACCCACCTAAATAATTGGTTCTCGGTTGTCCAACCTGAACATAGGTTTTGTGATACTCTTCCCAAGTTTGACACCCCTGGCACTTGAGAGATTATCCAGCCTTAGGGATTTGGGACCTACAACTCAAATCACGAACACATTCTTTTTACTTGTTTTGGAAATTTGTCATGTATGGAAGAAACTTCTTGTTTGAGGATTTTACTTCCCAACATTTAAACCCCTTTGTTTCTCACTTGTTATACACTGAAAACCTTCCACCAATTTGCAAGATTCGTATTCAAATTCTTAAGTTCTTCTTCCAACCAGTTGGTTGATAGCTGTTAGTGTTTATTTTCTTGTTTCAGTTGTACATGGTCTTCCATTAGACCCTTAACAGATTCTATAGTTCCATATATGATTCGGAGAGTGTCTAGGAATTTCCTTCATTCCATTGCTAAATATTGGCAGGTGAATGTTCAAGACACTACACTCCCAAGCAGTATTGTCAAAAACTGTTGGAATTAAAAAAATTTGCTGCAACCTTTGTTGATTTTCTGACTCTAACTCAACAGACAGTCACAAAGATACGTAACAAAGGTAGGAAATCATGTAGAACAGGAGATTTCCATCTGCTTTTGAGACAGGCAACTCCCCTCATCTGATATATGTTTTTGATGATTTTGGCACACTCTTACCTGAATTATGTAAGTAGGAACAATATTGTGGAAAATTGGAAATGACTAGAAATAGTAAATAGGTGGCCCTCATGTAAAATTAGTACAGAGAACAGCTTCAGGAAACCCGGGAAGTGATGAAATGATGAAGTGCTTCTCCTCCCTTCATTGTTGCATGGAGAAAATTATCATGAACTATCAGAACCCAGACTTACTTAATCAATGTCCATTGCTGCAGTATGGCTCAAAGATCACCACCTTGAATTTCCTCTGACACACAGACCTGTGAATTTCAAAACATCTCCATATTTCTCTGATATGTGGACCAGGAACATGGTTGTTCGTGCAGCTGAAAGTGAACTTGTGAAAATGTTTTATACACTGGATAAAAGACAATGCAGATTTAAATTTAGAAGTGTTCATCTTCACAATTATAAAATCTGATATTTATTATTCTACACAATTTATACACGTACTGTTCAATGATTGAAAAATCCAAAATCAGCTCACAACACATGCCTTAAAATCACATAACTAATCTACTGAAGATGAAATGTAGATTGTGGTTACAAAGAGAACAGATTTTGCAAGGGCAAAAACAGGCCTGGAAAAGGAGAACCACTCTTTCTTCTTTAATTTTATGTCTTCCGTACAATTCAGATGCCATCGTAGAATTGTAACTGTCCCCTCTTTTCTTCTTACTTTTGGATAACATTCACACATTATTAAATAATTAATTCAATAATAATTAAATGGTTCCCAATATTATTATATCTTTACTATTAACCCACTTTATAAACAAGGACACATTCCCTTTTTAAATTTGGCATTGAACACAACACCACAAAGCATTTGACCTGATACTATACATCACACCACCATGTGTCCATATGACAATGTAATTATATGATGATTAGACATTCAATCTCAATCACAGATTAATGAGTTTGTATTAGTCATCTCTCAAGAGAGTGTTAGCTTTGTTTATAATTCAACAAACACTAAACACTGGCTCCATTTCCTCTGGGAGGGTGTGTAAAGGTGTGTTTTATCCTACTGACAAACAAGGGATAACAGTCCCACTAAACACATTTGATCATTTATAGTGACTAGCATGGTTTCTATATGGTCGTCTTCCCACAAGCTATTTATTGGTCAACATAGAACATATAAAAAAAATTTAAAATAATGTAATGAGGGAATTGGAATTTCTTCCCTACCTTTGCCTGGATAAACTTCTCCTTTGTTGGAAGTGTATCTCTGTAATTAGGCTTCCTGAAGGGCATGCAGTGTGTTTCTTCCTCGAAATCACCTTGTCTACAACAGAGAATAAGATATCAAAGATGAGAGCTATATATCTTCATACCATGCAATTTATAAACAAAGCCATATTGGAGCCCACCCTAATTCAGATCATATGCATACACGTCTATTCTATCTATGAAACGTGACTTTGGAAGTTAACTACCTGCCACAGATGCCATCACCTCTTGCATATTTTCCAGATTCTAGAAGCTCCTCCCACATTGAGTTAGCATATGTGTTACCAAGAGATTGGAACAAATTGAGAACAGAAGGCTCCCAAACTTTAACATCAAGAGTTAGAGATCTAACCTGCATAAGATAAAAAACTGCATTAGATGATATACATAAATGTGCATTTCAATATTATTTTTCATTTCTCAAATTGACAGAACAAAAGCTTATTCTATTCAAATTTAAGTCCAACACTAAATATTGAAGCAGTCAAAAATAGATGCTGATAATTGATGAAATAAAATTGAGACCGATTTCACAATCATTGAATAGAGAAACAAATGCAGTAAACTATCTCTACATGGCAGAAAGAGCAAACTTGCCTTTCCACTTGATCCCAGACTTAGAAGTACAAATGTAAATTGAAAACTAGTGAGATTGAACACAAGATGCGCTAATTTTCATGGTCAATGATGCATAAGAGTCTAGCATCAAGTTATGTCTGTCAATTTTAGTGCAAATTTACAAGTTAGAATTGAAAGTTGTAGTCCCAAATATCAAGGTGTGTTTTTAAGATATATTGCTGTTGCAGGTTCAGGATTGGTTTTGGTGGTTTGCTGATTTTTGTTTTTCCCCATATTTATAGCCGGGTCCATTTGTGCAATACATATATAACCATAATTTGAACAAAATGTTCAACATTAAATGCAGAATTGGAAACATAACTGATATATGACCATACAATGTCAACTACAAAATCTTCAATGATAAAGAGAAACCCAAACAGTTTATTTTAGTGCAACTGCACATGGAAAATCAGTACAAATCAGTAATCATCATATTGATCTTCATAGAGAGCAATCAATATCATTAGTTGGTTTGTTAGAACTATAAACAGCCCCAATGCCACTCCCACTAGGTCCATAATGAAATCCTATGTAGCAGCCTTCTTCTCCTCATCCTCAATCAGGACTAAGAAAAGCTATGCAACAAAAGCATCCAAATTGGGATATTCAAGAGCTACATCACAATACCTCATTGCACCCTCCTTATAGTCAACTTGCTTGTGTGAGAGGAGGCACAAATTGGAATGCACTTATACCAACTCCTTTACCTTTATCACAGCCAACTGGTTGCACTTAGCCAAGTGAATAAAGGAGAGTGTGCTCCAGTTCTGCTTAACTGAATAGAAACTTGCAAACTTGCAACCTATTGAGATTCAAGAAAAAGTTGATACAACATTTAAAATTATAGTTACCAAACAAAAGTAACAAAGTTAAGAAAGAAAAAAATGCATACCAGTGATATAACTTTGATGGCAACAAGCTACAAGTAAGCAAATACTTGGCCATGGAGGTGCCATCATATATGAGTGTCCTTGCTATACTTATCTCGAAGAGCACTAAAGCTAGGATCAGTTGAAGCTATAAAATTCCCAAACCCACCCATGACTATGCCCTCTACATCTGAATTAGAAAAGAGTCTAGTGAATGTCACCTTGTAACATTTGTTAATTTCAATGTCTATATACAGTGGCACCTTCATTGGCAGAGGAAGCATCTTTGTGATATAATATTTAGGAGTCAAAACAAATGCTCAGAGATGCAAGGAGGCGGTCACCTTGTTCAACCATTCAACTATAATTTTGTGCACCTATTTAAAAAAAAGTTTTGAGGCATCTTTATCCTTGACTACTATTATGCCCCTTATTTTTTCTATCATGGAACAAGTGTCATCATATATCTCACTCAAACATGGCTGATCCATATCAATGAACTTGATAATACTCATGATGGGCACAATGAAACTCATCAAATATTCTACACAAACCCATCAATCATTGTCCAAGAACAATGCTTTGACCTTATGGGCCCACTATGTATTACCCTACCTCCATGACTACCATACCACTCAATGAAATTCACAACTTCACAAGTCATCTCAAGTTAATTATGTGTAAAGAAAATTCAGCCTCAACAACCTAATATGGTGTTTAAGAATTTATTAAAAAAAATGATTGAAAAAGTAGACAATGTAAGAATTAAAATAACTAGTAAACTATGTAGATGGCTTGTGATATATGATGATTAGCCAAAAACATCTGAATCTCATTGCCCTTGGTGTATATGAGTTATCCACTAGATATGAGTACCAAGCTTCTATATCATCAAGTTGAGTAAGTGGACAACATGGTATCAAAAATATGTATGTATCTCACGTCAAGGCGGTGAGTACCTTCTCATAGCTAGAACCTATATAGCCTATGGGTGCCTCATTTATTCCTTTCACCATTTATAACTAGAATGGTTATCTAACAAAGTTTAAAGGAAGCCCATTGGCATAGATACAATGGATAATGTGCTCATTTGTATTGTCCCTTGCCTCATTTTGTAATGCCCTTTCTAATGGGCTTGCATACTTGGTTCATTTGTGAGAAGGCAGGGCTATTGTCCTCTTGTGAAGACAATGTCGCAAGAAATAGATGTGTAGCAGCCACTATCAAAGAAGTGTAAGATGGCCTTGTAGGCGACTTGCATGATCCTTTCTCGGCCAAAGGATGAGATCTTGATCTAGCTTTATCAATTGCACTGTTTGCTTTCTCTTGTTCTTTGATATAAGCAAAATTTTGTGCATTTGGTAAACCCATTTTCAGTCGACACACCACAAACGTTGATTCATTGGCCAGCAATTGCACAAGAGGATTTTCACTCATCTATAGGAGCTTCCATATTCATTTTGGCACTTATTACATCACCAAACATAACCCTTGACTTTAGAAAGCTACTCAGCCACAATCATGTGTTGCCAAAGCAATAAAAATCTATCAAATTTGAAATCCCTAGTCAAACTTTGCCCCACCAAGCTACAACTACAAGCCATTGTAGAATGCAAAAATTAAAAAGAAACGAATATGCATCCCTAGGTTACCATTGTAAAAAAAACAATAATGTAACACTAGGGCCTAGACTACTATTAATTATGAAAAAGAGATAAATAATAAAATTTCTTTGAATAAACTCAAAGACAAATAAACAATAATAAACTTTTTTGACAAGAAAAAGGTGGAACTTGGAAAGAAATTTTAAACAACTTACAAAAACTTCAAAAATTTACCTTGAATGATGTTTTTTCTTGATAGAACCTATCTAAGAGTCATTGAGGCATAGGAATAGCACCCTCACTATGCTTGAACACAAAGAAAACTAGCAGCCCTAAGTAATGGAGAAATTGAATTTTGGGCGAGCAAGGAATGAGGGGTAGTAATGTGTTTATGTTTGTATCTTAGCTGTTGTTAACTTGTTAGTGACGTTTTAGTTATTACTTATTAGTTATTAGTGACTTTTCATTTTTAGTTAGGACAAGTTGGTTTGTTTATATATATATATATATATTGCAATTTTTATAAAAGTTTTGTTTAGTCCATTTTTCACCCCTATCTGCCCTAGCTTCTCCCAAGGTGCGCCCTAGGTGTGTCTAAAAGATAGCCAGGCTGAATGGTCAAGGTTGGGGCCAAAACTTTGACAGATCTAAATTGAGGTTGATGCAAGAGCATCTGAGCGAACTAGTAATCGGCATCACCCAAAAACATTTTCAAGTTTGATTTGGTTTGGTGGTCATTGGCATCTCTCAGCATCACAGAACTTCAAATTCGGCACAAAATTGGAAGAATCAAACTTTTGCCGGTTCACAGTTTCAACACTCCGCAGGAAATTTTGTAAAATTTATTCCCAAAAATCAAAAAAAGCTAGAGTAGAATCCTTTTGCAGGGGCATTCTTGGAGGTAACATTTAGAATGTGCAAAAAGAATTGAAGTTATATTTTTCAACATTTGGGAGAAATTAATACTGGAAATTTGTGTTTTTTAAAGCCGAAAGTGTGCCGCCAGTTTATGGAAAGTTTAAAATTTCATAATTCTGGAAGGCTGGAGCAAAATCCTTCTGTGGAGGACCTAAGGAGGTCATAACACACATTTGGGCAAATTTTTAAGCAAAACGGAGAACATTCATTTTTTCCGTCTTTCCAACACCCGATTCTGCACATGCAAAGTCGCCAGAATTTAACTATTTCATTATGGAAAAGTACTAAGGGGGTTTATGTGATAAATTTTAAGTTTTTATTCCTCCTTTAATGTTTGCTACATGCCAAAAGTATGAAGAGGCATTGTTTTAAAAAGGATAGAAATTATGGTGAAAAGTTATATAATTTCCACCCACTAAAGGAGAAGAGGCACCTTGTTTAAAATAAATTTTAATGAAATTCTACAGCAGAAATATGGCATTCCTATGTAAGGGGAAAAGCCTCTTTTGAGGCTGCAGCATTTATCAAATGAAAAGGCAGAAATTTAGGCGAACTTGGGTAGGTGCCGAAGAGAAGGTGAAAGGCCAAACATTGCAGAGAAGTGAATAAAAATAAATGTGATTGCTGATTTGAAACAGATTTCTCATAGGGAGATTTCTCAGGTAGATTTCAGGGAGGGAAAATCTCAGCCCATGGGAAGGGCATAGAGGTGAGGAGTGATTGTTTGTAGAGGAATCCATGAAGGCGATGTGTGCAGATTTGTGAGAGAGAGGCCATTGAAGGCCATGAATTTGAATGTAGTTTTAATATTTCAGATTTGTGTAATTAGTTGAATGTATGAGAGTTTCACTACGATAAAATAAATCAGGGATTTTTATTTGCAAATCTATATTGTGTTGTAAGTTTATGTGTTGCAGTAGCAAGTGGGAGTCCCACTTGCATCAGAGGTAACTTTACATTGTACAAATACTTGTTACAATTTTTATTTTTTTTAAATTGTGCAAATACTTGTACAGATCTAGACTGTGATTGAACGCAGTTTATTTTATTTTATTGTTTTTTGGCTGAACTATGAATAAGTTGCCATTATTTTTTGCAGTACATGCCACATTTCAAACCTTGGTTTTTAAACTTATTTATGCTTCTATGCTTTACAAAAAAAATTGTGCTTCAAAATTGAAAACTCTCATATTTTTCTTGCACTTACAATGCATGCAAAGTTGCTGGCTTTTTCATTCGGCACTTCTAATACCCTAAACAGATTATAAAACTCCACTGTTTTTTTTGCTCTTCAAATATGTTGTGATGTGTATGTTGGCGTTTCAATTTGCACCTCTGGAGTGCGTATTGGAAACGGACAGCTATGCACAGTATTAACTACTCTTCAAATTGGGAGGGGAAGCTCCTTCTTTTGCTGATATGTGTAAAAAGTAAAGTAATCTAAATCCTATATTTTTGACTCAGCTGGTAGAGGCACAAGGTTATAAAACCAAATACATTGCAGCTAAGGTTTTCTCTGGTTTCGCAGATCTTAACTACAACTAGGCTAACTTTTAATCTATCCTATTTCCTCGAGAAAAACAAAGCAAGAGGATCTAGGAGCAATTGGGAATGGTTGACGATAAACTCTATCTCATGATTCGCAAGGAGGTGAAACACTCTATCCGAGGTGTAGGCTGAAATAAAGGTTATTGGAAACAAACATGAAACGATAAGCTAGTTCTCAGGATTCCCAAGGAGGTGGAACACTCTATCCGAGGTGTAGGCTGAAAAGAAGATTACTAGAAACAACATTAAACGATAATCCGTATCTCTAAATTCCCAAGGAGGTGAAACACTCTATCCGAGGTGTAGATTGAAAGAAAGATTATTGAAACAACAATAGTAAATCTGGGACAGCAAATTGCATGATTAAACAAACACACAATAGACGATCAAACCAGCTTTATATTAAACAATAAACTGAACAAGGATTTGCAGCCACAAAGTAAGCATACAATCTTATTCTTACACAAAGTGAACCAATACAGAATAGCAATATTGCAGGCAAGGTGGCACAGCAATTTGCTATTACAAGCAAAAGTTAAAATACAATGAGCAGGGTGCTCTTATTTATAGAATCTCAAAGGAGTAGGGAACCCTAAAATCTCCTTGAGTTCACATTCAGTCTTGCTAGCATGCAAGATTTATTACTATGTCTAAATGTATGCAACCTAATAATTAACTGGAAAAACTACCTCAGTTAACACATTCTAAACTAAACTAATTGGACTTTGCAACACACAAGTCTTATTGATATGAGAGTCAACTGATAACCAACATCAATTAACTAAAACCTAACTGAAAGTTCCACCTCCACCAAAAGATATCCCCAAGGATGAGATAAACATGCATGAAATCGGCAATCTAAACTCAAGAATGACATTGAATTGATTGTTGCCTTTGACTCTATCCTTGGAAAAATCATGGGATCTAACTGCCTGTCTACTCCAAGTCGTCATGAGCAATCATCTCCTCCAGGAAATCATTAACTGAATCTTCTTCAGGCACTCTGATACTGTCCAAGATAATGGACTGTTTACTCAATGTCTTCTCTCCATCTGTGATCAGCTTCAAACATTCTTTAACCTGCTCAGTTGTCTTGTCAAAACTTTTTGACATCACAGAAAAATGATTCAACTTGGATGCCACAGGATCATCATTAAGACCATCACGAACCAAACTTTGGAATTCTGCTTGCACGACATCGAGATTGATGTAGGTACCATCCTCATGAAGATAATGGCATGGGATCTGTGTGATGAATCCGCTTATGAGCTTGAGAGCACCAGCAACATTTTCTTTGATTTCAGCCATCTTTGTAGACACTATTTCATAAGTTTCTATTTTGAAGAGGTATTGTTCTCTCCAAGCAAAAAGCCAACTTAGAAATGATGATCTCATCTCTTGGTTTGTTCTCTGCCATACTCAAGTCAAGCTACTGAATTCCTTGACGAAGATCGTGGGTGTTGTACCTTAATTGGTACAACTCTGCAAGAAGGTATCTGCCCCCAATAACAAAATCTTCAATCCAATTTTCCAAAAGCCTTCCATGATTGACTAACTAACCGAGTTTTTGTTGATTTGCAGGTGATTCTAGAAGCTGAGGAAGAATAGCCGCAACATTTGAAGTCCCATGAAGAAGATCTGAGATATATCATCGTAGCTGCTTATTTTCAGCCTTGAGGGCTGCCTTGTTTTCTCCATCCTTCATCACCCGCTCTTGAAGATTGCCTGCAACTACCTTAAAGAGGCTCACGTCCACGTGTCGAGTGCTTCTACCAAGGTTGGCTTTGACAAAGGTGAAATCACCAACCTCAACCTCATCCAGTCTCTTTCCCTCTAGCGGTGTAGCAACCTCAATGACAATCTTTGCATCAAGACTCTACTTTGTGTACCTGTTTCTTGATCTTCTTGTTTGACATGTCTTGATAGACATTGCCAAACTCTGAAAGATCCAGCTAATAGGAAGGCTTTCGCCTCCTCCTACCCAAAGTTTTCTCTAGCCAAGATGAATGGTCTATGTTAAATTCTCTGGGAGAAACAGCTGCAACTGTGTCAACTCTTGATGAATTAACTGGCGCCGAGACTTCACGAACTGGCAATTCTAGTTTTGAATCTATTTGAACAGGAAGAGCTTGAGGAGATTATGGCAGACCAAGAGATGAGGACCCGACTTTGGCTTGTACCACTGACTCTACTGGAATTTCCAACACCTTTTCTAGTTGTTCTCGTTGACTTGTGTTTCCTTTCTTCATCTTTCCACTAACCCTGGCACCATCGGGTGGATTGCTCCATGTCTTCACTCTGAGTCTTGATCTTGACATGGAAGGTAGTGAAGAAATATTAATTGGCGGCTCTACAACTGGAACTACCTTCTGCCTCCTCTTGTTGTCCAAGAAAAGCATACTGGTCTTGACAACTCAGCTTGATAGATCCTCAACTGAAGTTCTTTCTTTAGCATACCAATCTGGTTGTCGAAGCGGCTGGCGAGCAATTTGATCTTTGACGAATGAAGTTAGCAAAATCTCTCCATCATCATCCGACAAACCTTCAACATCTTCTAATAAGAAATCAGCAAGTTGAGGAAGAGTGAGTTTGCAATAATGGCGCCTGTGTACTTCGAATTCATCCTCACAATTGACCCAAAAGTTTTCAAGTGTTGGCTTATGTGAATGATTCCTCTCCAAACGAGCTGCAAAGAGGCCCAAAGGATCATACAAGCGCTTTTCGTTGAGGTACTTGAGATGAAGTTTTGAAAATTTGTTGCTCATTAACTTGAAATCGGCTGCTGATTTGAATTTGTATATGCCCAATCCACATGGAAAAGTGAGCATTGTCTTATGTCGATTGCATAGAAAAGAATGAACCTCATGAACTTGTCTCAAGAACTCCATATCCTGAGAAACCATACACTCTAATGTAGGTGAATGTGAGAAATTGGATAAACCAATCCGCCCAATTCTCCATTGCTGATTTGGCATCCATTGGAATCCTTATGTGCATCTCATTGTCAAGATTTCTCACTGTCTTCATCAAAAAATGATCATTCACCTGCTTGAAATCCTGTTCAACTCGCAAAGACTCCAACTGTGAGAAGTATTCATGCACACGCTAAACACCAAGAGTTCCAATAGTAGTTTTCAAGACTCCAAAATTGCCTTGGAATGTAATTAGATAAACGAGATGAGAAACCATATGAAACTCATGGATCCTGAGAAATCTCGTGATCTGCTGGTGAAGAACCTCACTGATCAACATTGCCCAATCATAATGTTCTTTATTATTAACAACCTAGGAGATGACATAAAACATCCATGGCCGAAAAATATTAGCTTCTTCCTAACCCGTGACCTGGTTGAGCAAGGTAATTAGGATAGCAATCTCATCCTTGAATTCTCCACGCCCAAGCTTCTTTGGCAAATTAGTTCGTTGCTCTTTCAGCCACCTTTGAGCGACCTTTTGAGATCTTTCCTTTTCTCATGCCATATCTTTTCACATTCCTCCATGATTATGATGCAATTATTTGTATGGGGTGGAATGGCAAAGCACTTTTCAACATCTCTTAGCTTGAGGCTACAAATAACTCGCCCATCTGCTGATTGAATTTGTCGTGTAGAAGAGTCATAATGCTTGATGCATGCAATGACAAACTCGTGATCTGACACTGTGATGTGGATAGAAGCTGCCTCAAACAACCCAAAGCAATCAAGATGCTTGATTGTAGTGTTGTCAATGCTTTCCAAAGTGCTCAATTTAATCGTTGGATGAACATGGCACAAGTCTGTGTCAAAAGTTTTCAAGAAGTCATGAATTAAGACCGATTTGATCTTGTATTCAATTGGATTGAATTGCATTTTGAAAAACTAGAATTTTGACTGTAAACTTGGATATGTTTGGATGAAATTTTGAAAAGGCTAAAAATAGCTTCTAACGAGGCTAAAAATAGCCTGCCGAGGGGCAATCTTTACGAAATGTTTTGAGATATGGGTTTTGTAGAGAATATATTTCTAAATCGACGCAAATTATCAGAAATTCGAAAAACTAACTTTTCCTTAGGCATGCAAGAGATTTTCAATAACAGAAGCTACAGGGGTTGTAGGGGCACCAAGGGCTATTTTTCCCGAAAAAATCTAGTATATGGGTTTTGTAGCCGGCAATGTGCTGATCAAACCCAATTTCTCCATTTTTTGAAATGTTGACTTTTTCCAAAAACCCTAAAAATAGGGGGCAACGAGGCAATTTTCTCGAAAAATTCAGGAACATGGGTTTTATCGCCAACATTGTGCTCAACGAATCCAAATGACCAAAACTGTCAAAAACTATTGTTTACTTGGACATGCGAGAGAAAACCTAAGACAAGGATAGAAGAAATGTGAGGGGGAGAAGATAGAAATTATATTCTACCTCTATAAAAGGATGCCCATGCCTTGAATCCAGTTTGATGAAGTCTGACAAGCATGTGCTAAAAAGATGGAGTCTGGAAAATTATCACTCTAAGCAATCTGGACCTGGAACTGCGAAGCGCACTGAAAAATCCCTCTTCTAGCGCCTCCAAATCTTGTTTGCACAAGAAAATATGAGCTCTCCTTCAACCTGTGATTAAGAAAATGGATGCCCAAGTGCTTTAATAAAGAATGTTCATGAATGGAGGCATCACATGCAAGTTAAATCCTAAATTTAGGATGAAACGATCTTATTGGACCTCAATTTAGTCAACTGAATGAAGAGTAAACCCTAATATAGGTGCCACTCAACATGCAAAGAGGAAACACGCCACATGCAAGAAAAATGGAGAAATTTGCAATTCGATTTGGAGGTGGAATTGAAGTTTCATCATCAATTTGAGTTTAGTTGAGAAATCCCTAAATTTTAGGGTGGCCAAAGCATGCACTTCAGTTCAAAAATCTTTTATAGGCACCAACTTTCCCAAACTTCGAAACTTTTTTGAAATTTTTCATTTTTCAACCTTTGCAAACATCATCGAAGCCCATGTTTGATCACTGTTTCTGAATGACTAACAAATCTAATAGATTGGCTGAGAATCTCATTGAAGAGCAGGATCAAAATTGAAAAGGAACTTCTTGAGGTTGCAAACCCTAATTTTAACTTCTGGGCCATCAAAATTTTGGGCGCCCCTAGCCAACAGGGGCGCTTTTGCTCATCAGACTTCGAAAATTCTCAAGGATTCACCTTTTTCAAAATTGATTTTCACCTCCTTTCAACCTGCATTTCCCGACACTTGACAAATCTCCCAAGTTGGCTGGCAGGTTCACTACGGAGCTGGATCAAAACTGATCATGATCTTCTAGAGGGCACAAACCCCAAAAACTACATCTGGCAAGTTAAAATCTTGGACGCCCCTGGCTAGCAAGGGTGCTTTTATTGTCAAACTTAGCCATTTTTACAACTTGCCCCATTCTTTGTTCAATCTACAACTGCCGACTATTGACGATTCCTTTGATCAACCTGAGATATGCAACGGAAAGCTTGAATTCCGAACAAGATGATCATTTGAGCAAACACTAGAAACTACATTTGAGGGCTCAAAACCCTAGGTGCCCCTGGCAAGCAGGGGCGCATTTGTGCTCTGAACTCACAATTTGCCTATGACCAATCCTTTTGTTTGACTCCTAATTCCGACAGTTTGGCAACTCAAGTTAATCCGCTGACAAACCCATTGCAAAGACTAATCAAGTCTAAGACAAACATCTTAGATGTCATTTGCTCAAAAAGTTACATTAGGTGCCTCAAAATTTTGGGCACCCTTGGCTAGCAGCATCACTTTTCTCCACTAGTGTTAGTCAAATTTTGACTGACTTCATCTCCTCCGTTTTTCATTTGATCATCAAATGCAGGCATTAGATAGATCTCCTGAACTGGCTGACAGGTTCATCGCGAAGCTAGAAGAATTTCAAAGAAGACTTCTTGGAAGTGACAAACCTCGAAAAGATGATCTGAGCCTTTGAAACCTTGGGCACCCTTGGCTAGCAGGGGTGCTTTTATTTCCAGAGTTGGAAAATTTTCAAGCATTTTCACCTCTTTGAAAATCCCCTTCGACGTGAAGCATTGTTTCGAGCATCTTTCGCCATAGAATCTTTTGTTATGCATTTGAGGCTTAGGTTTCGACACCTGGTATCTGGCCAACTGCCATTGTTGACCTTAGAGGTCCTAACTTTTCTCCTGAAAAATTGAAGTAGACCCACCAAAGCTAAACTGACTTTTTCTTGATTTTGACTTCACCAATGTGATCATGACATGAAATAAGCCAATCAAAATTATTATCAATCAATTCTAGAAAGATCCTATTTTTAGGGTTTTTCCTAAAAATAGGGGCTTGGAAACCCTAGTTTTCAAAAAAAAATTGCCAATATCTTCTAGACAATAAACCCACAAAAAGCCCATGCTTCGTTTGACCTAAAACTGACTTTTGACAATAATTTAATGGTATTTAGACCATTTTAATCAAAATGCCGTATTGAAGCAAAAATTTATTTTGGGTACAACAGTGTAAAATAAATTTGTTGGCTTTTAAAGTGATTAAACTTTTAATTCATATTGTTATTTTTATGTATTATTTATTTTCAAGATCAAGATAAGTTATTGAGTGATAATGAGGACTTTGAATTGGATGATGAAATTGGGGAAGATGTGTAGGAACCAGGTGAGACCAGCCAAAAAGGCAAATCATTTGGGAGTGCACGGCAATCTAAGTGTCCTTCCAAGATGTTAGCACCACATAACATGGGCCCATTAAGAATAAGACCTCTTTGCACCAATTTGTGGTGTTGTTTGACACTAACAAGGTGGCTAATTCAAAAAGGAGTTGACATTGAAATGCAACATTTGCCCAAACAACTGAAAAGGACAGCATTACGAAGGTTAATGTACACTTCTTACTTATCCCCGGTAAAGAGGTTGGCCCTTGTAGCAAACTCTCACTTGAGGAGAGGATTGAGATAATCAGATTATACCAAGGGGCAATCATTGTTCATCCACTACTTCCTCCAAGGTTTCTACACAAGGATTTAGATCACTTGTAATTCCACCATATTAGTTTAGGTGGAATCAAGGAGGAAACAAAAGGCCATAGATTCAACATCAACAAAACCCATAAGGATTTGTTCAATGTGTAGGCTACAAATAAGGCAAATGAATCCATCAGCAAGACTATTTTTGCCAATGGTATTCTTTTTCATGTAGCTTGATTTCTTATTGTAGAGACACTATGGCCAAAGTAGGCAAAGATGGTGTTAATTATTTGACCCCTGCCAAGACCAAATTGAGGACCACAATCTTGGAAAAATGTTATCCAAGGTTAATCTATTGATGGATAAGATGAAAGCCACATGGATATCACATTGCTACAACATAATCATGGATTAGTGGATGGACATTAAACAATGCCCACTCATCAACATTATAGTTATATGTAAAGAAGAGCACATCTTTCTTAGGGTGATTGATTGCTCAGAAAAATGTAAAGACTTCGACTTTATGTTTCATCCTAAAAGATGTGATGAGATTGGTCCTCAGTGCAAGTGCTTACAAATAGAGCATATGTGAGCAAGGCAGCAGGCAAATTAATTCAGTCCACCTATACACACATCTACTAGACCCCCAATTGTGTGCATGTTATAAACAATGCACTTGAGGGCATAGGTCAAAAAGGTCATAGTGGATGCAAGGGAGATGCAAATGTTAATTTGCAACCAACACAAATTTGGGTAGCTCAAAAGGGTCGTAGTGGATGCAAAGGAGGTGCAGAAGTTGATCTACAACCAACACACTTCATTTGCATTGTTTTGGTCCTTTCCAAGGAAGGAATTCCTAAAACCAATTGAGACTCAATTTGCTTCATACTTTATTCTACTAGAGATGATGCTTCAGTTGCAAGAGCCCTTCCAACCTATGATCATGACAGAATTTAACTAGGTGGGGGAAACCTAAGACAAATCAAAGGAAGAGGGTGAAGGAGATTCTAGTCATTGATATATTTTAGTCAAAATGTGAGACACATCACATTTTTTGTATCACCTATTTTCAACATTAGAAGAGGGCTTATGATAGTCCTAACCTTGGAAAGATATACAAGTGCACCAATAGAATGCTTGGCTAGATGAAGACCCCAATTTGTGAGAAAGATCCCACCCTACAGTTCTACTACGAGTATATTCAATGCATCAATAACCAAAGGTGGGAGAACCTGAATGCCGTCTACAAATGTTGCATATGCATTGAATCCAAAGTGGTTGTTGAGAGACCTAACAAAACTGTGCTCAAGATAGGCCAGTTTGTTGGTGATGACTATATGGGCCTCCAAGATCGGTACACACACTTGCCATTCACCTTGTCTCACATGTTTCTAATTCCTCTATTGCTGAGAGGAACTGGTCCATGTGGTTGTACCCACTCTTTCAAGGGGAAAAATTGTACCTTTAAGAGAGCAGAAGAGCTTATCGCTATATACAATGTCTTGTGTCTCATCGATCACAAGACACCTAAGTACCAGCAAATCCCAACAACACAGTGGGATGTAGCATTGTAGAGTCTGAGGAGCTTCAACAGGTTGATGAAGAGCTACAATTAATCCAATCTTGAAAGTATCACATCAAACAATGAAGGTTTCAAAGATCTGGCAAAAGAAGAGAAGTTACATATCAATCTGAGATAGAATCCTGCCAAACCCAGAAAGCCTGAGTATTTTTAAGGTCACGAAGACAGCAACTTCATGCATCACTTCAAAACCAAAATGTATATCTAGAAAATATTTTAAGTGATTCTGTTAAAAACTTAAATAGTATACAAAATGTTTACAACTGGAAGAGTATTATTTGTTCCAAGTAAAAATAAAAAGCTTTCAGCCTTTTTCTCATTTCCACATGTACCAATACAAGTACTAATTCACATACAGTAAAAGGTTTTATTTGACTATGATATAATACATCCCGAAACAATAAAAAGAGCAAACATGACAAAGGCATGTTGGAAGCTTTCTTCAAATTCACATATATGCTGCTTGGCATAAAACTTATGTTTCTTATGAGTGGACAAAATTGTCTCCAAATGGACCAAATGCCTTGAAAAGTCTTGGTAGAAATAGGAATACCATCAAAAACAAGTAGTAGACACATATAACTTATAAGGGTACTTACTAAAGACTTTATTCGTCAAGAATTACAAAGACTATTTGTTGAGGTTTGATACATTGCATGACTATTACAGAGAATAAAAGGCATAACTTGAAATTGGTAATAAAATTTTAACAGTTGGGAGAACTTTCTTCTCTTGATATGATAACAACAGTCACAAAGGTAATATTTTGAGAAACATATAGCTTTGCTAAGATTATGTATTAAATCATCAATGCTGAACATGGGAAATTTGTTTTTGTCTTAAGCTCTTCAACCATGCACTAAGTTTCTTCTTATTGAAAATTGTGATAACTATGTGATAATTCAAATTACCACTTCAGTTTTTCTTGATGAAAAATTATAATTTAATGATTAATGAAGTAATAGTAGTCAATAAATATTCATTGAGAATGGAACTTCATAAAGAATAATGCAACTTCAAACACAGTAAAAATAAATGGGAGCATTTTACTTCAAATATTTAATTATCTAAGCATCACTACCTGTGCAAACACAATTGAAATCTTACACTCATCCAAGCTATTTATATGAATGTCAATGCAAAATAGACAAATGGCCATTGTTTCAAAAAATTCCTAGTAAACTTTTTACCAAGCAATGGTTGAATCTAACCTTTGAGATATGTACACCAAGGTTGCGATGAACCCCAGAGCATTCGATGCAAAGCAAAATACCCAGATTCAGTGAGGCCCAATCTGGTTCAGAAGACCCACAATCTGCACATACATCATTTCCAGGAACTTTCCTTAACAATTCAAGAGGACTTTCCTGCTTTCCATGTGTCCTGCACCCATGCAAACCTCTACCAGAATGATCACAAAGGCCTGTAGCAGAACACCTCTGCAATCCATTATCATCAGGTATTGTATGATCAAAATCAGAAGAGCTGCACAAGGAGCTGCTCTCACTTGCAGTGCGATGATGCCCACTACTCATTGGACTAAAAGGAAGCCTCTGAGAGCCAATAGAAACTGATATATTAGAAATATCTTAAAAACAAATTCAAATTTGAGGCATTAAACAAGGAATATAATAGTGAAATTTAACATGTAATTGTTCATGAAAGTACTACATCCGTTGCATAGAACAAATAGTCCTAACCTGATCTGGTAACTGAGAACTCAAAAGTGAAGCAATTACTCCTGTTATTTTTTCAATCCAGTCCATACGATCCATCGCATTCTCTGCCTGCATATGGCAGAACACAATGCAAACCCACAATAAGAGACATAAAGAATGTATCTATTTGTTGTTTGCAAGGTTTCAATTCAAAGATAGTTTTAACAGCATATATCAAACAACACACCTGGAGAGTGTAGTTCTTTCTCGGAGAAATTATCGTGAAACAAAATCGCAGATCAGTCTGTTCTGCATCCACCTTAATAGTTGATGTAAGTAGATTAACAGTATGGTGTGCAACAGACCTCTCATCTTGTGATGCTCCATGGTGATGAGAGGAAAGCAACCGGCCAAATAAACCAGATACGTGATCAGTTGCATGATGACCTCTCTTAAGAGAATGCTGGCTGGCATTACCCTGCAAAACAGATCCATTGATTCCCTTGATGAGGGTAAATAAAGAGATATTATAATTTATAATCATATAAATCTTCTTAACTCAAAATTTAGGAAATGATTAACATATAAATTTCCTTACCTCAAAATGTGGGGAATGATAAACATATAAATTTCCTTAACTCAAAATTTGGGGAAGGATATCACAAATGCAGTTTGTTCTCACCCCTAAATGTATGAATCAAGTACCAGAAATGCAGTGGCTTTAATTGTCTTACCGTTTGCTTGCCCCAATGTTGTTTGCGGTAATAGTACAACATTCCACGGCTATCAAGAACAAAGAATCTTCTCTTCCAGTCACCCCTTAAATTTGAAGAACGCTTGGAAAGGTAACCTTGCCTGATTGTTTGGACCTGAAATACATGGCAGAATCTAGTAAACATCAGTTAAAAAATGCATTCCAAAAATATCCTAGCTGACAACACTCAGTTATGTTGTAATAGTGCTCTTAGTCTATTCTAAGTCACAAATTCAATATACTCTTATTATATTATGACCTACAAAATAAAAATGCCAGAGGCTCCTGAAAAAATTAATCAAATGGAGGACAAGAGTTAAGATGAAAGTTAAAAACATGATAGTGGGATTACCTTTCCCTTTGCAGTTGACTGCATTGCAGCTTCAATCATCTTGTGTGAGCTTCTTCCAACAGCCTGTATACCGTCCCCTGTTGGAGAATTATCTGCATCACTGAAAGAACACCGACTTTCACGATCTATTTGCCTCTTAAATTCCTGCATTCGCTCTGCAAGAGCTGCTTGCTCATAATTTGTCCTGTCTCTTGACTGTCGTGCATATGCCAATACCTGATCAAAATAATCAGGTAGAATTTTCAGAATCTCTGATGGCATTATCAAAAAGCTCAGATGCTAAACAGCACATATAATAAAAAATAATAAAAAGCAGTGAGAGGTGAGCAGCAAGACCAAGAAAAGCAAGCAAACAACATAAAAGATGAGGAGAACATGGCAGCAGTGATATGATTACAGGCATATGCAAGCAGCAGTTGAAGAGAGATAAAGTGGAAAGCTCAGATGCTATATAAAAGAATAGGAGTGTAAATGCTTGTGTAATACAACCAAAGGATCAAAAAAGGAAGATGGCTAAATATACACACCATAAGCATCAATCCAGTTAATACAAATTACCAAAAGAAAGATGTCTATCAGGCACTTCAAATTATTATGTTCATAATATGAGTGCCTTGGGAAACATCAAAAGAAGCATTACAAGAAAGGTAATTCATATTTCCAATACACCTAAAGGTGGAAAAGCCAGATGTTTACAATCTGCAACTCCATTTGTTCAAAATCAATTCATAAATGTTTATATTTCCCTTGAAATAACATTTAAAGAAACAAGACAGCAAATCAGAATAGCATATTAAATTAGATTTTCAGAGAACAAGTAATGAAAGGGCGACCTGGTGAATATATGGTTCCATCTGGTGCAGCAACTCATAACCCTGATAATGTGCCAGTGTCAAAACACACTTAGCATCGACTTAAATGAAAAAACCATACACAGGAAATAAATTCTCCTACTACAAACCTCACTTGTGCAAAACTTTAAACAAGTAAATCTCTCAGCTTTCACAGGAAGCATATACCTGCTTAAAATAACGCAGATGGGCATCCATTGTTCCACTAACGGCCTCCAAGAATTCAAACTTTTTCTTCGACTCAATATTTGAAAGAGTGCTCACCTGAATCACATAAGATAAAATTAAAGATTTTGTAGATGCTAATAAAACATTTCACTCCACAGCAAGAATAAATATAATCACATGAATAATCCTATGTGAAAAAATAACAGATTGCAGCCCATTTTGAAAAATTACAAGATAAGTGAATATATTCATACATACTAGGTTGAAGCGAGCTTGCTCAAATGCTGACCTTGCATGACGCAGTTCCTGCAGTAAGTGTTGCAAAAATTCAGCTCTTACCTATGCAGAAAACTACTGACCATACTAATTTGATTAATCATAGCTATAAAGAATGTGAGAGCTGCATACAGTTGTTGCCAATGATCAATATTAGGCACGTGTATGTCATAGATTAGGCACTTGTATGTCATAGAGTGTTCATTCTCTACGACAATGGAGTACAATGATCTAGATTCCAGTTTCAATTGTATCATTGTGTATGTGTGTGCATGTGTGAGTGAATCAATCACTCTCTCTCTCTCTCTCTCTCTCTCTCTCTCTCTCTCTCTCTCTCTATATATATATATATATCCATTTCTCTCCATGTTAATCTAAATTCTAAGCTCACATTTATGCTACTCTCTCTCTCTCTCTCTCTCTCTCTCTCTCTCTCTCTCTATATATATATATATATATCCATTTCTCTCCATGTTAATCTAAATTCTAAGCTCACATTTATGCTATAACACTCGGCACCATTGTTGGTTTCAAAGTTCAAAGCAAAAAATCTGATCCTGATTGGTGACAAAAACAATGGTGAAGTTTCACGGAAAAGAAATGAGATTTTAATAACATCCATGACAACAAGTAGTTTATGGGATCAAGAGCAGCTGCAAAAGAGCACTGTGCAAATGTGATACCAGATTGACAACCTGATTCACTAAGCTTATCGCTCCAGTAGTATAGTAGACATTATTGATGCCTATGGAGCCAAATGACTAGAAGCCATCATGATTAACAATA
>CM021103.1:514101146-514133792 GCA_007115665.2 Sequoiadendron giganteum
TACCAAGGTTGGCTTTGACAAAGGTGAAATCACCAACCTCAACCTCATCCAGTCTCTTTCCCTCTAGCGGTGTAGCAACCTCAATGACAATCTTTGCATCAAGACTCTACTTTGTGTACCTGTTTCTTGATCTTCTTGTTTGACATGTCTTGATAGACATTGCCAAACTCTGAAAGATCCAGCTAATAGGAAGGCTTTCGCCTCCTCCTACCCAAAGTTTTCTCTAGCCAAGATGAATGGTCTATGTTAAATTCTCTGGGAGAAACAGCTGCAACTGTGTCAACTCTTGATGAATTAACTGGCGCCGAGACTTCACGAACTGGCAATTCTAGTTTTGAATCTATTTGAACAGGAAGAGCTTGAGGAGATTATGGCAGACCAAGAGATGAGGACCCGACTTTGGCTTGTACCACTGACTCTACTGGAATTTCCAACACCTTTTCTAGTTGTTCTCGTTGACTTGTGTTTCCTTTCTTCATCTTTCCACTAACCCTGGCACCATCGGGTGGATTGCTCCATGTCTTCACTCTGAGTCTTGATCTTGACATGGAAGGTAGTGAAGAAATATTAATTGGCGGCTCTACAACTGGAACTACCTTCTGCCTCCTCTTGTTGTCCAAGAAAAGCATACTGGTCTTGACAACTCAGCTTGATAGATCCTCAACTGAAGTTCTTTCTTTAGCATACCAATCTGGTTGTCGAAGCGGCTGGCGAGCAATTTGATCTTTGACGAATGAAGTTAGCAAAATCTCTCCATCATCATCCGACAAACCTTCAACATCTTCTAATAAGAAATCAGCAAGTTGAGGAAGAGTGAGTTTGCAATAATGGCGCCTGTGTACTTCGAATTCATCCTCACAATTGACCCAAAAGTTTTCAAGTGTTGGCTTATGTGAATGATTCCTCTCCAAACGAGCTGCAAAGAGGCCCAAAGGATCATACAAGCGCTTTTCGTTGAGGTACTTGAGATGAAGTTTTGAAAATTTGTTGCTCATTAACTTGAAATCGGCTGCTGATTTGAATTTGTATATGCCCAATCCACATGGAAAAGTGAGCATTGTCTTATGTCGATTGCATAGAAAAGAATGAACCTCATGAACTTGTCTCAAGAACTCCATATCCTGAGAAACCATACACTCTAATGTAGGTGAATGTGAGAAATTGGATAAACCAATCCGCCCAATTCTCCATTGCTGATTTGGCATCCATTGGAATCCTTATGTGCATCTCATTGTCAAGATTTCTCACTGTCTTCATCAAAAAATGATCATTCACCTGCTTGAAATCCTGTTCAACTCGCAAAGACTCCAACTGTGAGAAGTATTCATGCACACGCTAAACACCAAGAGTTCCAATAGTAGTTTTCAAGACTCCAAAATTGCCTTGGAATGTAATTAGATAAACGAGATGAGAAACCATATGAAACTCATGGATCCTGAGAAATCTCGTGATCTGCTGGTGAAGAACCTCACTGATCAACATTGCCCAATCATAATGTTCTTTATTATTAACAACCTAGGAGATGACATAAAACATCCATGGCCGAAAAATATTAGCTTCTTCCTAACCCGTGACCTGGTTGAGCAAGGTAATTAGGATAGCAATCTCATCCTTGAATTCTCCACGCCCAAGCTTCTTTGGCAAATTAGTTCGTTGCTCTTTCAGCCACCTTTGAGCGACCTTTTGAGATCTTTCCTTTTCTCATGCCATATCTTTTCACATTCCTCCATGATTATGATGCAATTATTTGTATGGGGTGGAATGGCAAAGCACTTTTCAACATCTCTTAGCTTGAGGCTACAAATAACTCGCCCATCTGCTGATTGAATTTGTCGTGTAGAAGAGTCATAATGCTTGATGCATGCAATGACAAACTCGTGATCTGACACTGTGATGTGGATAGAAGCTGCCTCAAACAACCCAAAGCAATCAAGATGCTTGATTGTAGTGTTGTCAATGCTTTCCAAAGTGCTCAATTTAATCGTTGGATGAACATGGCACAAGTCTGTGTCAAAAGTTTTCAAGAAGTCATGAATTAAGACCGATTTGATCTTGTATTCAATTGGATTGAATTGCATTTTGAAAAACTAGAATTTTGACTGTAAACTTGGATATGTTTGGATGAAATTTTGAAAAGGCTAAAAATAGCTTCTAACGAGGCTAAAAATAGCCTGCCGAGGGGCAATCTTTACGAAATGTTTTGAGATATGGGTTTTGTAGAGAATATATTTCTAAATCGACGCAAATTATCAGAAATTCGAAAAACTAACTTTTCCTTAGGCATGCAAGAGATTTTCAATAACAGAAGCTACAGGGGTTGTAGGGGCACCAAGGGCTATTTTTCCCGAAAAAATCTAGTATATGGGTTTTGTAGCCGGCAATGTGCTGATCAAACCCAATTTCTCCATTTTTTGAAATGTTGACTTTTTCCAAAAACCCTAAAAATAGGGGGCAACGAGGCAATTTTCTCGAAAAATTCAGGAACATGGGTTTTATCGCCAACATTGTGCTCAACGAATCCAAATGACCAAAACTGTCAAAAACTATTGTTTACTTGGACATGCGAGAGAAAACCTAAGACAAGGATAGAAGAAATGTGAGGGGGAGAAGATAGAAATTATATTCTACCTCTATAAAAGGATGCCCATGCCTTGAATCCAGTTTGATGAAGTCTGACAAGCATGTGCTAAAAAGATGGAGTCTGGAAAATTATCACTCTAAGCAATCTGGACCTGGAACTGCGAAGCGCACTGAAAAATCCCTCTTCTAGCGCCTCCAAATCTTGTTTGCACAAGAAAATATGAGCTCTCCTTCAACCTGTGATTAAGAAAATGGATGCCCAAGTGCTTTAATAAAGAATGTTCATGAATGGAGGCATCACATGCAAGTTAAATCCTAAATTTAGGATGAAACGATCTTATTGGACCTCAATTTAGTCAACTGAATGAAGAGTAAACCCTAATATAGGTGCCACTCAACATGCAAAGAGGAAACACGCCACATGCAAGAAAAATGGAGAAATTTGCAATTCGATTTGGAGGTGGAATTGAAGTTTCATCATCAATTTGAGTTTAGTTGAGAAATCCCTAAATTTTAGGGTGGCCAAAGCATGCACTTCAGTTCAAAAATCTTTTATAGGCACCAACTTTCCCAAACTTCGAAACTTTTTTGAAATTTTTCATTTTTCAACCTTTGCAAACATCATCGAAGCCCATGTTTGATCACTGTTTCTGAATGACTAACAAATCTAATAGATTGGCTGAGAATCTCATTGAAGAGCAGGATCAAAATTGAAAAGGAACTTCTTGAGGTTGCAAACCCTAATTTTAACTTCTGGGCCATCAAAATTTTGGGCGCCCCTAGCCAACAGGGGCGCTTTTGCTCATCAGACTTCGAAAATTCTCAAGGATTCACCTTTTTCAAAATTGATTTTCACCTCCTTTCAACCTGCATTTCCCGACACTTGACAAATCTCCCAAGTTGGCTGGCAGGTTCACTACGGAGCTGGATCAAAACTGATCATGATCTTCTAGAGGGCACAAACCCCAAAAACTACATCTGGCAAGTTAAAATCTTGGACGCCCCTGGCTAGCAAGGGTGCTTTTATTGTCAAACTTAGCCATTTTTACAACTTGCCCCATTCTTTGTTCAATCTACAACTGCCGACTATTGACGATTCCTTTGATCAACCTGAGATATGCAACGGAAAGCTTGAATTCCGAACAAGATGATCATTTGAGCAAACACTAGAAACTACATTTGAGGGCTCAAAACCCTAGGTGCCCCTGGCAAGCAGGGGCGCATTTGTGCTCTGAACTCACAATTTGCCTATGACCAATCCTTTTGTTTGACTCCTAATTCCGACAGTTTGGCAACTCAAGTTAATCCGCTGACAAACCCATTGCAAAGACTAATCAAGTCTAAGACAAACATCTTAGATGTCATTTGCTCAAAAAGTTACATTAGGTGCCTCAAAATTTTGGGCACCCTTGGCTAGCAGCATCACTTTTCTCCACTAGTGTTAGTCAAATTTTGACTGACTTCATCTCCTCCGTTTTTCATTTGATCATCAAATGCAGGCATTAGATAGATCTCCTGAACTGGCTGACAGGTTCATCGCGAAGCTAGAAGAATTTCAAAGAAGACTTCTTGGAAGTGACAAACCTCGAAAAGATGATCTGAGCCTTTGAAACCTTGGGCACCCTTGGCTAGCAGGGGTGCTTTTATTTCCAGAGTTGGAAAATTTTCAAGCATTTTCACCTCTTTGAAAATCCCCTTCGACGTGAAGCATTGTTTCGAGCATCTTTCGCCATAGAATCTTTTGTTATGCATTTGAGGCTTAGGTTTCGACACCTGGTATCTGGCCAACTGCCATTGTTGACCTTAGAGGTCCTAACTTTTCTCCTGAAAAATTGAAGTAGACCCACCAAAGCTAAACTGACTTTTTCTTGATTTTGACTTCACCAATGTGATCATGACATGAAATAAGCCAATCAAAATTATTATCAATCAATTCTAGAAAGATCCTATTTTTAGGGTTTTTCCTAAAAATAGGGGCTTGGAAACCCTAGTTTTCAAAAAAAAATTGCCAATATCTTCTAGACAATAAACCCACAAAAAGCCCATGCTTCGTTTGACCTAAAACTGACTTTTGACAATAATTTAATGGTATTTAGACCATTTTAATCAAAATGCCGTATTGAAGCAAAAATTTATTTTGGGTACAACAGTGTAAAATAAATTTGTTGGCTTTTAAAGTGATTAAACTTTTAATTCATATTGTTATTTTTATGTATTATTTATTTTCAAGATCAAGATAAGTTATTGAGTGATAATGAGGACTTTGAATTGGATGATGAAATTGGGGAAGATGTGTAGGAACCAGGTGAGACCAGCCAAAAAGGCAAATCATTTGGGAGTGCACGGCAATCTAAGTGTCCTTCCAAGATGTTAGCACCACATAACATGGGCCCATTAAGAATAAGACCTCTTTGCACCAATTTGTGGTGTTGTTTGACACTAACAAGGTGGCTAATTCAAAAAGGAGTTGACATTGAAATGCAACATTTGCCCAAACAACTGAAAAGGACAGCATTACGAAGGTTAATGTACACTTCTTACTTATCCCCGGTAAAGAGGTTGGCCCTTGTAGCAAACTCTCACTTGAGGAGAGGATTGAGATAATCAGATTATACCAAGGGGCAATCATTGTTCATCCACTACTTCCTCCAAGGTTTCTACACAAGGATTTAGATCACTTGTAATTCCACCATATTAGTTTAGGTGGAATCAAGGAGGAAACAAAAGGCCATAGATTCAACATCAACAAAACCCATAAGGATTTGTTCAATGTGTAGGCTACAAATAAGGCAAATGAATCCATCAGCAAGACTATTTTTGCCAATGGTATTCTTTTTCATGTAGCTTGATTTCTTATTGTAGAGACACTATGGCCAAAGTAGGCAAAGATGGTGTTAATTATTTGACCCCTGCCAAGACCAAATTGAGGACCACAATCTTGGAAAAATGTTATCCAAGGTTAATCTATTGATGGATAAGATGAAAGCCACATGGATATCACATTGCTACAACATAATCATGGATTAGTGGATGGACATTAAACAATGCCCACTCATCAACATTATAGTTATATGTAAAGAAGAGCACATCTTTCTTAGGGTGATTGATTGCTCAGAAAAATGTAAAGACTTCGACTTTATGTTTCATCCTAAAAGATGTGATGAGATTGGTCCTCAGTGCAAGTGCTTACAAATAGAGCATATGTGAGCAAGGCAGCAGGCAAATTAATTCAGTCCACCTATACACACATCTACTAGACCCCCAATTGTGTGCATGTTATAAACAATGCACTTGAGGGCATAGGTCAAAAAGGTCATAGTGGATGCAAGGGAGATGCAAATGTTAATTTGCAACCAACACAAATTTGGGTAGCTCAAAAGGGTCGTAGTGGATGCAAAGGAGGTGCAGAAGTTGATCTACAACCAACACACTTCATTTGCATTGTTTTGGTCCTTTCCAAGGAAGGAATTCCTAAAACCAATTGAGACTCAATTTGCTTCATACTTTATTCTACTAGAGATGATGCTTCAGTTGCAAGAGCCCTTCCAACCTATGATCATGACAGAATTTAACTAGGTGGGGGAAACCTAAGACAAATCAAAGGAAGAGGGTGAAGGAGATTCTAGTCATTGATATATTTTAGTCAAAATGTGAGACACATCACATTTTTTGTATCACCTATTTTCAACATTAGAAGAGGGCTTATGATAGTCCTAACCTTGGAAAGATATACAAGTGCACCAATAGAATGCTTGGCTAGATGAAGACCCCAATTTGTGAGAAAGATCCCACCCTACAGTTCTACTACGAGTATATTCAATGCATCAATAACCAAAGGTGGGAGAACCTGAATGCCGTCTACAAATGTTGCATATGCATTGAATCCAAAGTGGTTGTTGAGAGACCTAACAAAACTGTGCTCAAGATAGGCCAGTTTGTTGGTGATGACTATATGGGCCTCCAAGATCGGTACACACACTTGCCATTCACCTTGTCTCACATGTTTCTAATTCCTCTATTGCTGAGAGGAACTGGTCCATGTGGTTGTACCCACTCTTTCAAGGGGAAAAATTGTACCTTTAAGAGAGCAGAAGAGCTTATCGCTATATACAATGTCTTGTGTCTCATCGATCACAAGACACCTAAGTACCAGCAAATCCCAACAACACAGTGGGATGTAGCATTGTAGAGTCTGAGGAGCTTCAACAGGTTGATGAAGAGCTACAATTAATCCAATCTTGAAAGTATCACATCAAACAATGAAGGTTTCAAAGATCTGGCAAAAGAAGAGAAGTTACATATCAATCTGAGATAGAATCCTGCCAAACCCAGAAAGCCTGAGTATTTTTAAGGTCACGAAGACAGCAACTTCATGCATCACTTCAAAACCAAAATGTATATCTAGAAAATATTTTAAGTGATTCTGTTAAAAACTTAAATAGTATACAAAATGTTTACAACTGGAAGAGTATTATTTGTTCCAAGTAAAAATAAAAAGCTTTCAGCCTTTTTCTCATTTCCACATGTACCAATACAAGTACTAATTCACATACAGTAAAAGGTTTTATTTGACTATGATATAATACATCCCGAAACAATAAAAAGAGCAAACATGACAAAGGCATGTTGGAAGCTTTCTTCAAATTCACATATATGCTGCTTGGCATAAAACTTATGTTTCTTATGAGTGGACAAAATTGTCTCCAAATGGACCAAATGCCTTGAAAAGTCTTGGTAGAAATAGGAATACCATCAAAAACAAGTAGTAGACACATATAACTTATAAGGGTACTTACTAAAGACTTTATTCGTCAAGAATTACAAAGACTATTTGTTGAGGTTTGATACATTGCATGACTATTACAGAGAATAAAAGGCATAACTTGAAATTGGTAATAAAATTTTAACAGTTGGGAGAACTTTCTTCTCTTGATATGATAACAACAGTCACAAAGGTAATATTTTGAGAAACATATAGCTTTGCTAAGATTATGTATTAAATCATCAATGCTGAACATGGGAAATTTGTTTTTGTCTTAAGCTCTTCAACCATGCACTAAGTTTCTTCTTATTGAAAATTGTGATAACTATGTGATAATTCAAATTACCACTTCAGTTTTTCTTGATGAAAAATTATAATTTAATGATTAATGAAGTAATAGTAGTCAATAAATATTCATTGAGAATGGAACTTCATAAAGAATAATGCAACTTCAAACACAGTAAAAATAAATGGGAGCATTTTACTTCAAATATTTAATTATCTAAGCATCACTACCTGTGCAAACACAATTGAAATCTTACACTCATCCAAGCTATTTATATGAATGTCAATGCAAAATAGACAAATGGCCATTGTTTCAAAAAATTCCTAGTAAACTTTTTACCAAGCAATGGTTGAATCTAACCTTTGAGATATGTACACCAAGGTTGCGATGAACCCCAGAGCATTCGATGCAAAGCAAAATACCCAGATTCAGTGAGGCCCAATCTGGTTCAGAAGACCCACAATCTGCACATACATCATTTCCAGGAACTTTCCTTAACAATTCAAGAGGACTTTCCTGCTTTCCATGTGTCCTGCACCCATGCAAACCTCTACCAGAATGATCACAAAGGCCTGTAGCAGAACACCTCTGCAATCCATTATCATCAGGTATTGTATGATCAAAATCAGAAGAGCTGCACAAGGAGCTGCTCTCACTTGCAGTGCGATGATGCCCACTACTCATTGGACTAAAAGGAAGCCTCTGAGAGCCAATAGAAACTGATATATTAGAAATATCTTAAAAACAAATTCAAATTTGAGGCATTAAACAAGGAATATAATAGTGAAATTTAACATGTAATTGTTCATGAAAGTACTACATCCGTTGCATAGAACAAATAGTCCTAACCTGATCTGGTAACTGAGAACTCAAAAGTGAAGCAATTACTCCTGTTATTTTTTCAATCCAGTCCATACGATCCATCGCATTCTCTGCCTGCATATGGCAGAACACAATGCAAACCCACAATAAGAGACATAAAGAATGTATCTATTTGTTGTTTGCAAGGTTTCAATTCAAAGATAGTTTTAACAGCATATATCAAACAACACACCTGGAGAGTGTAGTTCTTTCTCGGAGAAATTATCGTGAAACAAAATCGCAGATCAGTCTGTTCTGCATCCACCTTAATAGTTGATGTAAGTAGATTAACAGTATGGTGTGCAACAGACCTCTCATCTTGTGATGCTCCATGGTGATGAGAGGAAAGCAACCGGCCAAATAAACCAGATACGTGATCAGTTGCATGATGACCTCTCTTAAGAGAATGCTGGCTGGCATTACCCTGCAAAACAGATCCATTGATTCCCTTGATGAGGGTAAATAAAGAGATATTATAATTTATAATCATATAAATCTTCTTAACTCAAAATTTAGGAAATGATTAACATATAAATTTCCTTACCTCAAAATGTGGGGAATGATAAACATATAAATTTCCTTAACTCAAAATTTGGGGAAGGATATCACAAATGCAGTTTGTTCTCACCCCTAAATGTATGAATCAAGTACCAGAAATGCAGTGGCTTTAATTGTCTTACCGTTTGCTTGCCCCAATGTTGTTTGCGGTAATAGTACAACATTCCACGGCTATCAAGAACAAAGAATCTTCTCTTCCAGTCACCCCTTAAATTTGAAGAACGCTTGGAAAGGTAACCTTGCCTGATTGTTTGGACCTGAAATACATGGCAGAATCTAGTAAACATCAGTTAAAAAATGCATTCCAAAAATATCCTAGCTGACAACACTCAGTTATGTTGTAATAGTGCTCTTAGTCTATTCTAAGTCACAAATTCAATATACTCTTATTATATTATGACCTACAAAATAAAAATGCCAGAGGCTCCTGAAAAAATTAATCAAATGGAGGACAAGAGTTAAGATGAAAGTTAAAAACATGATAGTGGGATTACCTTTCCCTTTGCAGTTGACTGCATTGCAGCTTCAATCATCTTGTGTGAGCTTCTTCCAACAGCCTGTATACCGTCCCCTGTTGGAGAATTATCTGCATCACTGAAAGAACACCGACTTTCACGATCTATTTGCCTCTTAAATTCCTGCATTCGCTCTGCAAGAGCTGCTTGCTCATAATTTGTCCTGTCTCTTGACTGTCGTGCATATGCCAATACCTGATCAAAATAATCAGGTAGAATTTTCAGAATCTCTGATGGCATTATCAAAAAGCTCAGATGCTAAACAGCACATATAATAAAAAATAATAAAAAGCAGTGAGAGGTGAGCAGCAAGACCAAGAAAAGCAAGCAAACAACATAAAAGATGAGGAGAACATGGCAGCAGTGATATGATTACAGGCATATGCAAGCAGCAGTTGAAGAGAGATAAAGTGGAAAGCTCAGATGCTATATAAAAGAATAGGAGTGTAAATGCTTGTGTAATACAACCAAAGGATCAAAAAAGGAAGATGGCTAAATATACACACCATAAGCATCAATCCAGTTAATACAAATTACCAAAAGAAAGATGTCTATCAGGCACTTCAAATTATTATGTTCATAATATGAGTGCCTTGGGAAACATCAAAAGAAGCATTACAAGAAAGGTAATTCATATTTCCAATACACCTAAAGGTGGAAAAGCCAGATGTTTACAATCTGCAACTCCATTTGTTCAAAATCAATTCATAAATGTTTATATTTCCCTTGAAATAACATTTAAAGAAACAAGACAGCAAATCAGAATAGCATATTAAATTAGATTTTCAGAGAACAAGTAATGAAAGGGCGACCTGGTGAATATATGGTTCCATCTGGTGCAGCAACTCATAACCCTGATAATGTGCCAGTGTCAAAACACACTTAGCATCGACTTAAATGAAAAAACCATACACAGGAAATAAATTCTCCTACTACAAACCTCACTTGTGCAAAACTTTAAACAAGTAAATCTCTCAGCTTTCACAGGAAGCATATACCTGCTTAAAATAACGCAGATGGGCATCCATTGTTCCACTAACGGCCTCCAAGAATTCAAACTTTTTCTTCGACTCAATATTTGAAAGAGTGCTCACCTGAATCACATAAGATAAAATTAAAGATTTTGTAGATGCTAATAAAACATTTCACTCCACAGCAAGAATAAATATAATCACATGAATAATCCTATGTGAAAAAATAACAGATTGCAGCCCATTTTGAAAAATTACAAGATAAGTGAATATATTCATACATACTAGGTTGAAGCGAGCTTGCTCAAATGCTGACCTTGCATGACGCAGTTCCTGCAGTAAGTGTTGCAAAAATTCAGCTCTTACCTATGCAGAAAACTACTGACCATACTAATTTGATTAATCATAGCTATAAAGAATGTGAGAGCTGCATACAGTTGTTGCCAATGATCAATATTAGGCACGTGTATGTCATAGATTAGGCACTTGTATGTCATAGAGTGTTCATTCTCTACGACAATGGAGTACAATGATCTAGATTCCAGTTTCAATTGTATCATTGTGTATGTGTGTGCATGTGTGAGTGAATCAATCACTCTCTCTCTCTCTCTCTCTCTCTCTCTCTCTCTCTCTCTCTCTCTATATATATATATATATCCATTTCTCTCCATGTTAATCTAAATTCTAAGCTCACATTTATGCTACTCTCTCTCTCTCTCTCTCTCTCTCTCTCTCTCTCTCTCTATATATATATATATATATCCATTTCTCTCCATGTTAATCTAAATTCTAAGCTCACATTTATGCTATAACACTCGGCACCATTGTTGGTTTCAAAGTTCAAAGCAAAAAATCTGATCCTGATTGGTGACAAAAACAATGGTGAAGTTTCACGGAAAAGAAATGAGATTTTAATAACATCCATGACAACAAGTAGTTTATGGGATCAAGAGCAGCTGCAAAAGAGCACTGTGCAAATGTGATACCAGATTGACAACCTGATTCACTAAGCTTATCGCTCCAGTAGTATAGTAGACATTATTGATGCCTATGGAGCCAAATGACTAGAAGCCATCATGATTAACAATACACATATTGAAGCTAGGGACCCATTGCCTCCAAAACTACAATAGACCTCCTAACAAGACGTCGTCTTGTAGAGGGAATAGGATTATATTGCTGTCCAACATAAGTAGCAATCAGATTCAAAGGCTGCAATAATAGTTATTTATAGAGTATCACATCCACTGTCTCCATGTGAGACAAACTTCGAAGAAAATTCCAAATTAACATTGGAGCAAGATGTAATGTACTGTTCAAGAAAATGGTGAGGCAGAATAAAACAGTCCACTACTACTGGTTACAAAAATCCAAAAAATGAAATGGAACGGAAAACCAAAAGTAATTGGCACAATAAAAGGTTCTGTCGTTCTTGTTTTAACAGCTTTCTATGCTTAGCGATTAAAACCATTATTATAGGAATTAGTGTTTTGAGATCCCCAAAGAAGACTGCTTCCTCCACTCCATAAATCCAAACTCAATTTGTATCAAATTTTGGGATTTAATATTCTTCACATTTTGGCTAAAGCTTAACTTGAGTCTTTTATTTTGCACCATATCAGAAAAGGGCCCACAGTAGGAAGCATTCCACACACACACGCACACAAGATGCATGTGTGTATAACATGAATAGAATCATTAGACTACCATAATCATATATGTATATATTATGCATGAATGTAATGGAACAAACATATGCATGTAAAATGGCATATGCTTTTGCATATTTGGACAATTATATTGGCACACACCAAACATCAAATAGATATAATTACAAACTTAGAACTTTTTTCCAAACAAAAATTTTGACAGTTCATTAATTATGGTCATATGCTAAGGGAGCCATCTCGTACTGATGAATATATTTTTCTATCATTTGTTCTGTATAATTTATTCTTGCCTGTATTAATTTAACTCATATAAACCTGCAGTATCTCGTAGCTGACTGCTTAAGTGCAGTAGTGATTAGTTACCTCCTCAGATTCTGCAACAACATCCATTTTTGTACTTTTCCTCAAGGAAAGATACTTCTCACGAGCCTGAACAAAAAAAAATACCCTTAGTCTTTAAAATACTTCGACACCAAAATAGCTTTTAAAATAGAAATAGTATCATTGAGCTGAAATAGTGTTTAAACTACTATTTACATTATTAATATTTAAATCACTATCAAGCACAAACTCTTGACTACATTATAATGGTCCTATTCATGCATGCTCCAAAAGACCTTTCATAAATTCATATGCCTCTCCATAGGATTAACTTAGATTTTAACTTCTAAACTAGGTTACATTTCAACCAATGTCATCAAGACCAGTTGGAACATTATTGAACATCAGAAATACCAGCAAACTGCTTGTGGCCCAACATGAATGTGTTTAATAAACACAATAATTGAAGCCATTCTGTGTAATGGGATGTATTCTTTTATTCAAAGATTAGTATGATAATCTTATAATACAAAAGGAAAATCAGATTACTGTATTTCATCTCTAATTAGTAATTTGATGCCAAATACAGATTCAAAATATAGAAAAAAGCTATAAGCTAAAAACCTTTCCTATTCCCTTTCCTGCTATCTTCTAAAAGTTAAACATGAAAACCTATCTACTGCTGGTAAGAACGAGGAAAAACAATAAGATAAGGTACCTGATCATAATGAAGACTAGCTTTGTCAAAGCGCTTCCGGATCTCCTGCATTGTAATTTTTCTGGCTTCGTGAAAAACTTCTCCATTCATTCTTCTTTTACAAAATAGAATAATAAAAAAAAACAATAAAAAGAACAAAGATGATATTAAAAATAAAGTCAAAATAGTCAGGTCTTGAATGAAAGATGATAAGAATAGTTGATCTTATTAAGATTTCAACGTTAAAAAATTGCCAATTATATCCTACCACATCTTGATAAAGTTTGGATCTCTTGGTGTCTTCTATGTACATTAGCTTGAAATTTGATTTTAAATTCCTACTTAAAAATGACGAGCAATTTGAGCTATTTCAAGAAGACCAGAATTTGGAGAAAACTAAAAGTTGGGGTGAGGGCTAGTAATGATTATATTCCCTATCTGTTGGTGTCTTCTATGTACACTAGCTTGAAATTTGATTTTAAATTCCTACTTAAAAATGACTAGAGCAATTCAAGCTATTTCAAGAAGACAAGAATTTGCACAACACTAAAAGTCAGATTGACAGCTAGTAATAATCACATTCCTTATCTATTGGTAAGCAGCATTACAAAAAACCATTCCCTATCGATAGCGACATATGGATTTATATTTGATATAAAAGTACAACAATCAACAAAGTTTATGTCTATAAGCCAGCTCTATGCAAAGGTAATGTTGGTTGAACCAAAACAGGTAATGTTGAATAAATGGGTTCTCATAATGCAAATGAGTGGTCTGTGATTTGAGTGCTAGAATTTAGGGTGATTAAAATTACAAACAAACATGTACCTGTCACTTAGTTTCAATTGAGTTGCTTAGATCCAAGACTCAGAAAAAGGATTCAGTTTGCCATTACTCCCTCCCTTTGACTGTATCCCATTATGAAAGGTGTCATCAATTAAAAAACAAAAATCTTCTGCCATATACAATATAGTAGGTGAGATGTAATTTTGATTTCTTTTATCAAATAAACTTTCCTTTGGTAAAGGAAGAAGGTAAAGATAAAGATAAATATGAAAAATCAACAGTTGAATACAATATTTGCAGGCAACCCCATCACAATTCAAATTACAACTTAAAGCAAACTATGCTTAAATAACAAATGGGAAAAATGCAGAGTGATCCAATTAAATTTGAAGATGCAGCTGGAAAGAAAGAATAGGAATGTGCTATGCACAAAGCTTACAAGGCACCAATGTCAACCACAGGAGCCGACACAGATGTCACGAGAAAGCAAATGATTAAATGCAGATAGACCAAGAGGAGCAAGTACAAGGTGCATAGTTAAGTAGAAAAGTGTAAAGCGAGACTAGTTTTTTCAAAGGAAATGCACATAAGGAAAAAATTAACAACAATGATACTTTTGACCAGTTGCTAAGGTAGATAGAGCCACATTAGATGGCAGTGGCAGTCCAATCTAGATGGGAAATGCATCAAATTGATGGCAAAATTGCAAGGGTTTGGACTTTCAAGCAGCCAAGAAAAGAACATCTTATTTGCAAACTGAAGAAAGGGCCATACAGATTGAAATATGTGTCTTGAGCTTGATAAGATTGATGTCCATTTCAATAAAAATGCATTCAAGAAAAGTAACATGTTGAAGCAAATGATTAAATGCAGATAGACCAAGAGGAGCAAGTACAAGGTGCATAGTTAAGTAGAAAAGTGTAAAGCAAGACTAGTCTTCCAAAGGAAATGCACATAAGGAAGAAAATGACAACAATGATACTTTTGACCAGTTGCTAACGTAGAAAGAGCCACATTAGATGGCAGTGGCAGCCCAATTTGGATGGGAAATGCATCAAATAGATGCCAAAAGTGCAACCAAGGGTTTGGACTTTCGAGCAGCCAAGAAAAGAACATCTTATTTGCAAACTGAAGATTGATGTCCATTTCAATAAAAATGCATTCAAAAAAAGTAACTCAGCTCCAATTTTATGTCAAAACATTAAGACCACGCAAACATTGTACTGATATACAACTATCGTTGGGAAACTATCATGTTGGGTTGCATATTTGCGAACGAAGTTTGCATAGTTATTTGCAATTAAGACATTATTAATTTATTTCTATAAGATTGAAGATTGGAAGAAAAAAAGAATAGTTTTTATAACATTACAAAAACAGACACAAAATATAGTTTCAGAAAATTCAAGATGAAATATTATAAGATATTGACATTGCTTTAATTTGGAGCAAAATTCTCAGCACCACTAGAGCAGATATCAATTGTGTGTTTGGGCTTCAGAAGCAACAGTAACGCATTGATTAACACCCAAAAAAATTGGTGTAGAAGGTTGAATACATAATGGTATGGGATAATCAAAAATAAGTACGAGAAGTTCAGCTTGGCTGGATATACACATTCAAATTCGAAATGCTTCAAATCAACAGTATATGCTGCTAGGATACACATGAACAGCATGATATACTTTCAAATTGGGATCAACAATGATTTCTCTGGAACATAAAAAGAAATCAGCAATGTAATTGTCATTGACTAAAGAAGAATCGAAAAGTGGCAGTTGGAGCAATATGGTTGAGAGAGAAGAGTTTAAGAATTAGGATTAAAAATGAAATAAAAAACAATATTATATTGTGATGAACAAAGCACGATTCATGTTAACAAAATTCCAATATTTCATACAAGAAGGGAAAACATTGAATCACGTTTTCACAACATTAGAAAGCTTATTAAGATTATAATTTTATAGTTTCATTTATTACAGATTAGAGCCCAGCTTACACATATTTCCATCAATGCCTTGAACAAAGATAAGATTCAGAGGTTTAGAGGCACACTGTGCACGATGAAGAAGAAAATGATCAAGGGGAAGTGCTTGAATATTTTCTATTAGTTTAAAGAATTTTAAGTCAAGGTTATAGGTTATATTAAAATATCATCAATGCTGTATTTTAGCTGGCATGGTGTATATATTAATTTTTATTCCCGTGTACCCCAATGAAGGAATACAAAGAGATGAGTGAGATTTGATGTGTTTGTCTGCTTATCCATTCAGTCTGCATTCATTCAGGTCACTTGTAATCATACAAAAATAGATTGTTCATAGCTCAAGCTCGGGAAAGAGTAACTGATATGTACATAAACCAAATTAAAATACAACTGTGAAAGAAAATTTTCTTGGTTTTTCAATGCTGCTTTATGTCAATTTATTTCATGTGATTGGTTTTCTATAACTCTTCCTGGCAATGTTCAAAATCTTTTAGACAGGCTACAAAACTTTTGGTTCATTAAATGCAGGTCCTCTATTAACTAATTTCCAGCTTCACACAATTGTTCAACCACATTATATGTTCAATATCACAATGCATCAGCTCATATAAAGTACTATAGAACATATCACATATCCTGTCCATGAAAAAAATTTATCATATAAAATTACAAAAAAAAAAAAGATATAGCAAAATTCCCAAGCCATATGTTGTGCCACAATAGACACTGATCTATATAGAAATCAATAGTACCTTCACATCACATAAATCAATATTCACAAAGTGTATCAGCCGTTCATTCAAGATTGGTGCCACAATAGGCACTGATCTATATAGAAATTGTTCAGTTAAATCAATAGTACCTTCACATCATGCGAATCAATATTCACAAAGTGTATCAGCCATTCATTCAAGATTGGTGCCACAATAGACACTGATCTATATAGAAATTGTTCAGTTAAAAAAATAGAACCTTCACATCATGTAAATCAATATTCACAAAGTGTATCAGCCATTCATTCAAGATTGGTGCCACAATAGACACTGATCTATATAGAAATTGTTCAGTTAAATCAATAGTACCTTCACATCATGTAAATCAATATTCACGAAGTGTATCAGCCGTTCATTCAAGATTTGCTCTACCTGTAATAAAAGCATATATATAAGTCAGTCCTACATCTAGAAAATATGTTGAGTGATTCTGTTAAAAACATAAATAGCAAACAAAATGTTTACAACAGGAAGAGTATTATTTGTTCCAAGTAAAAATAAAAAATTTCAGCCTCTTTCCTTATTTCCACATGTCCAATACAAGTACTAATTCACATAAAGTAAAAGCTAGCATTAAGTACCTGGGAGCGAAGAAGTTCTTTATATGTCCCAATTTCTCGCAAAGCAATGGTATATTTAGTCATCACAGGCCCTAAAGTACACAGAATTAAGAAACCATGAAGAATATACTTTTGCATGTCAAGATGTATGCTCAAGAAGCATCTTATTTCAGTTCTTTCACATTTTGAGCACAAATTGAAGCATTATGGTTGAGCTTTTATTAATATAAATGTTGTGGATTTTCTCATCAATCATATGCACATACATGTCATAATCTAAAACAAATCTAAGAATCAAAAACATCTACACACACACACACAACTGCCAATAGTCTAAGTGCATGCATTACATAAGGAAACAACATTCGAATACAATTCTGAGTATCAAAACATTTACATGCATGCCACAACTGCCCCAAGTCTATGTGTCATCTTCATATTGCCATTGCAAATCATTGTCTTAAAAATGAAACTAACATTTAAAAATTTGATTGGGTGGAAACTGACAGTCTCCAGGGAAGAGGTAACAAAAGCTTAAAATGCCAATCATCACACATCTAACAATTGTACAATTATATAAAAAGCAGTGAGAGTTGATAGCTCAAAGGAAGCCACAACTAGTAACATTTGAAATCCTTACCGAGGTAGATTGGTGATGGTCACAACAAGAAAATTGATTGACACACATAGCCAACCGATCATTCTGTGCTAGCATTCAATGAGTGGGGGGCTTTTAAAAACATATAACCATTTACATTTATAATTTACACAGGTAGAAACTAAAATGGCATGTTCATGCTAAAGGCAAAGTACCAATACAAAAGTCATCGTTCTCAGGTAAACAGCTAAGAAAAGCTTTGAATGCCAATCATCACATATCTAGGAACCATACAAGTAAATAAAGAGTAGCAAGAGTTGATAACCCAGAGGTAGCTATGACTGGTAACTTTTGAAATCCTTGCCAACGTTGATGCTAGATCCAATAAAGTGTTGTTGGTGACAAGATGAATATTGGTTGACACATGTAGCCAACTGATCATCCTGTGTGAGTGGACAAACATTGAAAAGGATAGTAATATTTATCCTGGCACAAAGCTGCCAATTTAAATATACTCGGTATAGAGGAATCGAGGGAGACACAAAGAACCTTGCATATCCAAAATTCCATTGTCCAAAACAAAAGAATGACCAGCACTCGGAAAAAGAAACATATATAAACATGTGATCTTGTTTGCACTCTAGATATTGACTGTCAGCTGCTAGGGACAAGTCCAACAATGTTTGGATTGCTTACAGTAATTTCTTGTCCACTAGACACAAGTGATAAGAATCTATGCCATCAAAGGAAGAAGTTCTATAGTCAAACTCGTATCAGAGCCTTCTGCAACACTAGAAAGTTTAGATCTCTTGGATTAACATTTAAATCAGCATGCCTTCTTCTTCATTGTCATGTCCCCAAAATAGAACATCAAAATAACTAAGTGTTGAAATACAAATAAACAAATAAAATAAACAACAGTATAAACACTAAAATATAAATATAAATAATTTAAATATTACTATAATAATAATCATTACAATATAATATATACAAATAAATATATTTATAATAAATTCAATTTATAACTATACTATAAAAAATGTAAATGAATAAATAAAATTAAGACAGAATAAATATTAAAAATATATTAACAATTTAATAAACATAAAATAATAAATATAAAATAATACAGAAGAAGAGGTAATTACCAGCAACGATTATTAATGATTCCTAAAGCAGCTCTTAAAACACAGTGAACAGATTTAAAAAGGCAGCGATTATAATTATAGTCATAAATCGGTCAGCATGGGCAGCGATTAAGTAATATGGGAAGAAATAAAGATGCAGCATTGGAAATCAGAAGTCTATAAGTAGCGATTAGGAATCTAAAAAGCAGTGATCTATATTTGTAAAGGTAGCAAAAATTATAGTTGGTTAAGGATTGTGGATTAGTTAATAAATGAATGGTAATTAATATGTAAATAGTCATGACTCTTTCCAATGATAAGCTATTATGAAAGGGCGTGTCTACTGTAAATGAAGGAATGTGACTCTCCCCACCATGGTAGATATAAAAGGGGAAATAGATGAGTGGGGAGAGGCATCAAGGAACGAATGTAACATGATTTGAAAAACAGATGGAGAATAAGGAACAAAAAAGGGATCTGAAATATATGTTTTCTGAGTGTTAAAGCAGACCAAGAGATATATGCAGATCTTAGAAAGATAACTACAGATTGGGAAAGAGATATAAAAGGAGCCAAATCAGCAAGTATAATATGATTATCAATAAATAAATAAATATATATATATATGTGCAAATTAATATATATGTATATATTTGTGTGCTCATGCAAGGGTGAGTATTGTAAGCCTAGAACTAATTAATAATGATTATACATATATAGATACAAATATATATATATATATATTATGCAATAATGATGCTTTATATTCAATTATGTAATAATGATGCTTGCAGCAATTATTAGGCCTTATAAGTAATTATGATATTTTAAATAAGTATGGATAGTAGAGTCTTAACCACTTGATCAACACTAACGATATCTTCTAAGTGTGAAGAACAATTCAATTGGGAATGAAGGTAAGAGATCTACAGAGCATTTCTAATATTAATATGCATTGTTACTGTAGGCATGGATCTAGATGTTGTTCTTGAGAATGCCATAACATGTATGGATACTATTGAATATTAATGCCTAAGATAAATCTGAGTGTTTGAATTTGTTTAGAAACCCGCTTGGGGGAAGGGGCCTGGGGAGAGCGGTGCATGCCTAGAGATTCCACTTATGTTCTGCCCAATCCTAAGAAAAGGATGGGCCATGGAGGGATGGAAGTGCCAAGACCGCTTGGGAGCTCCGTCGTTCCCACAAGTGGGCAAAGTGTCTTCTGAGGTTGTGACATGGATGGGGAAAGCAAGTACAAATCACCAACAGGGAGAGTTGTGGTATACAACCTCTTAGGCTTGGCATATGGCTTTGGGCGGACCCACCATGTTACTCCTTCTAGTTCACAATAGGTTGCATTATTGATAGTCTATAAAGGTGTTGCCACAGATTAATGCTAACAAATGTATATATGCATGTTTGGGAATGTTGTTCATGGCTTGAATGCAGGTTTGCACATTCCGGATTACATCATCAAGGAGCTATTCATTTGATAAGGTGAAAACCCTAACCCTAGTTTGTGGAGATTGTGACCCATAGGCGCATTCTACGTAAATTAGGGCAGGGCACATTACATTCATCCTCATTTTAGACTTCGAGTCACAAGACTAAGATTGTTGTGAACAAGTGGAATCATTTGACAGCTACTTCCCAAACATGAAGGGGTTTGAACTAAGGGTGAATAATGCTAATATTTGGATGAGGATCTCCAATAGAAGGCTAGAGTGACCACATCACTTCCTCTATAGATGCAGGTTGAACAAAGGGAATGATGACTAGCAAATGAGAATAGCATCCATGCTAATAGTTTATTCATCTATATTCTTGTGAATATTTTTTTTAACTAAGAAAAATCTGAATCATCAAGTCAAACAAGTTGTTACTTGATAATATATTAATCACAGTTTTTGGAAGCAAAGAAATAAATATCTAACAAAGGATATGAGAATGGTTATAGATTACATATTGCATGATAAGTGATTTATAAATGGATGAAAATTTGTCATAGTATAGATGCACAACCTCCAAAAGCTATACCAATTGGATCATTATGTCCTCCTCCAAACATTTCAAGAGCACTTGCAAATGCAATATCTTCATCATATGCTTCTCCCAATCCTTCCCTGCATGCAAAAATAGCAATGTTCGACATGTGTTAACTACATTAAAAAAATTCAAAAAAAATCATTACCATCTGCCTACATCATTGTGTCTTTCCTTCTGCTTCTTGACCACATAAGATGTTAACAGTTTTGGCAAGTTTTTAAATTGCTTATGGCAAATTAAATTTTGTAAGAAATATGCATTGCTTTCCACCAAGAGAGTAAGTTATTTTATATAACCATCACATATAATGAGCATATCTGACAACAAACAAACAAACACTGGTAAATCATTGCTTTACAAATATAAAATGAACATCATAGATATATCACCGAAATAACTATAATGAGCTGCATCCAACAAGGTCATTTTCAACATATGCCAACACTCAAATGACTTGGCAATGTAATCTAGCAGTTTGGAATACTATTCAGCAATTCCACCTTAATGTACTGTAAACCAATCACATAGACCTATTTGATTCACAACATCAAGATTCCTTTTTGAGAGGGATGAGAGAGCGCAGAAATGTAAGAATGGGACACCTAGAAGTACCTCCAAATTGTAATAATTATATCAGATTGGAATACAGCATGGGGAGATTGACAAGAGGAGACGACGGGAGCTGAGGATAAGGGGCCCAGTGGCAAGGGCAAATCCTTATGAAACATTGAAAAATTATCAGAAGCGAGATTTACATTTGAGTGCAAGGCCCCTACATGCTGCATCTAGGATGTATTTTCCATGTACCTTTTGGATTTAATTGGCTTTTTCATATGTGATTGTTCATATCATTTAACACTATTTCTAGGATTAATTATTCAACACTATCTCACAAAATGTTTGGGATCTTGACAAACAGAATTCCACCAATTGTCGCTTAGAGGATTCCTTTATTACTAACTAACTTCTATGTATTCCCAAATTTGACAAAACACCCTCATTTCCCTCAAGCTGCAGAGCTAATGACATTGATTATGTCACTATTAAGAAGAAATTAATCTCTGATCCTAAAGATTGTGATGTCTAGTCAACTAACTAATGCTAATCACACCTAGATATCTTTCTCATTGTCTAGTACCCCTAGTAGCACATTCATTTCATTAATCTCTCCAAGCCCCCACCATGCTACCGTATAGTTTGACCAACATAAATCTGTAAACAAGTCTCACCAAAAAAAAGAAAATTTCATCACCCAAAACTTGGAAGCTATCGTTAATTACAATTAACCTATGTTCCATGGCATTTTGGGGATAGGGATGCCAGGACAGCAGGGGACACATTTTGGGGATGGCAGTCCAGGGGACATTTTTAGGGGAACAGCAGCAGTATCTCCATACATACATACATACACACATACACACATGCACACATACAGACACACATACATACATACATACATATATATAGAGAGAGAGAGAGAGTCAAATTTCTACAAGTTTAACTTTGAGTAACATGACATAAAATTAAGACAGTGACAGCAGTATAGCAGCAACAAATGTATTGTGACAGCAGTATAACATCAGTGTAACAGCAATAAAATTAATCATGACACCAGTGACAGCAGCAGCAGTAGTATAACAGCAATAAATATTACATATATGAATGCAAGGTGAAAAAGGTAGTGCTAAATTCACCTCCAAAGTTTAGTGTTCCTGTGGTTGAGAACTTGATCAGGGTTCTTAGTGACTCCTCAACACCCAAACCAACCCACTTGAAACAATAGGGACTTTGTTTTGAATGTTTTTGCCATATTTGATACAGTTCACTTGGGTGCATTATTATCTTTAAATGAAAGGTACCATGGATCTGAAGAATGTCACAATAGGGTTTACCAGCCTCCATGCTTAATTACAGAAGTGTCATTTGAAATTCATTATTGATTGAGATATAGACAAAATCAAAGTTTTAATCAGTCCCAGTTGACACTATTTTTTGGGCAGCTGATTCATCGAACCTGTATTTGATGCTGCTGCAGAGTTATAAAACTCAGTTGCAAAAGAAGATGCATATTTGCATATTGAAACACTTAGGGGTAAAACTGTGCAGTAACTATTAATTTTAAATGCAAAATTGTTCAGCAATGGTATATAATTATGAAAACTGTGTACCACTGTCATACTAGCACAGTAACTTATATGACTTGCTATATGCAAGAAGTATACATACCCCATGGTCTTTGGCAGGTGGACAGATGAGCAATGTAATAGATCAATTTGTTTTCTGAATATATTCAAGGTGTATGGTTGTATTCTAAACAACTACCTGAAATGTAACATAAGCTTTGAGTACTCTTATAGCCTATAGGTGCTGTGTAACTTGCAAGATCTTGACATTGTGCAATTCTAAATTTCATTTGCTATGGTGTCAAGTCTAATTTCAGATATCTGCGATCTCATGAACTGCAACAAATAGTAATTCTGTATGGCAAGATTCCATTTTCTGACTGTAACACACAAACACAGATCTTCTAGAGCTCAAAATTGGAAAGGATAGCAAGCTTATATAAGAACATCCATAGTTTGTCTTGCCTATCTTCACTGTAGTGAATATCATGGTGTAGTCTCCAGGATGCTCAAGAGATGTCTCAAAGTTTCAAACAACCCCAACCACCTCAGGACAGCCAAACATCCCCACGAGGTTTCTTGTCCATATACTGCATTTCAAAAACATTTTGCCATTTTCAAAAAAATTGGGAACGGTCAGGGGATGCCCCCTGCCATCCCATCATACCCAAAACGCCATTGGGGATGGGGACAGGTATTTGAGGGCCAGGGACATGTCCTCATGGAACACAGTAATTAACATATCATCCACATGCCTAGAGGCTCTAGCCATTACGGCCTGTCCCATGAATCTCAAGTATGATGCTAACTTAAGGCTGTGCAATTTGCTCTACTCTCGGAAAGAACTTATGTTTCATTGCAAAAGCACCCTGACAATAATTTAACTACTGAACAAACTTCATAAATGTTATCACCCACAAAAATTCTATCTTCATTCTCAATATCTGAATGCATTTAGAAATTTAAATAAATGCATATTAACTCATCATTCAAAGCTCTGATAATGATGTTTAAAATTTTCTTTCTCATGCTACAGATCCGACCATCAAAACACAATTTGTCACACAAGCTAATTAATAAACAGTGCCTTAATTAAAAGAATGGGAAGATAGCTCAAGTCTTGAACATACGTATATTTTCGACATCCTTTGTAAAATTTTTGGCTTCGCTCCCTAAGTGCCTCTGCACTTTCTTCTAATGCTTGTAGCTGTAGTCCAAAAAACACCATCAATTCATCATGCAGATAAATATATATCTCAAAATTGTAACAAAATAACAATCTGATTTAATATAAAGAAAACAGCAATTTGATTTTATATAAACAAAGCTGTTCAAGGATCACTACAATTATAATTTCAACCCAATATATTCCTCTTAATTTATAAACTGTCCAAAGTAAAATCCATCTAAAGACTACGATAGTGTGATCAGTTATCTATTAGGAGTGTTATTATACAAGAGGCCCATTAAACCCTTACACTTGAAATCCAATCCTTACTCAAAAAAACATTGAACAATATAGAGGTAATCAAAAGCAATGAAGATTTTGGCATGCACAGATCCCTGTAGCTTATAATCAATCATTTAATCTTGAAGTACATGAATATTATATAAAACTAAGTTAGCCAAAAAACCAAAAATTTGAGGTTCTGAGACAGAGAAATTCTAGATATGGCTGGTTCAGAAGTTTAGAAAAATGATTGAGTGGGAACAACCACAAACATGAATTCTTACTCTAATAAATACTTGTCTCTTCTACTATGTGGTTTAGGTGCAGAGAATGTAATTAATGCTTTGGCGGTAACAACCTAGCAACAGTAAGGAAAGGTGAACAATCAATCCCACATTAGTCAAAGTCCCCATTTTAAGGATAGAGAGAGCCCTAGCACATGTTGGTCTTAGTTTGTATATCATTCATCACGTAAATAATACGAAAGCAAAGAATGACCAAACTCATACTTGGATCAGCCTCAAGTTCAAATAAGAACTATGCATGCAGCATTTTTCTTTCAAAACTAATTATAAGTATTCTACAATTATAACAACCAGCAATAAAAAAATCTGTCGTTGAGAAACAATTCATGGGGAAGACCTAGTAGTAATATAAACTATGAACTGTGGACCTAGCAAAGCAAACAACTGCTGCTTCACAAGATGGAAGCAAACCCATGTATATATTTAGAAGTAATTTACAATTACAACAACCAGCAATAGAAACAATCTGCTATCAAGAAATAATTCGTGGGGAAAACCTAGTGGCAGTATTAACCATAAACTTTGGACTAACCAGTGAAAAAAACTGCTGCTTCACAAAATGGAAGCAACCCTATGTATCATCAACATACTTCATAGCAGCTATCACCTAAAATAACACTACAAAGTGATGAGCTTCCCTTAAATATTGGCCAAAACAATTCATCTCCACATTTTATAGGACTATATCTTGAAATTTGAAAACAAAAACCTCAAGAATTACATTCAAGCTTGCATCTTCCCTCACCTAACAAGCATTTAAGCAACTCTTAGGACAAAGACAAAAACCCATATAAAAGTCAATTATGATGAGGCAATGTTCTAGGGATGCGCCTGTGGGAAAAATATTGTGTTTCTCTAAGTGGGTAGGTCCTAATCATGGCATTAGGAGGGGGTCAAAATATCCCCCTGCCATCCCCAAGACGACCCTACAAAATAGTGGGCATTTCCTATAGGGGCATCAAGGGACACCCTACTATCCCAAGGTGGGTGGTGACATGTAGAAGTACCTCAACCCTCCTAAGGATGAGGGAGCGTTAGAGGTTGCCAAATTGTCACCAAGGCAGCAAGAGTATGTGTAGATGTAGTTAAACCATCCTCGGAGCAATAGGTGTCCCCACACCTTGAAGAATGTCTCAGTCATTAAAAAATAAAGGAGCAAGAACCATAATCCTAAACCTAAAAGTGGCGCACCCACCATAACAAACCTGTGAATACACTACCCTATGCTATATTCAATATTGCATTCACAAAGAGGAAGAAAAGAAGAAGAGGACGTCCCTTGCAAACTATAAAAAAAGTAGTCATTTAACATAAAAAATAAAATAAAAACACAAAACAAGGTGAATGTGCCATGAAGCTCCTTGTGACCTCAAAAGCTTCAATTTGGGCTTGGTGATGAGAAATCATCCGCTCAACCTCACCCTATATCATGACAAGGAACACACCTAGGGCACTATCCTAAACCCCATGAATGGTGTTGCCCGCAAACACTACAAGGGGTGCTATACTTCAACTCTACTAGAGACTATAGCCCCCGAATCCCTGCTCTGATTTTAAAAAGAACATGATAAAAATTGTTTTGGGCTGTGCCAGACTAAATCCCAAGTACCTGAGTTCCATTTATACTTTTGGTTTGTTGAGTCAATCTCAACTTCAAGTAATGGTTATAGTCAAGTAATTTACAAGGTAAATATAAATATTCTAAGTGATGATGCTTGGATTTCAGATATGTACATTGGCATTGCGACTTGTTCCAGACCTCTCTGTAAAGTTTTATTCTACAGTGAATGCCTTGGGAAAATGCTGAACCTCCTCACTGATATTATAAAACAACCCACTCAAAATTTGGCTAGTATTGATGTATATTCTTTTATTCGTTTGCTGAATTAGTTGGGAGTTTGGTACTCTTTTTTCAGACGGTAAATGGCAACAGGTTTTATCATCTTCGAAAACATAAACTGCAGAAACAGTGCCAGAATTTGATTAGATTGTTTCCAGCATGGCTGATACTAAGACATCAGACAGTACAAAAGATGATCCTACAAAGTCTAACAGTGGAGTCTTGGTCAATGGTACAATTTAAAACATATTAAGATTCATTGTCACTGACGTAAAATGTGCAACTCAGTTAGCTTTGAATAAATTTCAGCTCCTTTTGCTCATTGTTTACATAAATGATAAATTGCAACTTTTTTTACTCTTTTTTTATTCAATTTTTCAAATATTATTTTTTTTATTATTTTAATATACATCCCCATGGGATTTAGCCCTGACTTTCATATTCAGTCACTGTTACTAAATCAATGTATGCATTTTGTGTTATTCTTTCATGGGCAAGAGCCCCAATACCTTCACTACTTCTATCGAAAAAACTTATGTCCCCAAAATTCATCCCACCATCTCAAGAATCTGTGGAACACTGTTATGAAGCAAGGCCTCAGCAATCCAGAAGTATTTAATCCTAATTACCATATTCATTCAAACTCATAGACCCATAATACACCCATCCTTGTCTACATATGTGCAGGTAAGGCTATGCTACCAACACATGAATCAGAGTCAACATCAATTTCCATAATCTTCATCAGATTGAGAACATAAGAACTAGCTGTATATGGCAGAACCCTTAAGCAGAATCAGGTTTCACAAGATTACATTGCCAGGGATCCATAAGGTCTTCTATCAAAGGAAATCACAAGGAAAGTTCAGTAGTACTCTCTTCATGGAATACCTTCATGACAAGAGTAATACTGAACTAATGTTTGGTATAACAGCCTAGCAACTAGACTGACGCTGTATTCAACAAAGTGACACATTACCTACACTAAACTAAAAGAGTACATCCCTAGCAAACCTCTGCAGAGGAAGTGGTGGATGCCACAGGTCTCTCTTGTGTGGATAAGTTCCTTGAAATCTTAGATGGGCCTTCTCCCCCATGTCTCTTCCTCTTTGCTATAAGTATAGCAGTGTACCCTTTTCCTATATTTCCTCAGTACTAAAGGTCCTTTTGGTTCTAGAGTCTAATATTCCAAATTGTGTGGTAGTGACATTTGGAGCAGTCATCCCCAAACTTGTAGCCTGCAGCTTGTCTGATTTCGTGATGTTATTGTGGTCATTTGTTTGCCCCAGGTAGGAGTGTCACTCGTATCATCCATTGCTAGCAGTTGATCATCATATAGGCCCTACCTTCAGTATTTTTTGTTTGTGTATATCTCCTCAATAACTTCTCCAAATGTGGCATGACCCAGATGGTGCAGTAACCCATGGGAGCTTTGGAGCATTAGGATTTAGTGACAATGTCCTTATAGAAGCCACAAGGCCATCCACTTCTTCATCTGATACCTTCACAGAGGAATGGGGTGTTTTTGCTTGCCTAACTATAAGGGATGAGCATAAATATAATCACAATGTATTGCAAACAAATTTTCCTTATATTTCTCTGCAATTATAGTTGAGATGTGGTTTATTATTAAGGCTATTGTTTGCATTTATTCTCCCCAATTCCTAGCGCATGGATACTTTTTATGCCATCCTGAAAATTCTCTATTCCGACAATATGTTCCCTTCTCTCCCAAGCAAGATATTTGTAAAATAAAGGGCTAAACATATCAACACACAGACATAGCAAAATTAATGCTCACCTTCCCTAATTTTCTCCAGACTGTCTAACATTTATTCTCGAAGGGCTCAAGTTATACTCAACTCACTGCACCATGTCCCATGTTATTTGAATACGTTTTGTGGTGGTTGAATCTTCCCTATTCATGTAATACACTTTCCATGAGATAGCCTTAGTAGAATACTCAATCCTATAAGAGTCACACAATAGACTCAAGCAATCAAGATCACTTGCAAACCAAAAACAGCCTTCCACAAAAGAGTAGCAAGGAATGAATGCTAGATTATACAATCAATACATAATACAATGGATACAATGAACTCTTAATGTACAAGAGGAACCTTGACATGGTGAAAGATGGAATAACATAGAATTATGACAAATGTCACAATCATATGACATGAGACACCAAAAGTAAATGACCTAAATATTCCCTAAGTAAGCTTAATTAAATGTGAATAAGACCTAGATGGGAACCAATTAGGTAATATACCCTATTCACACCAACATCTCTTAAGTGCAACTTAGGAAGGTACAACAAATGCTAAAATGTAAAACTGGGTCCCGACAACAAGGCTTTGTTAAGTACCCATGTATGAAAGGTCTCTCACAAGTGGAGTTAAGAAAAGGCCACAGGAGAAAACCCCTCTCCAAAAGAGAGAAAACATGCAAAGAAACATGTACAAGTGGTGGAAAGACTCAACATGACCCCCCAAGGCCTATATCCATCACGAATATACAATTAGCATCCCCCCATAAGAGAGAAAGAAAGAAACTATGTATACCCCCACAAAAAATTAGCTATGTGCCAATGGTGAATGTTGAAGATTGTCCGAACGCAACAAACAACATTTCTCCCCTTGGGAAGAAACAAATTCAATGGTGTGTGTAGAAGAAAGGAAACGACATTCCTCCCCTTGGGAAGAAACAAATCCAATGGTATGTGTGGAAGAAACACCCACTCCAAGAAGACAAATGAGGGAAGAAATCTCATGATGTGTAGCTCTAAAACTACTCAAGTGTCCACATGTCAAAATCAAATGCTATCACAATGCAATGAGATGAAAGTTCCATAGTTCGCAAACTCGGACTTGAAGAGTACTCGGCAAGCCCAAAATTTTCAACTCAACAAAAACTTGACAACTTAAAAATACTAAAATTTCTTAAACAAACACATTTGTTTTAAAATTCAATTACAAATAATATCAAATGAGTCTAAAAACCATGAGGAAGCGTTTTCTATTAAATTTTATTCTCAAATACATATGGATTACAAAATTGCATCATCATGCAAAGTTGGATAGTGGATACAATAGCTAACTAATAACTAATAACTATTATGAACTTATGATGATTGTCTTTGAAAATCATCATCATAAATTTCATATCTAGGCAAGTGAAATATTACAAGTTTTTACAAATTCCTCTTCCCCAACCTAGTGAAAAATTGGGGGGTGCAAGGTATGGTCCTCACACTCAATTGTGGCTCCTTGCTTGGCCTAAAAGATTGTACATGTGGCTCCACCCTACTGCTAGATGGCAATGACTCCTCTACCATATCAGTGTCATCCAACAATCTCCCCTACTGCTACAGCCACGTCCTCCATAGCTTGCCTCTCAAAATCAACAATCTCGTCCTCTATAAACGAGGGCTCATCATCCTACACAATCTAGTCACTGTAGGGATCAATCGCATCCAAATGAATAAGCTCCTCCAATTGGTCCTCCACCTTTCTTGTGTGAAGCTAAAGGTTGTATTGCACAAAAACAAGATCATTGAGGCATTGTTGAATCAATTTATTACACTTCTTCATGTGAATGGTATCAAACAAACTCCAATTGTGCTCACAACCAAAAGCACTACAAGATTGAGACAAATTACAAAGGGATAGCCTTTGCAAATTTGGGGTGTTGCCACCACAATCTTCCCACCAAAAACCTACAAATAAGATCTTCAAGATTTTGTAAATAAACAATATTCTATTAATAATTGTAATTTATAACTTGCAAGATATAAGACTTCACTTTTTCTTGGTTTTTGGGTGGTTCTTCGTATAGCTAATGGCGAAGAAAATAGCCTCCCTCGAGCTGCATTATAATTTTGCAACTCTGAAAGGACAAGGTCTCTTACCTCAACCTTAGGTGTAATCCTCTCAATACATGTGGCTAAGCCCTTCATAACCTCTCCATTAGCATCCATGAAGCTATCAGAGAAGAAAAACTTGGGGTTGAGATAATACCATGTTGCATGAATGGGTTGGTGTTGATCGTTCTACTTTCAATCAATTATCTCCCAAATAGGGGCAAATCTACTTGCATTCCCCTTGTAATAGTTTTGGATGGCCTCTTTGGCCCTATCCATGGCCTCATAAATATTTCCCGTTGCATTTTTCTCCCCATCCACCAAGCACAAAACCCTCACCAGCAGCTCCATTACTTACAAAGTACAAAGTAAAAGCAAATTTAAGTTACAACTTATAATGAAACAAGATACTTTTAAATCTTAAAAATAAAGGATTCAATTTGGAAATTAAACTAAGTTTGAAGTTACCTTGACAATCTCTATAGCTCTAGTTGCAAAAACATCATCAAAAACTATTTTTGTGATCCTTTCTCCATCAACCTTCTTTGAATAAGTTGAGTCTACCCATGCTTGACTCACAAACATCTACTTCAAGGGAATCAATAAACTAGAAATAATTTTGCAACATTATAAAATTAGTTGCAAACCTTGTAGCACCTGATCACACAAGCTCTTTCCCCTTGGTGTGATCAAAAACTAGAAATATTTTGCAACATTAGAAAATTAGTTACCTTGACAATCTTTATAGCTCTAGTCGCAAAAACATCATCAAAGACTTTTTTTGTGATCCTTTCTCCATCAACCTTCTTTGAATAAGTTGAGTCTACTCATGCTTGACTCAAAAACATCTGCTTCAAGGGAGTCAATCAACTAGAAATACTTTGCAAACGTTAGAAAATTAGTTGCAAACCATGTATCACTCGATCACACAAGCTCTTTCCCTTTGGTGTGATCTCTCATCAAGTGAAGAATCCATGGGTGATTGTAAATATATTTTGTTATATCTCTTGCTTCTACAATTGGTCTGACCCAATCAATTTTGCTTATGTCCTCCAAAAGGTGAAGGCAATGAACTGCACAAGGGGTCCTAAAGAATACTTGATGCCTCTCTTGAAGCAATCTTCCAACAACCACATATGCCACTGCATTGTCAATAACAACTTGGACAACATTTTCTATGACCACCTCTAAGACAACCTCCTCCGGCATCAAGCTCAAATTTTTTGCATTCTTTATTTTGTTGGAGGCATCAATTCACTTTAGAAAAATTAACTCATCATTTGAAGCCACAAAAAAAGTGAGGGGGGTGCAATTCCTTCCATCTGTCCACCCATCTGAAAGAATTGTGCATCCAAACTTTTGACATTGCTTCTTTTGATCTTTAACAATTTGTTGTTCAACTCCAATAGCATCTTGGAGCAACTTGGCACTTAAATCTTTTAGAGAGGGCAGCTTATACCTTTTCCCTACAATTGTCAATATTGTCAACAAAAACTCCCAATATGGACTCCTTGCCACGTTGAAGGGAAGATTGTTGTAATACAAAAAATTTGCACAAGCCTTATCTGCTTCTTTGTGCACCTCCCTATTCCACCTTGTAGCTTCCAATGAAGGTTGTGCTCCTGGTACACTTCTAGGTAACAAAAACCCTTGCAACTAAACTTCTCCCAAACTGGATGAGGACGATGGGCCACGTATACGTGGACTGCAACTAGGACTCACAATGCCTTGCATATCCTCATCAAATTCTCTTGAAAAATTAGCATCAATGGCTTCTTGTATGGTTGCTTGTGCCTTCACCCTCTCCAATTTCTTCGCATCCAATGCTACAAGAAGGGCTATTGTCTCTCATTTCACCTCTTATGGGGCTACTTCGCACAACTTGGCATCACAAACCCTTCACTAATGCCTACTAGATGGTATTTGAGGCAATTAATGCCTCCAATAAGCTTCTTCTTGCACCAA
>CM021103.1:514136834-514429358 GCA_007115665.2 Sequoiadendron giganteum
GAATTTTTTTTTTTTATTTTAGCCCAAGTACTCAAATGAATTCAAACTGAAATTTTGATTCTAAGGTAGGATCTATAAAAATGACATGGATGGATGTGTATTGATCAAATGTACCTTTCCAACACCTATAAGAAGTCCAAAATCAAACACCATGGGCACAAGATATGTGATTGTCAAAAAATGCAAGCAAATTTGAACTTCAAACTAAAATAATAGGCATCTACAACAAGATCTAGAAAAAATACATCTACCACTACAAAGTGCTCAGAACTAGTTGTACGACACCTATAAGAAGACGAAAATCTAATACCCTAGCAAAAGTTACATCTCTCAAAAAGCAACTCCCTTAGGCAAATAAAAATATGGAAACCTACACTGTTGCAATGGTAAATGGTGGCACCACTAGCTTGGGTGGCAAATCTATGGAGGTGGTAGTGATTGAAACAAGCAGCAATTCCCATGCCACCTGCTATGGGTGAGCCCCTTTAGGGCTAGGTGTAATCAAGGGCGAGACTACTTGCTAAAAAAATGTGCCCTTTTCCCATCGATGACGTCAATGATGTCACAATAAAAAGAAAAATCAAAACCTCAATCCACATGTACAATGCTAAAACCTCAATCCATAGGCAAGCTAATGCCAAAGGTTGACACAAGCACAAGAATATATTCCCTAGACAATATTTTGAATTTTAGATTATACCTAGATTGTCCCACAAACACATTTTCTCTCGACAAGTACCGGGATGTACAAAATTTTGATTGAAATCCTCAAAAGGCAAAACAAAGTCCAACTACAAACCCCATAAATTTTTATATTAATTCATAAGTTTTGGGGCCTTCTAGACTCAATGGTGAGGTCCATTTCACACCAAGATCCACCTAGCAAAAGTTCCTACCAAAAACACTCTCAAATTGAGAAGGGGCTTTCAAATCTAAAGCTCTAATACTATCTAAGGGTCACACAATAAACTCAAGCAACAAGGATCACTTACAAAACCAAAAACAACCTTTCACAAGAGAGTAGCATGAAATGAAAACTATATTATACAATGAAAACAAGATACAATAACCTTTTAATGTACAAAAAGAAACTTCATTACATAAGCAAGGTAAAAGATAGAATAACATACGATTATGACAAGTGTCACAATTATATGGCACGAGAAACAAAAAGCAAATGACCTAAATGTGCCTAGATAAACTTAAATAAATGTAAATAAGACCTAGGTAGGAACCAATTAGGTAATATACCTTGTTCAAACCACAAAACTCTTATATTTTACTTATTAACAAGCCTCAATGATTTTCTTTGGTACCAATCATTGTTGTAACTTTCTGCATCTTTATGCTTCCCCTACCATCCCATTTCTTCACATCCTTGTTGTGGTTCATCAATCCCATTGTCAAATGGATAGCCTATATCGTGATTAGTAGGGTTGGTCCAAATATACCAAGTGACCATGAACCCTTATTAAAAGATCTTTACTATGGCTTCATGCAATATGAAGGTCAAAAAATTTGCTCGTAGATCTAGTTTTATCTCTTTTTATGGCTTTACAATGAGTTTTGTATTCCATAATTTTTGTGGGTTTGGTTGCACCATCCCTAATCTCTCTACTTCCATCTAAAGATGATAAAGTTTTCCCAAGTCTAAATCTATGTACTTTTGCACATCCATGTAATATGCCACTTTATATAGGATTCCTAAAAATGCGCCTTCTAGGTCTAGATGATAATCCTTCGGTAAATGTTTTCAAAACTTTGGTCTCTTTCTACTCTCATCGCCAACTACTTGTGAGATTTACATCTTATTTCTCCGCTTTCACTCTTCTCTCTTAATTTCTATTCTTTTATCGTTGTATGCTCACCAACTCACCATTCTTGTTTCATTAGGGTTTCCTTAATTTGATCTCATCCAAAATCCAAGCATGGTAGCTGACTCAAAACCAAAAAACCCAACTCACAAATTTCCATCAAATCAAGCAAACTTGATTTTTTAGCATTTTTATCCACATGGAGAAGATTTTAGCACTTTCTTATAATTGCTTGCTTTTGTTCTTGATTTGTACCTGTATTTTAATGATATTGGAAGGATTTCATAGCATTTTTCTTTCCAGGCCCAATATTGTTTTCCTTTGTTAATGATTTGTACCTGTATTTTAATGATAATGGAAGAATTTCAAAGCATTAATTTGGTTTTGAACACATTTTGATCACAAAAGAGACACCAACAACATCCCAAACAACCGAAATGGGGCAAAGCAATTCAAATTACATGGGTGAAAATTTGCAATGTTCATAATCCAATCAAGACAGAGTTATAACAAATAGTTGTATATTTTAATTAGATAGGCACAACTTTTCCATAAATTTAGACATTGTTGTGAATACTTCCAACCACATAATACAAGTACTGGTATCTTCTCAAGAGAAAGAAACATATTTTATATATCAAAAGCTACTATATATGCCTAGGTATTTTCCCTAAACTTCTTTGCAACTCTATTGGAAAAGAATTCAGTTCCACTACTACCCACCTCTGGCTCCACCATTTGGTTTTCCACCTCTATTAAATCCCCTACCAACTACCCAATGTAAAAAATGTGACAAGTAATTCTCTTACCATTGCCAAACTTTTACCCAAGGAGTCAGCACATATTGATGAGGTTAAAGTTGCACACATCATAGCAGAAAAAATCATTTGGGGAAAAAATGGGTAAATCAAAAGAATAAGAATTTTTGAAAAACTTGGATTTTAAGATAACATTTAGAAAAAGGAAAAAAACTTCTTGTTTTTGAAATTTAAGTTCATTTACATAGCATAGAGACATAGAGAGAAAATAAAATTGAGAGTTTAGCCAAAAAATTGTAATATATATTTTTTTGTTTAAAGAAGTAGTAATAACTATATAGATTTTTGAAAGATATATATGCTAGTATACTAAATTTCAGGTTCGGGTTCAGGTTCGATCAAAAAAAAATTGGGATTGGGTTCGTTTTGGGTTTGTCCATACAAAACATATAAAAATCAGAAATATATACATATTTACAACTAATAAGTTCAAAATACTACACATAGCATCATATATTGTATAATAAACAAAACCACCATAAAAATAAAAAATATTAGAATGTCAATTAGTCAAACTCGAATGTCATGATATATATTATATATTAAAATTAACTAGATTGTCCAATTGGATGACAATATTATAGATGAAGACTTGTAGGCAAACTTGGGAACTTGGACTTGGAGAGTACTTGCAAGTAACTCAACAGCCAATTTTCCCTTGCAAGTTGGCAAGTAATTCACCATTTTTGAACTATGGATTAATATTGATGTAGAGAAACTTAACAATGGCATTTTGACAGTTAGAGCAACAATAGGATGTGTCGAGAGCAATCTTGTAGCAATTTGGAGCACTCATGTTAGAGAACAGTTTCATTGTTTATTTATGCTTCTAGCAATAGAATAGGAGAATCTCAGAATAGTAGAGAGGTATATTATATTTGTTATGCTTAACCTTATTACATGTAACATGGCTATGGTCAAGCTCAAGATTTGTTGTGCTCCAGCCTTTCAACTTATGTAACCATTCTGCTTCTAGGTCTCAACATGAAAAATTGAAAGAGAGCTTTGCAAACATGAAAATGACAAAAGGCTAGATCAAAGGATGGACAAGTAAGCAACTAGATTCAAATGGAAATACCAAGCCCCAATAGTTATTTGATTTAAAAACATTAGTGCCACTTTTATCTCAGTTGATATTGTAAATGAGCAAGAACAGTTCCGTCATTTTTCTTTGTAAGGCAAGCTAGACACACACAATAGTGCAGAGTAGCAAGGAGAAAAATAAAGATTGCAATATCGAAACCAAGGACAAGGATGACACTTCCACCTGTAGTTATGTTATATGGGCAACAACAAAAGCAACTCAAATGATACATTGTTACACAAAGTCAAAAGACATGTTAAATTGTATAACTGAAAGTCCTATTCACAGGTCCTATGACCTAATTTGGTCTAAAGAATATTAAAGGTCATCATCAATCAATCATAGTTTCCCACTGTTTGCATCTGTCATGGTCAAATTAAGAAAAGAGCAACAGGAGAAGCTAAAAATCCATAGATGATGGCCCACAAAAACACAAAAGTGGGTAGATCAGCTCAGCTTGATTTATGATTCTTTGCTGATTAAATGGTGTCTTCTCCAATATAGTTGTTCAGAACTCTCCTTGTCAATATAGTAGTAGCTGCTGCAAAAAGAAAATATCTCTTCTGCATGTTTAGATCATATATTACAAAATAATTCCACTAAACAACACCTACCACACCTAATCAGAATAAGGACTCTGCAGAATATAATGTGGCTTAGGCAACATCCATTAGTCTAATATACCAACTCAAACTTATGAGAGCAGAAATCCAGTGGCAAGGAATGGTCCATGTAACGAAAAATGTTCTTCAAAGGTAAAACCTCTTTAGGGGTCCAATTCTTTTATTTCTCCTGGGACTGAAACAATTCATAGGTAACTCAAACCTTATGGAATTCCTCAATTCATTATTCTCATTTCCACTCTGGTGTGCTTCTGATAAGAAGAAAGCTATATGCTTTTTTTTCCCAGTTTTTATCATTTTTTCTGCTTGCTATTTTTTAGTCTCCTTTTCTCATTTAGAACATGGATACGATGTGCACAACCAGATACCAGCTTAGAACCTCTAGCCATTACCTGCTATGTTTTGTCTAAGACAAGCATTCATCTTTCATGATCTTATGTGCTGTCAAAAGGCAAATCTTTTTATCACTCTTTAAAACAGAACCCACATATAGCTATTTGGTTTTCAGCATTTCTAACATCACTAATATCCAGAATTCAATGCAATGCCTAGGAAATGCTGAAGCTCCTCAAACTTACGATGCAGGAGTCATCACATAATGAACTGGCAAGGTTCAGAGGTCCAACGTATCCCATGCTTATTAGGATTGCTGAGTTCAGAGCTCAGCTAGAGAGAAATTAAAGAAGCAAAAGGAGCAGCTAAGAAGCCATAAATAATAGTAGCTCGTAAGGACATAAAAGTGGAAGACCAGCTCAGCTTGTTTTATGCTTCTTTGCTGATTTAAACATGTCATTCTCATAATCATTGTTGAGAACCATCATTGTCAGTATAGTAATAGCTGCTGCACAAAGAAAGTTCTCGAATGCCTGTTTGGATCATATATTCCAAAATAATTCCAGTAAACAACATCTATATATGTAGTTCTTCAAGCACTGAACTGCACCTGGTCAACATAAGTACTCTGCAAAACATACCGTGGCTTGGGCAACATCCATTCTGCCCATTAGTATGAACCCACCAACTCAAACTTCTGGGATAAAATCATATCACAACGCAGAAATGCAGTGGCAACAAAACAGTCCATGTAAAGAACAATGTTCCTCAAAGGTTAAACCTCTTTAAGGGTCCAAGTCTATTTTATCTCTACCAAGACTGAAAAAAGTTCATATATGTAACAATAACCTTATGGATTTCCTCAATTCATTATCCTCCTTTCCACTCTGACGTCCCTATGATGATAAGAAGGCTATTCAGGTGAATTATTTCTGGATTGAAACTATGTCAATTTTTTATATCAACATTTTGGATCATACTCCGTAGTTCACTTGATTATCATGGACTGTGGAAACTTTATGCTTTTAAAGAAAGCTATTGTTTTTCTTCAATTTACTCCTTTTTTTCTGCTTGCTATTTTTTCAGTCTATTTTTCTCATTTAGTACATGGCCAGTACAAGCACAAGCAGATCCCAGCTTAGAATCTCCAATCTTAGCGGACATGTTTCATGCAAGAAAGCATTCATTCATCTTTCATGATCTTAAGTGGTGAAAAAATTCAAATCTTTTTATCACTCTCAAAAACAGAGCCCAAATCTACCAATTTGGTTTTCTGTATCTGTGACTTCATCAATATCCAGCGGTCAATACAATGCCTAAGAAAAGCTAAAGCTGCTCAAACTCACACTGCATGAGCTATCACACCATGAGCTGGCAAGGCTCACAGTTTCAATGGTAACCCATGTGTATTAGGATGGCCAAGATAAGAACTCGGCTAGAGGGAAATTATGTGCAGAGGATATGCACTGGATTTCCAGAGGCCAAGCGGTTCCAGTTACCCTATGTAAGCACAAGTCAACTCACCCAATCCTAGCAAACAGTAAAAGACCAATAGTATTACTTCTGTGTATCTAGTAAGAGAGTTTGGCCAACAGTATTGGCCTTTGGCTCAAATTTGACAGCAATGTAATCAGCCTGGACCTTACTGGAACTAAAATCACAGATATTTAAAACCTACAGCATTGTTCATTCCATCGAATCCCTGGATTGAATTAACAATTAAAGATTGGAGATCTCCATGGCACATCTATATATGCATGCAAGTTTTCTAGATAAACTACATGATCGTATATAATAAAATTTTCTAGACCTCAGTTACTGCTTATCTTCATTGCATTAATTTTTAGCACAGAAAATCTTAGAGAAAGATGAATGCATTTGTCAGGAGAAGGTAACAAAAGGCAGCCAACTGTTTAAACGCTAAAAATGAAAATTATTCACAAAAAAAAATACGGTTTTCACAATCCAGAATCCTTCAATGATAATTATTCTGTCAAAAAAAAATCACATTTTCACACGAGATTTTAACTTATAGTTAACATGCTTCCATCCTTCCATTTTCAGCAAAAAAATTCCAATCTGCACTCATTCTAGGATTAAATTTACTTCTACCATTTATGTACACAAAGCACCATGCATCAAAGGATAAAAATGTCCATTTTCACATTATAATTATCAACATAATTCAATTGAAAATCATGTTCTCGAGTGTGACATAGTATTTACATCCTTCCACTATCTACAAACTATTCCAATCTACGCTCACTCTAAGACTAAGTCTAATTCTAAAACCTAATGACAGAGAATAATCAATGCGATGCATTCAGACACTCGTTCGAAGATCAAATTTAATTTACAGCTTACCGATAGGCAATTCGCACAATACCATGCACTCAGAGCTAAATATATTAAATTTAAAGTTTTAGGCAATGCAATCTAAGCTTACTTGACTACGGAACATGGGCGAATCGTCCAGCTTCCCGAACAACATCTTTAACGCCTCTGCACTCTATTACTTCCAATCTTCATCAAAATGCAGACACGGAAATAAACAAAATCTCCACTTTTAAAAACTGCAATGCAAGTCCATAAGACTAGATCCTCAAATAAGATCTAACCCCCTTATCCTGTGTCAAGCTCGCACAAGGCAAAACAAAACAAGGTGTCGTGCTCACTGACATCGCCCAATTAACAGAGTGTTGTAGCAAATAGATAAAGCCCGACACCTAAATTTAGAAGTCCCGAAAGCAACGATTGAAACCCCGCGGACATCAAGACCGTATATTTAGCGCCTTACAGCAAATGCGCGCAAGGCACTAGGGTTTCAAGTTTCAAAGCAAGCTGAAAAAGATTACGACCAGCGAGGATTCGAACATCCACAATGCCAAAAGCTTCAGATTTAGTCTTATGGCGATAGATGACACATCTAAGCTGCCTTCCGCATCAGAAACGTCGAAAACAAGCAATCTATGCGCTTTTCCGGACTACAAAAACCTAGGGAAGGTTGCATACCACGTTTTCCTGCAAAAACGTCATTTTAAAGCTCTCAAAATAGAATTGATGGACATGTTGCAAAAAATTACAGCTTTGTTTAGCTCTCTCCATTCATGCACTTGGAAAGGGCATAAAGCTGGGTCCTGACTGCATGACAGCACGGATCTTTACTCACTTCCACAGGGTCCTACCACTGCTGAAGTGCCACCTGTATTTTCTTCCAGCTTGGCAATGCTACGTCGGATGAACCGTGGGGCCGTAATCTATGTGGCGTATTTTTAAATACTGAAGCGTGTTGTACGTGCGAATCACAGTACTGGTCAGGGTCCCGTCATTTTACTTCTTCAACGCATCAGATGTTTTCTTCTTTTAGTTTTCTGTAGGAGGAGTGGTGGGCCACAGGCCATGCCGCTTAAATAATTCGCAAATCTCTGCTGAATCGTCGGCATCGCCTTAACAATCTCCAACTCCGGCAAAGGATTATACCAGAGGTTTAATGACCGCAGCCCAACCGCTGGACATTTTCCCAAATCCGATAGACTAAGTCTTCAACTTTTCTCAACGCCTTAATTTATTTATTAGTTTGAAGTATCTCAGTCAGTTGCCGCTTTTTATTATTAATTATTTTGTATTATTCGAATGTCGTAAAGTAGTATTGATATATTAATGTAGGGAAAGCTCAAAGCAGCATATGAGCTTATACACCCTAAATTTAATAGTTGTATAGTTGTAGTTAGGTTTTTTTTAAATATATATTAAAATTTTCAGAAGATTTTATCACATGAAGAGATAGATTTTGGATATACTCTCAAAAATTATATATTTTTTTTTATATATATATTTAATTTGTATATAAATTTATTTTATATTTTTTAATGAATAATTGTTAAAAAAAATGTTTGGTATATAGGGTGGATTGATCATCAAATTTAAGTCATGGAGGAGATCATACATTAACAAGTTTCTCCCATTGAAATATTGTGCTTATAGTTAGATAAGGATGGAATAGAAGGTTTTAAGATTTATAAGACTTAAGATATCTTGAGGAACAATTGAACTCGACATTGATCATACATTAACAAGTTTGTCCCATTGAAATATTGTGCTTATAGTTAGGTAAGGATGGAATAGAAAGTTTTAAGATTTATGAGACTAAAGATATTTTGAAGAACAATTGAACTCGGCATTCTAGCTTTTTGTATAATTGATCTTTTACTCTTTATTTTGATGAGAAAAAATTGAACTTATTTAAGGGATCATGGGTTCACAAGTTTTTTCCATTAAAATATTGTACTTATAGTTAGGTATAGAGCAGAATAAGAAGGTTTTAACAATAATGAGACTAAAGATAATTTTGAAATAATTGATCTAGACATTTTAGTTTTTCATAGTATTGATATTGTACTCTTTGTTTTGATAGGAAAATCTTAATTTACTTAGAGGACCATAAAGATGTTGCTCCTAAGATGGACTTATTAAAATGCTTCCCTATAGATATTTGGGTTGAGTGGGGTCACCTACTTGTTTCTCATATTATTAGCATGTGAATTTTGACAAGTTAGAAGAGTGGTGTAAAAAAAAAATAGTATGCAAATTAGAAATAGCACTTAGATGCATTTATTGAATGGTTGATAGGTGCAAATATTTATAGGTATGTCAACTAAGTACTACATAAAATGGTGCTACCAAAAAACAATAAATGTGTAGTGTTTGTCAAATAAGGCTCTAAATATTTGTACTTATTGGCCATTAAATATAACATTTAAGCTATGTTTCTAGTTTTTATGTTTTCATATTGCATACATGTGATAATATAGAAATTTAATGAGGAAACTAGCATAGCCATGTTATTTAACATTTAATCTTATTCCCACCTTGATGAGAATGTCTTAATGCAATAACACATCGATAAGTGTCATACTCTTATGCTAGATTGGGCTCACAATCCCACATTTGTTCATCTCAATTCATACTAATTTCTAGATATTCATTTCCTAACTCAAAATCAACACTCTATTTCTTCAAATCATTTGTGTGGGACATAGGATTGACAAGGAATGTGGAAATGGTCTCTAAAATTCAATTCATCAATTTCAAAATACAATGTTTTCACTCCCTTTCATTAGTCATTTTGAGCCAACTTAGCACACATTTCATGAGACATGTTACTATGTCATGGTTTTTAAAGACAATTATTAAGCACTTAATTTTGTAAGATGGGTTGTCAGAGCACACTTCAATTTTAAAGGGAAATAAAGGAACCAAATTTGTATCCTCATATAAGTCATATGTATGCTCATTACTGTTATCTTTGATCTTTTTTGTTGTCATTAATTCAATCCACTCAAGGGTTTGACCTTAGAGAACCTATTCGCCTAATGAATCAATAAGATCCTCAATGATGTATAAAGACACCATCTTGACTTCTTAAATATTCAATAGGCGAAGGTGAACAAATTTTTAGCCATATTTTTTGTTAGATAATTTGTGTGTGTCAAATCAAGGTTACAATTATTGAAATTGATCAATTATGACATGATATTGATCTATATATTTTTCTATCAATTCAAACTCTGATTTATTCACTTGAACAAGGAAAACAATTTTATGTTAATGATGAATCATTCTAAAATAGTATCAAAATCATTTATCCATCATCAATACTAGAGCTAAGTGCATATATCCTCCTTAATTATTACATTTATTTTAGTTCAATTATCTATATGAACTATATTAGCTAGTTTAATTGGTTGATGATTAATAGTATTTACTTAATTGGCATGGATATTTAGATAATGGTGACCTAAAACTTGTGCATTTTTTGTCAACCCAACTTACTAAACCTCCCTAAGGTTTTTCCTTCTTTCAATAGAGTTTTTAGATGAAGCTCTTTTATTATGTTATCATTGTTTTAGATCTCATTAGGGTATGGATCCTCTTTTTATATATACTTCATAGATCTATCTTTATTTAGGGTTTGTGACTCATTGTGTTAACTTGTGTTCAAACACCCTAACCACCCTTATTTTTTAACTCTTGTGTTTCATTTTTAAATCTAATTTTTTAATTACATCATATTTGATTAGGGTTTGAATCCACAATTATTTGTGTATTGTTAACTGGTCTTTTATTAGGCTTGGGCTTGTATTGTTTATCCTTTGTTTGATTACACCCCCATTGGTTTGTGCTTATTTCATATAATTTACATCATAAACTCTCATAGTCCATTATCTTGAACCTCTATCTATGTTTATATTATAAATTTAGATATTTTCTATATTATGTAATATCTAACCCTTCCATCTTTGATACTCACATATCTTTTAGTCTATATATAGGCATAATTTTTCAATGGAGGTTCTGTTCCATCATGTATGTGATTTTTACTCCATAGATTTGCTAGTGATTTTTACTCCATAGATTTACTAGTGATTTTTACTTCTATGGATTACCTATCTATGATGATTATCCTATAGATGAGCTTTATGATGATTGTACTTCTTATATTGTTAATGGCATGTATTTATAGAATACACCCTATTCACCTTTAAATGAAGTTGTTAGCCCCATGTAGCCTAAGACAATCCTTCATCTCTATCTTGTGAGTCATGATCTATTAAACATATGTTTGGTGATGAGCATGATCATGATTATTTATATTCTCTTGACGAGGTTGATGATTCTTTGTTTCTTAATGGTTTGGTTTATGAAGTGTATTCTTCTAATCCATTTATAATCATCATTTTGTGGTGATGGATATGTGAAGTTAAATGTTAGATCATTTTATTGTCATAGTAAGCTTGTATACACAATGGTAGCACTTTGACACATGTATTTGGTGATAACTTCTTTAATAGAGCTAAACAATGGTTTGATTAATGTCATACTTATTATACATCCTTTCATGACTTATCATGTGATTTCATATATCTCTTTACTATTGTCCATATACCACATTTTACTCGTGATTCTCATTCATCCCCTTCGAGTGACCCTTCTTTGTGAATCTCATGTATTTTTATATACATTGTGATGATATGACATTTTTTATGGAGATCCTCCTTTAGATCCTTTCATAATTTCTTATGTTGTATCATTGATTAATTATGGATTACATACTTAAACACATTCAATTGAAAAACATATGACTTAGACATACACAAGGATAATATGCCACTAGTTAACAATACATCTTTCCCATTCCTCCCCACTCTTACACAATTTGCATACACATGAATATAGGACATGTTGAGAATGATATTTTATCTTGTGTGAAGTATCCAATTAATGAGATGGCCAAACTAAAAAAGTGCATTAACGATAATGAGAAAAGATTTAAAATTTAAAGCAAATATTTAATAAAAAAGATTCCATCAAAGTGATATTGCATAATATTTTGGCATATAACATCCTAACTTATCCTATGCAAACTAGATTTGTGGTACCATCCTTTTCAAAGTATGATGGTAGAGATGATCCATTACATTTACAATCCTTCCAAACTATGTACTTCCCTTGTTTTATGAAGATCAATTGCTTGCTAAAGTGGTTCCAAAAATCTTACATGGTCCTCCATCTTTATGGCTCTCTTTATTACCATGTGCTTTTATCACTTTATTTATGGATTTAGTTAGTATTTCATGAAACATTTGCATTATAATATGAATGTAGGGTGTGTTGTTAACCTCATGCAATGCAAGCAAGAAGAAAAATAATTGATTTTAGATTACACATTATAATTTCAAATGTTACTTACTAACATGAGTTAATGCCTTAGAATATGATGAACTTCAAAATATTTTTATTGATGGTTTAGTTCCAATCTTTAAAAACCGAGCTTATTTCATGCTTTGTCATTTGTTTTTTATTTATGTGTTAATGTGTGTAAATGTTTATTACGAAATCATCTTTTATATCAATGTATTTCTAGCATTTTGTCATGTGTAAATAATGGGAGAAATGAGGATGAACCTAATGGAAAGCATCATGCATATATTAAATCATAGATGTTGAGGATTCATTATATTAGAGGATCTTACATGTGTTGATTCAAACAAGTTTTAGAACATAGTCTTGTTACTTACCCCTAGTTAAGCCAATTGATATCTCTCATCTTACACCAAATGGGGCTAAATATTTTTGTGTTTATCATCACACACATGGATATTCAATGTGTCGGTACCTCATTTTATTGTGTTTTATTTTTCCTTGTTCTTCTCTAAAGGTTTGCACCTTCCTTTTTTTTCCCATCAATTATAACTTATATGAGAGATTCTAAATGGGTCATCTTTCTTATTAGTATGTCTTTGGTTGTTACATTGCTCCCTCCTTTTATTTCTCAGTCAAATATCCAAGTTGAAAAAACCAAATTTGGTTAAGTTTTGTCTTTCAATTTATTGAAGTTTCAAGGTAGTTCATACCTTCCCTACCGATCTTGAATTCTTTCTCTAATCCTTTCAAAAATATGCTAAGTATTTTTTTTGTCAAAGTTTCAAATTTTGGGGGTATCCATCCTTGCGTACCTTTCCTACTACTCCCAAAACCCTTCCTAGAATACTTGTAAAGGTTGCTTAAGTGTCAAGCTTATCAACCTTTTAGACTATCAATCTTTCCCTTACACTTGTGTCTCCTTGAAGCTGTTGGGAATACAGAGTTCATATCTGTCATCATAAAACACATCTAAGACATCAGTACCTTAGTGATTTTCATTTTTATCACTTCAAAGACACAAACAACTATGCCATAAAGCGGAAGCATGCATAGTTGATCCCCCATTGATCCTCTGAGAGAAGTAAATGCTTAACATAAAATAGATTCAACACAAGCACAAATTCAAAAACATGAATCAAACAACATGAAAGACAAAACATATGGACACATAGATATACGTGGGGAAACCTCCAAAACATTCAGCTCACTTGTATTATTCAGTAACAAAAAACCAGTTACAATACAAACACAGAGCTATGCTCTTCAGGATAATACATCTTGTCCATCTGGAGAGAAATACAGTCAACACAAAAATAGAATCTTCACACAGTTACAATGTCCTCATGACATACTATGTAGATTCCCTTCAGCTCCTCTCAAAATATTGTCACAGAAAGCCTGAAGGCCAGCCCAGCCACATGGCCTCCACAAGTTCACATCTTCACAGAATTGAGAGACAAAGTGTTCACAGTCTGGACCGTTCGAACACTCACTCTGCCTCTCTCTCTAATCTCTCTCCTTTTCTTTTATCGTGCACGCGAGATTACTTAATCTCTTTTCCATGCGCTAACCTGTCCTGCCTTGACTCAACAATCAATGGTCATCAGGATATCATTGACAGATCTTCTTGCATCGAGTCACCCAGGCATTCAATTCCTTGCCACAATCAGGTCTTGTATTCAGGTGAAAACTCGGCCTGCAATAACTATCAAACACTGTTTTGGCACTTAGCCAATCAACATCCTAACCCTAAACCACATGTCGCATTTATGTTCATTCGCTGCCTTTGAACTCTGGTCAAACTCGGTCAAGCTTAGTCGATCAAGCTCCGAGCTCACCTCTGCCTTCCACCACGCTACTGCTTCGAGTCCAAACACCCTTTGCGGTATGGCGATGAGCCTACGACGAACCTTCGACCTCCAACCGTGTTACTGCTGAGCTCAGTCGACCCGACCACTGTAATGCGATGAGCCCACTCGAGCTCACCTGAACTCCACCGAGCTCTGACGAAGATACCTCACGCTATCGCCGAGTCCAACTGACCTGTTCGCGGTGAGGCAATGAGCCCACCCGAGCTCCATCTCTGATCACCCCACGCTACCATGCCTCGACCGCTAGACAACCACGGTAATGCAGTGACACCGCCAGCCCATACCGCTAACGGTCAACCGTGCTACCACGGGGGCCGACAGGCCACCCCGCAGTAGGGCAGTGACAACCAGGCAAACCACCAACAGTCTTACTGTGGCACCGCGGTGAGTCTCCTCACCGCCCACGATAAGGCGGTAACCGCATTCATCGACTACTAGCCGTCCACCACAACCACCGTGGCTTCCTTGAGCACTGACCACGGTAAAGCGATAACTGTCACAAGACCACCACCCTTCAACCGCTAGTTGTTATCGCGACACCAACGAGCAACTCCTGCAGTAAGGCGTTAAAGCCTTGCTCCGCCAACCGTGCTACCTTGCCACCTCTGAGCAACCCCTGCAGTATGGCGGTAACCACCATGCCAACTGTTGCCACTTACCGCGCCACCGCCAGTCCAAAAGAAGACCATCGCAGTAAAGCGGTAACACCGCCAGACCAAGCAAGGTGGCTCACGGTAAAGCGGTAAACTACATAACCGTGCCACCAAGGAAAGCTTGCAGTGGTATGGCGGTAAAGGCCAAAAACAAGGCTCCAAGGCAAAATGGAAGTCCAAACCAGGAAGATGAGGCATAAATTTCCAACAGAAGCATCTCCAATATTTGAAGTTTGAATGTTAATTTTACCTGTCTAAATTTGTTGGCATTTTAGAATATTAGGGTTTATGTTGCCTTCATACCATTCTTTGGCTTTCTTGCCCCCTAAAGCCCAAAAGTCTTTTAAAATTATTAAGCCCCTTAAACATATGACAAAATTTCAGAATTCTTCATCCATCCATCCTGTTGAACTTATCTCAATCATGTTTCCCTTTGTATTTTGGTACTACACCAATTGCTTTAAGTATCCTATTTGAGTCACAATTTTGACCATCTCCTTTTTTGGTACCTCTTTCCATACACCCCCATTGGTCTAAAACTTCATTGAAGTCCTTGAGACTTGATTAAGTATTTATCAACCTTTTAAAGTTTTGGGTTTTCTCTTACCTTCCTACCATTCCTTCCTTCTTTGATTCCTCGAAAGCCCATTATCTTTCATACTTTTGGACATCTTCATCCCTTCATACCTTTTATACCTATCACCCCTAGCATATATGTCACTCCTAGTCTGATTTTTAGGATTTCAGAGTATCTTTATACTAGCATGCTTTTCAGACTTTTGGGGTATTTTTTCCCTCATCCCCCTTTTCCATGTGTAGTCTCAAAACTTTGATGTTTGAATAAAAAGACCTACCTACCTTCTTGCATGACCCAAGACATCATTAATGGCCAAAAACATTTATTTCAAATGGGATATGGACTCCCATACTCAACCAATACAACAAGTACATTTTCAAGGAATGTTTGAAGCACAAAAATAATTAAGACTTTGATAATTTAATACATGATCACCACCTATAGTTGCAGGAAATTGTAAATGTTAAGGGCCCTTGAGCAAGTCTACACATTTCCCATTTTGGGTGACCTGTAGAAGGATATATGCAAATTGAGTTTCATTTTTAAGGAGAGGATAACATTTAGATGAGAGAGGAAGAAGATAATTAAATAGGAGTAGTTGTAAAACCCACAAAATAGAGATATTCATAGGAATCCTTAGGATTTCAATTTCTAGTTTTGGATAAAGGTTTTTTGGTATTGTAATGATCTCGGTTCATCCCAAATTTGTAATAAACATTTATAATTTTTTTGGATTGAATGATTAAAGGTAGAATCAACCTTAGTTGAGTGTCTCCCTATCTATGGTATATATTTATAGATGTGTTTTGTTTAGTTGGTCAACTAGATGACTATAAAATCCTTGTAAACACTTTGTAAGGTATCTTTTCAACATAATAAAGGAAATTTATGGGTATGATCATGGATTACAAATTAGAATCAATAATTTGTAATCATTTATTATCTTTTAAATGTATGTATAGATCCCAACTTGACTATGCATTTTAAAAGGCATAATCTTTTGTGGTGTCTTGATTAAGGTATCACTTTGGTTTTAGTTATTGCATCTTTGTATGAATTTAGTGTCGAACTACATAAATGCATTGATCTATTGTTGTTTTATTTTCCCCCATCATCCTCTACACACTCAAAATGAATCAATATAAGCATTTTTAATTTTATCCTTTCTAGTGTGTTCCAACTACCATGTTTGAATGTAAATAAAAGCATACTTGGGGTTGTCATAAATTATTCATAAAAAACATTCTTAGACACTCATGTATGGTAGATTATTTTCTTTGATAAGGTGCTTGACCCTAAATATCACAAACCAACATATAGGCATAAAGTGAAAATCAAAACAGGGGTGCACTATGTAGTAGGTGTGGTTTGAATCAGGACAAGTATTGTACTTTTGTGGTGATATCTTTGCAACACCTTGGGGAAACCCCCCTTGGTTTATCAAAGCTATAAGTGAAGGTATTACCCACCTCAATAATTGGTCCTACGTTGCCCAACCTAAATATAGGTTTGTGGTAATATTCCCATGTTTGACAACCCTAACACTTGGGACATTATCAGGCCTTAGGCCATAGCTCAAACCACCAACACATGGGATATATGAATCAAATTTAATAACATCTCTATATATATATATGTTGAGGATAATCATATTACATTCTATAATGGGGGATGCCTTTATTGGTTATATATCCTTACATACGCTCCTTAATACTTATCATATTTTGTAATTTTGTTTTCCTTTATTGGATTTCCATGTGGATGACACAAATCCATCTTTAATGGTGCACGTTGGCACAAGTGACATTAAGCATGTCCTTTATTTTTCATGCCACTTATTCCTCATATTTTGTATCATTTTTACTTTAGCTTTTTTATTGCGACATGTATGTTGTGATCCTCCTTGTTTATTATACCATTTGTGTTTATGTGTCCTAACACTTTGGCCTTTTATTTATTCCATTTTTTTTCGCATCGTTATTTTCATTTCACCTTCTATATTATGCTATATGTTTAATTTTCCCACTAGGGGGCATCTCCTTTTTGTCACATATTCTAGTTCTTTATGTTTTCCTCCATTTGTCATTATTTCTTATTGTATTTTACCTCTACATTTATGTATGTTCATTATTGATATTTTAGCCCCATGTTATGTTTTTTTCATGTTTCCTTGATTTCCTTAATCTACCTAGTGCCTATTTCTCATATATTCCTAATTATGTTATCATGTGTGTTACATATTCTCATAACACCTATCTTATGTGAAAGTGGCATATGTCATGTGCTCTTAATCAATGTTTTATATTATGATACAATGTTCAAGTTGTAATACTTACTAATAATTAACCAAACATTTTATGTCATGCTTATTTCACATAGTTTTCTTTCTTATATTTATCATGTATTCATTTTATGTTTAGACCTTTTTATTCTTTATCATCACTGAAGTCTTATGCAAGCATTATTTGTGATAGCATGGTCACATCTAGCTTTCAAGGCCATCTTATTGATTTTCCAAATCAAGGGCAACCATAAGGGCATTTTTCCTTCCCCATGAGATATGTTCTTACACAATTATGTATTATTCGATTATTTTATCATTATTATGTATATTTTTCTCTCTCTAATTCTTCACATCTATTGAATATTCAACCAATTTGAGGGCATTTATTATTGCTAATGCTTTTTGTGGTTGAGGTTTTAGATAGCATATTTTTATAGACATAGACTCGTCATCATATTTGGATGGAGTTTTTTTGCATTACCACATCATGTGGATTTTTATTACATGGCCATGTATTACATAAACCCTTATCACATTTTTATCACACAAAGTTTTTCTACCACTATAAATAGGCAACATTTCCTATCTCTTCTCTTCTCATTTTTATTGTGTACAATTAAAGAAACTTGTAGTTCATGCTTATTTAGATCATGTGGTAAACCTTATTCATTACACACTTTGTTTCATGTTGCAAGCTTTTGTGGAGTGCTCATCCTAACAAGAGTACAAAAAGAAAAAATATTTTATTTTTTAAATGACCCACACCCTTTAATGAGTGTCTAAATGTTTACCTTTCATGTTCACTAAGAATTTTATTATAATTTTAAATGCATGCTCATGTTAGATTCACACACCCATCAAAGTTGGGGCAAAACATAATTATAAAATTAACATACCATGTTATTTCTCATTTAATCATATGCCCAACTTGATGAGAATGTTGAAATGTCATAACATATTGACAAGTAGCACACCTCTCAAGGATTATATTGGGACCATAATACCATGACTATTCATCTTTATTCTACCCCCATTCACACTAATTAGATATTTATTGCCTACCTCAAAATCAACACTTTATCTCTTTAGATCATTTCCATGGGATGTTTATTTTCACTTAGGTCAATCCCAAGGAGTGCATATATGACCCCCAAAATTCACTTAATCTAATTTAAATTCTAACTTTCCCACCCTCGTCATTAATTATTATTATGTTATGGTATTTAAAGAGATATATTGTGCACTTAATTTCATAAGGTGGGTTGTTAGAGCATAATTTAATTCTAAAGATGATAATGGAATCAAATTTATATCATTGTATATGTCTTTGTAGGTTTATGAATATTTTATTTGATATTTCTTATCATTGTTAATTTCATTCACTAAATGGTTTGACCTTAGAGAACTTGTTCACTCATCAAGTCAAAAAAGTCCTCAATGATATGTATATACATGAGGAGGAGAGGGAATTAGATGCACCTATTGGCTATGTAGGATGTGATGGAAGTGAAGAGGGAGTACTGGCATGAACTATTGCTTAATACTACAATATATCCAATCACGAGGAATGAGCTAAACTCATCTAGCTCAAGGCATTGACCAAGAATAGAGCTTAGTGTCACCATCATAAGCTTCAACCTTATTTCTAAGGATTTTCAAGTGTGAGGATATCTTGCAACACTTTTCAGACTCAATGTGCTTATAATAGGTGTTGTGGTAAAAGTGATCATTAGAAGAAGGAAAGATGTATCCTTCTTAGTTAGTGGGAATGGTAGGAAAATTAGATATGTTTTACTTGAGGCAATAGTTGTGATGGAAATGGGGAGGACTAGATTGGGAGAGGCATGAACAATGATGAGAAGGGGCATAAATAGGAAAAACGATTCATAAGGGGAAATATAAGAAGCCAAAGAAGGTACGGAAAATGAAATGGTAGGGGTAAGGGGGTGGATTAGGATAAGTGAACTGGGAAAGGAAAGGCGAGCCTGGGGAAAAGGTTAAGTGAATGTTTCAGAGAAGAGGAAATAGAGGGTGATGTGTAAGGAAGGTGGGAGATAAGATAAATAAGAGTGTTTGTGGGGAATAAGGCATAGTAGAGTGTGGATAGAGTTTTTCTATGTCTAATATAGTTATTAGATAGAAGATTATTTAAATGTAAAGAAATAGAAAAATATATGTTTCATTTTATTGGTTTATATGTGTTTAAGAAGATGGAAGTGCAATAAACTAAGGTTCACTAAAAAAAATAAAAAAAATGGAGAACCTAGTTGAATTACTTAGCTAAGCTAATAACCATGTTCTTATATTTCAATATATTTATCTACCTTAACTAGTAATTATATATATTGTCATGTTATAATAATAACTAATGTAATGTTTATATTACTTCATATTAAGCTAAACCAACACTAGAGTTAAGACATAAACATATAAAGAACAAAGATAAAGGTAAGAAGAAACTTGTTTTGACTCAAGATTGGTTGGATTTCACTATTTAAATATGTTATGGGAAGGTAAATGAGATATCATGGAATTTTTAGAAGATTTTGATGATCTTGGACATAAGATTCGGTGATGGATACTAGCATTTTGTATAAGTGTATGTTAGTGGGGGATGACAACATGACAATGGGGAATTGGAGTTCTATAGTGGGATATTAGTGTCCTATATGATACTATCATTTGATCTAGAAACCTTCGAATCTTTAGGATTTTCTCACATAATTTTGGTTGACCCCTATGTGCTTATAAAATCTCCTCAAGTGTCTCCATGACCAATTATTTCAATATAAAATTCCAAGGGCAAAAATTAGGGTTTTCTATATGGGAATTTCTCTTAGTTATCCCTATAAGATCAAAAATTGTCAACAAACACATAAATCGTAAGGAAATCATCCTAAACTGTTAGATTTATGTTAACAATCCTAATCTACCAATGAATTACAAAAAAGCAATGCAAGAAGTACGAAACTTAAAACAAGTATTATACCTTCTCACATCAATATCGTTTTACCTCCATTATTCTTTTCAATCTCACTTTTCAAGTAGTTATTGTTGCTCTCAAAATCATGTGCACTAATTGTGATAATATCGGGATGACAATGGGTACAAGATTTCAAATTTCATGGTTAGATTGAAAGAGGAGGAAGGTCGTATTTATAGAGGATGTAGTTGTGATTGATGATCAAGATTTAATAGAAATCGATGGATGAGATCAAATGAGAGAGTATGCATGGGAAAGTTTCCCATTTTGAGAATATGCATGGGAAAGTTTCCCATTTAGAGAATGTGCATGGGAAAGTTGCCCATTTTAAAAATGGAAGGGAGGAAGATTTAACTGGAGAGGAAAATGAAAGATGGAAGGATTAACTAGAGGAAAGAAATAGTTAATTGGAAGAGAAAATAGAGGAAGAGAAGAAAATAGAAAGATGGAAGAGAGAAATATGACAAGTCTTAATAAAAATGAAAAAATAAAATTTATTTATTTTCATCCTCATGTGAACAATTAAAAAAATTAACATATTTATTTAATTATAGAAGAGATTGAGGATTAAGTAATTAATTAAATAAAGATGTTTATTTATAGGAGAGATTATAGAAGAAAATGACCAATTAATTAAATAATTAACTTACTTGAGAGGAAAGTTAAATAATTAAATAATTAAAACTATTCAATTATAATTGAAAAGGAAAGTGCTTTAATCAATAAAAAATAAGTGAAAGAGGAAAGATAAAATTAGGGTTAGAAGAAAGGGTTAACCTAATTAAATAATATTTATTTAGGTTAGCTGAAAATTAGTAGAAAAATGCCACTGCAGACATAAGATAATTTTTAGTGTCTAAATTTTTCCCCTCTTTGAGACAATGTGATTTTTAGTGTTGTTTCAAAGAAAATTTGAGAGGTCCTACCCCAACATGCTCTGGCAACAACAGGATAATATGGTGCCCCTTGGGAAATTAGACAAGAATCTAGAAATAAAGCTAAATTTGTTGACAAGCTAGAAGAAGAGGTTATTAAGAAGTGAAGAACGATTAGCTTGATCAATATTGGATATGAATAAGCTTGATTGGAATTGGTGGAGATTGGAAATGGCTTGATGGATAGAATTTGAGCTTTTATTAGTTTACAATTATCATCATAGAGTTTTTTTATTTAAATGCAAATGGATAACCTAGATCAAGGTACAAAAAGACCAAGGTGTTAAATGATATCCCTTTGCATAGATATACACATTGTAAAAAAGGAGTATCGTGACTCATACTAGTGACAATAGAACCTTGTCGAAATATGTGAGGGAGTGACCACAAAGCATGTTGATCCTGATGGAAGAAAGCATTAGATGATATTTAACTTGCATAGGATGTTTTGACTATGCCAAATGGAACCAAATCACACATAAGGAACTTAGTTGCCCCAAAAATGTTGTCAAGACAAACCACAAACAAAAATCAAAAAGAGAAATCATCATTCATCCTCACTCCTCTAATCACTTGTGGATATCCTCGAGTAACATATGAACATGACAAAAGATAAATCAAGTAAAAGATAAGACTCACTTAACCAAACGATTCAACCATTTAGATCTTCTTGCCAAATATGAGTGATTTTTTAATAGGATTCAAAGGATCGTGTTTGGTTTCAGGAATGAAACATATCATATAAGATGTCAAGTCTAGTTTCAATGATACAACACTTTGTATAAGACAAATTATAGATGATGAAGATATATGATGTTGATTAGGAAATTGATCGGTTAGGTGGGAAGGCTAGTTTGGTAGTTTGCCTATTGGTTCACGATTTTCTAAGCTTGATGTATTGTAGGATGTTTTATCTGTGTTTGATCAAAGTGCCAATCTTAGCAAGGAACAATTTATTATGTAGAGCAAATTAGGGTGGGTTTAAAGTTTATTATGGATTATGGATAGCTTATTATGGTACGTGGATAGTGATGAGTGATCATATTAGTGAGTGATGTAATATATCCTTTGATGTGATCTCAAAGATCCAATCTAAAGAACCTAGGTCAAGAATTTCCCCTAGTCAGGTATAAGACTAGTTATTGAGGAAAGGACTAGGTGGATTGATTTTATTCTTAATTGGTATGGAAGGTGAGTGATGCTAAATATCTACCAATCTTAGGGCATGAGAGGGGTGACAATCTTTTATTATGGTTGTATGAAAGTGGGATTTTGTCATGGAGAAGTTAATGCTTAACTTTTATGAAGTGAAAAACTAGATAGACCTATGGTAGATGAAAGATAAATGACCTATTGCATATGGTGTTTGTTTCTTAGGTTTTCACCATGGTACTTTTCCATAGTGCCACCGAAGTGATTTTCACTATAGGGTGAATTTATTTATTTTTACTTTGTTTTTTGAATTTTTGAAATTTTTACTTTTTTTTTGTTTTAAAATTTTCACTTTTTTTTTGTATTTTTGAAATAAATGAGACTTGATGATGTTGTGATCATGGTGGACGCTCTTTAATAGTTGGATGAAAATTTTGGATGAAAGGATATGGATGGTATGATATGAATGATGGAGGATGGTTTATGTGACGAATGGAGGGAGCTAAGGTATTATTCCTAATGTAATAATGTTGATTGCATTATGTGTCCCTTAAAAGTGATATCTCTTCTATCTTATAAATTGTATTATAATTCCACTAGATATAATAAGGTTCTTCCTTTAAAAAGGAATCATCTTGATATCTCTTAAATCTTATATGTGGAAATGGAATAGTGGGGAAGATGTATTGATGCCCTATCTGTATATAGTTTTAAGAATTATCATTGTTATAGTCATGTTGGGATAATGAATATATATGCTTCTTGTTCTTATATTATATTTGTAAAAATGGAATTAAGTTTGTTCAAGTTTTGCTATATAGCTAGTTAAGTTAGATATTTTTTATTATAGCTTTCTTTTGGAGTATTAGAGTTCTTGGAACCTTGACTCCCTATTAGGGAATCAAAGTTGTCTAAACTTTGGCACCTTCAATTTGGTTTTCTTATCATTATAATCCTTGTGAAACTTAAGGATTCAATGCATTTATAGTCTCATAATAATGAAGTGGATAAGTATTCCTTGATCCTTGGGCCTTAGTGTTATTTATATATTATATTTTTTTGTCTATGTCAAGGTTCAGACTTAGGAGAATTATGATACCATAGTGCATTCTTTCCTTAGTGTCTTTTTTGGAGTTTTTACCTTGTGGCAGGGTATTAGACTTGTGACAAGCTTGATACCTATTTGTTAGTTGGGTATCAAACCTCCCTAGATTCTAATATAAATGTTTTAGGGTATTAGGGTTCTTAGGAACTTGATACCTGCCTATCAGATATCATAGTTTTGTACCCTAATATTGAGATATCAAGATTAAAAAAAATCAATACACATATATCAAGGTATCATGATTTAGAGGATCCTAACACCAAGGTATCGATATTCAGAGGATTTTAACACCAAGGTATTAAGATTTAGAGGAACTCGATACTTTTCTATCAGGGTATCAAGATTTATAGGATCTCGATATAAGAGTATCACATGTTTTGGTTGTACTATATTGGTTCAACTTGTTCTTGTTGTGAATATTATGTACATGAAATATTAATGTTTTTGTAAGAGAAAAATTAGGATTTATATTCATTAATTACTGTTTGACAGTTAGGATGTGATGATGATGATAATGTGTATATAGTTAATTAAATTTGAGTTATTTAATATTTGATTTAAATATTGAAACTGATATTATTGTCCCAAATAAAAAGTGATTGTATGAGGTTAAAAATATTATTTGCATAAGTATTTTTGACCAAGAGATTATAACATGTTACTTTTGAGAATGGAGAGCCCATGTGGTCTAGTGGAGAATGAATCTTAGCTAACCACCATGAATGGTGAGAGGTGACTCATGATCAATGACCATTGAGATAAGGGGGTGCATGCTAGGCATGGGATAGACAGGGCCACATCATATATGTATTATTTTAAATAAATAATCAAACATACTTGAGTGGAGTAAGGAGTTGATGGATCCCATGAAAAGATCATTTGAGAGAGGACCTAACTCGAATTGGTAACAAGAAATGTTGAGAATATCTAAACTATTGATATTGCTTTGAATTAGTGATTGACACACCTTAAAAATTTGTAGCATGTAGGGTCTAAAAATACCTAAAAAGAAATCCATTATTAGGGATATTTGGAGTTGTATGCATGAGAAATATAAAAGTAATGGTATCAACTAATGCCTCCAATAGATCAATAACTAGTACAACCCAAAGGGTGCTAGCATGTAAATATTGATGAAAACCTCCAAAATGGAAGGGGGTGAGCATAGATGTGATGCTTATAGGGACCATGACATCCACAAGTAATTCATTGAGTATTATAGACAAAATAAGGTGATATTGAACTTGAAGATGATTTATCTCATGGATTTGGAAAGGATCCAAAGAAAATAACTTAAAGAGAACTTGAGAAATACATCTATGGGTCCCTAGATTACATGAAAGAGAGTGTGTGGAGTACATGATACACAATATTTATTAAAATATGAAAAAATGTGCTCCAAATTTTGGGTTTTTTACATTGGTATCAAAGCATGGTTAAAAAACTAGAGACATGAGTCTACTAGTAGAACCATTGTGGAGAGTTTTATTGATCACTTCTTCTTTTTTGGATAAGATGCACCTTTTTAAGAAAATATCAAATTCCCTTTTTTAAAGTGGGAAAGGGGAACATTTAGGATGAAATTCACATGATCTAAATGTGTCACTAGATCCTTCTTTAATAAAATATTTATTTGAATCTTTTCTTTTGGGATTATAAAAATATTTCCTCTTATTGAGGAAATTGTTAAAACCTTGATAATGCTAACAAAATTTTAAAGTTGGATTTAAGGTGTTATTTTACAAACCTAGAGAACATAGTTATGCCATCTAGATAAAAAAAATTAATTCATTTATAAACATATGAAGGAAACATTCATGACTATCTAAAACATGACTTATGGGTTTTCCATTATGAATGATATGCACTAGTATGTGAATGTGCCATAATTAGTAGTAAATATACTTTTGAACCAATCCTTATATTGTACCCAAATATACATTTAACTAAATAATATATCTAAGGGAGAATATATCTCTAAATTGGCTAGATTCTATGATATTTGATCGATTGGAGGAGTATGGAAATGATTTATGAGTAAGGCCTAGTTGATATCTAGAAGTCTGCACATTAATAATTTTTTCCATTATTCTTCCATATAGGTAGAAAATTGAAAACAAAAGTAGAGTTCTTAATGAGAAAATTGACTTTAGCCAATATCATCTTCATGATCTCCTTATACATCATTAACTAAATGAATAGATTCATCGATTTCTACTTATATCTTGCAGGGTGCAAGTGAGGCTCCATTTTGGTTTCATGTTGAGTTATGTCTCGATCTTGTACCCAAACCTAATTTTAATTAGATAATACATATAAGAGAGAACATGTCTCTAAATTTAATATTCATTGGGAGAACACATAATTAAATTTTTACTCAAGATCAATTAATATGTGGAATTCCACATAATAATAAATTTCTCCATTCTCATTCCTTACATGTACCAAATTAAAAACCTAAATATAATTCTTAATGGGAAATTTGATGTTTTCCCCTAACATATTCATGAACTCTATCCACATCACTAACTAGATGATTTGATTCATAATTTTCTTCCTTAATCTCAAAGGTAATGAATTACAATTCATTGTGATGGCATTTTGAGTTATGTCCTTTCCATGCATTTTTAACATTATGAAAAAATATTTTGAAGGGGTTTTCTTATTGAATTTATCACTCCTTTAAGAGATAAGGTGGCGTGCCATCTTCTTATTAGCCAAAGTAAATGACAAAACCAAAACACTCAAATATTTCAAGGTTCTCATACTATTTATTGGGAAGTTTATAATTGATTATCTAGGTGGGCTTAACTTTATCAACATTGTATACATCCTTTTTTGTTTTTAATTTTCTACTAGGGTCATAACCTCCAAGTCTATGTGAACATTATCTATTTAGTAGGGTTGAATATGGTGGGATAGAATAGGCTCATTATCAATTCAAATTCTTCCCCCATGCTTGGTTTGAATTATTAAATGATACAATTTCAAGAGCACACACCTCTCTATCTTTATTATGAAATATATAGATAAATAGATAAGAAAGAAGGTATGTAAATATATCAAGAAATTATAGAAATTACATTGGCATAGGCATGCGAGGTTAGAATGAAATATTTGATTATATTTATAGTATAAACTATGGTTCCATGAAACTTAGTAATACCCTCTACAACTAGCCCATAAGCAAGTTTGAGAGTATTAACAATAGATTTAGGGATAACACTGCTGCAAGATCTTGAAGTAATCTTGTAATTATGAGGAAATTTATCTTTATGATTAAGGTAAGATACAAATTCTTGGGTCTAGATCTTATCTAATTTTCTCCTATTATGAGAAAGATTTAGTGATTATCTTGTTTCATTCCATGCACCTCAACATTTTAGTTTTCCTTCTACCATTTCAAAGTCTATTAATAGAATTTTTGGTTTGAGTGAGATAATTATTCCTATAGATACATTTGATAGAGATTTCTTAATTAGTTTCACTATTATTAAAGGCTTTGAATTAGTGGTTATAATAAGTGTGGGATAGAGGGATTGATAAGAATTTAGACATAGGACTCATCTCTTGGGTCTATCTATTAATTAAATAAACTAGAAGCAAGGGTGTTGTTAGCTTTGATACTCATTATTTTTGTTTCCACATTTTTGAGTGATAGAATTTATTTAAATATTTATAATATTGAAGCTCTCAATTAGGTCTCACACTTGATGTCTATGTGCTCTTATTTTGTGGTGCTCAATGGAGTAGATAGACTTGAATTGTCTAAAAACAAGCTCAATATCACTAAAGATAATTAAATATTTGGTTATTGTTTTCTCCACTATCTATAGTCCTTAGATAAGAGATTTGTACTTTGCTACATTATTTGTACAACTTAAATAAAAATTCAAAAGGAATTAAAGAATTTATGAGTCCTAAAGGTCTAGAAGAGCACATAACTAATTCTTGTATGGATATTACTTTTATCACAATTTAAAAATATTTTGAAGATGTCATATAATTGACTTAATCCCTCATTTAATAGCTAAGGATACATGACGTCTTTCTCTTAGCTATAGTAAATAACACAACTCAAGTCCTCAAATTGATGCAAGAGCATCTAGTGGTGTAGGGGCAATCTTGCATCACCCAAAAAAACTATTTTCCTTAGTTTCTTTAGTTTTTTTTGAGTCCCATGATGGAACTTAAGGGGTGTAAGACAACTAGAAGTTAGAAAAGGTAAAAAAAATCACTTACTATGTTTAGTAAGTTGGCCTAAATGGGCTCATATGGACTTAAAAACTTACCCCAAGGATCAAAACTAAAAAATGTATCTGGTGGTAGAATAATCATCCCAATATGTTGTACCATTTGGGAGATATTAAAATTTTCATCATGAGAAATTTCTCCAATATAACTTCAAATTCAAATTTGGAAACCTTAGAATCATAAAAGAAAATATCAAAAAATGAATGAAATGATCTTTAGATATGTTGACATTGTAGATATCTTTGAGAGCTTTCCAATGATATATTATAATAGCAAATCGAACACCTGAGTCAAAAGTTATGGCTCTAGTAAGCCGTCCCACTAAAAAGTGAATTTCAGTAAAATATCTTCCTAGGCGAGAAATCAAACGGTTGGACTTTTGGGTGCCAAAACAAAATGGAAAAACACACTTTCTAGAACATTCTAAGGCAGTTATTGGTGTAAAACAAAGGGTTGAGTGGAGGTGGCTCCATTAGTGTAAATTGTGGCTCTGAATAATAGCTTTTATTTTTAGAGTTGATTTGGATGTAATGAATCAAGCCCATGTGGCTATGTAATTATAATTTCTAAATCTGTAATTTTATTTTCTAAAATTAACTAAAAGTGGGTTGTTTTCTATCTTGCATTTTTTGTGTTGATAATTATTGTGTTTTGTGTAAGTGTTGGGCAGAGTAGCCCTCATCACAAACATTTCAATATTTTCTAACTATTGATTGAGAAGTTTATAATTGATTGTCTAGGTGGTCTCATCCTCAAAATAAATTATTTACATCTTTTTCTTTCATATATTTTTCTAGGGCTATAACATCTAGGTCCATGTGAACATTAGCTATCTAATGGAGTTTAGTATGGTGAGATGAAATAGGCTCATTATTAATGTAGATTATTATTTTATGTTGGGTTTACATCATAAAATGACACCACTTTAGGGACACATAACCCTTCATATTTTTGTGAAAAATCTAAATAAATAGATAGAAATTAAAATATGAAAACTTATCACACAATAAATAATAGTTGCATTGGGGAAGGAATGCAAGATTAACAGGCAATTTTTGTATGTCTATAGTGGAAATTGGTATCATCAAGCTAAGCAATACCCTTTTTAAATAGCCTATAATTAAGTTTAAGTGTACCATCAATAGATTTATGGATACTTTTTTCTACCTTTGGAATCACCCATGAGTTTATGAACTTATTTACCCTTTATGATTAAGATAAGATAAAAGGTCTAGATCTCACATCATTATCTCCTACAATGAGAAAGATAAAGGGGTTATCTTGTTTTCTTCTATGCACTTTAACAATTTGGTTTAATTTCATCATTTCAATGTTTCCATTAATAAATGAATTATTTGAGTAGAGATGAGGCCTCTTATAGATAGATTTACTAGAGACATATCTACTATGCTAAAAGGCTTAGAATTGCTAGGTACCATAGGTGTGGGACCAATGTGGGTACCTTGCATCTTATCTTGAAGAGGAAGTGGAATGTAGGTGACATATTTTATCAATGGTGTAGACTTTAGATGTTGATATATAGGTGTAGGATGAAACTCCTTAGCATGTACTAGCCTATTAATAGTATTGATAATTACTCGAGAAAAAATAAAGTGCAATACCTTTTCTTTCTCGAAGAAATTTTATCCCATTCTTATGGTTTGTGATGAACATGAAATTTTATTGGGAATCTTGAATTTTTTAGTGATATATATATATATTTTTCTAATGTGTAAAACCTAGTTTTTTGGTCCAAGAACCGGAAGAAAGAAGAAAATGGGAGAAACATCCCCAAGAGAATAGAAAGAATCTATACAAACATGAATCACAACAACAACACCCATACACCAATCACAGTTGTGAGCATATCAAATTTGAAGCAAGTAACCTATGCAAAATGTGGCCTATAGGAGATGTGCACACATTAATCTAGGAATGAAGCAACAGTGTCTTCATGAAGTAAAGAAAGGGATTCATTTGGAAGACCCATGCCCCACCACCTGTAACACAACCCCGTTTTCTACTTAAGGTGAGCACCTTCATTAGCTGCCCAATCTACCACCCTATTTCTTGAGTGCCCAATGTGAGATTTTGATTGCTTTGAGAGCACTAATGAGGCTCAGAGTAGACTCCAGGATAAACTCCAATCTCCAATTATGAGCTTCACCTCCTTTCAATGTGCCAATGACTGATTTTGAATCCCCTTTGATCCACAGTTTCTTCCACCCCTTCTCTTTCGTGATCATCAATCCCCACAACAAGGCCTTGGCATCAACTGAGTTGTTTATCTCCATGCCAAAGTCTCGAGCATACAACCCCAGTGTTCTCCCCCAACCATCTCTAAAAATGTTTCCTCCACTAGCTTTGCCTGGATTACCTTTGGTTGCCCCGTCGAAATTAAATTTCACCCAGTCATGCATCGACCTCACCCACTTACAATGTTTATTCTTTTCTTTAGTTTGAGGGTGGCCCTTGTGAAGCCCCTAAAATTAGGCCATGATTTTTCCTAGCCCAACTCCCTGTTACCCATAGACCACTCCTAATTTTTGTGAATTTCACCCAACTCTCCAATGGTGTTAACCACCATGTCCCATATCTTGTCCACGTTAATCAATTCCATGCCTTGGAACATCCAACGATTCCTCTCTATCCATATGTTCCAAATTATGATTATGGGAGCCACATTTCATATAAAATGTAGTCCCGAGCAATCAAACTTAACTTCCCATGAATCCAAGAGCTCTACCACACTTTTTTGTATCACCCATTATAGCTCCCATTTATCCCAAAAGTGACTCTAGAGCTTCCAAGCAAAGTCATAGTGAAGAAAGAGATGCTCATTACTCTCGGTGTGTGAGAGACACATAACACAAATTGATGGGCTAGCTTTGCCCATGATTTGAAGCCTCTCCCTGGTCAACGCTTTCTTTTTCCAAGCTATCCATAAAAAGGAATTCATATTGGGAATACCATACTTATTCCAGATCTTAGAACACCCTTTCACCCCACCCTTTGAGAATTACCTAATATATGCCTCTTTGACTGACACCCGCTTGCTACCATAGCAATTTCATACTCTCTTGTGTTGATGTTATAGCAGCTTAGGGTTGCACTTCATTGCACATGCCTCAAGAAGGAAGCATAAATTAAATGAGTAGCCATTTGGCTATTTAATTTATGTCAATAATAAATGTCAAACATAAAGGGCCAACCCTAATGATTCGCATATATTACTTATTGCTTGGGCCGACCTTATTTGTATTTAACATTTATTATGTTTCTCTAAGAGGGCCGACCTAAGTGAAGAGGTGCCTCATTTTCTATAAGTACAAGGTCTTTCCTTGTCATTTGTAATCAAGTTCAATTCGCATTTTCTTCAAGAAAGTTCTCACTTAAGCAGTAGATTATTATCTTGTAGCAGCAAACCTAATTCTAGGTGATTCATATTTGCGCTTAGGAGAAGTGCTATTGTTCATTAAATTCACCTATGTGCTAGGCTTGAGTTGTAAGCAGATTTCTGCTCTTGTTTCTATAATATATAAGAGGAATATTTGTTGGGTTTTTCTCCCTCAAGAGGAGGGTTTTCCTAGGGTATCTTGTTGTGTTTATTATCTTATGTGTTGCAATATTTTAAGTACTTTCTATTATATGATCTGATCTAAAAAATACTAACTTGGTATCATAGCGGGTTTGAAAAAGATCGTGATCAGATTTAGTTGCAGCGCTCACTCTAATCATTTTCAGTCTATCTCCTAAATTTTTCAAGATGGTGAACGGTCTGAAAATCTAGGATAGACTCGAAGGAATTTCGAACTACACGTCATGGAGGTTCAGGATCATGCTCACATTGGAAGAGAATGATTTGGCTGAGTTTGTGAAAATAAAATTTCCCGAACCTGAGGAGGAAGAAGAGAAGTTGCAGTGGAGGAAGAAAGATACTAGGGCAAAGAAAGTGTTGGTTGATTCTGTCAAGGATCATGTTGTACCGATTGTCTTCAATTTGGATACAACAAGAGAGATGTTTACAACTTTGGAAGAGATGTATGAAATCAACAACACTAGTCGAGCACTTGCACTGAAGCAACAACTCCATCATGTGAAAATGGTGAAAGGAGAATCTATAATTACTTACTTCATGAGGATTTCAGAGATAAGAGATCAGGTCTCCACAATTGGTCACATGATTGATGACAAAGACCTAACTATGCTTGCTCTAAATGGTCTTCCACTTTCATGGGAATCGTTTATTCAAGGAATCAGTGCAAGATCTAAACTTCCCAAGTTTGATCGATTGAGAATTGACTGCATTCAAGAGGAGTCGAGACTAACAGCTAGGGGCATTGGTCAAAGTTTAAAGAATGAAGAAATACAAGTTCTTGCCTCTCATTCGTCGAAGAAAGGAAAAGGCTTTAAGAAAGGGTTCTTCAAGAGGAATCAAGAAAATGGAAATGATGGTGCTCCTACCTTCAAAAGGAAACGAGACATGTCTAAGATTCAATGTTTTCATTGTGATAAGTATGGTCACTTTGTGAAGGATTGTCCTCTTAGACCTAAGCAGCAGGTTGCCACTGCAAATGTTGAAGAAGTTGCTCCATAGAAGGACTCCAGTTATTACCTGTTCTATTCAACTTTGTCAAGCAATGTATCTAATGATGCCAACACTTGGCTGATTGATAGTGGTGCCTCTAGGCACATCACCGATTTCAGGGGTCACCTCTCAAACTTAGTAGAGAGAAACTCTAGTGATCAAGTCGTTATTGGAGATGATGCTAGATATTCTATGTAAGGAATTGGAAACTCCTCTCTTCACTTAGATTCCAAGATTTCATTCGAGTTGAATGATGAACTGTTCGTTCCATGGATAAAGAAGAATCTTGTCTCAATTTTGGTATTAGAAGACAAGGGTTATCAAGCTACCTTTTCTAAAGGAAAAGTTCTTATATGGGCAAAGAACTCCAACTTCAAATCTGCTCAAGTAATTGGAGTTAGACACGAATGTCTTTACAGGCTATGCACTTGTCCTCTTCAAGCGCTTGTGCATAACTCTTCTAGCATGTGTGATCTTTGGCATCGAAGATTGGCTCACATTCACTTTCGAGCACTACCTATCATGGAGAAGATGGTCATTGGTCTTCCGAAATTCAATCAAGAACATGAAGGTACATGCAAAGGATGCACCCTAGGCAAGAACATAAAAGGTATGTTTCATTCTAGTGAAAGTAGATCTAAATGTATTCTTGATCTCATTCATTGTAATTTATGTGGTCCAATGTCTATTGCATCTTCTAGTGGTTTCTTATATTATATTATTTTTATTGATGATTACTCTAGAAAGACTTGGATTTATTTCTTGAGATCTAAAGAATCTGAAGAAGTATTAGAAAGATTCAGAGAATTCAAGGCATAGTTTGAAAACCTGTCTGGTAAAAGGATCAAGGTTTTGAGATCCGATAATGGTGGAGAATACACCTCTAGCACCTTTCAAGATTTTTGTATTGAAGCAGGGATTAAGAGGGAGTTCAGTGTTCCCTATAATCCACAACAAAATGGTATTGTTGAAAGGAAGAATAGGTCTATTATGGAAGCAGTAAAAGCTATGATCCATGATCAAGATCTGCAAATCTCTCTTTGGGCTGAGGCATCGAGGACAACCGTCTATGTTCAGAACAGGAGTCCCCACAGGAGCTTGGAGAATAAAACTCCTGAAGAAGCATTCTCAGGGGTGAAACTAGAAGTTAGTCATTTGAGGATCTTGGGTTGTCTAGTATATGTTCATATTCCAAAGGAAAAGAGAATAAAGCTAGAACCTTCTGGGAAGAAGGGAATTATTGTAGGTTACAGTGAGACATCAAAATCCTATAGGATATACATACCAGGACAGAATTCTATTGAGATTAGTAGAGATGTCACATTTGAGGAAGATGTTGCTTTCAGAAGGTCCAAGGGCACTCCTATGGAGATCGATGAAGAAGAACCTCCTCAAGATATGGAAGTTGACCATATTCTAGAGAACCTGAAGGAGGCTCCAGAACCTAAAGAAGATGTTGATCCAGTTGAACCCTTTGATCCTACTGATGGGACTTTAGATATTGTGATTGGAAAGAAAAGGCCTCTTTGGGCTCGTAGGACAATGCAGGAGGCGTAAAGTTTTGCAGCCCCAAGACTAGCTTTCAGAGAAAGCAAGAGACCTCATAAGTTCTCCAGCTATGTCACCTTGATGAGTCAAATCACTGAGTCAGAGCCTTCAAGTGTCGATGAAGCTTCTAGTCAACAAGTATGGAAAGATGCCATGATTGAGGAGTATCTGTCCATACTTAAGAATGATGTTTGGGATATTGATCCTAGACCCAAGGAAAAATTTGTGGTGTCTTCTAAGTGGCTCTTCAAAATCAAGCATGCAGTTGATGGGAGCATTGAGAAGCACAAGGCAAGATTCGTGGCTAGAGGGTTCTCACAAAAAGAGGGAGTTGACTATGAAGAAACATTTGCTCGTGTGGCTCTATATACGTCTGTCAGAGCCATCATTGCCATTGCTGCATCTAGAGGATGGAAGATTCACCAAATGGATGTAAAGACAACCTTTCTGAATGGTGTAATAGAAGAAGAGGTTTACATTGAGCAACCCAAAGGATTTGAGGTGCATGGGAAGGAGTCTCATGTTTGCAAGCTGAAGAAGGCCTTGCATGGTCTTAAGCAAGCTCCTTGTGCTTGGTACAAAAGGATTGATCAATATCTATTGAGTTTAGGTTTCTCAAAGAATGATGCAGATTCTAACATCTACTTCAAGGTAGTAAATGGTGAAGCTTTGATTTTGGTTTTATATGTTGATGATTTGATTATCACTGGTGAGGAACATCTAATTCTAAAATGCAAGGAGTTAGCTTCAGAGTTTGAGATGAAGAATCTAGGTCTCATGCATTACTTCCTTGGCTTAGAAGTTTGGCAAAAGCCAGATGAGATGATTCTAAGTGAAGGCAAGTATACTATTGACATTCTGAAAAGTTTTGGTATGATTGACTACAAACCTATGTCTACACCCATGGAGACTAATCTAGATAAGTTGAAGGAGGCTGCAACTAGTTCAGAACCAATGGATTCCACAATGTATAGACAATTGATTAGTTCATTGATGTATCTAGTTAACACTAGACCTGACATCTGCTATGCAGTGAGTGCACTTAGCTAGTTTATGTGTGAACCAAGGCAAATACATCTTGTTGTAGCTAAACATATCCTGAGATATTTATGTGGCACAATTGGATATGGGTTGAGATATTCTTCAGGTGTGGATTTAGAGCCGCATGGTTTTACTGATTCTAATTGGGCAGGATGTGTATTAGATCGGAAGAGTACCTTTGATTGTTGCTTCAGTTTGGGTATTGCTATGATTTATTGGTGTAGTAGGAAAGAGTCTTTAGTGGCTTTGAGTACAACCGAGGCAGAGTACATAGCAGCTTGTGTGGCAGCTCGTGAGGCAGTGAGGCTTCGTAAGCTCCTTGCAAGATTGTTTGGACAATCAATGGAGCCTATGATTATACACTGTGATAACCAAAGTTGTGTAAAGCTTTCTGTCAATCCCGTGTTTCATGACAAAACAAAGAATGTTGAGATCAAGTACCACTATATTAGATATATGGTACTAAGGAAAGCTATACAGTTGAGGTATATCAATACTGATGAGCAAACGACAAACATTCTCACCAAGCCTCTCTCCAGGATCAAGTTTGTGTACTTTCGATAAAAGCTTGGTATGGTGGAGAATGCAACCTTGACTGAGAAAGAGTCTCAGTATCAGTGATCCTTTAAATTGGTAATGCATTTCTCTATTGAGAGAGATTTGAGGTGCAAGCCCTTGGTAATGCATTTCTCTATTGAGAGAGATTTGAGGTGCAAGCCCTTGGTAATGCATTTCTCTATTGAGAGAGATTTGAGGTGCAAGCCCTTGGTAATACATTTCTCTATTGAGAGAGATTTGAGGTGCAAGTCCTTGATAGTGCATTTCTCTTTTTGAGATTTGAGGTGAAAGCCCTTGTTTCCACCCTCCGGGAGAGCCATGGTGGATGTCATGTGTGTGAATACATGACAACATCACGTGAGGGAATCCATGATGACTTATTTGTGCTTGTGTATCACCCTCTGGAGGAGCCATGGTGAAAGTCACATTAAGTAATGAGCACTTTTTCATACCATCTATGGAGGTAGCCATGATGGTTGATATCACGATGAAGTGATATTCTATTTTGTTTTCATATTGATATGATGTGTCGTGTGCAGGTGGAAGTATCATCCCTAGCTGAGAGGGAGTGTTGATGTTATAGCAGCTTAGGGCTGCATTGCACATGCCTCAAGAAGGAAGCATAAATTAAATGAGTAGCCATTCGGCTATTTAATTTATGTCAATAATAAATATCAAACATAAAGGGCTGACCCTAATGATTCGCATATATTACTTATTGCTTGGGCTGACCTTATTTGTATTTAACATTTATTATGTTTCTCTAAGAGGGCCGACCTAAGTGAAGAGGTGCTTGATTTTGTATAAGTACAAGGCCTTTCCTTGTCATTTGTAATCAAGTTCAATTCGCATTTTCTTCAAGCAATTTCGCACTTAAGCAGCAGATATTATCTTGTAGCAGTAGACCTAATTCTAGGTGATTCATATTTGCACTTAGGAGAAGTGCTATTGCTCATTAAAATCGCCTATGTGCTAGGCTTGAGTTGTAAGCAGATTTCTACTCTTGTTTCTATAATATATAAGAGGAATATTTGTTGGGTTTTTCTCCCTCAAGAGGAGGGTTTTCCCAGGGTATCTTGTTGTGTTTATTATCTTATGTGTTGCAATATTTTAAGTACTTTCTATTATATGATCTAATCTAAGAAACACTAACATCTTGTCCTCGTCCACTTCTCCAATTGGTGGCCACTTGTCCAAAATTTCTTGAATCTCATCACAAATCATGCAAATTTCAATGAGAGGGGTAGCTAACCTTTTCCAAGTCCTGCTTGGGGGACATCCCACCAAGTAGTCCTTGACCTGGGACCCCTCAAATTCTTCTAAATGTGTCAACAAAGGAATGTAGCTTTGGTTCTCGTAGAAATACTTATTAGCAATCCATCTATCTCTCTAGAAATTAATATTGTCCCCTTGCCCCATTTCCAACTCATGTTTGGGCTCAAGATGTTGTAGTAGGTTTTGAGAGAATTCTAGATGCTCGAGCCCCTAGGAAGCTCATAAGAGAACAAGTACTCAACATTGTTCAATAGATACTTTTCTTGCAAGACTTTACTCCACAACTTGTCTTTCTCATTGTAGATCATCCATACTAGTCTAATCCCCAAGGCTTGATTCATGTCTTTGCATTTCTTGATGCCTAGCCCACCTTGCTTGATCTAACTACACACCTCATCCATCTCACTAGTTTGTATTTGAAGTGTTCCTTGCAGCCACACCATAAAAATCTCCTTTTAACTTCTATAATTTTAGCCACCTTGCTAGGAACTTGAAAGACTGACATAGTATAGACTGGTACCGCCATCATGGAGGCCTTGATAAGTGTAATCCTCCTAGCCAATGATAGCCATTTTCCCTTCCAAGAGGCCATCATAGACTAAACCCTATTTGTAACATTGCTCCATTCTCTTTTGGTTGAGCGTTGATTCATCAAAGGTATGCCTAGGTATTTGTTGGGAAGAACATTAGATTCGAAGCGAAGAATTCTCTTTATCACAAGATCTTCCAAGCACACCTCCTTTAGAAAGAAAATCCTTGATTTGGAACTGTTGACTTGCTACCCCGCAACTTCTTCATATCTTTTCAAAACCTTTTTCAAAGTGGTGGCCTCTCTGATAGTGGCAACTCCAAATAGTAAGGTGTCATCTACGAATTAAAGATGGGTTATATTGTGCAGGCCTCTTGAAATTTGTAAGCCTCCAAGGTTATCATCTCTAACTTCTCTTTTCAAGGATTTGATCAAAGTCTCTGCTCTGATAAGGAATAGGAAGGGGGATAACGGATCCCCCTAGCATAGTCCTCTCTTGGCATTGAAATTTTTTGTAGGGACCCTATTCACAAAGACAAAATAAGCAGTTGAGGAGATGCAGCTATGCACCCATTCACACCAAGCTTCATAGAAACTAAATTTCCTCATACCCTTGATCAAAATATTATACGGAACCCTATCATAAGCCTTGTTCATATCCACCTTAATGAACATCCCATATCTTTTCCTACACTGAGTAGATTGAATGGCCTCATGGGAAATAATGATGCCATCCAAAATCTATCTTCCCTTCAAAAAACCATTTTGTTCTTTAGAAATGAGGTGATTCAGACAATATTTCGGCCTGTTAGCCATTGCCTTTGAGATGATCTTGTATATTGCATTACAAAGCGCAATGGGTCTGAACTAATCAAATGTATTAGGGTCCTTCACCTTGGGAATGATGGCAATGAAAGTTGTATTCCAAGATTTCAAAAAAACTTTGTGAACTCTACACTCCTCAACAACTTTCCACACATTCTTGCCTATGATGTTCCAATACCTTTGAAAAAATTCAACATGGAATCCGTCAGGACCCAGGGCCTTCTTGGCCCCAAGAGAGAAGGGAACATCATGAATTGCTTCCATGGAGAAAGGGGCCATGAGATCTTCATTTTGCAGGTTTGTAACCAAATTGGTAATGCACTCAAGCAACTCATCTTACACCTGAGGAACGACAACATCCGTAGAACCAAGGAGCTCCATAAAAATCCTCTTGCCTTCACTTCTGATAGTAGCGATATCATCAAGAACTATGTCACTTAGGGCCCTGATGCTCATAATCTTATTGTGTTGCCTTCTAATTTTAGTGGATAGCTGGAAGAATCTTGTGTTTTTATCCCCTTCACATAGCCACTTAACTTTGGACTTCTGATGCCAAAAGATTTCTTCCATTCTCAAGATTCTATCAAATTCTACCATTATCCTATTTTATTGCTCTCTAAGAGCTGGATTGAATTGATCTTTAGCAATTTCCCCTTCAACTTCCTTCATCTTAACCTTGATACTACTTTTGTTGATGAATAGATCTCCCACAACCTTCTTGTTCCAAGCTCAGGCTTTCCTTTTGACCTCAAGAATCTTTTTTTCCACAATGAATCTCTTGCAGCCCTTAATCTCATATTTCCACCACTCGCCCACTAGTTTAGCAAAATCTAAGTGCTCATACCAAAAGGATTCCATTTTGAAAGGAGAGCCCAAAGGTTTGGAAGGATTGCTCAATGTTATTGAGATGGGCCAATGAATTGACCCCCCAAATTGTAAAACCTCATAATGGAACCATCCCAAGTCGATAACCCATTCAGAGTTGAGTAGGAACCGATCCAATCTACACTAGATATACTCTGCATCAAGCCTCTTGTTGTTCCATGTAAACCGACCTTTTTTGGGATGAATATCAACCAATGCTAGATTATCACACAACCTTTCAAAGCTAGCTGAGCCAAGGCAGTTCAACCCCCTTCCACCCTGTTTATCCTCAGGAGCCAGAGTGGTGTTAAAATCATCCCCTAACAACCACTTATCCTGAGTGTAGATACCTCTAAAGGCTCTAATATGCTCCCACACCTCCACTCTCTCTTTCTCCATGGTAGGACCATACACATTCGATATCAACATCTTACTACCATCCTTTAGATTAGTGCACCTAATGGACAAACTATTTTTTTTTTGCCTCTACAATTGAGCCAACAATAGTGCTTATGTTCCATAAGCAAGCCAGACCATCGATCGAGCCATCAACACTAAAATCCACTCCTTCGCCATTTTCCCATAGCCTAAGACTCAACTCTCTCACTTTTGCTTCGTCCATCTCAGTCTCCTGTATCAACACCATATCTGGAGCCTCACTCAGAATTAGTCATTTGAGGGGGCATCATTTTTTGAGGCCATTGAGGCCTCTGATGTTCCAACTAATCACCTTCATTAAGCATTGGGTGTGAGGAGGTGTTCGCCTCCAACTATAACAAATTTCCTCATTGAAACTTGAGAAACATTTTATAATTCTTCCAAAGCCTTGGAATTGGCTTTATAGGCCTCTTATTTCCTACCCTTATTGCTTGTCCCTCCCATATCCATGTTGAGGATGGGCTTGCCACCAAACTTCTTTGTTCTTCTAGTGGCAATGGACCACTCGTTCTCCTAGTCATCACACTGGCCTTCGATCTCCATGTTCACAAAATCACTTTTGTCTATCGACTATGAGCAAATTGACTTGCATTGATCCCTAACATAGTTTACCTTCACTCCCATATCCATAATTGCATGGAGTTGATCTTGAGCCATTTGGATGAATGCATTATCCAAAGAATTCGTTAGAGAAAGTGTAGGGCTAGAGGAGATATTCACCTCCCCTGCCATTGGGGTTGAGGGCTCTTTCCCATTTTTGCTTGTACTATCCATACCACCAACTTTTGATGAAGTGCAAGCCTCAATTTCGTTCCTATTATAGCCATCCCTAGACTCCTTTTTCTCCTTTGAAGTGTTGTGATTGGATTGGGAAGATGTGCCCTTTCGATGGTTGTCCAAGGGACACTCCCTGGCTTTGTGACCTATTTTCCCACACCTAAAGCACCGAAAAGGCAACCCCTCATAATCTAGCTTTTGAAACCAAACTCCTAAAGCAGAGGATAGCTGAAGTGAAAGTTGAATCAGCTAACTAAGGTCAATCCAGATACATATTTTGATTCCCTCCATGACCTTGTTATTGGACGTTATACGCTCGCTGTAGATGTAGCCATCCAATGAGTTTCTAATAAGTTTTTAAATTGCTTCAGTGTGAAGCTCCTATTGCATGCTAGGTAATCTGACCCAAATCGGGGCCTTGCGGACTTGCTCCTCCCGAGGGATGAAGCCCAAAGACCAAGTATGGGCATAAAGGCCCGCCAACCCCATGAACCAGGGATATCCATTCAAAACCTTATCCCTCACTAATTCGTTTGGGAAAACCATCTGGACAAACCCTAATGGTAAGAGGCTAACAAGTGGAACGAAGCCTTTCCATGCTTGTTTGTACCATTTTCATATATGTCCCAAGGACGACCAAATTATTATGAATTTGGTAATCACCGCAACCTTTTTAAGGCGATGCATCTCCGTATCAACTAGGGCATCAGGTATAAGAAATCCCTAATCTCCTCTACAATAGAGATATTGATGTTGTCGACAACAATCTTAGGGCAAAGATCCTTCACTGGTCCATGTGTTGACCCCTTGTCATCCTCAATGAATAGTTCTCCAAGCTCGCGAGTTCCTACTGAAGTCATTTTGAGCACCACGTCCTCTAGAATAGCGGGTCTGCACTTTTGCTCACCATTTTCTTTGCTTCCACTACCTTCGCTACTTTTGCCCATTTTTTGTGAGTCTTTTAGTGATATTTTCTTAGTGTAAGAAATTTTTTGATGATATTTATTATAAACTAACACACATGCATCTTTGATAAATAATTTATTCACCACAAAATTTATTAGGGTGGTTTTAGATATGTTTAGGGGTATTGAGGAGTGTCTTTTTATAAGGATAAAAGATTAAAAGTTAGTTAGAGAAATCCCTAAAGTATAATATAGTTGTTTATGATATTATTCAAAAGTCACTAAGTGATGTTAGATATCGAGTAATGAATGCACTAATATCAAGGAATCAAGATCTCCTTTACTAGTGAATTTTGTAGGAGAATCAAAATAATTTACCTTTACTGGGAATTATTCCTCTATAGAGGAGAAAAAAGACAGATGAATAGGGGAAACTTGAGAGGGAGTTGTGATTATTATAACTAACGATGAGGTGGTTAGTGTCCCATATTATTCTCAAATTGACATCCATGCAAATGTTGGCCTTGAAACTTATTTAGGTCTATTTTTTGTTCAAGGTCCCTTGAAATGTCTCCATTATATTGTTCACAAAACCAAGGGATCTAGTAGTAGAGAGAGAATAATTTTATATCTAAGGGGTAATAGGAACAAGAGTTTGATAAAAGGATGGAAATTGAGGTTGTTTTAGGGAATTTGGGAGAAAGGTTTATTGATAAAGGGAAATAAATGATTGAGTGATAATTGTTTTTTAAAAGATTATGATATTCTTTCCCATGTAATGAGCTCAAAAGATTCACTTATTTTGAAACCACTAATTTATTGAATCAACAACATAAGATTAATGTTGAGGTTGTGAGATATTATACAAAGGTTATTTATTTTATTTTTATTATTCCCATGGGAATCATTTCCCATGTTTGCTAGAATAATAGGTTAAAATCAAAGATCGCTTCCATTAAAGCATACTTCATATTTAAAATTTTCTCCTCAAAAGACATTGTGTCTTGTATTATCTAAAATATTCATAGAGTAAGTAACCAAGAGTATTGTGGTGAAAGATGACTGCAAGGGTGAGCATCCAAATTTTTTATGGTACATTTAATTTGAATGAAGTTATATAATTTGAGGGATATATCTATATTTGTAAAATAGTGCAAGGAACAAGGATTTATCAAGTGTTAAATGTGTTCAATTGGATTGGTTGAATCATACCCACTAAATTTGGCAAGAGTCATTAATGTAGCAATATAGGCCTAACTTGTCTTAGTTTTTTATCCAAGCATGGCTATCAACATTCCACATGAAAAATGACCCATTCCTTAGTGTTTGACCTACCATGGCTAGTCTGGAGAAATTTAAGGGGAGACACTTATTTAGCACTTATTCATGGGGAAATATAGTTATGACTATTTAGGAATCATATGTTCTTGATATTAATTATATTCTTCTCATAAAATGAGAAAATCTATGAGTTACTAGACACATTTGAGTGACTAGGTGGCAATAGTGCTTTAAAAAGTAAAATCCTTAGGGTGCTGCCACAATAGTGTGTCACACTTTTTGGACATCTTGATTTTTACCTAAAATCACTTATTTTTAGAAAAAACTAATGATTTAAGCCTTGAGAGGTTTCATCTAAAGGGTTTTAATTTAAGAGGGTTAGATAAGACCCCCTTAGATCAAACCCCTTGGATAGAACTTCGCTAGTATTAAATCATACCCACAATAGAGTCTCCTTCACATCTATCAAAATGCTTGCAAAAAAACAGTTTTTTCTTGACTTTTTGAGGGATCAAATAAAGTCATTTAGAAATTATATTTTGCAAGGTCATATTTTTAGAGGCAAACTAATGTGTTATGGAATTGGTAAATTTTACACAATTTGGGGGTATGCCAAGCTGAATAGTCCTCTTGACATTGCAAGCCTACATTAAATTATCAACCAAGGAGCGTAAAATCATGATGGTACTCCACTATATGTTTCTTCATGGGCTTGTGTAAACCAAAGTTACTCTATGTAAACTTATTCAAGTTATTCTACTTTGTTGGAATTTAACAAAATTACAAAAACAATGAAAATGGTTATAGAACCCAGTAGCTATAGGTACCTGCAACATAAGTTGTAGGTAATTGCTAAATATCTGCAAATACAAAATTAATCTGAAACTACTTATAATGAAAAAATAACTATTCCTAATCTTCTAAGAACTATGATTTATCTTTGTTCATGAACAACTACAACTTTAACTAGCCATAAACCATTCTACTTGCATTGTGTATGTAAAATAATGAAAATAAAATTACTGGAAATACAAAAATGAATAAATATATAATTAAAGTGAAGAACAATACATGAGTGGCCAACTTAGAAGACTTCCTCACTTAACTAAAAACCAAACCTAACTTATATTCTCACGCATCCATAATTAATACAACTCCATTCATTGCATAACACCAAATATTCAGACAAAATCCTTCTTGCAATTTTTTTCCCATAATATCATCGTAACAACATGTCTTTGAATGATTGGAAAGCTAGAAGACTACCAAATGCTAGTAACTTGTAACAAAATTGACTAAATCATCTATGAACTCATCCCCTAGATTTATACAAAATGGGGAGATTTTTATTCAAACTACCAACTAACTAATTAACTGCAATCATAAATCTCACTCATAGATACGAGGATGTGAATAATAATTGACTTATTCATCTAATAGAAAAAGGAAAAAGATACCTATCCAAATAAGGAAAGATTGCATGTGAAACACATAGGCAATCATCCAATATTCAAGAAAAAATATCTTTCAACATTTATTCCTTCCATAATGACCACACTCAGCTCCATAACTTCCTGCACTTTGAACGGCTTGAACTTCATTAATCCCCTATTCTGCTACTTTGGTGCTTACTATAAATACTCATTCCTTGTTACCACATTTTAATCTGCAAAGAGATTAATCCATATACACACATATGCAACTAGCCACCATAATTAAATCACAACATTTCATTCATACACACATATATATATATATATCCATATTTGAATCATGCAATTCTATGAATATTTCCACCATATTTCATTTCCACAAAATGGGTTAAAGGTTGCAAGGTATGTATGAAAGGATAACATACTATGGAATTATTGTCTAAAAGATACTTTAAAAACATAGGTAGATTGTCTTAAAATAATATGAAAAGCAACAAAAATATACTAATAACCAGACCCATCATTCCCCCCAACTTGTTGTTTTGCTTGTCCTCAAGCAAAAATATCAAACTAAATTACCTAGGGAAGAAGATTGTAAAACAAATTAATCTTCCTGAGATCCATGACTATGTTGAATCCTTGTTCCTATTTGAGGTAGAAACCATTGTAGCATGCAAGCCTATTCATCTTGTCTAATTTCACATTCCTGTCTTGATTAGTAATCTATCCAGTACAATGTGGAATTGGGTGAAGTAGGATAGGAGGGTGGTAAGTAGGTGGAACCCAATCCACTCCCCTTATTTATGATATCTCAATATACTTGTGTAACCTCTCAAACATGCTCATAAAATTATAGAGGGAGTGAGGCTCCTTCCTCTGCAATTCTGGAGTCAAACTGTCCCATCTATTCCTCACATGTACTAGGAAATTTTGAAGAGTGGTCATTTCCAATTGTTGAATCCTTCTATAATCCTTGATTCTTAAGTCTATAATTTTTTTTCCCTCGCCCCTTATAAGAAAGGACTCTTAACCATTGAGTAATGACTATATCGGGATTTTTTGCTTCCTTTCTAATTTGCAATGCCATTGTTTTCTCTTGTTCCTCATATCTCTCCATTAAATCCCCATGGAGTTGTTCATTTTTGAAGTAATATGAAAGAGATATCACTTACAAATCCCCAACATAAATCAAGGGATTCCATTCAGTATCTTCTGCCATCACATAATTATGCAAATAATATTCACATAACTGATCTTGCTCCTCTAAATTGATCTTGTTGAAGAAAGTGAGAAAATTGTCTCTTATCCAAAGCAAAGGGTTGGTCATTAAAAAATTTATTGAATTGAAAACTAATAAATTTTTCCTTTAAGAACAATGCATATATGCTAGACAGAGGTCTACATTCAACTATTTGGATAGCTTTATTGACCACTTGTGACAATTTCTCCTCTAGTCTTTTCAACTCCGAATTCTTAGTTTCATTCAAGATTTGCTTTTCTTTTTCCTACTTGAATTGAGTAGTAATTTTCATAAATTAAAAGCCTAAAGACAAAGTATTATGGTAGGCTGGTGTTTTGGTTGTAAATTTAAATCGGTTTCAATTCCCATTTTACCTTCGACTAGTTGTGCCAATAGGTACAATTTATTTTCATGGCTGTAGGTCTGTATTTTCTCTTCTAGCTCTTTAATTCTCATTTCCTTTTATTTTTTTGTTTGTTCATACCATTTTACCCATTCTTCCAATTTCTTTATCCTGTCAAGGTCTTCTTGGAGTTCCTTCCTTATGTTTCTATCCTCTAGCAACTCCTTTTCTTCTTCAAAATTCAAACCATCACTATTATCACCTGCGACATCAAAAACTTCTCTAAGAGAGTCATTGGGAACCGTTCTTCTAGTCTTTTTAGCAATGAAAATATCCTCTGAATTAGAATCAGAGTAAGATGATATATATCTCCTCCTTTTAGCAAGCACATCAATATTTTCAACATAAACACTGTCAGGGTCAGCTCTTTCCTTGTCTATATCTATGTCTACCATTAGTAAATATGATGTTGTTGTTCCCCAACCTTTCCTTCCTGAAATGATTCCTCTATGTCTCTCTTCTCAATTATATGTCTTTTTATCCTTCCTAAGCATCAAGGAGTAGTGGTTTCCTGTGTAAATTTACTCTCCTTTCCTCTTTTACTCCCCTTCTTCTTGCCTTCATCTTCTTCCTTTACAACATTCTCCTGCTTGTCAACTCCTTTCTTCTTTCTTTTCCTAAGTTTTGAGAACATTCACGTAGTACTTCTCCTAACCCTAGGGTTTTTGGAAGATGAGGGTTCCTCTACTATCACAAGTAACATATCATGTTTCTCAGTCCCACTTTGGTTGTGGGTAGGCGAAGCAGATGGTGCAACAAGGGAATCTTCTCTTTTAGATTTATCATGCTCCAAATCAACTTTTGGTTCAGGCTTAGGTAAGGGTTCATCTTCTGCTTCATGTGCCTCAAGTAACTTAGTGATTTCTTTGCAATCTTTAAATCATCCCAATCAACCTGGGGACGTTGAATTCTCAAACTTCTCTTAACTAGTAAGGTTATTAGACAATGATGATATAATGTAGTATCGGTTTGTTTCCTCTGATATTTAGAGGCCATTCTTTTTAGCATGTTGTATAGAAAATTGGGTACATTGACTAATTGGTCATGATGTAAGTGGTTCAACAACTTAAAATACATAGTATATAACATATTTTGGCGGCCATCACAAGTAAGGTATTTGATAATATAAGCAACACATTTTCCCCAAAAGAATGGAAGGGAAATTCTTTTAGTACCTTGTGATGTTGAATCCAATTTTTTCCCCATTCACAGAATGCTTCCCTTGCTACTACCACATCTACACAAGTTGGGTACTCGAAGCCTGTGTGAGGCAACCCTGTTACTTGAGCAATTTTCATCTCTGATCCATTCACCACCAATCCCTTTACTATTGCTTCATCATACTTCAACGTGGCTACAAAATTCTCGACCATCTCATTATCATATTCTGTCAACTTTAAGAAATAGCCCAACCATCCTACTCTAGTGAATAGAGGTATAACCATTGTATCCTCTAATATTTCTTTGCGAGTAGATGGTTCTCTATGAATTACATAAGCTCCCATTATTTCGTTGATTCTTGTAAACTTAAAGAGTTCAAATTCTGCAAATTCAACTCCACCACCCAAAATCCCTCAAATTCAGCTACTTCTCTAAATTCCTTCTCCATACCTAATACTCAAAATCCCCTTTATCTCAGTTCAATCCAATATCCAAAATATTATACCTTAGCTCATCTCAAGGAAGGAATCACATTTATTGAAAACACAAAGAAGTTTCTCTAGTTTTAAAGAATGGTATTAATGAAATTTGACAAACTTGGGTGGAAAAATAAATAAATTATAACAATGATACCCCTCCCCCCAACTTAAAGTGAATTGACTACAATTCATGCATGACTGGGTTAGGTTGATAGGATAATTATTAAAATTAATGGTGACAAAATTTGCATGCATAATTTAAATAATGAATAATATGGAATACGAAATGAAAGCCAACTTTAATCATGCAAAGTTACCTATCATACGTGTGAAATGGAAATTATATCTCGAAACAGTTGTGAACTGAAAGAGCACATATCACGACATACAAGTGATGTGATGTACATTGATTGCATAAGAGTTGATGAAAAGTGGCGGTGGTACTGGTGACAAGTTCTTTACTGGGAAGTAAAGGACACGTGTGTTCTAGGATATTTTGTAGGAAAAAAAAATTTGAGTCCACCAAGTTATTGTAGCATGCATGCAATGGGTATTGCTACAGGTAATCCACACATAGGGTCTGACTAAAATATGCTTAAGAGGTCCCACCAGAAATAGGTCCCAATAAAACTGAAGTACATGTCCCTTTTAAGTTAGAATAGTATCATTATAGACATTGTGTTGTGTGTGCATGTGATTTAAAACATGGAAAATTAGGCTTGGGTAATCTCAAAGGTGAGTCGTGTAACTTGACCTCTATATTACTAGATGAGGTGGGTAAGTCACTTTATGTTGGAACATCATCTTGTGTCCCTAATCTAGAATCAACTGAACTATGCACACCATACTCATCCATTAGAGATATGATGAAGTCATCATGTTCAAGTGGTTTCTTGTATAGCTTGAGTCTATGACCATTAACCATAAGTAAAAATTTGACCTCATCAATAGTCTATAGTTTTACTGCACCATTAGGAAATACTTATTGTATTTCATAGGGTCCTATCCATCGTGACTATAATTTTCCTAGAAAATCTTTGTATCTAGAATCATATAGAAGTGCCCTGTCGCCTACAACAAATTATTTAGTCTTAATGTATTGTTCATGCCATTTAATCCTCTATTTCTAAACAACCTCTGTATGGTGCAATGCCTGCAATCTAATTTAATCCAAGGCATTCAAATGTTGCAACCTTTATTTTTGAGATTTTGTTAATTCTATCCCTAAGTTAACTGTTGTACAAAGGGTTTTGTATTCAAACTCTATAGGTAACACTACTATTTTTCCATAAACCAACTCATAAGGGTTAAACCCTGTAGTTGTCTTCTAGGTGGTTCTATATGCCCAAAGAACTTCTGGTAATCTGGATACCCAATCTCTTCTATGAAGCTGTACTATTTTTGTCAATATGTTTTCAATTTTCTTGTTTGTAACTTCAACTTGTCTATTTGCCTGAGGATGATATGGGGTAGATTTCTCGTGCCTTATCTAATACTCTTTCACCAGCTGGGCTATGAGGTCTGATGTGAATTGTGGTCCTTGATCAGTCACTATCTCCTTAGGAACACCATACCTAGTGAAAATTTCCTCATATAATAATTTTGTAACATTGTCATTTCTAACAAAGCGCAATGCTTTGACGTCTACCCATTTGGTTAAGCAGTCAGTACATACTAGTATATATTCTTTATTATTTGAAGTGAGAGATATAGGACCAACAAAATCGAGCCCACGTTTTTCAAAAGGAGCTAGTGCTAGCTGGGGCTATAAAGGAATTTCATCACTTCTTGTAGGTTTCCCCATTCTATGGCATCTGTCACAACTTCTAGTATACCTAATAGAGTCTTTGTGAAGGGTTGGCCAATAATATCACGTTGTTAAGATTTTGAAGGTTTTCCTCTTGGCTGCAAATTTTCACCATAGGTTTCATCATGGCATGCTTTCAATATATCAAACACTTTATCCTCCCTAATACATCTTCTCATAATATTATCTGGGCTAGTGTAGAATAAGAATCCAAAAATCTAGGAATAAGGGAAGCATTTATGAACTAATTGTCTTTTCTCCCTAGGAGAGAATTAAGTTGGAATCTACCCTGTTACTAAGTAGTTAGCTATATCAACATACCATGGGGTGTGTGTATTTAGATAAAATAGATGTTCATCAGGAAAAGAATCATCAACCACCCCTTCAGTTGATTGAGTAGGCAATCTAGACAGGAAATCAACAACCACATTATCTTTTCCAGGCTCATCAATTATTGTGATGTCAAATTCTCGTAGCAACAATAACTCCATACAAGTCTTCCACCTACCACTGGTTTATTCATCAAGTATCTAATTGTTCTATGATCTGTGTGTATGAATACTTGATAACTTGTAATGTAGTGTCTAAACTTGTTAATGGCACACACAACATCAAGCATTTCTTTCTCAGTCACTGTGTAGTTTAATTCTACTCCTTGTAGGTTTTTGCTGATATAATATATGGCATACTCCTTATTCCCCTCTTTCTATCCTATGACAAATCCAATTGAAAAGTTTGATGCATCAATGTGAATGTAAAATGACAATGTCCTGGACCTCTTAAAATTGGTGCATTAGTCAAAGTTGCTTTTAACTTCTCAAAGGATTTATGACAGTCTAGAGTCCACTCAAATTCAATATCCTTTGTCAAAAAAGTAAACAAAGGAGCAACTATTTTACTATAATCTTGAATTAATCTCCTGTAATAACTTGCATGTTCAAGAAATCTTCTCACATCCTTTGGTTTCTAAGGGACAAGCAGTGTAGATATAATCTCAATCCTCTTAGGGTCAACTTGTATCCCTACACTAGAAATAAATTGTCCCAAGAAAATGCCTATTGTCATCAGCATAAAACATTTTTCATTTCTTAATGATAAATTATTTTTAGTGCATCTTTTCAAGACTGTTTCTAAATTTTGCAAATCCGCATGAAATGTTTCACCATATGTAGTGAAATCATACATATAAATCTTCGTCTTATCATGTGCAAAATTAGAAAATATACTAAACACTACTCTTTGAAATGTGGTTGGAGTATTGCACAAACCAAAAGGTAAAATAAAATATGCATAGGTACCCCAAGAATAGGTAAACGTGGTTTTATCTTGATCTTCAAGTGCAATCTTAATTTGGTTATAACCACTAAAACCATCAAGAAAGGAGAAATATTTCTTTTCTGTCGAAGAATCTAGAACTTGGTCAATAAATGGCAATGGAAAATGGTCTTTCTTGGTGGAAGTATTGTGTTCCCTGTAGTCAACATAGACTCTCCATTTACCACCCTTTTTAGGTACTATGACCAATGGTGAAACCCATTCACTATTTGAGATAGGATATATGAATCCTGCATTCAAAAGCTTTTACACTTCAGTTTTCACTCTTTGAGGGCTAGATTCATACGCCTTTGTGGCTGCCTTGTGGGTCTGTAGCCATCATTGATGTAAATCTTGTGCATGCATAAGGCAAGATCAATTCCTTTCATGTCACTATAAACCCATGCAAAAGTTGTTGCATGTTCCTGCAACACAACGTGCAAGAATTTTTGTTGTTCATCAGTCAATGCATTATTAACATTCAACCTCTTTCCAGGCTTGATCTCTAATTGCATAAGCATGTCTTGTACAAAGGAAAAATCAAGGTTGGGTATTATTGGAAAGCATTTCCCAAAGTATGTATTATTTGGGATATCTCTTGTGTGGAACTGGTACCTATTATTCTTTCCAAAGGATCATGTAAATAGGATAGAAAACCCTACTATTGTGGGTGCCTTCCACAGTCATTTTGGATGATATGAGCTATCAACTTATCCTCATCTTGAATATCTAGTAGAGGGATATGCTCAATGGTTATTAAGGTATATAATGAGTAACTGTCCCCATCATCCAGGTGTGGCCAAATGGTCTACTCAAGGTCTTGATGTGGCTGAGCTAGTGGATAAAGTACTAGATTCTTGGTTATAGTTCCATTGGATATGATCATTTTTCCTAACCTACAACCTATGAATGCATCAGCTATGGATAACCAAGGTCAAACTAATATTAGTAGATAACCAACTAAATTAACTTTGGGTTGAAGTACTATAAATTTAGTAGGGGTAATCCCAAGAATCTAATGCAATGACAAGGTCCTCAATAACTCCTCCAGGATTTATTGTAGACCTATTAGCTAATTGTAAAAATATCTGAGTGGGCCTAAGGTTGGCTACCTGTAGTATTTGCATGGTTTCCTTGGTCATCACATTAATTGTAGTACCCAGGTCCCATTGATTTTAACATTCACAACTGGACTACCAATATTTGTATATTTGGGAATAGTTATATTTCCCAATATTATATCAACAAGGTTACCCAAAACATGGATTGTCTGTGGGTCCTTTATTTTCCTTCCTGGATTTTTAATGCAAAGATCACTAATAGTCTTAGTATAGATGGGAATATCTTTGATATCTTGGATCAAAGGGATTTTAATGCTTAACTAGCTTAGAAGATCTGTTTCAGCTTGAGTGTGTTGTTGTTGGATAGCCAAATGTTTAGGGAATGGAGGCTTCAGATGTGATTTAATTTGGAGCCCTAGATTGGACTGAGATTCTGTAGATGGGTTATCTGAGGCTTCCTTTGTAGGTTCTCCATCATCTAATTCTATAATTTTGGGAGATTAAGGTCTTTCAAGATGCTTGCTTGATTTGAGATGAAGGTTACTCACCTCTACCCCATAAGTGGGGTATTGGAAAACTTCTTTAGTGTAAGCCTATTGAATAGGCTTAGTGTTAGGGCTTGGTGTAGGTTGGGCGAGTATCTACGATCATCTAGGAAACTAAGACTGAGGATTTGATGGGGGAATTAGAGCTTTTTACTGAGGTGGATGAGGAGGTAGCATAGGTTGCTGGTAATTCATATTTTGTTGCCATGGTTGACCTTTCTACCACTGAGGCTACCATTAATTCTATTGGGTTGTCCATTGTTGATTGTAGTTGGAACCCTAAAATTTTGGTTATGGCCATGGGTTTGGTTGTTGGTTCCAATTTGGTTGGGCTTGTGGCCACTATTGAGGACTCTGCCAATGTTTTGATTTGTTTGCCAGGGTTGGGTGTTCCAAGCAATTTTTTTTTTTATCAAAGGGAAAGATGGATTAAAAGAAAGGGGGTCTGGTGGCATACCTTGTCTTTGCTACTAAGGCCTCCTTTGTGCTATGTAGAATTTTTTTCCATCATCTCCTTCCATTGATTGGAAGTTTGGTTTCTCAATATTTTCTTACTAGATACTCACCACTCATTTGCACTTACATCTAGCTTTCCTCTGCCTTTAGTTAGGACAATACTCAATGAGCATGGATTTTGCTTCCTCCTACTTCTTCTTGATATGGAGGGTGTCCAACTATGTTTCTAGATGACTGATTATAGCCTGCTTCATGTTGGATAATAAATTATTGATTTCAACATTAGAGACCCCATTAGAGGACTTACTTGTGATGGATGATCTCTCCCATTTTGGCTTTCTGGAAAGGGTCCTTGAATAATTCCTACAAACTTAAAAAATATCTTCAAATGGACCTATAAAAATGTCTCCTCCCCCAATAATGTTGAGAGCATCCATACATTCTTCATTAACCCCCCTTAAAAATACCAATTTAAGGGATTCCTCTGACAGTTTATGTCATGGGTTCTTCTTCAAAGTAAATTAAAATCTTTCTATATAATCTTCCAATGCCTCATCCTATTTTTGAGACATTGAGAAAATATCATCTCTTCTCTAGTCTAATCCTCTATAATAATCCTTGTACTTCTCTAAGAACTTTGTCTTCATCATTTCCCAATTTGGAACAATATCCCTGCCAAGCCCCATAAACCATCAGAGGGAAACATCCTTAAGAGTAGTTGGAAAGAACTTGAGTTTGTGGGCATCAAAAGTATAATCATAAATTCTGCACAAAACATCAAACTCAAAGAGAAAGGTATTTGGGTCCTCAATTACCAAGCCATAAAATATTGGTAATGTTGATGGTGAAATGTTTTTCAACACAATAGCTCTAGCTTGGTCAGCAATAGGGAACTCAAAGGTACCATGATCTAAGGGATTAGGATCTGCCATTGTTTGGAAGGTCCCTTCAGTAGCTATGGAAGATGATGATGATGTTGAAGATGATGAAGATGGAAAGGCATCATTCACTCTTTCAACAATCTCTGTAGTTTAATCTACAAAATCACCAATATTTTCTCTATCTTGAATGTCTAAAGGGATGAATCTTCCTTGGTTATCTCTCCACCTCCACATATGGTAGATTTGTCTTTGTATGGCAACGACCCTACATAATATTAGAATAACTCTAATTTTTTGAAGATGAAATCTATTGGGCCCATAGCTATTGATAATTTAAGGTAAATTGATTCCTAAGTATATGAACAAATTCTACAACACCACTCACTAGTCCTAGTAAGAATATTTATGCATGTGAATTTACTGGTTTTAATAAATCCCAAAAATATGGAAAAACAAACACACACACACTCATAGATTTTATGAATAGAATAAGAATTATAGCACAAGGCTAATTTAATTTTAATCTAAATATAGAGAGGAAAAATTTAGAAAAATGCTTGATAACAAAGGAGATAAGGAGAAATATTTGAGCTAAATAAAGGGGAGAAAATTTAGAGAAATAAAATAATAAGGGACAATGAGCCAAAAATCAATGACCAATTGAATCTCTATATAGAATTTAATTAACTTATCAACCATTTAAATACTCTTATTATGACTAGGGTTGGTTTGACTTACTTGAACAATGTTTCTTGGTATGTAGAAATCTAAGCATGAATCATCATGGCATGTGGATTTAAGATACACACAAGCAATTTACTTCTATCTAAGGACCATAAGTATGTAATCACAACATATATAACATCCGAGACAAATGGTTCTCTCTAAGATGAGTTGTAAAAAAAATCCAAAAGAAATGCTTTCATTCATTAAAAAAATGAAAGATGTTTACATGGGATCTTAGCCTATATTCTATATATATAGAAGGAACCCACATCACATAATAATAATAATTACTGGAGAATAATTTAGAAAAGAGGGAGAATTAAAGGAAAAATGCTAGATAAGTTGAGACAATGTTTCGTGGGTAATGTTAAATATATGACCAGGATGATACACACCAAAGCAATTGATAGTTTTGAAACATAGAAAAGGTGATCCTAGGTCCTAAATGCAAAGAACTTAGGATGTAATGGGAATTTTTCCAAGTTTCATTAAAGATGCATATCAACAAGGTGATTAGATTGACTTACAGCCCAAATGTGAGCTAATCAGACCTAGATCTACATCTAATTGAAGATGGGAATGGATGGGAAATGATTTTCCCTGATTAACCTGATTGAATTATATGACCTAATATAAAAATATTCAATATCTCGAAGATGAACTGATCCAAATTATGAAACCCAAAGACAATACCTAGCGTGCAACCTGCAGTATTGTGTTGATTTTGTATATAACAACAAACTCAAAAAGAGATGTATGCAACTCCAAACTGAATTATTTACATTCAAAACTCGAATATGTACATAGAAATGGAATTCCAACAGTCACTACATGGTGGGACATTCAAAAATGAGTAAATACAATAATAAAAAATACAAATTTTCAAAAAACTACGAAATTATTTACCCCAACTTGGTGGGGTCATAACTTTCTACTTGGTGCTTGGAACTCAAATCCATTACACCGTTAGAAAGGTCTCCAAGAGTGCTAACTCAGTTCCTATAAATTTTGGTATTCAATTTTAAGGAATTGGCAGAAGTTTCAACCTTGGATTTCACTCTGAAGACCTCCAGAAATGCAATTTACTAGAACCTAGAAAATACCGATTTTTTTTTTTAAATTTGGATTTTTCAGTTTTTCTAAGTTTTGTTACCTCTCAAAAATCCTGTGAATACTCTGGATCATTCCTCCCCCTTGAGAGGCAATGGGCCCCATTGAATTCACCTACTATAATAGATGAGGAAATTGAATCTGAATATGTTCCTTGGTTAACCACTTGCCCTGGTGAGAAAGCTGACTAGCTCAAACCACATGGTAGAGATGAATACACTGATTCCTAAGAGTCTTCGCAATGAACTCAATGAAATGATCACGTTGTAAGGGAGTAGTGGTATTTGGATTCAATTATGTAGCATGAATATGCTCGATTGCCTGTGAAGTGTCCAACAAAGGTGGAAAATAAGGTTTCAACAGGTCCAAATTGAAAATTGGATGTAGACCCAAAAATGGTGGCAAATTAAGCTCAAATGTATTTTCACCAACTTGCTTGATAATAGTATATGGGCCATAGTGAAGAGGATGAAGCTTCCTATTGGGTCCTTGAAGATGCTACTTCTAAAGATGTAGCCACACCTTGTCACCAATCTAAAATTGATGAGGAGTTATGTGTTTATCATGTTTGTCCTTATACTTCTTACTACTATGCTCCAGAATCTCATGAACCTATTGTTTATATGATAGTATCAATTAATTTTTCTTCTTTATTTGTCTCCTTCTCATCATTTGGAGGAGTTGCAGGCTATAGTATAGGTAGTGCTATATCTATAGGTGCTAATGATTGATACCCAAGACAAACCTCAAATGGATTGTGCCCTATAGTGCTATGGAGTGCACAGTTGTAGCTGTGTTGGAAATAGGGTAAAATATCATCCCATGTGTGAGGATGCTTTGAATGATACATTTGTAGGATGTGAATGATCATCCGATTCACCACCTTCATCTGCCCATCTGTTTGAGGATGAAATGTTGTAGATTACATCAACTTCGTGTCCAGCTTATCCCATAGTGAAGACCAAAAATTGCTTAGGAAGCTACTATCCCTATCAGAAATAATTCATTTTGGAAAACCAAAATGAACCCACACATGCTCAAAAAATAGCTTGGCAATCTCCTCCATAGAAATTACCTTCTTACATACCACCATAATAGCCATTTTGGAAAACCTATCTACCACCACATAAACACAATCATGACTCCATCTAGTAGTTGGAAGTCCAAACATAAAATCTATTGAGACCAATTGCCATGGGTTATTAGGAATAGGTAGTGATAAATATAGGCCCAATTTACAATTTGTAGGCTTTGCAATTACATAGGCTACAAAAGATTCAATATATGAAATGATATCTTGTTTCATTTTTGGCCAATAAAAATACTTTTGAAGGACAATAGTGGTCTTATCGATGCCAAAATGGTCTGCAACACGACTATAGTGTGCTTCCCAGATCATATTTTTGTGTTCTTCAGTGGGAAAACATATATGACCAATATGACAAAGCATCCCATCTTGCAAGTGAAAATTAAGGACAAACTTTCCTTCTACCAATTATTATAAATATCAGCAAAGTCAGAGTCATTACCATATTGTTGCGCTCAAGTTATTGTTTGCTGACCACATGAATCCAACACCATTGTCAAGGTCGAAATTAGGGGTCTACTCAAACAATCCGCCACTTTGTTGTTGCTCCCTTTTTTATGACAGATGTTGAGGTAAAATTGTTGTAGGTAAGAATACCACCTTTGATGCCTATCATTTTGTAACTTCCCTTGTGTTTGCAAAAATTGAAGAGGTTTGTGATCCATATGTATGAAAATTACATTACATATAGAATGTAATTCTCCCATTATTTGCAAGCCTGAATGATGGCATATAACTCCTTGTCATATGTGGGGTATCGATGTGTTGTATCAGAAAAAGTCTCTCTGTGATAGGCAACCAGATGTCCATGTTGCATGAGAACATCACCAAGGGAATACTTAAATGCATTTATTTCTATTTCAAATGATTGTTGCAGGTCTGGGAGGGCCAAAACTGGTGTTGAGCATAATGTTTGCTTCAATTCCTCAAACACTCATTGCTTTACATCTATCCATTGAATTTTTTCTTGTGCTCCACCCTTAGTGATTGATTTAGAGGCCAAGATAAATATGAGAAAACAAGAAAAAAATTGCAATAGAAATTCGCCAGACCCAAGAAACTATAATGCTTTGTGAAAGTTCTAGGAGGTGGCCAATCTCTAATTATTTGAATCTTTGTAGGATCAACATGAACATCCTCACTATCAATAATGTACCCCAAATATTGGATGATTTGTATACCAAACAAACACTTTTCTATGTTGGCATAGAGTTTGTGTTGTTGTAGAGTTGAAAGAACTCATTCAACATCCTACAAATGCTCAGTCCATGTTTTGTTGAAGATGAGTATGTTATCCAAGTCAACAACCACAAAGAATCAATGAATGGCTCGAGCACATCATTCATCATCCTCATAAATGTGGTAGGGGCATTGGTGAGACCGAAATGCATGACCAACCACTCAAAAAAACCTTCCTTAGATTTAAATGTAGTCTTCCAAACATCTGCTAAATACTTGGTGATACCAGGACTTCTAGTCAATTTTGGTGAAAAACTTAGCCCCTTTGAGCTGGTCCAAAAGGTCATCAATCTAAGGGATTAGGTATCTATTTTTCACTATGATTTTGTTTAATGTTCGATAATCAATACAGAGTCTCCATGTCCCATCCTTCTTCTTAGCAAGAACAATTAGGATACCACATGGTGAAGCACTTGGATGAATGTGTCCTTTTTGTATCAACTCTTGAATCTACCCCTTGATTTCATCATTTTCTAAAATTGACCTCCTATATATTGGCTCATTTGGTAGTGGTGTCCCTGAAATTAAATCAATAGAATGCTTGACTTGACAATGTGTTGGGACCCTCATTGATGAATTAAACACACTATGATATTCTTTCAAAACTTTATCCATTTGTTTTGTTGGTTGTTTTTGTGGCCACTTTAGAATGTGTATTTAGAATGACTAATTTTGTTTCCTCAGGACAAATCATAAGCAATACAAAAACTCCAGTTTGAGAAATCAAACTTTTACATTATTTAGTTCTAATCAAAGAAGAAGATTATTTTGGTCATACCTCTGGTATATGCTACTTTCATTCATCAAGCTTCATTGTGACAATGCATGGCCTAGACTCATATACACCATGGTGTTGATACATGTATGGTTGCCTCAACAAGACATCACAAACATCCAAAGGTGCTACATCAAAAATTACCTCATCCTTGAATGGTTTTATTGAATATGATAGATTTCACTGCCTATTTACTTGAATATCTCACCCTTCGCTTAGCCAACCCATGGAGTATGGTTGTGGGTGTTTTGTTGTTTTCGGATTTAATATTTTGACTACCCCCATAGATATTATATTCTTCTAGCTACCATTGTCAACAATAAAGTGTAGAGGCTTTCCACCAACCCACATGTATGAATGGAACTTTCGTTCTTCATCATCATGAGGTAATATTTTAACAATTGCAACTATGGCATATGGGTCTGCTTCTATGATATGCTCATTATTATTTTTCTCAAAAGGGTCTATTGGTAATGATTCAAACTCAACTTCTTCTACTCGTGTCTCTACCATCAAATTCTTGATGGTTCAACAATCCTTAGTATTATGGAATGCACTCTTATGTATTTCACACCACATGCCTGTATCTAGTTGTCTTCTTAGCACCTCATGCCTTCTTTGGTGAGTTTGAGGGAGGTTCCTTAACCATCTATTTTGTTGCAAATTTGTTGCTTCCTTCACCCTTCAATTTATTATTATTTGCAAAGAAATCTCTCTTCCCTTTTTCCTTGAATTTCTCTTCAACTTTTGTGTCATATTTAAAATCAGTTAGCAATTTTTCAATATTAAAAAAATCCATCTCAGTTTGAATGTACTTTATGAAGTCTATTGCGATACTCAAAAATTCGATGCTTCTTCGAATCTTCGATGCCAAGTTTTTCTAAAAGGGCATAGAAAGTATTAGTGTAATCTTGCACAAATTGATCCTTCTTTTGTCGGAGCAATTTCCACTATATATACTTATGTTTATAAGTGTCCTCAGGGAAGTATGCCTCTTTGATGAACTTCACGAATTCTCCCCATGTTGGTTTATTATAAAAAACTAACTCCAATTCTAGTCCAATGGGTGCCTCTCTATTTGCCACCTTGATTTCCCATGCTTGTTTCACATGGCTCTCAACTTTGAGGAGGGAAAAAGTTTATTTTTCACATTTGAAAAATGATTCACAGATAAGTATCATTCCAATTTTGATAACCAATCATCAACAATGTCAGAATTAATTTTTCCTTCAAAATTTGGGATATCAAAATTTAATTGCACTTTGAAATGGGTGTGTCCACGAAAGGGTGCCTCTACCCTGTTTGGTTGTTAATTATGGAAGAGATGTGTGAATTGATTCATCATCTCTTCTCATTTTTTTTCAAAGCTCCTTCCACCACTACCTTGGGATCACCTTGCTTGTCTGCCATCTTTGGTCATGTGCATCTCAAAGGAGGATATTCTAATTAGCTTTGTGTTTTCAATCCTAACCTTTGGTAGCCCGACCTTGTGTAATATAACATTTAGGAGTGTTCCCACTTTGATACCAATGATCCAAATTATGAAACCCAGAGACAATACTTGGTGTGCAACCTACAGTATTATGTTGATTTTGTATAGAACAACAAACTCAAAAAGAGATGTATGTAGCTCCAAACTGAATTATTTACATTCAAAAATCAAATATTTACATAGAAAATGTAATTCTAACAGTCACCACATGGTGGGAAATTCTAAAATTCAAAAATACAATAATGAAAAATACAAATTTTCAAAAAAAACTACGAAATTATCTACCCCAACTTGGTGGTGTCATAACTTTCTACTCGGTGCTCGAAATTCAAATCTGTTTACATCATTGGAAAGGTCTCCAAGAGTACTAACTCTATTCATAAAATCCTTCAATATTCAATTTCAAGGGATTGGCACAAATTTCAACCCCAAATTCCACTGTGAAGACCTCCAAAAATGCAATTTACTAAAACCTAGAAAATATTGAAAAAAATCCAAAAATTTGGATTTTCAATTTTTCTCAATTTTGTCACCTCTAGAACAACCTGTGACTACTCTAGATCATGAACAAACAAAAATAGTGATTTGTAGGTGGATCTGGGAGAGGCAAAATAGTGTGTACTTGTCACCAAAAGCTGGATCTAGTATGTGGAGAGGGACTTATTCACCCATGAGAAAATGTGTCTTTGATGAGGGGTCCTAATATTAATTTTATAGTCCTCTAATGTTGGATCTAAGCTCCTGATTCCTGATTGCAAGATTATCAGAATGTCATTAGTAAATTATGTAAGTGAGTTTTCGTGGCTTGACAACTTTGATGACAACAAATGCAACAATAAATGAATTTCCTTCAAACTTTCCTTGATCCTCCTCAAATCTAACCTACACATTCACAAAGAGAAGAGATTTTGGACCATTTATGGGCTTGCCTTAGTCAAACCTTGTGTAAGTGTTTCCACTTCCACAATGGAAAGATGTCAATGATAAATGATGATGGAAAGGAAGGAATGATGAAGTCATAATGTGTTGTAATTCACCACCCTTTAATGGCTTCCTTGAAGGATTGAAGTCATGCACATCACCTCGGGGATTTGGATCTTGCTTTGCTTGAATGCTTTGAAGACCTACAACAAGGATTAGCCTTCACAAAACCATGATAACATGATAACATAAACTCACAAGCATTTTGACATGATGCTTGGATCTTGAATTGTTTCAATGAATCTTTGGAATGCTACTCTTGACTTGCTCTTGACAATAATATTTTCTCCTTAATTTCACTTCTAGTTTCAAATGATGAAAATACTAGGTATTTATAGACATTTATTTAATTTCCCAAAAAATTGATTCCAAAATTCAACACTTATAATTTGAATTTTGAATTTTAAAATGCCACCAACAACATGTCCAAAAATGGGTCTTGGCTAAGAAGGGGGTCCCATTTGCCATGGACGAATGGGCCCTAGCCCAAATTTCTATGACACTCATTGTCAAGGGAAACATGTGAATTGGATGCATTTATTCAATGCTTGTAGTTTATTGTAAAACGGTACAAATGAGCTCTAGAATACATAATTTTAGGATATTATGGGGTCAATTAGGCTCAATAATTTAGGGGGGAAAACATAGTGTGAAATTGTTAAGGGTGACAATTTCTAACACTATAATTTCATTAAATCTATTTTGGCTCATGATGGCTTTTGTTAATTGATTGAGCTTTTTGGTGGAGATCATGTAGATGGAGTTCATGAGATCTCTAGTTGATGAGAAAATCTGAAATGTACATAATGTTACAAAGGATATTGTGAAAATTGAAGAACATTAAGGCTATTTAGGTACATGCTAATTGTGCATTAAGACAACTTGGATTTATATATTTTGGTTGTTGATCAATGGAGAAATTTAATAGGTAGGAAAATGATATTGATGTTAAGGTCACTCCAAAAATACTTATTGATAAAGAGGTTTATGATGATGAGAAATACATTGGTGTTTTTGAGCTAATATAACTCAAACAATGTAGAGGTTATGGGATATTGGAACTCTCAAAATAAATGGTTGCTAGGAAAAAAACTAATGAGCTAGAAAGCCTTCATGAAATTGTATCTATCAAAAGGAATTTGAATGAAACAAAAAGTGGGTTAGGACTTACATTGTATTATGTTCTTGTAGAGAAGAGATTACACATGCCATGCAATGTAAAAATTAATTGGGAGGTGATCAATGTGTTGAGTCAATAAGAGGCTCAAAAAATTCTCACTAATAAAAGAAAAATTCAAAGAGAAAGAACTTCCATTAACATCCTTCTATGAATAAAAGGGAGTTTTTTGAAGGGAAATGGAAGTATAGATCTAAAAAATAAAAAATAGTCGATCCATGAGATAATATATTTCTATAAATAACTATATAAATTTATTTTACACCATTTTATAGCTATATAAACATAGCTTAAAATAAATTTATACTCATATTAAATTAACCTAAAGTTCTACTTTAATTAGTTACATGTTGCTTCTATTAACATTGGCGACTTTAAATAAAAATATTATTCTCCTACACCAAAGTTATTCTCTTTGAATACAATATTTAACATGAGAAATAGAAATCTAAAAAAGGAATGATAAAAGAAATGAAAAGTTGAGAAGATAAAATTCTCAAGATTGGTGGGCCCATCCTTATCCATCTTGTTGAGTCTATGTTTAACTCTTTGTTAAGATAAGGATTGTTTATAAGGTGGATTAAATGTTTCATCAACTAACATGATTTCCCTATACTCTATATATTTTGAACTATTTCAAGTGACATTAGTAATTGGATAGATGGAAATGATCTAAGAGTTAAAAGGCTAGGTTATCTTTAGAATTACATATATCATTGATATGATTTTAAATTTTTTATGATTATTTTTTAAAACTCTAATGATAGAACAAATTTTTCTCCTTTGTTAATGGGTGTAATTACAAGAAATAAAAACTTATCTATAAAATAGATCCCACCAAATGTGAGTTAGATCAAGTTAAATTTTGATAGACTCCTAGGGTACCTTGAGATAAAATGATATTGTATCCCTTCTTCAAGATTATAATTGTAAGTGTAATATTACCTCCTCCTCTTTCCAACCATAAGGTACAAGTAGTGAAGTTGAATTTTAGGCATTAATAGAAGGTATATACCAAGCCGATTCATTAGATGTTAGGGACTTAGTCATTTACGGTGAATCTCAACTAGTAATTTATACTCTCTTAGGGAAGTATGCACGAAACTAGAATACTCAATAGGTTCTTTAAATAGGTCTCGAACTACATTAAAAATTCACAAGGACTTCACTTTATTATTATTTTAGCAAAGAAAACTACCCAATGCATAATTTATAAAATGTAAGGGTTTTTTATAAATTTATTTTAAATATTGAGAGCTCATCCCATCCCATTGGGAGGGCTTTTCTAACATTTAGACTATAATATCCCTTTTCCTCCTTCCATATCCTAATTCTACCACCCTTTTCTTTAATTATTTTATTCTTTAAATCCTCAAGATTCCTCTCATAATTCTTTATTCATTCACATCTTGTAATTATAATTTCTTCACCCACCACGATCATTCTATTTCCACCTTTTCATTTACTAGCTCCCCTAGGTAGGCTACCTTTCTCACCCATCCATGCTAACTCATTTCCATTTCTAATATAGAGAAAATAAGCCAAATAATCATGTATAAAATAAATATTACATATATAATTTTATGTAAATTATAAAACTATTTGAAAGGAAAACTCATTACATGATATTTTACTTAAGAAAATTCTTAGGCTAGAAAACACAACATAGTATTTTTTTATTATCTGTAAATAGCTGCAGGGGGCAACACCATTATATTGATTATAAAAAAAAGGTTGCATTGTAGATTTTTACATTATCCTAGCCCATTACATTGATCTTGAATATTTCATATATCAAACCCCAACCACCCTTCCTATAGACACCAAACCTACAAAGACTCTATACAATATTTCACTTACCATACTCAGCCCGACTATGAACCTACCTAATTGACTGTAAACTTTACCAAAGCACCACAGGTTACAAAACTAGTGCAACTTTGGGAAAACTGAATATTATGTTTACACAAATTGGTAGAAAGACCAAAATTTTGATACCAACAGCCTAAGACTATTCATCTTCTTCCACACACATCCTTCTTTTTGCAAGCACAACTGCAACCACCAGACACATGTTACCACAAGCATGGTGAGCTAGATTGTTTGCCTTCACTTCTATTTCTTTGTACTCTTCTTTCACCTATTCCCCGCCCCCCTCCCCCTAGTGCCTAGTCAATGTTGCCCATCAATTCTTCTTCCAGCACCACCCCCTCCTCATCCACAAACTTCTTTACCCAGATCGAATCGGCAACCTAAGCAATGCCCGTCACCCACATTAGAAAAGTGATACCTTAGTCCATGTCTATTGAGTGCCTTTCCAAGGTTTTTGGTTCTAGTGTGGTGATGACTAGAAATTTATTCACCTTTGCCCCACGACCCAAAGACATATAAATTTTGGGGCAGTGGAATTAGGAGGTTGGCATCCATGTTGTCAAGGGCTTCATCGATTTCATCTAGAAAGGAATGTTGGAATACTTTCTGACATAGTAATTTTTCCTTTGCCTTGCTTACTCCCATATATGTAAAAGTAAAACCAAAAACATTGTTGTAATATCTGAATTGACCCTAAAATGATGAAAGACAATTAGAAATTCCTTCCCTAGTTGACACCTTCTTTACTGCTACTAGAATCAATGGGTGGTCAGACACCAAGATGATGGAATTCAACCTTTTGTTTGAAATCTCCCCATAGAAGGACATTTGTTGCTTTGTGGAGTCGAGGAAAATATGCATTTCCATCGCTGCACACTCACAAATGAAAAACACACAAATGAAAATAGAATGAAGCATTTCCCATTGCCCCACCTATTTGAAGAGGCCAGCCATACATTACCATTATGATCACTTATTTTCCTCTACTGATTGGGCATTATTTATAATTTTTTAGATCTATGATTAGATTGAGGTGATTGCTATCTAGTATGTCCATCCTTCCACTATAGGCCACCACATGTAATCAAGCCAATGCCTCCCTTTATTCCCTTCACCAAGCCACCCATTGTGCTAACCGTATTCGAAAAGTGAATTCACATTCATCAAACTTGGATACACACTTTTCAAGTGATTGAGTACGTGCAAACAACAAGGAGCATTGGGTACAAAAGCTCCCACTCCAAAGCTACATGGGTGGATAAACATGTCATTACTGGCTAAAACTCATTGCCTCATTTAACCCACCGTTCATTAGTTAATCCTCTCCCAAAATATGTGGCTCAACTTTAGAGGTCCAATCAAACCACCATTGTAAGGCTTGCAAGCATTTTTGGATTACAACCCTCATGTCACATTATGTATGAGGCTTTCTCTCCATTGATAACCCTTGTCCCATCCAATGTACAACCTTTTCCAACCTAACATCCACCTTAAATTTGTGCCCTTTATGCCCCGCCTTAGCCAACCCGTCGGCTACGCCATTTCCCTCTCTATATGTGTGGCTGACCCTGTATGACTCAAATTTATCCAACAACTCTTTGATGGGATGAAGCCAATGATTCAGCTTCCAGTTTAGCACACTATTAAGATAGATAGCGTTGAACATAATGAGAGTCCCCTTCCAAATGGATGTAATTAGCCCTAATTTCCAACCCCAGTTGAAGGCCAATCAAATTGGCTCTGAATTCTACCTCATTATTGGTGTAAGTCCTAAGATAGGATTTTTCAATAATTTTTTTACCTTGGTTATATCTCGCTATACATCCCACCCCACTTGACCCAGGATTACCCTTTGAGGCCCCATAAAAATTGAATTTAATCCACCCGTCCTTTGGGGCCACCCATTTCACATCCTTCCTCCTCTTTATCACTTGTTCATCCACACCCATCCCACACAATAGGGGGGATTTCAAATCTATGAATGTCATCATTATCTTGTCATCCCAATTCAAGAAGACCATTTGCTTGGTTGACTTGTTTCAATTTTCCTCATTAACTAGTTCTATAATCACACCTTCAATTTTAGCACATAACCACTCACATTCCATTTCTTTGTCTTGGAAAATATTTTTGTTTCGCTCCTTCTAGATCTCTCATATGATGGTGGAGGGCTGACCACCCAAATACTATCAAAAATTAATTTTCTATGGGGGAGTAGCCACATGTTGAACCAGGCCACTAAGTCTGGGGGGAAAAGCATTGGAAGTTTAGCTTGTTCATGAAGAATTTCCAACACTTATCTACATATAGGCAAGTCAACAGAATGTGGTTAGCAGTTTCATTGTTGTCCTTGCATAGCATGCACCTCCCCAACCCCTGAATCCCAAATGTTGCAAGTCTATCCTCAATAAGAATGCACTTGTGAACTATCAGCCAAGAGAAAAATCTAGCCTTTGGAAGATAGCTTCTACCCCATATGAGCTTGCATGACCAATTTTTACTAGAAATCGCTATTTCCTTTACTCTGTAACCAAACTTGACTTTGTATGTCCTAGTGCTAGAGCCACACCATTTGATGATATCCTCTTGATTGGTTGGGGCAAATGTTATATTTCTCAATATTTTTTCCAGTGCTGCCTTTTGTGCTTGGGGGCATTGATGTCCTAAAGGTTGTGCCACTCCCATTGCCTCAAACCATCATGCCATATTATTTTACCATAGTTACATACCTTGATGCCCCATACTCTAATTATCTCTGCTTTGATATCTTCCAAGTTGGGATGGCCAACAATTGCCATCGATCCACCCCATGAATCACTACAAAATGATTCTTTTTATCTGTTTCTAATTTCCCATGTTACATGTTTGAAGATAATATCTTTGCATTCCAAAATGTTCCATATTGTAGATCCCCTACTGGATCCATAGTAGTCAAGATGTGTGTCGGTTTGTCTGAATCCAAATACTTCCTTATAAGTATCTTGACCCATTTATGTTCACCTTTTGCATACATTTCCCAAACAAGCTTAGCCCCCATGGATAGATTCATTATTGATAGTTGTTTGATGCTTGCCCCACCTGCCTCCTTGGGGGAACAAAATTTATCCCAAGCCACCAGTGGAAATTTTTGTTGTTCTCCAGATCCACTCTAAAAGAACTTCTTGAACATCTAATTGAGATTATCTTCTATCGCTCTTGGGATTTTCAAGTATGCCATAGAGTATACCAGGATGGTTGATAGTACTACCTTGACCATCAAGAGCCTACTAGTAGAGGATAACCATTTTCCTTTCCAGGTCCCCAATTTATTCTTGCAACTATTGACTAGGTTTTCCCAATAGCTTTTCCTATTGATCCCCACAAAGAACGACATCCCTAGAAACTGCCTTGGAAAATTCACCACCCTCAAATTCAAAATCCTCACCAAATATCTTTGAAGGATTGGTTGAGTGTTGGCCCTCTAACTTCCTCCAATTGATTCTTTATCCAGGCACCAAGCAGTATTCATCTTGGAATTTTTTTATGGTTCTAGCCTCCTTTCTACTCGAAACACCAAAAAGAATGGTATCATAAACAAATTATTGATGTGTAGTTGTATCCAATCCATTGGCCATTGAGACCCCCAACCATTTACCTTTGCTCCTCAAGGAATTGATACCTCTGCCTAGTGCCTCCACCATGATGATGAAAAGAAAGGGGGATAATGGGTCACCCTATCTTAGTCCCCTAGAAGAGGCAAAGAATCCATGTGTTGCACAATTTACCAGGATTGAGAATTTGGCTATAGATATGTAGCTTCTAACCCAATTGATCCAATCCTCTTTAAATCCAAATTTCTTCACCACTTCCACCAAAAATTGCCTATCCACCAAATCACAAGCTTTTAGTATATCTAGTTTGAGAATCATGCATGCTTCCCTTGCCTTTCTAGCTGAATGTAAGGCCTCATGTGCTATGATGATGCCTTCAACTATTAACCTCACGGGATCAAATCCACTTTGTTCCTTCGAGATGATCCCTTTTAGCACACCCTTAAGTCTGTTAGCGATGATCTTGGTGACAACCTTGTAGATTGTGTTGCATAGTGTGATCGGCCTAAAATCACTCATAGCTCATAGATCCTTCTCCTTGGGGATCAAGGACAAAAGATTATGATTGAGTGAACCTAACATTGTCATCTTCCTTCTTGAATCCTCAGCCACCAAATCCAATTCATCTCCAACAACATCCCATAATTTTTTAAAGAAGTTGACCGAGAATCCATCCAGGCCCAAAGCCTTATCTAGGTCAATTTGAAATCTAGCCACCCTCACTTCTTCCTTGTTGATGTTTAAGAAGAGGGCCTCCTTCTTCTCTACACTGATTATATTGGGGATGGAGTTGAGAAAATTATCCCTCACATTCCTATGCTTTGGTACCTCTCTATTTAGAATTGCTTCAAAAAATATTACTACTTCATCATTTACCTCCTCCAGAGACTGCATAACTACAATGTCCTCCCTTTGGATCTCTATGATTCAATTCCTGCTTCTGTTTGCTGCTGCTATTCTATGGAAGTACTTTGTGTTCTTATCACCTTCCTTGAGCCATGTCTCTCTCGATTTCTACCTCCATAAGCATTATTCTCTTTTTAGAACTTTGGCTAGCTCTCCTTTTAGAGCCTTTTCAATTTCATATTCTTCTATCCCCATCCCATTATCAATAATGTGCTCATTTATTTCTACTAGTTCCTGCTCTGACCTTTCTTTTTCTTGGAAGATGTTCTTGAAATGTAACTTATTCCATTCTTTTAGCTTGTTTTCAACATAGTTCAACTTCTTGGTAATCTTGTATAGATAGGAGTGATTGCCTAATCTAACCCCATTCCACAAATTTGCTATCAAGTTTGGTAACTTGTCATCTCTTAGCCACATGTATTTGAACTTGAATGGGTTCCCTTTTGGAGTTTCATTAGGTTGAAGGGATAGCTGCACCGAAAAGTGATCTAACCTTGTGTATGGCAATATCAACACCTCATGCAAATTTTTTTGCCTCTCCCATTCCCCAAAAAGTAGGAAACGATCCAATCTCTCTGCTATGCTTGTGAATCCTTTCATTTTGTTTGACCTTGTGTACACCCCATTTTTAGCTTGTAGGTACATAATCTGGTTGTTGTCAATAAACTCCCAGAATTCTTGTTGAACATTAGTGACCTGACCTATACCTCCTCTTTTTCTTCATTATTCAAAGTTGCATTAAAGTCTCTAGCTATGATGCCTCTTTCACCTATGAAGTTGGAAATTCCATTGGAAATTTTCTACCACAAGTTCCTCTTGTCTATTGTAGATATTGGCCCATATACATTTACGATGAGAAACTGCTCATTCCTTTGTAGTAATCTACATCTTATCATTATCCAATTATCATTCTCCTCTACTACCTCTCCCTGCAATTTTTAAGGGATTCCAAATGATTCTTATTCCACCTAAGGCTCCTTCAACACCAACAAAACGTCCCTTCCATTTTCTCCAGCAACTTAGTCTTTTAGTGCTTTCCTCCTTGCTCAATTTTGTCTCTTGTAATTAAAGGATATTTTCTTTAGATTGGTCAATTTGATGCTTGAACAAGCGCCATTTGTTAGGGGCATTGATGCCCCTAAAATTCCATTTTATGGCCATCATTGCCCCTAGAGAAGGATGAAATCCTTCCCTGACCTTAGTTTTATTTGTCCTGTTGCATTGGCTACTATTTCCAACTTTGCCCTATTTGTTTTTGGTCCCCTTTTGCTATTTTTCTTGATGTTTGGTTTTTAAGTTTTGATTGTGATTGCTCCAAAATTCTTTCTTCAACTACCTCCCCTTCCTCTACCTCTCCCAATTCCTCCTCCCCTGAGTCTGGTTCCCCCTCACTCTCTTCCATTTCTACTTGTGGAGCACTCTACTATGAATTTTTTAGTTTACTCTCTACTTCTTTGACATCCTCCTTAATAACTATTCTCATCCCCACCCCCCATCACCATTTTCTATACCAGATTGGGCCTCCATTGCATCCTATGATTCAACCAAAGTCTCTTCTACTTCTTGGACAGTGGGAGTTTTTTCCATCTGTTCATAGGTCATCCTGATTCCACACAACTCATCTATTGCTAGATTGGCAAGCCCGCCCCCCAGATTACCTGTGAGGTGCTCTGTATTATTTGTTTGATACTCCCACCCCATTGAATTATCTATTGGATCCTAAAACCCCCCAAGGGGATAGGTGGTGTTTTAAACTGGGAATTCTTTTACCGAGTCTCCCTGGCTAGGACCCCACTCATATCCATTAACATTGTTTGCCCTCAACTTCATGTTACACTCCAATTTACCGTGCTCCTTAGACTTACATATGGGGCACAATTTCATTTGATCCTCCCTTTCCACTTTTTGCATCCAAGCGACACCATCTATATAGATATCGAATTCCTAAGGTAGAGCTTGGTGCAGAGTTAGCCCTAGGCATATTCTAGTGTAGGTTCCCAAGCACCTATATTCGTTATTTTTCTCTACCAAGATGAGAGAGCCTAATCTCTTCCCAATATCTACCAAGGTTTCATCATCCCAATATTTAGTCAAGAGGTTGTATAGGTGTAACCATACCTAACCTTCCTCGATCCAGTGTTTCCAAGGATAAAATTTTGGGTGCCAGTCTATCAAGTGCATCCCAACATTGTCCAAGTAATACGAGCCACTACACAAAGCATTCCATTTGTCCACCTTGAAGGGGAATTCTACTAAGAAGAATTCATTTCGCAGTGCCCTAATTTGAACCCGGATACTCCATTTCTCACAACACCAGCTACCTATATTCTCTAGATCATGGAAGCCACCCCCCATTTGAGAAAAATCCCCCTCTTTTAGTCTATCTACTAAATTTCATATGCGACCCTTAGCTACACTAGCAAAATGTTTCAAACAACTCGAGATGGGCGACTTACCAATCAAGTCCACATATTGATGTGATGGGCCTTTGTCTACTATCACCTTCTCCTTTCCTTTCTAGGGCCTACTTGTGTGCTCCTTTCTCCTAGCCGTCTTGTTCCGCTAGTTGACATAAGTATCTGCCCTTGGGCTTCTTTTTTCCTAGAACCACCCATGTTGTCTTCTCATTGAATGATTCCAAGTCATGACACCCCACATGTTAAAATTCAACATATGGGATATTTTTATTTGATCCATTGCCATTCCTTCATTCCTAGGAGACCACCTGCAAGATCATATTCATGGGAGCACTTTTTTGCCATCCCATCCCCTCTACCCATGACTCGAGACCCAATCATGGTGCCCCTTTTTGCAATGATCCATGGTTCTATACCCTGAGTGGCATCTATCCACCCATCGTCCACCTTCGAAAACCCATTACGGAGTATTATTATTTATTCCTCCCACATTCTCGTTGAAAATTCACCCTTCAATTGCCCATCCTCCTCAACATTGCCCCATGCTTGCCTGCTCAAATCTCCTGCTTTTTTCAATCCTCTTCACTCACTTTTGTATTATTTTATTTTAAATATTTTCTTACACTTTATAGTTATATAACACAACATAGTAGAATTATTCTATATTTTTTAAAACTAAACTATTCACCAGTATAACAAGAAAAAACCTCCCTCCACTCTTAAGCATATGTGGATATTAATAGAAACATCAAAAATAGTTTTATAGATAACATGAATCATGCAAAAGATAAACATGAATGTTGTACAACATGGGTAAAAATAGAAAAAAATCTAATATAACATCCAAAATTTATAATAATTATCCAATACCATCCAACTTGTTGAATAATTTCATAGGTTACACACTCTTGAAGAGTTATTTATTGAGAGAAACCATGCCTATTGATTTCCTATACTAAGTGTAGACACCTAAAATCTGACCTTACCCAACCACAACTAATTTTACCCTATCTTAAGCCACCATTTCCCCCATTTTATCCCAACCTTTAATTAAATAAATATTTATTATTTATTTAATTATTTGCCCTTCACTTGATCCCTTATACTAAATAAATATTTATTGTTTATTAAATTAATTTCACATTCACCTTTATCTTCGTCCATTTAATCTTAGCCTTTAAACTTGTTCAAACAAATCGCAATATAATATCACCATCATGTGACAAGTTTCCCTATCACGTGTCTAACTAACTCCTTATCTAGATTCATTGAACCTAGACACCATCCCAAAAGTCAAACTAACTCTCCATCTCATCCATTCATTTTACATCACACTTTTTAATCCTAGCCATTCACATAAAGATGTTTTCCTAAGCATAATATTAAACCTTAGAGACCTTATCCCTCATGAGACACTTGTCACATGACTACATATTTGAGCCTAACTCTTATCCTCATTCAATCTTAGCCATCCCTCATCAATCTATCCTAGCCCTTGGTTTTTCCTCTTGAGAATTTTATAACTAGAGACCCTCATCCTTCATCAAAGAATCAAGTCTATTATTGTTAAACTTATTTTGTTTTTCCACCTTATTATTACAATCATAGCAATGTTATGTTGGTTTATTGAGCAATCCACGTCTTATCATAATCTAGAGCAACTCAAATCGAACTAAGGTACATTCTATTTTAACTCAATCTGGGAGGATGGAGATTGTTTGAGGTATACATTTGATTATTTGTATTATCTTATTTTGTTTTGCTTCAATAATTTTTCAACATCTTCATTAAGAAAATTTATCAATAATCACAACCTTTGTTAATGAATCAAAAACATTATTTTCTATATCAAATTTTCAAAAAAATTCCTTCTATATCTAAATATTTTTGTCATAAAATGATACTATACTTCAATCTACTTTGACTAAGCATGATAAGAAGGATTATTTTCCAAAAAAGTTACTCTTACAATCACAATGAATCTTTACCACCTTTTGGAACTAACCAGTTATCAAACAATAGTGTCATAAAATGATACTATACTTCAATCTACTTTGATTGTGAAGATAATAGAGACTTAACTAAATTGATCATTATTTTATTGTCACTAATTGATAACATGCCATATACATTCAATTATGTGATAACAAAGTTTTCACCTTTTTATTTGAAATACACACAAGAATCAACTTTACTACAATCTACTACAAGTCCCAAACAATACATGTCAAATTTTTGATTCCACATCCTTGATGATTGCTTCAAATTCTAAAAAGAATTTTTTATCTTACACAATAATTATTCCTTACCTTTCACCTTAAAAAATTCAGTCTATGCCATATAAATTACTTTCTCAAGCTTACCATATGAATATGTTATTTTTATGTCTATCTATTCAATTCCAAGATCAAAAGTAACAACAACTACTAACAAAATACTGATTGATGTGAGATTTACAAAAGGAGATTTTTTCAAATTCAATTCCCTTTACTTGAGAGAATTCCTATGGTTTTGATGAGCTTTATACTCCTCTGTTTTCCCTTCTACATTATATTTCTTAAATAACCATTTACAATTAAATTTCTTTTAAGAGGTAATTACCACGTCTTAAGTTAGATTTTTATCTAAAGATTCTATTTCTTCCTCCATGGCTTCTTTCCAAGAATTTTTCATTTGATCCAAGTGCGTTGTGTATAGTCTTGGGGCCTTCATTAGTAACAAAAAAAATTGATAAAAAATACACATAATAAAAATTAAGATCTCTATACATTTTTGGTTTTCTTCTTATTCAAATTGATCTCCTCAAAACTGGAATAAATAGTTAAATTGCATCCTCGAACTCTAGTTTTTATAGTTCCAAATTATGTTGTACCAACTTGTTCTCTGACTCATCTTATGTAGTTATTTCTAATTTAGACATATATTTACCCTTCTTCTAATTCAACATGAACTCTTTCAGGTTCTTTCTCTATTTATTATTGAAATATTTATCTATCATATTCTATTACCAATTTATAAATAGTTTATATGATTATAATTGGTTGGTTAGGTTTGTCTGGTATGGTGGTTATTCAACCACTATATATTTGTATATGTTTTTGTCACAATCTAATCTACTTCCTTATTGCTTACCGGAGTTCATTGTAGTATTGTCATGTGTTTCTTCTTAGATGATACATATGATCATTGCGTAGAAGAATAATAGGTTCTAAAATGGTATATATGATGGTATTCCTCCCAATGAGTCATCTCCTTACTGTGAAGTTCTAGGAAAAGGGGTAGGACTCAATCCACCTTGTATAACTCCTACTACAAACCATAAAGCCCAGATTGGTTAAAATTGCCCTCTCCATTTCCATAGCTAAATTATCTTATCTTCAAGACCACCTCCCTCATTCTTGGTTTTGTATCACCTTCATTGAATTGTTGTTGATATTTTTCGCGAGATCAATATAGCAATCTATAAGGCATTGATACAAAATCAATTTGTTGCCTGCGGAGAAGGCTTTGAAGCTAATTAAGTGCAACAACAATTTAATCTTATAGATAAGGGAAGCAACCGGTTTTTGTTTGCTGAAGAAAAGGTGCACTTTTTTTTCTTGTTGTTTTTCATTAATAAACCTAAATGTTTGGAAGAACTTTGGAATTGAAAAGAATTTTAATAATAGTACAAATTAATAAATTGTTTTTAAAATTATTTTTCTCTTCTAAAATTAAAAAAATTACAAAATTACTTTGGAGAAAAAATCTACTTTGGAGAAAAAAATTATTTTTTATTGTAAGCCATTATTAGTTTTGCAAACTCATTTAAAACGAAAACATTGGGCAAATATAGGGGTTCCATATGGAGAGATAAGGATCCTCAAAACCAAACATGTTGTCCCCATTTTCTTGAGAGATGTACCCCCTTCCTTTCATATTTTTTTCACTCATCTCAATGTAGCTTAAACAAATCCATCTTTTAAGGAGTTAGTAAATTTACTTCAACAATAAGGAAAAATTCATAATGAGACTTGAGACTCCCAAAACAACTAAGTCCTCACATCAAATCATAAGGGAAAACAATCTAAATGTTGGAGTGGTCCATCAATTCCTCAAAACAGCACCAAGAAAACTCTTCTATAGAGAAAAATAAGTATCATTTGTGGAAGAAAGGAACATGATTTACAAGATTCAATTCCTATGCTAATAGTGAATTTAGTAAAAGAAAGCCATAAAATATTCTCAGGGGCACAAAAATAAGAATCTTCATTGGAAGAAAAACTACTAATAAGCAAAATGGAAATGTTGCATCTACAAGTAACTAAGATGATAAAAAAAATTCTATATGTTGCAAAAAATCAAGCTTCCACTTCAAGTAGTTCAATCCGGCATGCTGATCCTAATGCATACAAACATATGATATATGAACAAGAGTGGTTTTGTATTATCATTCCACCAAATTCCTATGGGAAATTATCCCTTGACAATGATATATCTTATGAAGTTAATATTACCAGATTTTTACTCACAACTCAATTAGGTGGAGTTAATTATTTTTTTAAACTGAGAAAGATGAGGTACATTTTAAACTTTTCTTCATTACATTTAGATGTATAAATGAAAATCAGGAAAATATTACAAAGTTTGTAACAAATTATTGCATTCATACAAGTGCATATAACAGAGAAAAGTAGTCTTTATTGAGTGTAAAAATATGCATTATCTCATACAAGCCATGAGATTAACTTATCTTATTCAGTGTAAATCATGAACAATATGTACATGAATAAGTAAAAGTAAAAAAATGGATGTGTATACAAGGAAAGTAACCAACCATTACTTGTGAATGACTGGTTCTCATGTGTCTTTTGCCTTGCTACCATCCCAAGCTTCGTTTATCTCTTCTAGCTCCTTTCCGCTCCTTGTGCTGCATATGACATTAGCGATGGTGTTGGAGAATACTCTAGGCAATGACTGATTATAGATGTTATAAGCTCATTCACCCGTATCCATGTATACACTGATCATAATCTGCATTAAGTAAGTTGAATGAACATTTTAGGTGTCCTTGAAAACCATTAGAGTCATCATTCACATATAAAATAGGCTTTTTTTTTTTAACATGTTTGTTCCATTTGCAGTAACAAGTGTTATCATTTCATATCAATTCAACATGTGGGGTTAAATGTGGCTCCCACGAGGGTTGATCCCAACATGTTGCTTTGTTGTGCTTTAAGAGGCATAGAGAGGTAATGTTTATCCTTATGATTTATTCAGGCAAGCACACATCAGTTGTGATAGTGGGATTTTATGTTACTGTCATAAATGATATATTCTTGCTTAAAGAAATCACAAAGAATGAATTCAATATACATGCATTAAATAGTTTTAGGAAAGTGAAATGATGTACCTTTCCATGAAGGTATAGTATGGATATATGTATATGATCATGGGACAACAAAGGATCAAGGTTTGATACTGTTTTAAAGAAAAGAGTATATTGATATGTAACTATTTTTGTCACTATCATATACTCAAAAATGATCCTAAAACAATGCAATGGAAGTGGTAGAATACCATTCTCTTGTGATGCACCTGTTACATGTATTACCGTCAAGAGAAGGTGTGTAGCTTATAAGGGACAATACGTTTGAAGCTACAGTGTTATGAAAAACAAAACCATGGTATTCATCAAGACACAAGGTAGGATTGTCAAAAGTGTAGTCATCATTAAAAAGAAAAGTAGGCAACAAAGATAGAGGCAAAGATTTGGGCCAACAGGGACAAATATTTTTGTTGTACACTTTGATTCAATAGGACAAGTTACTGATATGCAAATCTCGGATTCTAAGACATACAAGAATGTGCCATGTATGGATTCTACAGGCAAAGGAGAATATGATGGCAAGAAAATATCCTTAGAAGATTCCAAGAAAAACAAATGCAGAGATAGGGTTCCAAGATGTTAGTGGAAGGTAAACAACAACAATACATGAGAATAATAGTTGAAGATGATAATGTTAAATCTGTCAGAGAATTTAACAATCATTTATTAATGAAAGGAACAATAGAATGAAAACTGTTTGCAAACACTATTGACATATAGTGTATTTTTGTTTACATAATTCACGAATCGGGGCACACAATCAAAAGGGACAAAGACTTGTTATATCAAGGGGGTTCAAACTAAACAATTTGTAGGAGGTTTGATGCAAATGAAGACATTTATCAATAATAGTAAAGGAGACCTCAACCCTTTGAGTAAAAATAGTCAGTGGGGTTTCAAGTCCAAATACCTTGAATACCTTTAATATTTGAGTGACAGTCCTATCAAGGGCACTAGGGTTGAGCCATAGCCATTTTCAAAAAAGGGGAGAAAATTGAATAATGATGGCGCGAGTTTTGAAAACCCATGTATAGTTTTTGATACTTGTGGAGAAAAATACGTATGCAGCCATGAATGAAAACAGTAAAGAATCTACAACAATCAGGTGCTTGTGAATAAAAACGCATGTAGCTTATGTGGTTGTGGCTGGTAGGAACACAGGAAGCCCTCGAAATGGTGAAATCAATAACCGAGGAAAAGAGAAATACATTGAGCCCTCAAATTTTCACAGTGACAAAGGCCAGGCGGAAGGAGCAAGGAGGCCGTGATAATGAACAATACATAGAGATGTTTACCATTTTTCTTACAAAGATTTGGTATAGAGGCATAAAACACCAAATCATTATTGTTTTCACATAAATTGAAGGGAAAAATATAAAGTATGATGGCGTGGCTAAGCTTGAATGGAGTTTTCATTTGCAGAAATCTACAGGAAGAATGCTTTAAAATGTACAACAAACAAAAACTCTCATCATTTCCTCTATAAAGAACCAAGCCATGACTGAAATGGAGAGTAACAGACAGAAGAAACCCATTTCTTTTCCTTCTAAAAAATGGAGTAAAATGATCGCAAAATGCTTACCTTATGCATTTTTATGGCTCTTATCTGAAAAAGATGCCTCTGTAATCTCTGGAAACCCTCGACCCTTTTCTCAAGCATGGTGGCGCTGTAGGTTTGATGAAAAATGAGGTGAAAGAATGCTTTTTTTTGTTTTGTCTTTTAGGGTTTTCAAACCCTATATCAAAATGCCGATGGGAATTTAGTTTTTTTTTATCATTTTTTGATTAAACATGCAATGTGAGTTATTGAAACTCGTCTAAAGCCTCATGCTTTATGCCTTAGGATTTATCTTTGAAAATCCTTCTAGGTCTTTAATAAGTTAACTTTGTATTATTTATTTTCTTTTGTATTTTTTCTTAAAATGTAAAGTATTTTTAATTAAATGATGTTTATAAATCATTTATTTTAAAAATGTTATTTTCAAATGCAAAAAATAAATAAAGTGATAGAAGGATTTTCAACGCATAGAGAGATATGGATATACTTATCTTTATGACTTGGAGAAAAAGGAGGGGAATTATTTCCAATTTTCAAACATATGGAGGGCATCTAGGAGGTGAGTCATTCTTGTTGGAGAAAATTTAAGCCTCTTTTGACCAAGTTTTAAGCATTTTTAGGGGTGGTTTTATGACTCATTATGGTAGACTTAGTCAAAGTTGGTTTTTTCAACCATTTGAAGCCTTTTAGGAGAGAATATAGGGGCTAAATTTTAGGCCTTATTGTGGCATTGGACGCAAGGCTTTCTAGAGCCTTGTTTTGTGGAACTACTTAGCGGTTGCTTACTTAGTCATTCTTTGACTCATTTTGTGAGACAATTCTTGATATGCAAATTTTGGAGTAGTGACTCTTGATAGTCCTCTGACAGACTTCTGCATGTTTTGTAACTCCACATTTGGAGCATTTATATCAGTGGAGGCCTTGAACATCAATGATATGGAGTATTTTACCTTCTCACACTTTATCTTGTTTTGTGCCTTATTGATTGATTGAATTACTAGTGAAATATTATTCCACTCCTTGTGAATTTGTCTCACATATAACACCTTTCACAAAGATATATGTAATTGCAGGTTATAAATAGTGTTAAAAGTGCCATAAATTTTAGTTATGATATTTATATTTCCCTCAAAGAGCTTTAGCATTCAAACCTATTTATAAATTACTGATGGGATGATATATAAAAGTGAGTTGTGTAACCCAGATTCAATGATTGTTAGAATTGTGCATATAAACTGAGTATGCAAACTCTAGGAAAGTTAGGTGTATCACCATAGAATAATATTTTATCAGTTTTCATTTAAGTTTAATCCTTCTCCCCTTTTCTTACAAAAAAATCATCAGGTTAGGTGATATTACCAGCTAGGAGGTCGGCCTATCTAGAGGTTCATTTCAACTTCAGGTGTCCCACAACCTTGAAATGATCCCATGTTTCTCCAGAAAGCTTAGTTTTCATAAATTTGCATAGGGTGCATTTCTAGGAGATAACAATTTTTGGCACGCACAGTGGGACTATCTAATAGACAGTTTGGAAATTACATGTCTATTATTGGCTTTTGATATGCATCCAGTAAGTTTTAGGCCTTTCAAAGGTTAATGTCAGCATATCATGGTGACTCTGTGTACCAATGCATCATTTAGAACTTTCAAATATTGAGAAATCTAGTGTTTTCTCAATAATATCAACCTTGGGAGGTAGCTTGAACTACACCATGGTGAATCCAACCTCATGACAACTTGTTTCAGCAGTCCAGTTATCTGCAATTAATAAGGCTTGATGCTTAGGCTTGTTATGTTTCATGTCTTATCTTTGCAATGTCTAGTTATCAACAATTTACTAGTTTTCCACCGCTATTCCATGAGAGTCATGCAAATATACCCTCTCATCAGCCATATTATACAAAACATCCTGCTTTTTTTTTAATGTCAAATGACCCTGTAACAACATATAACCAGTATTTTCATCATGTTTCCCACCCTCCCACTCCAACTCAACCTTTATATCAGCCAATATATGATCAAAATTAGTCTCAAGAGGAGGTTATTGATTCCAATCATCATGTCTTCACATAAACAACCTCAAGAATACCCTTATCAGAGTGTATTGATTTTGGTCAAGCAGTTTGATCATATGTTGTTGGTTTTGAGCCAAAATCTTAATTGTATGAAGATAAATGATATTAGTAGAGTGTTCTCTCACATGAATAAAATGATGGTAGATATTAAGAAGCAAAAAAAAACATTATGTAGCAGTAAGAAATGGCTAAACACGCCTACTTTTATGATCAAGAGAGAGTCGCAAAAAGAATCCAGTTTGAAGAGGGCCTTGAAGGGAGATAACTGCTAAGGAAGGGAAAATGAAGCTGTTGTCTGCTCAGGTACAAAGTAGTCAAGCTTACTCAGATTATCAACACCAATTAACAGAGGAGTATCAACGCCAGCTACATGGAGAGAGTTTTCAAAAGAGAGAGATGTTGCAAAGAAGGAATAGTTTCAAATAGTTCCTACTATTCTAGAGTAGCCCATTAACTAACACAGTTCACTCAACATGGAGGAGACTAGAAACATAAACTTGTTGCATTTAGCTATGGAGCAGTATAGGTTAGAACAAAAAAATATTGAACTAGGAAATTTTTTCGAGATGAATCATTGAACATTCTAACCAATCAGATTCCTTGTATGGTTAAAGATGATTAAATTGCTTCAATGGTTCCGCCAGGACAACAAGATGAACAGGTTAGAGAGACTGATCAATAGAAGATTTCTATGGCCTGGATTGATGATTTACCTTCATTCATTCAACATGATGAAGGTGGTGTGTCTTTTATCACCCCAACTATAGTATTAGAACAACCAGAAGATATCAAGCAGTATGATGAGTTGTTAATTGATGATCATCAACAAGAAAGTGGAGCCTTAGACTACGAAGAAGAGCATATAACAAAATCTGACATCATCTTCCAAGGTATGAGCTTTGATATTTTCAAGCAAGTTTTGAATGAAAAAGCTAATGTTGAGCTTTATGAAGAGGTGTGTACAAATGTTATTGAAATTTTTTGTTCAAATTTGGTTAATAAGGAATAAGACCAGGTTGAAGCAGTTGATAGTCATGTTAAACTAGAACAATAGGTTCACGAGTTTGAAAAAATGCTGAAACAACGGGAAGAGTCCCATGAACCTTATTTGCAAGGTCCTAACTAGTTAGAGGAACTTTCGTTCTGCTGTGCAGAGGAGTTGGAAGCTGATAAACCGATTGAAGGTTGGTTGGATGAGGCTTCTTCATTATTTGAACACTTGCCTACCTTCATTGAAGAGGATAAGCCTGAATTGGAATGTCCTTCTTTGAGTGATAATGAATATTTTGAGCACCTCCCTTTCTGGTGTTTAGAGGAGCTTGAGGTTGTTGCATTGATTGAGGATGTGTTGGAAGAGGCTATTTCATTATTTGGACATTTTCCTTCCTCCTTCGAAGAAGAAATTTTTTTTTGGGTATCTTGGAGGTTGAATTACATGCAAGTATTGTTAAAATTGAACAAGAGAAAAAGTTGGATACTACTCTTCAAGATGAATTCGAAGCAATAGATCTCAATTAGGAAGTCAATAATGGTAGTTTGAAGTTTGTTCATTCTAGGGGCTATCCTAGCAGATATTTAGCCAGTTTGGAGGCCATTGAGTTACCAGAGATTACGCTTGCACCCAAGCATGGGGATGCAATTGAAGAAAAATACGACTTTGAAGTTGTAGCTCAGGTTGATCAAATTTTTCCCACTTGTCCATTCCATGATAGTGATAAGCATGATCAAAATCATCTTGCAAGTAAGCTTATTTGCATTTTTTATGAAACATTGCGATAGTCTATCAAATATCTGCATGTGTTTCATGTTCTTTTAGAAATATGTAATCATGTATTGCATTAGTTATTGATTAGGAAGGGATGTTACTTCCCAAAGCCAGTCAGTGGTTTTGTTTGACTAGCTTCTTTGCTGGTTAGCATAGGATAGAGTAGGTTTAGATATCAGGTTCATTTCCTAAGTGTTGTTTCAACATAGTTAGGTAGTTTCTTTTTGCGATTTTGTTTTGAATAAGCCAAGGTGTCATTCATATTGTTTTGCTGACTTACGAAGGTTCTGAGTCTATTTTCTAAGTCATGAGCCTAGTTTTTGAGTGACTTCGTACCCAATGGATAAGCTAGGCAACTGGTCAATAATATTTAGTAGGAAAACACTCCACAAAGGTCACCAAAAATATTTACAGATTTTTACTCATAGCTCAATCAGGTGGAGTTAATTATTTTTTTAAATTGAGAAAGATGAGGTACATTTTAAACTTTTCTTCATTACATTCAGATGTATAAATGAAAATCAGGAAAATATTATAAAGGTTACAACAAATTATTCCATTCATACAAGTGCATATAACAGAGAAAAGTAGTCTATATTGAGTGTAAAAATATGCATTATCTCATCCAAGCTATGAGATTAACTTAGCTTATTCAATGTAAATCATGAACAATATGTACATGAATAAGTAAAAGTAAAAATATTAATGTGTATACAAGGAAATTAACTATTCATTTCATGTGAATGACTGGTTCTCATGTGTCTTTTGCCTTGTTGTTGTCCCAAGCTTCATTTATCTCTTCTAGCTCCTTTCCGCTCCTTGTACTACATATGACATTAGCAATGGTGTTGGAGAATACTCTAGGCAATGAATGATTACAAATGTTACATGCACATTCACCCCTATCCATGTATACACTAATCATAATTTGCATTAAGTAAGTTGAATGCACATTTTAGGTGTCCCTGAAAACCATTAGAATCATCATACACATGTAAAATAGGAAAAAAAATTTAACATGTTTGTTCCATGTGCAGTAACAGGTGTTATCATTTCATATCAATTCAACATGCGGGGTTAAATGTGGCTCCCACGAGGGTTGAGCCCAACATGTTGCTTTTTTTTACTTTAAGAGGCATAGAGAGGTAATTTTTCTCCTTATGATTTATTCAGGCAAGCACACATCAGTTGTGATAGTGGGATTTTATGTTACTGTCATAAATGATATATTCTTGCTTAAAGAAATCACAAAGAATGAATTCAATATACATGCATTAAATTTTTTTTAGGAAAGTGCAATGATGTACCTTTCCATGAAGGTATGGTATGGATATATGTATATGCTCATTGGACAAAAAAGGATCAAGGTTTGATACTGTTTTAAAGAAAAGAGTATATTGATATGTAACTATTTTTGTCACTATCATATACTAAAAAATGATCCTAAAAAAATGTAGTGTAATGAAAAATAAAACCATGGTATACATCAAGACACAAGGTAGGAATGTCAAAAGTGTAGTCATCATTAAAAAGAAAAGCAGGCAACAAAGATAGAGGCAGAGATTTGGGCCAACGGGGATAAATATTTATGTTGTACACTCTGATTCAACAAGATAAATTGTTGATATGAAAAACTCAAATTCTAAGACATACAAGAATGTGCCATGTATGGATTCTATAGGCAAAGGAGAATATGATGGCAGGAAAATATCCTTAGAAGATTCCAAGAAAAACAAATGCAAAGATAGGGTTCCAAGATGTCAGTGGAAGGTAAACAATAGCAATACATGAGAATAACAGTTGAAGATGATAATGTTAAATTTGTCAAAGAATTTAACAATCATTTATTAATGAAAGGAACAATAGAATGGAAACTGTTTGCAAACACTATTGACATATAGTGTATTGTTGTTTACACAATTCACGAACTAGGGCACACAATCAAAAGGAACAGAGACTTGTGATATTAAGGGGGTTCAAACTAAACGATCTGTAGGAGGTCTGATGCAAATAAAGACATTTATCAATGATGGTAAAGGAGACCTCAACCCTTTGAGTAACAACAGTTGGTGGGGTTTCAAGTCCAAATACCTTGAATACCTTTAATATTTGAGTGATAGTCCAATCAAAGGCACTAGGGCTGAGCCATAGCCATTTTGAAAAAAGGGGAAAAAATGGAATAATGATGGCATGGGTTTTGATAACCCATGTATAGTTTTTAAAACTTGTGGAGAAAATATGTCCACAACCATGAATGAATACAGTAAGGAAGCTACAAAAATCAGGTGCCTGTGAAGAAAAATGCATGTAACTTATGTGGTTGCGGCTGGTAGGAACACAGGAAGCCCTCAAAATGGTGAAATCAATAACCTAGGAAAAGAGAAATACATTGAGCCCTCAAATTTTTGCAGTGACAAAGGCTAGGTGCAAGGAGCAAAGAGGCCGTGATAATGAACAATACATAGAGATGCTTATCATTTTTCTTAGAAAGATCGAGTATAGAGGCATAAACACCAAATCATTATTGTTTTCACATAAATTGAAGGGAAAAATATAAAGTATGATAGCGTGGCTAAGCTCGAATGGAGTTTTCATTTGTAGAAATCTACAAGAAGAATGCTTTAAAACACACAACAAACATAAACTCTCTTCATTTCCTCTATATAAAACCAAGCCATGACTGAAATGGAGAGTAACATATAGAAGAAACCCATTTCTTTTCCTTTTAAAAGATGGAGTGAAATGACTGCAAAATGCTTACCTTATGCATTTTTATGGCTCTTATATGAAAAAGATCCCTCTATAATCTCTAGAAACCCTCGACCCTTTTCTCAAGCATGGAGGTGCTGTAGGTTTGATGAAGAATGAGGTGAAAGAATGCATTTTTTTGTTTTATCTTTTAGGGGTTTCAAACCCTATATCAAAATGCCGATGGGAATTTAGTTTTTTTTAATCATTTTTTGATAAAAAATGCAATGTGAGTTATTGAAACTCGTGGGTTAAATCCTCATACTTTATGCCTTAGGATTTATCTTTGAAAAGCCTTCTAGGTCTTTAATAAGTTAAATTTTTCTTATTTATTTTCTTTTGCATTTTTTCTTAAAATGTAAAGTATTTTTAATTAAATGATGTTTATAAATCATTTATTTTAAAAATGCTATTTTCAAATGCAAAAAATAAATAAAGTGATAGAAGGATTTTCAATGTATAGAGAGATATGGATATACTTATCTTTATGACTTGGAGAAAAAGGAGGAGAATTATTTTCAGTTTGCAAACATATGGAGGGAATCTAGGAGGCGAGTCATTCTTGTTGGAGAAAATGTAAGCCTCTTTTGACCAGGTTTTAAGCATTTTTAGGGGTGGTTTTATGACTCGTTATGGTGGAATTAGTCAGAGTTGGTTTTTTCAACCATTTGAAGCCTTTTAGGAGAGAATATAGGATCTAAATTTCAAGCCTTATTGTGGCATCCGACCCAAGGCTTTCTAGAGCCTTGTTTTGTGGAACTGCTTGGTGGTTGCTTACTTAGTCATTCTTTGACTCATTTTGTGAGACAGTTCTTGATATGCAAATTTTGGAGTAGTGACTCTTGATAGTCCTCTGACAAACTTCTGCATGTTTTGTAACTTAGCATTTGGAGCATTTATATCAGTGGAGGCCTCGAACATCAATGATATGGACTATTTTACCTTCTCACACTTTGTCTTGTTTTGTGCCTTATTGATTGATTTAATTACTAGTGAAATATTATTCAATTCCTTGTGATTCTGTCTTAAATATAGCTCTTTTCACAAAGATATATGTTATTGCAGGTTATAATTAGTGTTAAAAGTGCCATCACTTTTAGTTGTGAGATTTATATTTCCCTCTAAGATATTTATCATTCAAACCTATTTATAAATTACTGATGGGATGATATATAAAAGTGAGTTGTGTAACCCAGATTCAGTCATTGTTAGAATTGTGCATATAAACTGAGTATGTAGACTCTAGGAAAGTTAGGTGTATCACCACAGAATAATATTTTATTAGTTTTCATTTAAGTTTAATCCTTCTCGCCTTTTCTTACAAAAATATCAGTAGGTTAGGTGATATTACCAGCTAGGAGGCCAGCCTATCCGAAGGTTCATTTCAACTTTAGGTGACCCACAACCTTTAAATGATCCCATGTTTCTCTAGAAAGCTCAGTTTTCATAACTTTGCATAGGGTGCATTTGTAGGAGATAACAGTTAAGATAATTGAAGATGTTTTCTTTCCCATCAAAACATACAAATGTAGACCTTATAAGGTTTTATAGACTCCATGGATCACAAAAAACCTTCTTTGAATAAGTTAATTACTTGAGCATAAATTGAAAGTTGAATTTGACCATCATAATGACATGAAACTTATCTCATTAAAGATACACCTAGAAATGGTGAATTTTTTTCTCGTGCTTTAGGGGATAGAATTTTTTTCAACTTATTGATGTCAAACATGAAGATCAGGTCCTTGTAGTCAAATTTAATGTACCTAACAATCTTTGGCATCATATATTTTCCATCTCAATTTTGGCTATCTTCTTGCATTGAGTAAGAGGGATATGGTGAAAGGACTTCCGTCATTGCAAAAGATTATAAGTTCTTTACTCTTATTATCTAATTACAAAGCAATATAGGGATCCTTTTCCTACTTTAGAAAAAATAGCCTCAAGTCACTTAGAATTGGTTCATACTGATCTATGTAGGCCTATGCTATCAAGTTACAACAATGTCAAGTATTTTATACTCTTTGTGGATGAATTTTCTTAAAAAATATGGGTCTTTTGTTTTGCTCACAAAGATCAAGTCTTTGAGAAGGTCTTTAGGTCTATCTCCTATACCCCTACACTCAAATTGAGGGGGAAATTCATAAGGAGTTCTCCCACTTTCTCCAAGAACATGAGATGAAAATAAAATTGGTCATTGCTTATACACCTCAAAAAAATGGTGTTGTAGAGGTATAATAATTCTATTGTGGGAATGGTATAATGTATGCTAAAGGATGTAGATCTTTCTCTTACATTTTTGGATGAAGTGGTTCACACAATAGTATATTTTTTGAATCGAGCATCCACCAATGTGCTTGAAAATATCACACCTAAAGAAGTTTGGACCAAGAAAAATCCCTCTATATCACCGTGTCGCCAAAAAGTGTAGCCTTTAACACTTTTTCACTCATTTTGGCCTCTTCCCTTGGATTTTGACCTTGTTTTACCTTGGTTTAGTCTTGAATGCTTGCAAATCAACAACAATCTAATGGTGTTTTACAAGTTGTTGTGAAGTGTTGTAATACATCTTCCCACTTTCCTAAGACCCTTTCAACACAATTCACCTAAATAACCCCTTTTTACCCCTTTCCAAGCCTTGTTCCAAAGTGTTGTAAAGTGTTGTAAAGCATTTTTATATTTTCTTAGGCTTATCATCACTAATTCAGCCCTTTTCAATGTTAAATTAGTCCCCTTAATGTAATTTTAGGCCCAACTTAAGTGTATTTTGAGAGGAAATACTAATAAACATCATTAATCACCATTTTAATCCTAACCACCACTTGAATTTTTCCAAGTGGACTAGGTCACCATCTTGGGCAACCTAGCCCCTTTTGGCTTAAAATTTAAAATTAAATAAAAAACCTGACAATAATTTGCCTCCAAAACCCTAGTGCCGACCTATCATGTGACATTTTTGGGAAATTAGGGCATATCTTGTATAGGGTTTCCACCTTCATTCCCCCCTAAGGTCATTTTTCATCTTCACAAGCACTCTTGCACTCAAGCTTCAAAAGCAAGCAATCAAGCACACATGCATCTCAACCAACCTCCATTGGAGTTGGTTCTTGCATGTTGTAGAATTCAACAACTAAAGGTTTGGTGAGTGTTTACATTGTTCATCATTCAATCATCTTTCCTTTCATTGTTTCTAATTTGGGTTTAAGTTACCATCAAAGGGGTTTGACTTAGGCAAACCCCTATTCCCTAACCCCAACATTCTCTTTGTCTTTGCATGTGCTTTGCAGGTTGTACTCAAATTTGGCAAGGTTGAAAGTGTTGGGAAAGGTACAATCATTCTATTCAAGTTAACTCAAAACACCAAACCCTAGGAAGAGAAAAAGGACAAGTTGCAAGTCATTTTTTGGAGATTTGGACACGGGCTTCTGTAGAAAAGGAAAGTATAGGAGGGGACCCCCATAATCAGACCTTCAAGCATCTAAAAATACTAGGAGGGCTAGGTCTCCATAATTGGCGACCTTGTCCTTGTATCGGGCTTGAAAAAACATTTTTGTATTCTTGGGTACCCTTTTCCCTGAAACCCAGTCCGACAAAGTTTCTCGACAGAAGGACTAGGTCGCCCATTTTGGCATAGGTATCACTTCGCACATTTTAGGTAGATTCCAAAACATTCTGAAGGCTTCTCATCTACAACTCTTTATTTCTAGGTGCACCATCTTTGCATTTTCTAGTTTACTTTATATTTACACACATTTAAGGTATATAGTTTATCTTGCATTTAGTTTACATTTACTTTCATTTACATTCCTTAGCTAGATTAGTTTCATTTCATTTCTAGCATTCAACCACACTTCAACACACACAACACAACCCTAATCAATCCATCCTCCCTTTGAATGTAACTGCCAAAAATAACAATATCATCAAAGTGGAAAGAGTGTCATTCCTACACCAAGTGCCCTAGGTGAAAAACCCTAGGGGCCTAGTAAAGGGAATCCTCTTTCCCTTGTTAGAATATCCATTTTTGGTGGTTCATTTTGGTGAACCCAACCATAGACCACTTGTTAAATTTCCAAATTTTGCATTTCATCTTAGGAAATAGCTTGCATGGCATTAATTTTTTTGCATTGTTTGCATCGTAGGGTTCATAAATAGTGCACTAGTGAAAGTTCATGTTAGATTTCACTTTGCATTACACTTTCATTAAGATAATACAAAAATATTTGTATTTCCAATTTCTCTTTGCATCAGAAAATCATAAAAAGCATAAAAACTAGTTAAAATCTTTGAAAATTGTCCAAAACAACACTACTGGGACTAAGTCACCACACTGGGTGACCTAGTCCTCTGGCACCATTCACTCTGTAATTTTTTTCAAGCATTTTCTGCATTTCAGTTCTCTAGTTTTGTATTTCTGGTTTTTGTTCCAAAATTTTAGTTACAAGAAATTTACTCTCTTTTGTTTACATTACATAAGTATCCACCCCACCCTTAGGGAATCTTGCATGAGCATTTGGTGTTCTCTTGCTGATACTATTATGAGATGAAGCTCTAAAATCATGGTATCTACTGACAACACTATTGTTGTAGACCTTGGGATCTCGCAGGCTTCAACTCCTAGTATCTACAATAGTACACTAGGCTTAGAGACCATCCTTAGCAACTCTTTGCACATAGGAGACACACATGGTGACAACAAAACTGATGACCTCCCAAATGAAAAGATCTTCCACATCCATGTTGATTTGGATGACCTTCAACATGAACTAAGCCTTGAGAACATATATGGCATCGTAATCCCCGCCATCAACAACCTTCACCACTTGCTTGATCGAGATGATGGTCTAGGTGTTATGAAGAAGATAGCAGAAATATAACAAAAACATGCATCTTCCACACCCAGGGTATCTCACTCACCCACCCCTAGTGTTGGCCAAGGAGGACCTTCCACTCTTCCCTCCTCAACCATAGCTTCCATCACCACTTATGCATCTCCTAGTGTGACAACAACCATGCAACCGATTAGTAATGTGGTACCTTCCCTCGACATTCCTACTAGTGTTCCTACTTCCCTTGTGGCCTCACATCCCTTAACCTTTCCCACCATCCCTACTATTAACATACCTTCCACTTATCCTTTCACCACCTTCACCCCATCACCACTTTCCCTTCCATCTCATACCACTTACACGGATCCCCTTATTACATAGATTTTTCACAATGTCGCCTCCTTACAACAAAAAATCTACAATATCAACCAAAGTCAACATGGTTCACCTACCCACTATGTTCGTAGGAATCCATTATTCCTAGATATCCTACGAACCCCCTTGCCACAAGGAGTATAAATTCCTATATTCAAGAAGTACGGAGGGAAGGGTGACCCTTCTAATCATGTTAATGCTTATACTACCTTATGTAGTGACTTCGATCTTGGTGACAAGTTGCTCGCTAAACTAGTTTTCATCCTTACCCAACAATTCCATTAAATCCTTCAATGAATTGGTGGATGCCTTCATCAACCACTTCCAAGTCCACATGACCCCTAAGAAAACCTTGGTCGATCTCATGAGATGCAAGCAAGACACTAACGATAAGATAACATACTTTATCTCTCGTTATCAGGTGCTTTATTCCTTAATCGATATCAAGATCCCTGATAGACATCTATAAAAGATGTTCACTGAAAACCTATTAACACCTCTCCAAGACAAGCTCACCCTCATGAAGTTCCCTTCCTTCATGCACTTGTGCCAAGTGCTTTGTGATTATCACAACTCCACTAGTAGTCGTGATACGAGATCCACTTCTAGTAGAGTTGAGAAGTCTGACGCTTCCACCCAACCTAACTCTCAACCATTCCAAAACCCAACCAAAGGGTTTTTACAATTTAACCCTCCATCCCAAACCCCTCCACCCACCAATAACCAAGTGGCCACTGTCTAATCCATTGTGCCCTTCAATTATGGATATCCTAAATGCACCTTCACACCTTTACCAGACACCCTTCATAACACCATGGATCAATTAATCCAACAAATGATATCCTTACCTCTTGTCCATGCACCCAATCCCAATAAACCATTACCTCCATCTTATAACTCCACTACTTACTACTTTTTTCATCAACAAAATGCACATGATACCAAACAATGCAAGCATCTCAAGCACCTTGTGCAAGACCTAATTGACTCAGGCTATCTATTCGTTGTTGGTACCAATGATAAAAGCAATAAATCTGTGGCACCCCCTAACCAAAACTTACAATTTTTTACCAACCCTATGCCTAAAAACAATGTTTCCTTTGTCAAAGCTAGTGAAACTTCACAAAACTAATGTTATGAATGTTGATGCACAACATGCTTTAGATCCTCTTCTGGTTCCCACCCATTTCAACTCTATGGATGAGATGGTGGGTGCGATAAACATAATCCATCATAAGGGCTATACCAAGAAATCTTCTGATATTACTTCTACATCTCAAGATTTTCTCAAAAACCTTCCTGATCATCCTCTCTACATAGCCGGAAGAATCTATAATAAGCCCACTAATGGGATCCCCATAGACCCTGCCTGTGGTGAGAACGTGATCACTGAAAAGTTTTTGGTATTACATGACATTGCTCAAGATGTTTATAATACACCGATTGCATGGATTAAAACACATAATGGTTTCACATGCCCTATGATTGGATCGATCATACTCCCATCACAGATAGTTCCTAAGACATTAGATGTGACATTCGATATCATCCCACAATTAGACCGATTTTTTTTGTGACTAGGCCACCCGTGGCTTCGTTCAATGAAAGCAGTCCCATCTGTAATTCACAAATGTGTGAAGTTTCCTATTGACAATGAAATATTCATTGTTCACCATAGTGGTTTCAATCCTCTATTGTTTAAAGGTAATTTTTCTTTGGAATCCATTTGGCCCGAGCCCATGGAACCTATCACCCCTCGACGAGATTTCTTTTTCATTGCCTAGAAAATGTTTAAAGCAAAGAAAATCTCTGAGCTCTGTCTCCGCAACATACCCCCTTCTACTTGAAAATCACCTCTTGATGAAGCTATGTTTCCACCTGAATCTGATGTGCCTAATCAACCCACACGTGAAACATCTTCCACATCATCTAAGAGGCCTAGGGATGATGACATCAATTCTATCCTTCCCCTTCACATTAAACAAGTGTATAAAGCTAAGGAGAAAGTGGATGAGCCACCTACAGTTAACCCCGTTCCTCCCCTTAGGAATGGTAAACAACCTATGGCGGATCAACCTTCTCCTTCCCCAATACCACTTGACAAAAGAACAAAAAGGAATAAAGAAGCCAAAGAACGTAGGCTTCGTTGTCATGCTCTTGCTCATCAATCATGCGATGAAGCCAACATTGAAAATGATGATCCACCTTTACCTGAAATAGTGCCTAATGACCCTCCTTGCTCACCCCCACAACCCGATCCTATATCTCCCTCACCACCCCTTCTACATGCTACCACTGATATTGTCATTCAACCTACCATTGTCATCAACTTAGATGATGATGATAATGAGAATGCTAGGTGTAGACATAGAAAATAAACAAGTTCGGTTCGACACACTTGATCCTAATTATTAACGATATTTCCTCCTAAATCACACTCTCGACACTTCATCATATTCTATCCCTTAATTTAATAAATCATTATTTATTTGATTAAGTCTTTCTTCTCCGGTGATTAAATTAATCAATTTAATTTAATTAACCTTATATTTCTGTTTAATTAAATAAACCATTTTATTTAATTAAAGTCTCTAAAGACCTCTTATTAAATTAAATAAATTAAACCTTATTTGATTTAATCTAAAATTATCCCATTTAGTTAAATAAATCAAAATTATTTATGTAATTAAGCATTTCCTCTCAATTCTGATTTAAATGAATTCATCAATTTAAGTCAAAATTGTCAAATCATCTAATCCCTCATTAAATTAATCAAAATCTTGATTAAGTTAATCCCTATCACTAAAATCTTCTAGAGAATGCAAGTTGCACATGAAAATAGATTTAATTCATTTATTAAATCTTTATTTTCCCTCACATGGCATCAAAAGGGAATATTCTCTCAAGTTTGAATTCAAAAAGTCACAATGGACTTGTACATCCAACAAGGCATTCACTCCTCGTACATGTCCTTGTGCATTGAGCCAAGTGGCATTTATGTCATTTCTTTTTCCCTCTCACATGTCATTTCTTCAAATTTAAATTCCACCTAATTTCATTTATTGGCACTTTGGCCAAAATATGCACAACCATAAACCATTCACATCTTGACAAGTGGCACTTGGCTAATTGGATGTTGAATGATCCCACATTGCTTGTTTTCACTCTCTCTTCCATTTTGGAAATCTATAAATGAGAGACTCTTCCTCTCATTCAAAAACACACAATTTTGAGTAAACTTACTATACTCAAATTCATCTTCATCCCACACATTTCATGCAAAGTTACTCTCTTGAATTGAGAGCTAATTTTTTTCATTGCATTCAAGTAGCTAATCTCATCATCAACGATCATCAAGCTTACAAACAAGAATTGGGAAAGGGTTGATTTCAACACATCAATCAACACCAATTCCCCCATGGGATTGATAGTTGTTCATTAAAATAGGATTTATTTACTTTCATTTATAGTGTTCTTCATCTTCTTCCTATATTAATGTTTTAATCTAATTTCATGGGGAATCCTCATTTCACCTTGCACGATGATCTAATGTTATGTTTGTTTGTTGCTTGTGTGCATGTCCGAAATTGAAGGGTTCACATTTTGGCTCTAGAAGGAGGGCTACTTGGGAACAGAAATAGAGCCACAAATAATTTTCTATGCTGAGTCTCTCCTAATAGAGGAACAAGAACTGCTAGTAACATTTCTGAAAGAAAGAAAGGTAAACTTTGCATGGACCTATGCTGACATGCCAGGTCTGGATCCTGAAGTGGTGGTTCATCATTTGGCTGTTTACCCTGGAGCAAAGCCGGTTAGACAAAAAGTTAAGAAAAATGCATCCCTAGATAGCCTTGCTAGTCAAGGTAGAGTTACAAAAACTCATGGATGTTGGCTTCATACACCTGATTGACTATCTAGAATGGGTATCCAACCTTGTACCAATCTCAAAACCAAATGGGGGCATCCGCATCTGCATAGAATTCAGAGACCTTAACAAAGCATGTCCTAAGGATGTTTTTCCACTACCCAACATTGATATGATAGTGGACATGATAGCCGGACATGAGATGCTATCCCTGATGGATGGCTTCTCGGGGTACAACCAAATAATGATTGCAAAAGAAGACCAACATAAATTAGCATTTACATGTCCTTGGGGCACCTATTGCTGGAATATGATGCCATTTGGGCTAGAGAATGGAGGGGCTACATATCAAAGAGCTATGACACTAATCTTCCATGACATGATACACAAGACTGTCGAAGATTACGTGGATGACATATTGGCTAAATCAAAGAAGAGGCAAAATCACATAGCAACCCTAAGCGACATCTTTGACAGATTGGAGATGTATAAAGTCATTCTTAACCCAAAGAAATGTGTCTTTGGGGTATAGTCAGGGAAACTTCTGGGCTACATAGTATCAATGAGGGGAATAGAAGTGGATCTTGCAAAGGTTAAGGCAATCCTCAATATGGAAGCACCAAGAACACTAAAACAACTCAGAGGATTACAAGGCAAACTCCAGTCCATCCAGAGGTTCATAACATAGTTGGCGGACAAACAAATTGCCTATTCACATCTACTCCACAAGGGAGTAGCATACAAATGGGATGAAAAATGCCATCAAGCATTTAGCAAAATCAAATAATATCTACTCACACCACCTGTATTGATGCCACCCATTGTAGGAAAACCATTGATCCTATACATCTCAGCAACAACAGTAGCTCTGGGTGCTCTTCTAGCTCAACATGATGAAAATGGAACAAAAAGGGCTATCTATTACATTAGCAGAATAATGGTTGGTCATGAACTAAACTACACATTCATTGAGAAAGCTTGCCTAGTAGTAGTTTTTGCTTCATAGAAATTCCGACACTATATGTTGGCACATAAAATCAAGCTCATCGCCAAAATAGATCCCTTAAAATATCTACTGTCAAAAGCTATGCTCATAAGAAGAATGGCTAAATGGGTCATGATACTATCAGAGTATGACATTGAGTATGTAGAGTGAAAGGAAAGTAAAGGACAGGTTATTGCGAACCATCTGGAAAAAGCTCCTATTTACGCAGAGAACCCGCTCATATCAGAATTTCCAGATGAGTCCATCTTTAATCTCAACTTAGCTGATCACTGGAAACTATACTTCGACAGGTCCCACACACAACATGGATCAGAAACCGGTGTGTTTTTCATCACCCCACAAGGGGATTGAATACCAAGGTCTTACAAGCTGGCATTCCCCTGTACAAACAACATTGTAGAGTACAGGGCTTTAACCATAGGTCTCAAAATTGTGACACAGTGGCGAATCATGGCATTAAAGGTCTATGGAGATTCACAACTTATCATTAACTAAGTCAACGGTGAATACCAAACTAAGGATGATAAGCTCACACCATACAAGAAAGTGGTAGAAAGCCTCAAAGAATCATTTATTGATATCACTTTTGAGCAAATACCGAGGGCAAACAATAGAGCAGTTGATGCAATGGCAACGATTGGATCCTTGCTAGATATCCCTCGCAATGTCTCGAAACATGAATTCCTAGTAGAGTAGCTTCTCGTACCTACTTTTGAGGTACCAGATTTAATATATGCATGTGAACTCATTGGTCCCAGTGATCTTTGGTATCATGACATCTACACCTACCTAAGATTAGGAGTCCTCCCAGCCGACATTACCCCAAACAAGCGAACCTTTGTCAAAAGGTCCTTACGATTAGTCATCCTAGGAGAAACCCTCTTCTGTAGAAGCATTGACGAAACCCTGTTATGTTGCTTAAAACTTGAGGAAGCCCTGACTGCCCTGATTGAGGTACATAATGGCACTTACGGTTCACATTCGAGTGGTATGAATTTGGCCAAGAAGTTTCTGAGAACCGGGTACTACTGGTCGACAATGGAAAGAGAGGCACATGACTTTGTCAGAAGGTGTCTACAGTGAAAGCAACATGGAGACCTCATTCACGCACCAACTCAAGAATTACATCCTATTGTTACACCTTGGTCCTTTTCATAATGGGGGCTCAATCTCATAGGTAAAATCTCACCCACCTCATCCAACGACCATAATTTTATCATCATCGCCACAAAATATTTCACAAAATGGGTCAAAGCAATTCCCATGACCTACATCACCAGAAAGCAAATATCCAAGTTCATTGTGAACTACCTTATTTTCCGATATGGCATCCCTCAATCCATTATCTCTGATAACGAGACACCTTTCAAGAATCAGGATGTCCATGACTTGTGTGAAAAATTCAAAATCCAACATCGCTTTTCCACCCCATATTACCCATAAGGCAACGACTAGGCATAAGCTACCAACAAAACCATTATGAAGATCCATAAGAAAACAATCAATGACTCTGATCATGGCTAGCATCTACAGTTAAATCCCACCTTATGGACCTACTGCACTATCATCTGCATGCCAACAGGTGCCACCCCATTCTCCTTGGTCTAGGGATCAAAATCCATCCTCCCTATTGAGATCGAGCTCCCGTCACTAAGAATATCATTGCAAAACCTCATCATAGATGAGGAATACAGGGTTACAAGACTAAATGAGCTGGAGTTACTAGATGAACGATGCATGGATGCCCTAAACCATCTACAGGTCTACCAGAATCGCCTGAAATGTAGTTACAACAATAAGATCAGGCAACACACCTTCCAAGTTAGTGAACTTGTGATGAAAGAGAACCAAAAGAATGTGCCAAATCTAGAGAGAAAAGGAAAATTTGAGCCCAACTGGTTGAGACCTTTTGTCATCATAGCCAGCTATAAATCAAGAGCATATCAATTAGCAACACCAGAAGGCGAGCCTCTGCAGGAGCCTCTGAACAAATCCCATCTCAAAAAGGTTTATGCCTAAGAACTTGCAAGGTATAAAACCAAAAATACAAAAACAATCAAAAAAAGTCTTGAAAAAATGGTTACCTTGGTGAAAACCTAGCAAACGGGTGTCTTGGCGACAACAAAAAAATTAAAAGATACAAAAATCCAAAAAAATCAGAAAAAGGGATTGAAAATAAAAATAAAAATAAAAAATCATCCTCTAGTGAACACCACTTTGGTGGCGCTTTGGACAAGTACCTTAGTGAAATCCTGACAAATAGATGCCAAGTGTAAATAAAGCACTCCTCGTCCACCAGGATCTACACGAATCACTCATCCATACCATCACACTTCATTAATCCTCCATCCACCCATTCAATCGCATCCATACCATAGCCTGAGTTGATGCTCATATCATAGTCCACCATAGTACTACTTGGCATATTCCTAAGGTCAATTTGTCCTACCTTTATTGAAGTAGTCTATCACTTAATGCTAGGGGCATGTCCTTGAAAATGGTGCTGGATCGGATTTGTGTATATTTTTGTGATTGTCCCAATTCATCAGAAAATCCAAAAACATTCAAAAAATAAAAAAAACATCAAAAACATCCAAATCATTCAAAAATCCAAAAACATGTCGAAAATCTCAGAAAATCTCCAAAACATTCATCATTAAGTCTTGTCAGTCTTTCGCCTTGTTTGAACTGTGTCGTCTTTGAGCCCGAACGTAGGCAAGGTTGATCTTTGATCATCCCCTGAGACAGTTTAGGTCAGTCCTTAGGCATCCGTCACAATAAAATGGCAATATGTTTGCCCATCTATCTCATAATTGAGTCAAGTCTATCATCCGATCAAACTACGTGGTCTTTGCGTGTATAACGTAGGCAAGGCTAATCTACGGATCAGCTCCCAAGACCCCTAGGATAGGTTTTTAAGTTAGTCCTTTCGTCAAAAATCTCAAAAATACCAAAAACATTGAAAAATGTGAGAATACCAAAAGTACCAAAAACAACCTCAAAATATCTGAAAAATCCAAAATGGTGCATCCATCTCATTTCGCTTCCACCTGTGATGATCATCATTCCTAATAAAATCAATCGTCACATTCACCCTTTGGTGAGTCAGTTAGAAGCAAGTCTAGCAGGTTCAAAAGTGAACACCCTAATCGTCAAAGTCTCGAAAGTCTAAGTCAGTAAGCAAGCAAGTTGGTCAAATCAAAGTATCAAATAGCTTATCATCCAATCAGTCTCATCAAAACCTTGGTCACAACATGTCCTAGGATGAATCCTTCCCACGATGGACATAAGCATCAGGTACCCCTCAGTATTTTAGTCTTGGCTAGCGGTATGAAGAACATTAGCTTGTTGGTTTGTTGTATTTGGGTCTTTTATTTGCTTATCTTATTTTGCGCTCATTCCAAGGACCTCTCGATGATGCCTAAACATAACAGGTTTAGAGAGAAAGGAAAGGGGCAAAGATTCTTGTCTCTTTTATCTACTATGCTTGTGGGATACACTTGTAAAATAACTTAGTCACATATGCTTTGTTTGGTTTGTGGAGAGGATGTTTTAGATATCTTGTTAACCACATAGGAAATCTTGCTTTCCTATGTTTTGGCCCAAGATGTTTGGAATTTTGAACTATGTCTTTAATGAAGTATGCATGCTAAGTGTGAACAAGGATACTCCTACCTAATCGTCAAGTCAAATTCCATCACACTAGGTACAACTCCATCCTAGTCCTTTATACCTTGATGCATTGTACCTATGTGTGTTATCAAACATAACATAATTGACGCTTTGAAAATCCCAACTCCTGAAAAAAAAGAAAAATCATCATCATCCGAACTAACTTATCACTTCTAAGTTCTTCTATCTTCTCTTCATACTAACATGGTATCATAATAGTAATCAGAACATCGCCAATGCATACACTCTGCATCACCCACCATATCATTAGCATAAAAACCATATTGCATCATATCATTATCTTAAGTTATGAGGAATAATATAAATTTGTTATTCTGAGCATCTTAAGAATTCATTGCATCATACATAATCATTAAGCATCCATTTACCATTTACATCCATTTCATCATCATTACCATACATTCATAGGATCATTATTAAAATGCATGAAAAATATACAAAAAAGAAGTGCATCCATTAGAAACATACATCATATCACATAAGCATAAGAAATAAGGAACATCTCATAGCATCACATAAAAATTAGAATGCATCCATACATGTCATAAAAGGTGAATCATCTCATATACATCATCAAATAATACACTGTTATGATATAAAATCAGATCGAGTGCACATCGAAAAACATGGTACAATAGGAGCAATAATGCAGCCCATGAATCAAAAATGGAAAACTGACTGTGATCGAGGGCTATCCCTGTTGGCTGAGCCTCTCACCCTCTCCCACTTTCTTGACACCATGATCCTCTAGCAGTCACACCCCTGTCTGCTTGAAGAATTCTGGTGCTCTATCCGTTGGTGGCACTACCTGCCTGTAATGCTGTCGATAGTACTCAACCTCCCTGACAACCTCTCTGCATGCCCACAGATCAACTGATCGGCCTTGGGAAGAGGAAGTTGTGCTCTCTAGCTTTAGTTGCTGACCAATCTCCTGATCCCTCTCGGATCGTGCCTAGTCCCTCTCAGTTGTAACTGCAACAACTTGCTGCCATGCCTCATCTCGTTCAACTGTCAAAACCTGTACCTGAGCCTATAGTTGTTGGATCAGTGCATCTCAATGGTTCGGCTGTGTTGCTACCTACTACTGTAGGACTACTTGAGGCTGGCCATCCTATGTTGTTGGCTGTTGTTGTGCCTGGTCTCTTAGAGGTGTTTTCTAAGGAGGTGGTCCACCTCCTCCTCCTCCCTATCCTCGACCTCTGCTCATTGTCCTACCCCTAGCTCTTCGGCGTGGAATCGCTCCCCCGAGAACTGTCAACCTCAAAGGAGGTCAGAACCATGCCTTGTATGTTGGAGTCACCCCTGCATCTGCCAGTCCCTGATCATATGGCCATGGTCAGGCCATTAACTTCTTGAATGAGGATAGTGCCTTAACTACCAGGATGGGCTAGCCCCAGGATGTCTCTCTAGTCGTACAGGCAAAGATCGCCATGTAGTGATCATCGGGCCTTTCCTACATCTTGCCAAACTGTCTGGCTACCCTGTCAGGAAGATACCGCTCTATCATGGTATGCTCTCGGCCCTGCATAAATTTGTCCTGACGGGAAAAGAAAAGTTGTTGTGCATCATCATACCATGGGCCTACGCCCATCCACAGTCTCCAGATGAACTCTCTCATCTCATCTAGATCCCGCCACCAGTAGACCAGACCACCTGTATCGGTATGGGTAAAGTAAATATGTGCCCCGCCATACCGCCACACAACGGGATCATCAATGTTAGTAATAATTGGTGTCACATCTGGGCGAAGCACTGGGATCCACTCCCATCCCCAAATGTGTAGGAGGGTAACTTCGGCCCCGAGGGCCCGACTATCCAGGTAGGCAAACTCGTGAAAATCTCTATATAAAGAGGCCAGTAATACTGGTCCCCAGGCAAAACACTCTTGACGAACCCACATCTGCTGCCACACCAATCCCCAACTTGGACTAAAGTATCGACCGTGCCGATCAGATGCTATGAGACCAAAAATAATGGCAGCCACAATCAATCTGTAAGTGGGATCTTTGCCCCGATATCGCTCCAGGTCAATCTATCCATCACAAAGAACAAACTTATTAATGCCCATAACATTAAAACAGGCATCCCTACCCTCCTTTGGATCATAGATCACTCGAGCTCCATGGATGGGCAGTCAGAGAATGCACTAGACATCCTCAAGGTTAATGGTGGCCTCACTAGTGGGAAGATGGAAGGAAGACGTCTCACTATGCCACCGCTCGCTAGGGCGGTCATCATACCTAAATGTGCCTGAATAGGGGAGACATACACAACATACCAGAGCCTAAGAATACCAAGCTGTTCCTGGAGATACACATGCATACCCTGTAATCTGTAGAGTATCGACCACCAGTGCTCCCTCGAATGAAGTACCTCAAGGTCCTCCTATACAAGGAAAACATCGTGTTAGGTCCCTTAGAAAAATCTGCCGCCCGTGCCTCTTTTTTTTTTGCATTTGAAACAACAAGTGCGACATTGTTTGCAAATGCGGCGCAATTTGCAAAGTTCCAAACTGCGTCACGCGGCGAACATGGACAAGCCTATTTCACTAACTACGCCGCGCGACGCTCTTTGTGCATGCAATCGAGTTTAAGTGGTAAAACTTTAATTTTTCTAACAACGCCGCGCGACGCTCTTCACATATGTGATCCAGTTTGGGACCGCGCGACCCCAACCAAGCATTTTTCACGGTGCTATATAGCACCGCGCAGCTTAAACCAAACCTGGACCCCATTTAATGCATGAATAGCAAAAAAAAATAAAAGTTGGATAAGGGTACATACCACGGGTCCTACGTCGACTGGCCGCTGGTGCACTTGTACTCTCTCCGACACGTGCCTAGGAAGCTGTCGTTATGCCATTTCGACCGAGAATCAAAGCTAAAAGTGTGAATTTTCTAAGGGCTAAGATTGCAAATGCATTGAAAGTGACCCCTCAAGGTCTATTTAAGCCTAAAAATTAGGGTTTTTTTACCTAATTTGACCTTCCAGCTAGGGTTTTGGTTCACCAATCCCATTTTCGTCCAACCGAGGGCTATTTTGCATCTTTTTTGGAGTTTAAAATGCATTTTCTGACATTCTGGGCCATTTTTGACCTGTCAAGCACCTTGTCCTCTTTTTTTTCGCGAGATCATCCAAAAAATCAAAATTTTCGTCCAATCTCTCGAGGGGGCATTATACCAACATAATCCTTTCGTTGGGGCAATAGTGGGGCATCTAAAAAAATTGAGAAATTTTGAACTTTGATCACAACAGATTATTCTTTGAATCAATGAAACAAGTACATTGCTTCAAAGAGGGGCAAAATGTAGACATGGAAAATGAACAAGTTCGGTTCGACACACTTGATCTTGATTATTAATGACATTTCCTCCTAAATCACACTCTCAACACTTCATCATATGTTGTCCCTTAATTTAATAAATCATTATTTATTTGATTAAGTCTTTCTTCTCCAGTGATTAAATTAATCAATTTAATTTAATTAACATTATATTTCTGTTTAATTAAATAAACCATTTTATTTAATTAAAGTCTCTAAAGACCTCTTATTAAATTAAATAAATTAAACCTTATTTGATTTAATCTAACATTATTCCACTTAGTTAAATAAATCAAAATCATTTATTTAATTAAGCATTTTTGTATTTATGTGACATGTTTTCCCCATATTGTCATGCTTGATGTTTTCTTCCCTCTTTGTGACATTCTTCTATGTGTCTCTGCATTCTTCTATATGTTGTGCATTCCTTTTCAATTTTTTCTTTCCCTTTTTGCCTTTCATTTGGGGATTATGCAAGGCATTGAGATTGCAATGTCTCCTTCATGTTGACCCAAATGGACTCTTTTTCACTTTGTTTTCCTTTTTTCCTTCCATTTGAGGATGGTGGAAGACATTGAGATCGCAATGTCTCCTTCATGTTGACTCAAAAAAAAAGGCTCTTTTTCGTTTGCCTTCTAATTTTTCTTTTTTTGTCCTTTTGGGGACGATGCAAAGTGTCAAGACATCCTATGTCTCTTCTAGATTGACCCAAAATGCCTCTTTCATTTGCTTTCGCTATGTTTGTGTCTTCTTCTAGTTCTATGTATTTGGGGGAATGATAATAGTTCCATGCTCTCTAAATAAAGATGGCAGCAACAAACATACTAACCCCAAATCCATAGATCCCTTATGTGTTTGGTATTTTTCATTTTGGGGGCAACCCCTTTCCCTTTCTTTTTCTTCTTCATTTGCATGACGTAGCCTTTCTTTGATACCAATCACTTGACATAGGGCTTTCCAAGTAGGCTCTCATGCCATTTTCCTTCTTTTTGCATTTTGCCTTTCTCTACTTTAAGGAAATTTCTCACAAAATGGTGTGTAGCCATTCCTTTAAAGTGGGGGCATACATTGACATTATTTATTTTCATTTTCATTTGTTTTTCCTCGATGCCTATTGCAGCCTTATCACTTCACATGTTGTGTTTTCTCACTTTGTTTAGTGTATTACATTCCTCTTAGTGGTCTGATGTGATGCACTGCATCCCCTAAGTTGTGAATCTTCTATTCTTTGATTGGTCCTCTTTTGGAGACATTAGACATAATGCTCCCTTTGAAAAATAACTCATATGAACTAAACAAGGCTCCTTGGAACACTCTTTTTACTTTTTTACATTTTTACATTTTTACATTTTGCATTTTTACATATTGCACTTTTGCATTGTGCATACATGGCCACCTTGCATAACACAACTTGCATGATTGTGGTGCTATCTTGCACTCGTTCATGAGTTCTAAGAATCCAAGGCTTTTCTTGTCTTATGAACCACACCCTTGTCTTTTGTGGCGCCTTATCAAAGTTATCCGGAGGTATAACTTTGGTATGGTTGAGCAGGAATCCCAACTAGCGGCATGAATTTCCCCATAGCCAGCTTTTTTTTTGTGAGTGCATACCAATCGTGTGTGTGTATCTCACCCCTTTTCGACATTCTCACTCGATGGACAAGCAAAATTATCATCGGCCCAGAGTGAGTACATCCTTTCCTTTCAGACAAACAGCCTAGATCTGATCTACAACTAGCTAGACAAATGATCAAATCTTGATTTAAATTTCCCTCTCTCTCCACTCTTTCACATCACTCCTTGTGTGATCTTTTGTGCTTATGACTGGTTTTCCATTGGATCTTGATCTTGGGGGCTTGATCATCCCTCTTGATCATAGTCATCTCACCTTACTGTCATGATTACATTAGATCCCGCTTGACATGCATGATTCAACTAATTTAGTGTGATTTTGAAGAAATTTCATCCTCTCACTAAAGTGGGGGCTAAATGTGTCGCCAAAAAGTGTAGCCTTCGACACTTTTTCACTCATTTTGGCATTTTTCCCTTGGATTTTGACCTTGTCTTGCCTTGGTTTACTCTTGAATGCTTGCAAATCAACAACAATTTAACGATATTTTACAAAGGTGTTGTGAAGTTTTTTAATACATCTTCCCACTTTTCTAAGACCCTTTCAACACAATTCACCTAAATAACCCCTTTTTACCCCTTTCCAAGCCTTGTGCCAAAGTGTTGTAAAGAATTTTCACATTTTCCTAGGCTTATCATCACTAATTCAACCCTTTTCAATGTTAAATTAGTCCCCTTAATGGAATTTTAGGCCCGACTTAAGTGTGTTTCAGGAGGCAAGACTAATAAACATCATTAATCACCATTTTTATTCCTGACCACCACTTGAATTTGTCCAAGTGGACTAGGTCGCCACCTTGGGCGACCTAGTCCCTTTTGGCTTAAAATTCAAAATTAAATAAAAAACCTAACGGTAATTTGCCTCCAAAACCATATTCATCTTCACAAGCACTCTTGCACTCAAGCTTCCAAAACAAGCAATCAAGCACAAATGCATCTCAAGCAACCTCCATTGGAGCCGCTTCTTGCATTTTATAGACTTCAAAAACCTTCAAAAACTAAAGGTTTGGTGAGTGTTTACATTGTTCATCATTCAATCATCTTTCCTTTCATTATTTCTCATTTGGGTTTAGGTTGCCACCAAAGGGGTTTGACTTAGACAAACCCCTATTCTCTAACCCCAACATTCTCTTTGTCTTTGCATGTGCTTTGTAGGTTGTACTCAGATTTGGCAAGGTTGAAAGTGTTGGGAAAGGTACAATCATTCTATTCAAGTCAACTCAAGACACCAATCCCTAGGAGGAGCAAAAGGAAAAGTTGCAGGTCATTTTCTGGAGATTCAAACACAAGCTTCTTTAGAAAATGAAAGTAGAGGTGGGGACCCACAAAATTAGACCTTCAGGCTTTCGAAAATACCAGGAGGACTAGGTCACCATCATTGGCGACCTTGTCTCTATACTGGGTCTGAAAAAGGGATTTTGTATTTCTGGGTACCCTTTTCCCTGAAACCCAACACGACAAAGTTTCCTGACAGAAGGACTAGGTCGCCCATTTTGGCGTAAGTGTCCCTTTGCACATTTTAGGCAGATTCCAAAACATTCAGTGGCTTCTCATCTACAATTCTTCATTTCTAGGTGCACCATCTCTACATTTTCTAGTTTAATTTATGTTTACACACATTTAGTGCATATAATTTAGCTTGCATTTAGTTTACATTTACTTTCATTTACATTCCTTAGTTAGATTAGTTTCATTTCATTTCCAGCATTTAACCACGCTTCAACACACACAATACAACCCTAATCAATCCATCCTCCCTTTGAATGAAATTTCCAAAAATAACAATATCATCAAAGTGGAAAGAGTGTCATTCCTACACCAAGTGCTCCTAGGTGAAAAACCATAGGGGCCTAGTAAAGGGAATCCTCTTTCCCTTGTTAGAATATCCATTTTTGGTCTTTCAATCACATCTCAAAGTTTTTGGGTGTACAAATTTTATGCATGTTCTTAAGCTACAAAGGAAAAAGTAGGATAATAAATCCTTGAAATGTATTCTTCTTGGGTACAATTCATAATCAAAAGGATATCAACTAACATGAATGAAATGAAAAAGAAGGTCTATATAAGTAGGAATGCTTTTAATGAATAAAAATGATGCAACACCTCTTCACCAAAATATCCTATTAGTTCTCAAAAAAATAGAATATTTGAACTAGATGATGATGAAATTGATGAAGAAATGGATTTGTTTCCATTGGATGAGTTTCCTCCTCTTTCATTATATCATTCCTCATATTTTATACACAAAAATATTCCTGAGTGGTACTAGGACACAATTAAGGATGCTAAAGATATGTAGTTGTAAATACATATTTCATTGGGCCTAAAAATCATAGCAAGAATCACGAGGAAGTGAACTTGGATCTTACGTGTACAATTATTCAAAGTTAGAATTATAAATAATACAACAAGCTCTTAAATCACTACCTTGGAAAGATGCCATGGGTGCATAATATAAATCATTGAGTAATAACACACATAAACTTGTTGATCTTCTAGTACCATGGAAGAAGGCTATTGGATAGAAATGGGTTTTTAGAGTCAAATATAAGGTAGATGATAGGATTGAAAAGTATAAGGCTCAAATTGTGGCTAAGGGCTATGCATAAAAGTGTTAGGATTTATAGGTAAATCAAAGCAATTAAAATGAAATCAATTATAATGTAGATGAAAAATATGGAAAAGAATATTTAACACACAATTTAATGTGGTTCACCCAATATGGGCTACATCCATCTATAAAAAATCATCCACTATATTTTTATTGTCCAACATAAAATCGAATTACAAAACTTCTCTCTCACACAAGATAACCTGGTGGTACATGCTAAATCCAAGCACTCATGTTGCCTTGTCTCTTGACCTTTTGAATTCATAACCATTTAAAAATAATAAGTCCATTTTGGCAATTTTATAAAATATTTTTGCAACCAAAATAATAATTTTTTTTTTTAGTAAAATATGAACAATGACCTCGTAGGAGGGGTGCTTCCCCCTACACCCCCTGTTAAATTAATTTGGGGTCAAAACGTGGCTGCCAAAGTCAACAAAATGTTAACACAACATGATCAATCACCACATGCCAACAAAAAGGAAGGTATTGGCTATAATGAAAAAAATCCCCTAAATTAAAAATCAAGACTATTCATATGGTATTGGCAATGACATCCATTTTGGATAGAAATTTTATCAAATGAATGTCAAGAGTGATTTTATTAGTGGAGATATCAAATAAGAAGTCTACATAACTCAACCTGAGGGGTACATTACACTTTGCTAGCAATATAAAGTGTGCAAAATTTTCAAATCCTTCTATGGTCTTAAGCAAACTCCTTGAGATTGGTACATCAAGATCGATGAACTTATGTTTCAACATGGATTCACCAAGAATCTATATAATCTAAATATCTACCCCAAACAAAAAGGGGGTATTATTATTTTTATTATATATTTCAACAATCTATTCATCACAAAGATTTCTCCATAGATGATTGATGAAATAAAGAATGATCTAAAATGATCATTTGACATGATATATCTAAGGCCCTTGCATTATTTCTTGGAATTAAAATGTGACAATAAAAGAGTAAGATCTATATCTCTTAGATAAAATATACCAAAAAAATTCTCGAGAAATTTAGAGTGGAAGATCACAAGCCTATGTTGACCCCCATGGAGATAGGCTTACAACTTTCCCACCATGATCCATCACCTTAGGTGAATGCCACTCTTTATTAATTGATTGGTAATCTCATCTTTTTGACTTATACTGCACTCTATATCAGCTATACTATCAAATATATTTCTAATTTTATGTAGGAGCCTAAAGTTGCTCATTAGAAAGCAACAAAGCGTATTATGAGATACATCATTTGTACTTTGGCATATGGCTTGAAATACAAAGATTATATATTTTTATTTCTATGGATACATAGATGCATACTATGTAGGCTTTATTGATGATAGGAAGACTACTTCAAGCTTTATTTTATTTTTTTGGATTTGATTCACTATCCCGAGGGAGAAAAATGAAAACCACTATTGCTCACTCTTCCATAGAGGCAAACATTGAGTTATAAGTGGAGCTATCTATGAGGCACTTTGATTACTCCATATTTTAACAACTATGTGTGTTCTTTAGATTGTTCCTATCATCTTGTTTTGTGACAATCAAAGTGTGCTAAATATTTTTTATAATCTTATCTTTCATGAGCATACCAAGCATTTGAGTTTTGGTGTCCTTATATCCATGAACATGTTCAATAATATAATATCAAGATCTCTAAGTTTTGTTTGAATCAAGAAAAATATACTTAAATATTTGCAAAATATCCTGCAGTTGTCAAGTTTAAATCCTTTCAAACTTTCTGGATTTCTTCTCTTTGACATATGATGTAATAAGAAGGGGATTGTTGGCATAGTTATTTCATCATATTGTAATTACCAACTTATACCTATTTTAAATAGTTATAGTTGGTTGGTCAAGTATACTTGGCCTAGTGGTTATTTAACCACTATGTTTTTGTATATATTGCTACCATGAACTAATCTATTTGTTTATTGCTTGCCCCATCTTTTTAGTTATTTTCCTTATTTTTGATCCCTCTTTCTTTCTCTACAAATTATATTCATTTTTTTATTTTTTTGGCTTGAAAAAGTTACATCCTTTAATACCAATAGTATATCACATAGATATACATATTTTTAATTATAATATAAATTAGTCCTTTTTCTTTGGGAATATACATACAAACATCACAATAAAAAACCCTTAAAATCTTTGAGAGAGTGTTTCTTACTAGTCCATGCTTCTTGTGGATTTTTATCTAAGAAAGTTGAGGTGGGTAACCTATTGATAAGATAAAAAGAAATTATTCTACCTTTTCCCAAAATTTCTCATCCAAACATACACAAGTAAGTATATTTTAATCCTTATTCGTTAGAGTTATATTCTTTCTTTCAACAACTCCATTCTACTATGATGTATAAGGAGTGGTGTTTTCCATTTCTATTCAATATTTCTTATTTATTGAATGCACTTGAGCAATATTCTCCACCATCATCACTCCTTGAAACCTTGAATTTATTTTCTATCTATTTTTTCCAAAGATTCAAACTCTTAAAATTATTTTTAAAAAATATATTTATTTTATAGAAAATACACATGTATTTCTTGACAATTCATCTATAAAAGTAATACAATACATATATTTTCCAAGCAATGAAACTCTTGCTGGTCCAAAAACATCACTATGTACTAAATATAAGATTCCTTATAATATTATAACATTCTTAGGAAGCTTCACATGATTTTTTTAGTGATATCAAGTTTCCATAATCCATATTGTTTTTAATTGTTGAAATAATTTCTAGATTTGGTTAAGATATTTTGCATCAACATTTTGGGTCATACTTTGTGATCCATCATCAAGTTGATAGAAAAGAGCTCAAGAAGAGAAAATGGATAGTTGTAGATCAAGAATGACCTAAAAAGACAGGGGTAAGAGAGGGGGGCTACACATGGACCAAGAAAGAAAACAACACAATTAAAAATAAATTTATAAAAAGCCAGTGGATTAAAAGAATAAAAATATATATAAATACATGATAAAAATATATAATTCAATCTATACGTAAATATAACTAAGTAGAATTAAAAGAATAAATATATATAAAATAAAATGAAATAAAAAATTATTTATTGGATTAAAAGTATTTTTCCTTATACTTTAATTGAAATACTTTATTTTAATTAAATTATAAGATAAATTAAATAAAATTTAAGTATATAACTAAATTAAAGTTTATTTTTAATTTTTATCAATAAGTGTTGTCAAAGGGGGTAGCTCCCTATATATTAAATCAAAAAATAAAATCTAAAATTACATCAACCCATAAATGGGGTTGCATCAGAATACAACTAAACGGGTGCCACAATGCGATGACCCAAAATTTTGGGTGAATCACCTTTATTGTTCCCTTCCACCTTTCAATCCTTGATTGAGGATCTCAAGGTCATTAAGTGCTTGATTTTTTATTGTGCATGTTTTTTATTCTTTACTTCTATCCATTCATGCTCAAATTGTAAAGGAGATCCATGATTCTCCTTTAGAGAAGCCTTAGAATGAGAGTTCATTGAAGTAATTGGTGGAGTTGGGGATGACTTGGAGTTTGAAGCAATTGCATTTGAGGAAGCAATAGAGTTACCTATAAATGCATTGAAAATAGTAGCTTCCTCACAATCAAACCTCTGAGACCCTTGAGGGGGAGTGAATTTGGAGAAGACATTGCATCTAAGGAATTTTGTGTGCTCGACAAAGTGGTTGGGGAAGCTTGAGATGAATTTTTTTCCTCTTGAGTGCAAGGTGGAATGACATAATGTTTGGGTTCCACCCCAATCCACCAAGTAAGCTTTCTACATGCATCTCACCCATGTGGGCAAACAATTTCTGACATTGTGGCATAAAATAATTAATAGAGAAACACTTTCTACACTGAAAGCTATTTTTTCATAATCTATTGGCTACATCCAATGTCGATCACCTACCTTCAATGTAATCTCAGTAGGAAGACCTTTTGCTAGGTCCAATTCCACATAAATGCACGCATAGGTGGAGCTTTGGTAATTTGTTGTGTCTTATGAACATCAATGGCACTTTCCAAGGCCATTACCTATGGCCTTTAAGTTACTAATTGCCAAAATTGGAATGTGAGATATGCTAATTACTACTAGAAGAATGCAAAAGAGAAAGTTTTAGATTGCAGATCGAATGAAGGGTACCATGGTTTCATGCATAGAAAGTCTCCTTGGAAAACCAAAGGTCCATTTTCCAAGTAGAGATTCAAATTCTAGAATAAAAAATCCACTGGCACACGGGGATAAAAATATTTCATCCTTCAAGGATTCCTTCCAGTTTATGGATATCCATGAATGAAAATTGCACAATGACAACCGTCGCTTCATAAATCTATAGTTTAAAGCATTATCCTACAAGAATTCCTCTCTATTGTAAACTAAACCCTCCAAGTGGATTTCAAGAACAAACAAAGATTGGAAAACCTTGATAGTGGAACCCCCCACACAGGGGCATCAAACTGAGCACCAAATTTTTTTGTAATGGGATCTTTTCACTAGCGGTTGAAAAAACTAGGGTTTTGATGATTGGCTAGTTGAGGGATTTGAGGGCAGGCAGTAGGGCATAGGGTAGTTGACGACCTCGATTCTTTAATTAAGTATATATCTAAAAGAATGCATTTTTAATTGTCTTATATATATATAAATACTTATTTATTTTATATGTATACCTAAAAATAAAATATACATATATATATAAGTATATAAGTATATAGTGTTCAAAAAAATAAATTTAAATGTGCAATCAAAAAGTCCTTTATCGTTGGGGCGGTGGGCCTAGCTTGATTGGCTAAAGCATCATGTTGTAGGAAAGAGGTCATGAGGTCTAGTCTCCCCACCATCCTTGTGGTATCGGAGGGCATGTTGTGCCAGCATCACTGGTCACGTGAAATTTTTTTACCAGGCGCATTGCAGTTTATAGGGGGTGACTACCCGATTCTGATTCTTGTAGTCTAAAAAAAGTCCTTTTTTGTTTTAGATGAAGTGATGGGGAGAATCAGGGTGAGTTTGACTATAGCCTTGTGCATGGCTGCGGGGTGTTGAGATGGCCTATGTCGCGACTCTTTTTTCCTATGGACCTTTGTGACTCTTTCTTGTGACTTTTGTCTTTACTTGCTACTCTTGGATCAAGGGTTTGGTTTTTAAGTTGTCTTCTACTTTTTATCGCTTGTCTTTTTCTTTTGTGCTCAAGCCTATAGCTTTTGCATGGTGTATATTGGGGATCCAGGGGACCCCCCTTTTTTATCCTTTAAATATGTTATCCTCAATGGGGATTCTTTAGTATATGGTCATGCCGATGTGGTTAATTTCCTCTTGCATGCAACAAAGGAGCCCAAGTTTAATCATTATTAAGGAATGTGATTAAAACACAATGGGTATTTGGAAAGAAGCAAGGATTGCTCGGTAATGGTGATTAATCCTAATGATGTTGTTGAATATTTTATGTATTTGGAAGAGCATGCTCTAATCTGTAAATTCATGGGAGTTTGTATTTCTCTACCTTTTTTGGAGGCCTGGACTGATAATAATTGGAATCCAAAAGGATATCTATAGAAATTATTTTGGGGGAAAATAGATTTTTTCTTTGTGGTGTTTACTAGAGTAGAAAATCAAAATATGGTTTTTGAAGGTGGTTTGTATTTTCATAATCGAGTAGGGCTCTTCATCAAACCATGGCACCTAGGGTTTAATCCTATGGAGGAGCTTCCATCAAAGATTCTTGTATGGATTCGATTACCTCGACTTTTAATGGAGTTCTAGTGTAATGATATCGTGAATTCCATTTTTGTAGTTCTAGGAAAGCCCCTGGGTCCTTCTTGGAAAACCCTTGATCACAGGGTAATCAATTTTTCTCATATTTATGTGGAAATTAATTTAAATAATCCCTTGCCAAAGTCTCTTGAAATCGAACTTTGGAGCATGTGTTGTATCCAATAGATAGAATATGAAGCCCTACCATTCTGGTGTCGTACATGTCATGAGTATGGAAATTTACAAAGGAATTATCCTAAGGTGGGCACCAACTCACAACAACATCTAGTAGGTGTGGGACTTTACAATGATGATGACACAATATAAGCGGTCTCTAGTGTGGGACCTTTGATATTGAGATTATACCCCTAGAGAAGGTTGAATTCCTTTCTAACTTAAATGCACTTGTGTTGGTCCAACCCAAAATTGAATAAATCTAAACTAATCCTATAAATAATAGCTCACAAAATAAAAATTGAGAGAAAGAGAAATGAAAAAATTAAGGGGCGATGATGCACCTAAATGAGAATGTTTATTCATGCTCCCTACAATACAATGAGTTATCAAACTTCCAAATAAATTCACACAACTCCCCATTATGCTAGTTCCTAGAGGTTTTCATAGAGAGTAGGGTTTGACATACACCAAGAGGGACAAATTGATCCATATTTAGCTTTTGTAAATACATATAACATAAACATACAACCTTGGAAAATATAGAAAAAATCATGCTAATATAAAGGAGAGAGAATTTGGACAATACATTAGAAGTGAGAAAATTTAAAGTAGCAATTTTATTAACACAAAGGCATCGGAGCCAGTTTTACAGTTGTAGGTGTAAAATTACATGTGTCTACTCTAAAAATCAAAGGAAAAATCACTACAAAAAACCTCAATCAATATTTATTTTGAGAAAAAATGTTAAAACCTAGAAACCCTAGCTGTTTGTATAACTAATGGAGAGTAAACATCTGTCTAGCTAAATCTAGTATGAAGGGATAGGAAAAATTTCCTGACATATGGGACTATCTTAGCATTGATTAATTGAGTGCAGAGTACAAGAAAACCCTTGTAGAATCTGTTGTAGAAAGTGGCTAGGGATAGCCATTTGACAAAAAAGGATTGCAATTATTGAAAGAGGCATGGGCACCATAAAATTTGATATGGAAGCACTCAAAATGGAATTAAAGATGTCTTTAGTTGGGAGGTTCATTAAGCATTCAATTTATCATTTCTACAAACCATTATCATCACATGAAAGTTTGAATCCTGTTCATAAGCATTCAATTTATCATTTCTACAAACCATTATCATCACATGAAAGTTTGAATCCTCTGCTATCCATTGATCCAATTTTAAAATATTCTCAATCAAATAGTTAGTGAATAGTGCAATAATCTCTTAAGACGACCAAGCAAAGTCGTTCTATGAAGAAGTGGTTTCACTCCAATAAAATTATGACACTTGGATAAGTGGCCTTGAACTGGAGAGGGGGCCCATATATTTTGTTGGGTCCATAGCCATACTGGATACCTTGGCTTTCATGGCCACTAAGTGGTAGCAAAGTGCATTAGCATGAATTTGAAATAATCTCCACTTTAGAATCCACACTACAGAGACCCAACATGTTGCAATGAAAAATTACCATCTGGTTGGCCCTTGTTGGCTTAAAATATTTTCATTAAGGAATGGACCCACCATGGATAACATAATATTTGTTCAATAAAATTCCATGTCAAACCATGTCATCCATAGGATGACATGTTATAGCCAAGCGCAAGAGTGCAACTTCAAAAGAACGAGCACAACTAAAGTTGTGCTATGAAGAAGCTATATGTTGTAATAAAAAATCACTTGGAAGGAGGTGTCCCCATGGACTAGGCCAAAGATCACACCATCAAAGAGAAACATGTGGTGCTCGAGTGTATGAGCACAAATTTGAGGCTAGCATGCATTATGAAGAAATTTTCTAAAGGATAGATGCTCAAATAATATTCATACACATGGATGCCAAGTGGGGACCACCATTCAAGAAAATTGATAGGAGACTTAAGTGATTTTGAAATGCACAAGAGTAATTGGATCAAATGATTAGAAAAATAAAATGGTTGATTAGCAAACAAAAATGAAGAAAAAATATAACTTAAGTGATCTGCAATAGGCCAAGTCAATCAACTCAAAAATAGAAACTAAGGCACAAAAGGTAAACCCTAGGACCATGGCATTGAAACCCTATAGATCTTGAAATATTGACATAGTTCACATTGAATTTCTTAGATTAGTCATCATCAACGAAGAGTGAAAGGCAGGGTACAAAGTGACTAGAAAAGCCAAAATTCATTTTGTACAAAAATTATCCCCTTTAGGATAAGAATATTCCCTTGTGAGTGTTATGAAAGAAGCATAAGGAGGTAAAAGGCTCATTTTGAAAATATGAATTATTGAGAGGAGGATATTAGAGGAGAAGATTCTAGAGCACAATGAGAATAAGCCTCATTTCTTGGATTGAGTTTGAGACATCTTGTTTCCTAGTTGATCAACTGTCAAAAGTATGAGTTTACTTTATAAATTTTCTTATTATTTTATTATATTTATGTTTTCTTAAAAATGAGTGGGAGGTTTCAAGAAATGGATATTTTGGGAAACAATTTTTTTTTTGTTTTTTATAAATTTAATAATTTTAGAAAAAAGTTAGTTTTAAAATTTTAATAATAAATATAATTTGAATGTTTTTGATAGTGTAAATAAGGGTCCAAGAAACCACCTTGGGTCATGAGGGTTGAAGATGAGGCTACCTAGGGGTCCACATTCCTTGGATGGAGCCTCCTTAATCATTGTAATTTGGTGTTGAGGTTGATCAAGTCATTGTAGTTTGGGAGGGTGTCAGTCAAGCCATCATCCTAAAGGGGTAGTAGGCCTAGCATAATTTATTGGGTTGGAAACCTTATCATGGTCTTGTGGTTATTTCAATGACATCAACCTAGGAAAATTTCATTTGGCTAGAATAGCCATGCTGACAACTAAGTTTGGGCCATAAGGCCAAATCTGGGCCAAGTATGACCAAAATGGGTAAGCACTTTCTAGGTTTTGAGACTTATATTTTGTTGGCAATTGGAGGGCATATGACTAATTATAGTAAAATGGATAGAACTTTAGTCTAATTATGAATTTGATGTTCTTGCTATGCCATTTTGAGATTATGTGAATATGATTATATTGCATTTATTTTAGTAGTTACATTTTGATTTCTACATATGTGATTTTGGGGATTGATGAAAATTTTCTTTATGTATGGTTTTAGGACTTGATTTTAATCTATAGGAGGTGGAAACATACCTTACTAAAATTTATTATAGATATGGTGGGTATGGGGCCACATAGAGAGTTATTGGCTTGGGTTGGATTATGGTCAATAACAGAGCTTCAAGACATGAAATTTTATGTGATTATGCTTACTACCTTAGTAGAGTAGTGGAACTCAAATGTTCACATGTTCATGCTCTTAATAGGGTATATGCCCATTACTATAGAGGACACATTATATATATTTCACTTATTTGTGTGTAGGTCCCATGTTTGTATGTAGTAATTAATGAAGAACAATCATATATGTAAGGTATTTTTAGTTTATATGGGGCATAAGGCACCTGACAAGTACAATCTCTATTGTTAATGACTATTAGTAGCAAAGATTATGTAGAGTGGAATTCCACATGATTGGAAGGTTTTGGTTATAATTATATTGACAATGGTAGTAGTACATGGGAGAGGGGAAGTGTGGTACCAAGATATGTTGTAGATAATTTTATTGATGAAGGGGAAATATTTTCATGAGGTTGATGCATGATGGCCCATTTGTATTATGACTTACACCAATTTATGTGGGAGCAAGGCTACTATACTATAGAGGAAACTTTATTATAGATATGATAATTTGATCACCTAACAATGAATCAACCTATTGTAGTGTAAGTGATCCCATAGAGATCTAAGAGAATTTGGGTGACATCTACATGATCAAATTTAGAAAATATTAAAATATAAATTTTTGATATTTTTTTGCTTCTTTATGATTTATATTTTTAGAGCTCTTTGGAGATTTTTTGGATACCACTTTACTAAAATATGATTATTGGATTCACCTAAGCCTTTTCATCACTCTACATAAGTCTCCCTGAGATCTTTATAAAGCACCCAACAAATTTGATTTTTTCTACCAGACTATAAGTTATGACCCCACTAAGTTGGGGAAACCAAAAGTAAATATTTAATTTAATTTTTGTAACTAATATTGTCCTCATCTAATTTTTTATTTTGACTTATAAGGAGGAATTAGGTTCAGTGTCTCTTTTTATTTTAAAGGAATCCATAGTTTAGAGGTTGTACTAAGTTTTTGCTTCATCTTATTATAAAATGTATATAATTTGATTGTTTTCAAATTAATAAGATAGAGTTGAATTCATGAATCTCTTTCATATAGTTTTTTAACTTGTGTCAATTATCCATTCTAAATAATAAATGTGTCATGTCTCTTTAGTAATTAGTAGTTTTTATATTATTTATTATATTAATTACAATACAAATAGTCCCTCATTGAATATTCTCAACAAAATTTTAAACTAATTTGGATTAGTGGAATTAGATTTTTTTTCTTGTGTATGTCAAATCACACATAGTTAGGGTATCAAAGGCTTGGATTGAAGATATGGGATCTATTGTATTACCTAAATTTGAGGTGCACATAACTGCAAATGGCTAAAGAATGGGGCAAGTCGTTAGAGACCTTCAAGGTGTTGGTTGAAGATGCTTTAAAAATATATCATTAATAGATGATGAAATAGTTCAATTAAATAGTCCATAGAATCGGGATAACCTGCAACTAAACATAAAATGAATGATAATATCATTTCGTGGTTATACCCCTTTCAAGGTGCAAGTAAAATTTAATATTCCAAATTTTGAGAGAAACAATGAGGTAGATATTGTTGATGATTGGATATAAAATATTTTAAATTTTTTTTTCTACAGATCACCTCAAATTATGAGAAAATAACATTCAACCTCCTCAAATTTTACTCTTATTTGTAATAATCATGTGAGACTAATTATTATCTAGGGAGAATTATAAGAGAAAATTTGAGGGTTGATAATTTAGTGCAGTAATGGATGAGAATCTCACATGGGGAGGCTTTGTAGTATATATTGAGGAGGATTTCTTTAAGATATACATGGAGAAAAATATATGCAACTGTAGTTACTTTAGTAGAAAATAGACTATTAACTTTAAGTTATAACAACACCTTCCATGCCTTATCACAATCATGTTAGAAGACAAATACTATTTGTAAACATCATATTTAGTGCTCACAAAATTATAAAAATATTTTTATATTTGGTTGGTTCAAGAATTTTTATATTTTATTAAAATTGAGGAATATCCACTTATGACTTTAACATACCATTTAATTTTTATTCCTCAATAGTATAGACAATTAGAGTCTCAATCAGATCATCATCTATTTTATTAGTATGAGCATACAATTTTTAGAACTCATAAGCCTAGAGAATATGCAACTTTAAAAAGAATAGATTGCATAAGAATATAGATTTATTTTATATTTTTTCATGATTAAAATATGTTATGTTTCATGGAGGGAACTTCAACCTTAGAATAATATGCAATTAAAAAAGGTAAAAGGTAAAGGTGGATTATTTAATCTAACCTTATTTATTGTTTAAAAGATGCACTTTCATGGGGTTTTACTTTTTGGGAAAGTTTGGAAAGTTTTGATATAAAAGGGGACTTGTAATTCTATCTAAAATTTTTAATATGATAAGCTTAGAAAAATCTACAACTTATAGATATCAATACTTCTCACTAAACATTATAATAGAATATGTTATTATTATTTGTAAACATATTGAAGTTTTCTTATGGAAAGGTGGAAGGGCAACGCCTAGAAGGAATAGTCATACTTGAATTTACTAGTACAATGTTTTGTGATTACAATTAAGTGGTTTGTTGGAAATTATGAAGGATGACTTATAAGCAAGGTAAGCTCTAGGTTCTAAAATAAGTTATGTTATTGTACCAAAATGAATCATGTATTAATAAATAAAATTAATGTTTATTAATAGTATTCTCAAGATTCATTTATGTGCTACAATTAAGTTAAGGTTAGTCACAATGTCCTAAGAACAATTGGTATTGCTTCAATTTTATCTTAAGTAAAATTATTCTAAAGATTCTTGGGTAGTACTTGTAAAAAATTTTTTCTTCATATAATAGTACTAAAATTACACACTTATCTCCTTAATTCATGCTAATTTATATTTTATGTTTAGAGTTTGAGTGGTTTTGAAACTCTAACATGTATAGAGTTGTATCTATCTAGGTACAAGAATAGTTTAGGTTAACATTGTAACCATTTTCATATATAATGTTGGGTTGAATGTAGCTAAGAAGATTCATATTATAAATTTTGATATGGATAAATATTGATATGTTTCATTGTTGGAAGTATAATAAGTTCCTTTCATTGCAAATAGATCTGAGTCATTTGTAACTAGAATGAACATCATGATAAAATTATAATCAAGAAAGATAGTACATTATGTAGATAATAAAATTCTATTCTAATTGCAATTACACCAGAAAAGATGATTAGGTCAACAAATAAAAAAAGATGGGTTTCTTTGAGCTATAATAAGTTCTTGGACAATACCTATTATGTATCCCATAGAGATTTCTTGGTCGATGAAATATATGTATGTATGTGTGTGTGTGTTCATATTAGAGTTAACTCTTGATAATTGGATTGCCAAATGGTGAATTTAATTTTTTAATGATTTTGTAATACATCTGACAATTGGTGAATATAGAAATTGGAAGAAGCATTTCATTTGGTCTTTCTTTATATTCAATGTAAAATGGGCCTTGGTCAAGTAACAAAAACATGGTAAATGCTATAAAAGAATAAGTGTAGAATATGATGGAATGTGCACTAACATATAGTGTCTTGAAGGATAATTCTACATAATATGTTCTCCTAAAATATCGTTACGAATATCATTGGTTCAAAAAACTTGACAACAAAAAGGATATGTACCAATTCTTTAGTAAACTACTCAATGGTGTCGAATTTTGAAACATCGCCTTTCTAGTCTTTCAATTTTTTATTCCTCCTAGGTTAGTTGCTTGAGTTTTAGAAAAAATTCTAGTAGCTATATGTTTAACCCATAAACTATATACAACAATGCAAAGTAACAAATTATCTATTTTTCTTAATTGGAAGAAGCATTTCATTTGGTATTTCTTTATAGTCAATGTAACATGGGCCTTAGTCAAGTAACACCAACATGGTAGATGCTATAGAAGAATAAGTGTATAATATGATGGAATGTGCACTAACATGTAGTGTATTGTAAGATAATTCTACATGATGTGTTCTCCTAAAATATTGTCATCAATATCATTGATTCAAATCACTTGACAACAAAAAGGATATGTATCTATTCTTTAATAAACTACTCGACGGGACTAACTTTTGAAACATCACCTTTCTAGTCTTTCAATTTTTTTCTTCTTCCTAGGGTACCTTGTTTTTTAGCAAATTTTCCAGTAGCTATATGTTTAATCCATAAAATACATACAACAATGCACAGTAACAAATTATCTATTTTCCTTAATTGGAAGAAGAATTTCATTTGGTCTTGCTTTATAGTCAATGTAACATGGGCCTTAGTCAAGTAACACCAACATGGTAGATGCTATAGAAGAATAAGTGTAGAATATGATGGAATGTGCACTAATATGTAGTGTCTTGAAGGATAATTCTACATAATTTGTTATCCTAAAATGTTGTCATCAATATCATTGATTCAAATCAATTGACAACGAAAAGGATGTGTACCTATTCTTTAATAAACTACTCAACGGGGCTGACTTTTGAAACATCACCTTTCTAGTCTTTCAATTTTTTTCTCTCTCCTAGGTTAGTTTGATTTATAGAAATTTTTATAGTAGATATATGTTTAATCCATCAACTACATACAACAATAAATATAATGCATGTGACAATTGGTGAATATAGCAAAATTGTAAATGAAATGCTTAGTGTGTTGAGGACATTCCCTAGATAATCCAAAAGGTATAGATTTCTAAGATTTAATAAATCCAAAGTAACAAATTATCTCTTTTTATTAATTGGTAGAAGCATTTCATTTTGTCTTGCTTTATAGTCATTGTAAAATTGACCTTAGTCAAGCAACATTGGCATGGTAAATGCTATGGAAGAATCTAGGTGTATAATAGGATGGAATGTACACTAACCTCCATTATTTTGAAGGATGTTTCTACAAAGTATGCTTTCGCTTAAAATTTTGTCATGAATATCATTGATTCAAACCACTTCAAGGATGTGTACCAATTCTTTAATAAACTACGTGATGGGGCAAAATTTTGAAACATCGCCTTTCATGTCTTTCAATTGTTTCTTCCTCCTAGGTTAGTTTAATTTTTAACAAATCATCTAGTAGTTATATGTTTAATCTATAGACTACATACAAGAAATTTTTTTGGAAAGAATATATACTCAACAAGGAGGATCCACAAATATTATATTGTTATTCTAGTGAGAACTATAAATCAACTAGAAGGCCTAAAACTAGTTAGTAAATTTTACTACTCTTGACCTTGCGATGGATTGCTTCTAGAAATGAAATACTATAATCAAATACTTAGGTATCTTACCTTCCCATAGTGTCTCACAAACTTCCTTTCATCATATTCAACATTCACAAGTTATGAAAGTGTTTTGATAATTGATTGGTTCAAGCTTTTTTGTATTTTCCTCGGATTGAAGAATATCCACCCATGACTTTACCATATACCCTTTACTCTTTTATTTCTCTGAATAGTATAGCTAAATAGAGTCGGGCTATCATATCTCCATCCAAGGCACTAGTAGGAGCATATAATTTCAAGAACTCATTGGCCTCGATAACTTGCAACTTTAAAAAGAGCAAATTGTATAAGAATATAGATTTATATTCTAATTTTTATAATTATAAGATGCCATGTGTTATGGAGGGCACTTCAAGTTTCCTTAGAAGAATATGAAACTTAAAACAATAGTAGGTAAAGGTGATTTTTTTTTTTTTATCTCACCTCATTTATTGTAAAGTTGTGACATAAATGGGGTCTTGCGATGTTCCACCTACACGCTGTAATATGACGAACTTAAAGAAATCTAAAACGTATAGCTTGCAAGACTTCTCACTGACCATCATGACAAAAGACTACTACTATTTGTAAACATGTCAAAATTCTTCTATGGCAAGGTGTAGGGGCAATGCCTAGAAGAAATAATTGTACCAGTACACTTGGAACAATTAAATTTGCATGGTCCTCCTACGCCATATTCTATACTACCGGGTGCAGTGCATACGCCAGATTCTATACTATCGGATAGGAACCTGCACTCGGCTTGCCCACACGGGGATGGGTTGGGATTCTAGCGGGATCTTGTCCTCCCATTTCCCGTCCTACAGGAGCCACCAGGGCCACTTCACTCAATTGAATTTCCTCCCTCCCTAATTTAGTCAGTGGGCCGGACTTCCTTCCATTTCATGGCATGGGAGAAAGGTAGTTGTTGAATTCCATTTCCTTCTTTCTGTTCACCCGGGTAACAAACAAGAAAGTTAGGCCAGACTAGTCAGGCAACTGGGGAATGAAACTATCCAGCCGTGTTACCATCGACTAGTTTTCTCTATCCCTCCATCGAGGTAAGTTCGTTTGTCGCTATCTCGGAAGACCTCGTTTCTCACCTTCCTAGTTTGACTTTCTTGAACTCCCTTCCTTCCCCGCAATACAACATATGCTAGACACGGGGCACCTTCCCACAACAGCGTCTTGGTGAACTCCCATGCTGAAATTTTGAACGTAATAGCATAGTAGGGGCCCAACGTTAGGCTATCCGGGGGGAATCTGCCTAGTGTAGGGTGGGAGCCCTTCCCTTCAACTATCGTCGAATACAAAGTTAGGATTGAAAGAAAGAAAGTTAGTTACCTTTGTCGACCCCATTGATAAGAAATAATAGCTAGTCGACGTTGCCTGCTCCCGAATTCAATTATTGAACTGTACTTTCTTCCATCCTTGTTACTTCCAACACATTCTTTCTTGATGGGTTAGTTAAGAGGGATGGATCGTGAACAGTGGAAATGGAAGCCCGCTCTAAAGATGCCGCTAGAAAGTTAGGAGTTTGCACCTTTCTCATCGGTAGCTATAACTGGAGAGAACCTTCCTTCCGGTTTCAACCTCGACTAGCTATTATTGAACTCCCACTGTCCATCCGTGATGATTATCAAAGATGGGAGTGAGCTCTAGATACAGGCATGCTAATTGAATAGTAATATTACTAAAACGAATCTTACATGAAGAAATAAAATTGATCATAAACGAATCTTATAATCTATCTTATTTTTATTAAATGCTCTTTTAAAAGGTTGAGGTCCGAGGATGAGCAGGCCGGTAGGATTGCGGTCAGAGGGGCAAGCAGCTCGTAGTCCTTCCACTGTAAGGAGCGGGAGGTTATCGTTGCTCTGTGAAACCAGCCTCACGCGTTGATGGGAGTGAGCTCTAGATACAGGCATGCTAATTGAATAGTAATATTACTAAAACGAATCTTACATGAAGAAATAAAATTGATCATAAACGAATCTTATAATCTATCTTATTTTTATTAAATGCTCTTTTAAAAGGTTGAGGTCCGAGGATGAGCAGGCCGGTAGGATTGCGGTCAGAGGGGCAAGCAGCTCGTAGTCCTTCCACTGTAAGGAGCGGGAGGTTATCGTTGCTCTGTGAAACCAGCCTCACGCGTTGATGGGAGTGAGCTCTAGATACAGGCATGCTAATTGAATAGTAATATTACTAAAACGAATCTTACATGAAGAAATAAAATTGATCATAAACGAATCTTATAATCTATCTTATTTTTATTAAATGCTCTTTTAAAAGGTTGAGGTCCGAGGATGAGCAGGCCGGTAGGATTGCGGTCAGAGGGGCAAGCAGCTCGTAGTCCTTCCACTGTAAGGAGCGGGAGGTTATCGTTGCTCTGTGAAACCAGCCTCACGCGTTGATGGGAGTGAGCTCTAGATACAGGCATGCTAATTGAATAGTAATATTACTAAAACGAATCTTACATGAAGAAATAAAATTGATCATAAACGAATCTTATAATCTATCTTATTTTTATTAAATGCTCTTTTAAAAGGTTGAGGTCCGAGGATGAGCAGGCCGGTAGGATTGCGGTCAGAGGGGCAAGCAGCTCGTAGTCCTTCCACTGTAAGGAGCGGGAGGTTATCGTTGCTCTGTGAAACCAGCCTCACACGTTCCCCTCCGCTTTACGCTGCAAGACAGACCTCCTTCCTTCGAAGAAGGGCCTCACAACTACTCTCTACTTGGAGCAGGGCGCGCCACATTTATATGCCACGCATCTTCCCTCCCATCGGCCTTAAACTCGCCTGTTCCTCAACCTTATGTGTCCCCACTTGGGTTAAAAGCTCACGCTACCGAGCTCGACAACCAAGACGTCAGCTCTGTTCGGATTTAAATGCTATTTTGCCAATTGTGTAGTACGTGTGGGATATATATCCCTGCAGCTGTTTCATTTTCCTGCAGACCTCTTCTCTATTCTTTTATTTTAGATTCTTAAAGCAGCCGTTCTTATTTGTTTTCTCAATATCCGTCTCCGTCACTACACAATTTATTGCAGAGCATTCAAATTAACATGCTGACTGCTGTTTTGATTTCAAAACAACTCCGCTTGTTCTACACCCTAAGCCGCCTTCACAAACCAGGCTTAAAATGCTGAACGCCGTATCTTTGAAGTAAATATTTTTTGCGGTTGGTTTAATTTATAATAAACATCAATCACTGAAATGTGCGATAGAATCAAATTCTTCACAAACAATCTTGACAACTCCATAAAACATGCCGCTTGTTAATCAATATATCCATGACAAGCACATGCCCATTCCATTCCCTAACTAAGAATAACTCAACAAGTTTATTTTTTCAAGATTGTAAAGGAAAATATTGGACCAATGTTTCACCTTTGTGAGCATCACCTAGATGCAATGAGTGCTAAGTGGACCATTCATTGTCATGAGAGATGGGTTCCTGTGAACCACTACTCATGAATCACGGGTCAATGAATTTGACTCGAAAACTACACGGTTGAATCCTGATAGCAATATCATAAAGAAAATATTGTTTAAGCATAGTCATTTTACGTTAGTTAAAGAAGTGATAGAGAGTTGAAAAAATGTGCTTGATATCTTAGAGGGATGCATTTAGTTTGATGATTGAAAAAGAACTGCCAAACTGAAAAGACTCTAGAATCTATTTGATATATGATTTAGAAATAGTGTTTGCCCATTGCTGAAATGTTTTGATGTCTATGTTGGATCTTTACTTTATTAGAGAAGTTTGTGGATCTTGGACAAAGTTGTAGTCATAGATTTCTACTCTAGGTTCGAACTCGTCCCTTCACATAGTGATATGTTTTGCAACTTTACCTAATTTAGTATACCCTACCTTGCTCTTCTTGAATATTTGGGGACTTGTGACTGTTGATAAATACCTTAAGGTTTGTCGTTTAGTCACATGGTGGTAAGTTTTCCCATATCAACCCCCTAGAAATCAAACAATGATTGAAGACAACAAGTGAGTGCTTAACTATGCAGATCTAATACTTCTTTTTACTGCACAAAATTGAAATGCGTCACTATGACTTGCTACAATGCTCTAAGATGAGAAAGAGAACATATGTGTAATTGACAATTAGAATGAATGTGTTGAATGTCTTTATATACTAGCATACTTAGCATCAAATTGCACCAAATGTGTGTTCAATCACCTCAAGGTGGAAAGATGAATGGAGCTAGTCAACAAAATTTTAATTTTGAAATTCAATAAGAATCGAGACAAGTCCACAATGATATAACTGTCCTAGAACTGGAAAATGCCTAGATTTGGGTGGCTAATAGATAAATAGAGGTATTTGTCTATGGCGATGTGATAAATGGATGGATACAATAAATGTGCAAAAGTGTGTGATGTAAGGCTAGGCTAGGGTTAAGGGTATAGAGATTGGAGTTTGTATATAGATGGATAAAAGGTTAAAATATTGAGCCCAACTTCATACGAGATTGCGTCATTTGTCACTATGTAAGTTATCTATTTGAGTCAAGTTTCCCACCTCCATGTGGCCCTCTCCATACCCCCTGTTGGTGATATGAGTTATAGGTCCCAAATTCCCAATGTTGGATAGTCTCCCAAGTGCCAAGGGTGTCAAACCTGGGAGGAATACCATAAAACCTATGTCTAGGTTGGATAATTGAGAACCAATTTCTAATGTGGGTGGGACCTCCTTCACTTATGGTTTTGCTAAACCAAGGGGGGTTTCATTGAGCTGATGCAACAAATATATGTATGTATGTATATGTGTGTGTATATGCATATGTATGTATGTATGTATGAATATATATGTGTGTGTGTGTGTGTATAGAGAGATAAATTTGAAATTTTGTAGCAATCAACAAATCATATTAAAATAAGTAGGAGGGTCTATTGAAATGGAGTTTATAGTTTATAAAAATATTTAACAAAAGATGACTAAGATTAGAAAAGGAACGAGTGTTAAAGCATGGGTAAATATTTGTAGAAATAGAAAGATGAATATCAAAGAGGTTTTAGATTGTGATTTAATTCTAGTATCACATAGGAATGAAGAATAAATAATAATCGGTATATCTAATGATATAGTATGAATTTCCTTCTATTTTATAATTATAAGTCCTTTTATTTGTAAGGATATAAAAGGAAATAAATCTTACCCCAACTCTACGTCATGGATAAACAAAATTACCATGTGCAAAACTGCTACAAATATGTAAGTGTAGAGTACAAGATAGTAGGGTATAAGGATTAAATAATACTCAAGTTTTTAAATGGTGTGTATTATGAGTGAGGAAAGAATTCTAGCACAAATAATAATTGTAAATAGAACAAATAAATAAGAAATATCCCTATATGTAATATAAGAACCAATTATAAAATATACATAATTTAAATATGTATGTATAATGATAAATATATGCTATAGTGTAATAATTATGAAATGTCAAATAAAATAATGATAGTAGTCGATCGTACAATTTTAATGAAAAGTATGAAGTAAAATAACATTTAATATGAAGCATGTAAGAACTTTTTTTAAAAGAATGACATGTTTTTAAGGGAAACATGCAAAGGGACACGATGACGGGGAAGTAAAATTTCTACTATATAGAAGTTTCATTTAAGTTTTACTTCTTAAAATTTATTTAAATGCATCCTTCTAGAATCTTATTTAGTTTATTGGGCTTAAGTGCATTGAAATCGCTAATAATGTAAGAGAGGAAATATTATTAAATCTAGATTAGATTTATTAAATAATATGATATTAAGGTTTCCTTTTATAGATAAGCACTACCAAGGGGGTATCTCCCATACATATTAATCCAAAAAAGAAAGAGTACATATGCTCAAAACTAAAGCATTTGATATACAATTTATTTGTCTAGCATTTTGAGGTGCATCAAGAAACACAAACCCTTTGACACTTCGTCAGCATCCTCCACATGCAATTGGAAAGGATATCAGCGTCATGTTCAATATAGAAGTTGAAAATTTCTATAATTTTATATTTTAGTTCCTCTTTCAATAGCCTAATTGCCTTGATAGTGTCTTTGTTCTTCCATGAAACATTAACATAAAATATTCCACCTAGTGTTCACTACAACAAATCCCTGTGATTTGCTCCATTTTTCGCTTCCACCTACTCTTTTAATGTATTTTTTGAAAATTCGGTGCTATTTATCAGGATGGCATAATTTTTGGCATTTATTGCACCAATCAGTACAAGTCAACGCTAATTTAGGCGCTAATTAGTGCCTAAAGTAATGTCGTCTTTAGCACCGATATTAGCTTCGAGTGTAACGATGCCTTGATCTCCACCTTTAGCTCTGAGTTCGACTTCGAGTTTAGCGTCAGATTAGACACCCCTCTGTCGAAGAGACTTATTTATATGTCTCATCGATGATGTAAAACAGTGAAATATCAACAAGATACAGGCATGTTGAGGAGAGAATCAATTATGTCACTTTGACAAGGTATATCTACAAGTGCTCGACGAAACACAACTCTTGGATATAACGAAGTAATGTCGATGATACATTGAGATATCGGTAAGACAGATAAGATTATCTCATCGACACTCTTCAAGTAATGATCAAAAGCATAGACCGCTATACTGTCGGGAAGGTGAGCAACATATGCGTTAGAGCGGTGTTCACCGCAACCTCGTAGCAAGAAGCCTCGAGCAAGGAGAAAGTGCGGTAAACAACAGAAGGGAAGGGAAAAACGCCGCTATACCTCAGTGATAATCACAAGTCTCCCTAACATGGCAGAGTTACACCGATATATAGAGAAATACCGCCGAAGGAAAATATCGATGAGACAGTGGCATATCGGCAAGAGATATTAACTTGTCTCATCGACACTGGCAAAAAACATCAGAGGAACATAAGATCTAATGTCGATGAGACATTGAGATATCAGTAAGACAAATAATATTGTCTCATCGACACTCTTCAAGTAATGATCAAAAGCATACACCGCTATACCGTCGGGAAGGTGAGCAACATATGCGTTAGAGCGGTGTTCACCACAACTCCGCAACAAGAAGCCTTGAGCAAGGCGGTAGTGCGGTAAACAATAGAAGGGAAGGGAAAAACACCGCTATACCACATTGATAATCACAAGTCTCCCCAACATGGTAGAGTTACACTGATATATAAAGAAATACCGCCAAAGGAAAATATCGATGAGATAGTGGCATATCGACAAGAGATATTAACTTGTCTCATCGACACCGGAAACAAACATCAGAGTAACATAAGATCTAATGTCGATGAGACATTGAGATATTAGTAAGACAAATAAGATTGTCTCATCGACACTCTTCAAGTAATGATCAAAAGCATACACCACTATACCATCGGGAAGGTGAGCAACATATGCGGTAGAGCGGTATACACCACAACCCCACAACAAGAAGCCTTGAGCAAGGCGGTAGTGCGGTAAAAAACATAAGGGAACTGAAAAACACCGCCATACCGCAACGGGTATAATAAAATATGGTGATAGTACGGTATTAATCGTGGCATCATTACAATTTACAGCAGTAAATGTAGAAAATCACATCAGTTGCCAAAATTAAATGCTATTAAATTATTAAGAGTTGGCAAAATTAATATGACTGAATACCGCGCCATCCAAAGATAAGTGAGTTTTCCAAATATCGCACTCAATTGCAGTGCACTAGCGTGGAAGGAGCTAAGGATACGAGAAGAAGAAGTCCTGCAAGCGTGAAATACTCGGGTAAGTGCACACAAACTCTCTGAAAGAGCTTTGTTAATATAAAAAATCTTTCAAGGTTTTGTCTTCTGAAGCCATAGTAGAGAAAATTGAAACATGCCTCCTAAAAGAAAATGATCAAAAGTAAAAGAAATTTGACCTAAAATTAAAGATGAAGAACCTAAAGTAAAGAAGAAAGCACTCCATCCTAAAATAAAACAAGCAAAAGTAAAAGAAAGTCAGCCTAAAATTAAAGATGAAGAACCTAAAGTAAAGAAGAGACCACTCCATCAGTCCATATTAGATATACTTTCAGGGTCTACTAAAGAGGGCAATAAGAAGTTTCTCGTGGACACCGCACAAAGTTGTAGGGATGCCCTCATTTCCAAGTCTGGATGGGACCTATTTTGGTATTTTTACAGTAAGAGAAATGAGAAGATTCCAGTGTCAAACACTTGGATGTTGGATATAGCAAGGTTGATTGTCCCAAATGTGTTTGTTGATGTAGAATTTATCAGACTGCTAGCCAAACACTATCACTTAGCTACCAAAACGATAAGGTTTCAAAATGACACAATATTGGTAGAAGTAACCAGAAAAGACATCATTGAGTGTTTTGGGTTAAACAAGCAGGCCCTGAACAAGATAAACCTGCAGAAAAGTGAGGATGATTATGCTAGGTTAAAAAAGACTTATAGAAGTGATGAGGTACCCCTATATATGAAAAGAGGCATTGGTAACAGAACATTCCCCATCTCTACTATCACTACTGAACCATTTAATGTGATAGATTTTCAGTATTACTTTGTGAATACATATTTAGCTCTTTTCCAAGTGTTGGGGATAGATGCTCAAGATAAAATGCCAATAGGCCTAATGATGATGGCCATGAGAATTCAAAACCCTGAAACTAATATTGAGTATGACTTTGCTTCATACCTTGAGAAGGCGCTAACTGATGAATTCTCCCAAGTTATAGAGGATAGAGCACCGATTACATTCAGACACTATTCCCTACTGTGTCATCTGATATTGTACCAGAATAGGAACCATTAGAATAAAAGAATGGACTTGGCTACAGTAGATGAGCAAGGGAATCCCACACCTGTCTAAAAATGGTGTTATATTTGGGATAGTCGGTGCAATAATTCAAGCTTTTTTGTATTCTACGAAGAGTTTGTACACATAATCCTTTGAGTTCTCGGGTATGCAACGCCAAGATTGTCAAACAAAATGTTGCAACTAGTGAGACCTTTGGCTTTAAGACCAGAGTAGGGTCATACACAATTTTGGAGATTGGTTCTTCCACCTAGAAGTTACAATAATAAGAGTTTATGAATGCCCTGTTGCTCCACATATACTACCAAAATTTGTGCCCCTCAGATTAGCATTTCTTGAATTTATGTGGCAAATGATGTGGATGGAGAAAGATGTAATGCACAAGCAGAAGAAAGACACTTTCCTGCCAAACCAAACCAAGTGTGAAGATTGGATTGTAGGCTCAGACACACTAGAGGAGTTACAGTGTTATTTGAAGACAAGATATGCATTGAAATCTAGAAAAGAAAGATCCTTTGACCGTGAAAATCATATGAGCAACATAAGGTGCAATCTTCTTACCAAAATGATAGTGCCACACCAAGTGGATTTTGAAGAAGATGTCATAAGGAATTGCATTACTTATAATGATGTATTTAGTAGAAGGAAACAATGGGAATATATGAAGAAGCTTGAAGAAAGGACGAAGCAGAGGTCCAAGGATTTCCTAGGATACTTTGTTGAGGAAAAGGACCCCATGAAGAGGATGGAATCTATATTTTTTAGATTTGAAGACTTGTACAGAAAGAAGGGAGCATATCTCGAAGAACATGATGGTGGTGCAACTGCAGAGCATACCCTAGGTGAAACCTCTGAGCCTCCGATCGAGCAGTTACCTCCCGAAAGACAAACGATAGGAAGCATGAGGAATTGACGAAGATGAGGAATTGACGAAAACAAGTAACAGAACAAGAACCGGTGTGAAGATGCATAATTTGCTTAAAGACAAGGTGAAGGTGGACTACATACCCTATGAGAATGAATGCGATGGAGATGATGACTTGCCCCTGAGTTTGAGATCAATTTACAAAGATACATTTGATCGTTGACTATATTGTGCTTGGCCTAGTGATCAACAAACTACCTAGAGTGTACGAGGTGTTTCAATTTTGGGGATACAACTACATGATATGACCATCCAATATTCATGGAGAAAATCTACGTCTCTTTATTATCCAAAATTTACATGTGGGATCCAAACATAGAAACAATTCAGAACAAACCACTAGGAGATTAATGCCATATTATGGTCCATCATATTATAGTGGTGAATGGAGAAGGCTAACAGAATATAAGCCTAGCATGTCAGCATATGGTCTAAATTCGAATATGCATACACATCATCTCCAATTAGAAAGTGTAAAATAAATGAATAGAGGTCATCATAAGTATATAGATGGACGTGCATACACACACAAAAATATTGTAGGATTTATAAATATTAGTAAGGGAAGGGACCCTACTGTAAGACCGAATTGTCAATTTGTTGAGGTTATAAATGATAAAGATGGGGATATGGAAAGAGAGGTCGATATATTGATAATGGTTGAGGCTATTATGGACCTTACCATTGGGGATGAGTTATTGATTGATTACCCCTTCTTAAAATGCACTCCTACGCGAAAGAAGAGGGAAGAACAAGGTCTCCCTAAGGATGTTCTTAAGGGCAGAAAACCAAAGAATAGTAAATGAGTGTGGACTGATATTTTATAAACTATGTTGTCAAAATTGTGTTCTATAGCAATTATTGTATAAAAAAGGTAGTCTATAAGATAATGTTCCATTATTCAATTGATGTATATATGTTCATAAAACTTATATAATGTCTAATATATGTATTTCGTTCATGTGCAGGTATTTTTCTATGAAGATATTTTAGACCTGAAATGGATATTTGTCATACATTATGATCTAAGATTAAGGCATGTATTTGACGATGCATTAGTGGATACTAAGAAAAACAATGATGGCCAACAAAATGAGAGAGAGGGATTAGAGAACATCAAAGAAACTGACATCCATGATGATGTTGAAGATGGTTATGTTCAGGCACAAGAAGACAACAATCCAGAGTTAGATGATGTTATGGAAGACAACAATATGGATGGTATGGAAAATGATGATCCAAATACATTTGGTAACAATATAGATGGTCTACAGTCAAATTTAAATGATGATGAAGATGAGGATGATGATAATATTAAATACTTGAAAGAACATATGAACATTGACAATGATACACTGGATGACATTGTAGCAGACAATAATGTTAATGACCAAGACTTCTAAATTTCTAGAATTATTTGCAATCCATGTTAAAAAAGGATGATTCTTATCGCCTAAACTTTGAAATGCTTCGGTAATATTATGTTGTACTTGGACAATTGAAAACCTGTTTTATTCTCCTAGCAAGATTTTTTATTTTCCATTATAATTCTAGACCAAACAAAATTTGCGAGGATGGCCTTTTACACCAATCTTAATTTGTATGAAGTTCACGAACTTGTTGTCAAGCAGTAAATTCCTTTTGTAGACAAGAAATGTAAAGGCTTCATTTAAGAAAAGATAAGTAGTCTCTTTCTAAGGGTAATCCACATGGAAAAAGTAAAAAGCACATAAAAAAAATTGTATAGTAGAAAATCATATTCAATTAGTTATGTCTTATTTCGCTTGCACACTTATCTAAAAGACATAGGGTATTCACCAAAAATTTCCCTTGACAAAGCAAACATGTGCTTTCATTTATTTTTACTGTATATCTCAGAAGTGAAATTGTTGTTACATAATGATGCATTGAGAAAATAATATATACAAAAAAATGCAAAGAAAATGTTTGAAATTTAACATGCAACCTATTGTGTTGTGTTGAAAGGAATCAAGATTAATTGGGACAAGAAATAAAAATTAAATTTTGATGACTGTACTTAAAAGTGAACAAGATATGAAAAGTGTGGACAATGATGGTGTTGAAATTGAAAACCCTGATTTTGATGATATTATTGTTTTATGTCATTCGAGATTGAGAGCACATACAATTTTATATACATAGAAAATTAAGCTTTGAAACTAGTAAACTGAAAAATGTAACCACTGTAAGATTTTTCCTTAAACAATAATTCACATACTCACTTACAAAAAAGGGTGAAGCATTTTTTATTCAAACTCTGTTTTATTTAATAGACATAATAGTAAAAGAATATTTACAAGTACAAGAATATATACACTGTTTCATAAAAAATAAGGAAAGTTTCATAGAATATACAAGTACAAGAATATATCATCATCATCATATCCTTAATTACCTATTGCAATATCATTAAATTGTTCAATATTTGGTATGAATTGTTGGTGGAAAAAATTAGGATTACTTGGATGCTTCTTCCATTCGTTTTGTATCAACATATGTTCGTGAAGACATAAAAGTTAATAAAATATTAATGCATGTAACTCACAATTATTTTAAATAAGCCACTTAGTTAACTTTATTATTTTTAAATAGTTTTCATTTTTATGTTGAACATGTAACAAGGCAAAATAAGATTAAATTTTCAAAAAAAATAGTAGCTCTACCAACATCCACAATAAATGCTTTACTGTATCATCATATTCATTCACATAAGCATAGTATTGAGGCTCAATAACTGATATCCATTCAAATATAAGAGGAAATAAGTATGGAAAACATAAGAAAAATACATAATGATAACACAGTCATGGAGAATCTCTAATAATAAGATGTTCCCCATTATATTGCTTCAATTGATATATAAATAACATAAGTCTTCAAAATGGAAATGATATATGATGATGATAATTTAAAACTAGGCCTTGGTTTCTTATTCATATAGGAAGTAACAAGCTACAGGCCTTTTACAAAAAGAAATGACCTTTCATAACTACTTCTTTTACTAACAACTATTTAATTAGCATAATTAAGGAAATAACAAGACTTAAGACGTTTTGACATATGGTTCCATTATTCAACATAGAAGACATGTGATCACTGATCTGGAAAATTCTTCCTCTTCATGATGAACATCCAAATGATCTCGCCTCAGTGTCTTATTCTTCTAAAACCAAATACTTTTCCTCCCACTGATACACCGTAAAATCTAATGGCCACTTATATTCTTGGATCTTTTGCATGTTTGCAAGATGAGTTTGCCATCAACTATCTATTAATGCCTTTGTATCATTGATAAACTTTAGGTATCTTGCATCAAGAACAATCGACCCATCCATGATCTGATTTAGCTTGGGAAGACTGGTATCATCATCCTCCTGTATATGAGTAACGCACTTATGAACAACCTGACTAAATTATTTCTTCCACTTATCCAAGTCCTTCAACTGATCACCATCTCTCACGATATCAGGTATATACCATTGTTTCCAGGTATGGAATAAATCCATTCGTATTACAATATTTTTATCAAACCCTTGTACATACTGAAATTCATCAGTAATCATCTTCACAGTTTGTTTAGTTGGATTTAATGTTGTGGGTGCATCAAGACTTCTTTGTAGAACTTTGCATAACTTTGCCAAAGTGTAGTGAAGAGGTTTCCACCTTTTCAACAAAGGATCTAATACAAGCATATGTGTCTTTATTTGATCCATTGCCTGCTGAAGTGTTTTATAACTATCATGCACATTCTCCAGTTTATCCATAACTGATTTTATCCTGTGCTCAAGAATCTTTTCCATAACTTCAGAAATTCATCTTTTCACTATATCTTGGGTTTGATTGTTGGCCTTCTTTACATCATCCACTTCCTTCTTTGGAGTTTTTACCTGTAATGCATAAATGTTCTTCACAATATCCATTGGAGCAATAGGAGGCCTGTATAACACCATCTCCTTGCTTTGTGAGGGTCCTTCTCCTATAAATTGTTCTTTCAATTTGACATTCTCCATGAACAGTTTATAAACTTCATCATTTAGGAACCTTTGTTCCTTTTCATACTCCTTCAATCTATCTTCTAATCCCTTAATAGTTGCTCGAGTGAACATGGTCGAATGCATGGTAATTGTGGCTGCCTCGGTCATATCTTGTATTGTCCTTACCATAGATGCCCCTTTCATCCCTTGAATTACATCCAATAATTTTGGTTTCTGTGTATTTTTCTGTTTGATCCATATGGCGAGGGTTTCAATCTTTGGGTTATACCCAGTTCCACTCACACCTTCATCGAAGTCAAATTCTACAACTAGCATTGGATCTTCCTTAGCCCATACTTGATCAAGCAGAAACATTTTTTTTAATTCCAAGCTAGGGAAAATGAGCATATTGCTCTTCAAGACCATTTCTCTAGCCTTCTAGGGGCTAATGTCAATGTTGTCAAATCTTAATTCTTGGAAATTTTGTGCTACCATTTGATTTTTCTTTGATTCTTCAATTCTTGCTTCAACTAATTCCATCCTCTCTTGAAATTATTTTATCTTCAACTTCATCCAGAAATCATTAAACTCGAGAGTCTTAACGAATTCATCATCTTCTATGAATCTCTTGGCTGCAATTTCCCTTTCATCTTCATCTACCTTTGTACTTGTTTTTTTTACATCACCCATCCTTTCCTAACGTTTATGGGTATTGGTCTCAGAGATGGGCTGATCAACTTCAATATCACCTATCAATGATTGCAGTATTGTAGCCACATCCTTAGTATCGCCCACCTCTTCAGTATCCTCACAAGGTACTAACTGTTCAATGATTCCTATCGTTTGTCTTTTGGGAGGTAACTGCTCGATCGGAGGCTCAGAGGTTTCACCTAGGGTATGCTCTGCAGTTGCACCACCATCATGTTCTTCGAGATATGCTCCCTTCTTTCTGTACAAGTCTTCAAATCTAAAAAATATAGATTCCATCCTCTTCATGGGGTCCTTTTCCTCAACAACGTATCCTAGGAAATCCTTGGACCTCTGCTTCATCCTTTCTTCAAGCTTCTTCATATATTCCCATTGTTTCCTTCTACTAAATACATCATTATAAGTAATGCAATTCCTTATGACATCTTCTTCAAAATCCACTTGGTGTGGCACTATCATTTTGGTAAGAAGATTGCACCTTATGTTGTTCATATGATTTTCAAGGTCAAAGGCTCTTTCTTTTCTAGATTTCAATGCATATCTTGTCTTCAAATAACACTGTAACTCCTCTAGTGTGTCTGAGCCTACAATCCAATCTTCACACTTGGTTTGGTTTGGTAGGAAAGTGTCTTTCTTCTGCTTGTGTATTACATCTTTCTCCATCCACATCATTTGCCACATAAATTCAAGAAATGCTAATCTGAGGGGCACAAATTTTGGTAGTATATGTGGAGCAACAGGGCATTCATAAACTCTTATTATTGTAACTTCTAGGTGGAAGAACCAATCTCCAAAATTGTGTATGACCCTACTCTGGTCTTAAAGCCAAAGGTCTCACTAGTTGCAACATTTTGTTTGACAATCTTGGCGTTGCATACCCGAGAACTCAAAGGATTATGTGTACAAACTCTTCGTAGAATACAACAAAGCTTGAATTATTGCACCGACTATCCCAAATATAACACCATTTTTAGACAGGTGTGGGATTCCCTTGCTCATCTACTGTAGCCAAGTCCATTCTTTTATTCTAATGGTTCCTATTCTGGTACAATATCAGATGACACAGTAGGGAATAGTGTCTGAATGTAATCGGTGCTCTATCCTCTATAACTTGGGAGAATTCATCAGTTAGCGCCTTCTCAAGGTATGAAGCAAAGTCATACTCAATATTAGTTTCAGGGTTTTGAATTCTCATGGCCATCATCATTAGGCCTATTGGCATTTTATCTTGAGCATCTATCCCCAACACTTGGAAAAGAGCTAAATATGTATTCACAAAGTAATACTGAAAATCTATCACATTAAATGGTTCAGTAGTGATAGTAGAGATGGGGAATGTTCTGTTACCAATGCCTCTTTTCATATATAGGGGTACCTCATCACTTCTATAAGTCTTTTTTAACCTAGCATAATCATCCTCACTTTTCTGCAGGTTTATCTTGTTCAGGGCCTGCTTGTTTAACCCAAAACACTCAATGATGTCTTTTCTGGTTACTTCTACCAATATTGTGTCATTTTGAAACCTTATCGTTTTGGTAGCTAAGTGATAGTGTTTGGCTAGCAGTCTGATAAATTCTACATCAACAAACACATTTGGGACAATCAACCTTGCTATATCCAACATCCAAGTGTTTGACACTGGAATCTTCTCATTTCTCTTACTGTAAAAATACCAAAATAGGTCCCATCCAGACTTGGAAATGAGGGCATCCCTACAACTTTGTGCGGTGTCCACGAGAAACTTCTTATTGCCCTCTTTAGTAGACCCTGAAAGTATATCTAATATGGACTGATGGAGTGGTCTCTTCTTTACTTTAGGTTCTTCATCTTTAATTTTAGGCTGACTTTCTTTTACTTTTGCTTGTTTTATTTTAGGATGGAGTGCTTTCTTCTTTACTTTAGGTTCTTCATCTTTAATTTTAGGTCAAATTTCTTTTACTTTTGATCATTTTCTTTTAGGAGGCATGTTTCAATTTTCTCTACTATGGCTTCAGAAGACAAAACCTTGAAAGATTTTTTATATTAACAAAGCTCTTTCAGAGAGTTTGTGTGCACTTACCCGAGTATTTCACGCTTGCAGGACTTCTTCTTCTCGTATCCTTAGCTCCTTCCACGCTAGTGCACTGCAATTGAGTGCGATATTTGGAAAACTCACTTATCTTTGGATGGCGCGGTATTCAGTCATATTAATTTTGCCAACTCTTAATAATTTAATAGCATTTAATTTTGGCAACTGATGTGATTTTCTACATTTACTGCTGTAAATTGTAATGATGCCACGATTAATACCGTACTATCACCATATTTTATTATACCCGTTGCGGTATGGCGGTGTTTTTCAGTTCCCTTATGTTTTTTACCGCACTACCGCCTTGCTCAAGGCTTCTTGTTGTGGGGTTGTGGTGTATACCGCTCTACCGCATATGTTGCTCACCTTCCCGATGGTATAGTGGTGTATGCTTTTGATCATTACTTGAAGAGTGTCGATGAGACAATCTTATTTGTCTTACTAATATCTCAATGTCTCATCGACATTAGATCTTATGTTACTCTGATGTTTGTTTCCGGTGTCGATGAGACAAGTTAATATCTCTTGTCGATATGCCACTATCTCATCGATATTTTCCTTTGGCGGTATTTCTTTATATATCAGTGTAACTCTACCATGTTGGGGAGACTTGTGATTATCAATGTGGTATAGCGGTGTTTTTCCCTTCCCTTCTATTGTTTACCGCACTACCGCCTTGCTCAAGGCTTCTTGTTGCGGAGTTGTGGTGAACACCGCTCTAACGCATATGTTGCTCACCTTCCCGACGGTATAGCGGTGTATGCTTTTGATCATTACTTGAAGAGTGTCGATGAGACAATATTATTTGTCTTACTGATATCTCAATGTCTCATCGACATTAGATCTTATGTTCCTCTGATGTTTTTTGCCAGTGTCGATGAGACAAGTTAATATCTCTTGCCGATATGCCACTGTCTCATCGATATTTTCCTTCGGCGGTATTTCTCTATATATCGGTGTAACTCTGCCATGTTAGGGAGACTTGTGATTATCACTGAGGTATAGCGGCGTTTTTCCCTTCCCTTCTGTTGTTTACCGCACTTTCTCCTTGCTCGAGGCTTCTTGCTACGAGGTTGCGGTGAACACCGCTCTAACGCATATGTTGCTCACCTTCCCGACAGTATAGCGGTCTATGCTTTTGATCATTACTTGAAGAGTGTCGATGAGATAATCTTATCTGTCTTACCGATATCTCAATGTATCATCGACATTACTTCGTTATATCCAAGAGTTGTGTTTCGTCGAGCACTTGTAGATATACCTTGTCAAAGTGACATAATTGATTCTCTCCTCAACATGCCTGTATCTTGTTGATATTTCACTGTTTTACATCATCGATGAGACATATAAATAAGTCTCTTCGACAGAGGGGTGTCTAATCTGACGCTAAACTCGAAGTCGAACTCAGAGCTAAAGGTGGAGATCAAGGCATCGTTACACTCGAAGCTAATATCGGTGCTAAAGACGACATTACTTTAGGCACTAATTAGCGCCTAAATTAGCGTTGACTTGTACTGATTGGTGCAATAAATGCCAAAAATTATGCCATCCTGATAAATAGCACCGAATTTTCAAAAAATACATTAAAAGAGTAGGTGGAAGCGAAAAATGGAGCAAATCACAGGGATTTGTTGTAGTGAACACTAGGTGGAATATTTTATGTTAATGTTTCATGGAAGAACAAAGACACTATCAAGGCAATTAGGCTATTGAAAGAGGAACTAAAATATAAAATTATAGAAATTTTCAACTTCTATATTGAACATGACGCTGATATCCTTTCCAATTGCATGTGGAGGATGCTGACGAAGTGTCAAAGGGTTTGTGTTTCTTGATGCACCTCAAAATGCTAGACAAATAAATTGTATATCAAATGCTTTAGTTTTGAGCATATGTACTCTTTCTTTTTTGGATTAATATGTATGGGAGATACCCCCTTGGTAGTGCTTATCTATAAAAGGAAACCTTAATATCATATTATTTAATAAATCTAATCTAGATTTAATAATATTTCCTCTCTTACATTATTAGCGATTTCAATGCACTTAAGCCCAATAAACTAAATAAGATTCTAGAAGGATGCATTTAAATAAATTTTAAGAAGTAAAACTTAAATGAAACTTCTATATAGTAGAAATTTTACTTCCCCGTCATCGTGTCCCTTTGCATGTTTCCCTTAAAAACATGTCATTCTTTTAAAAAAAGTTCTTACATGCTTCATATTAAATGTTATTTTACTTCATACTTTTCATTAAAATTGTACGATCGACTACTATCATTATTTTATTTGACATTTCATAATTATTACACTATAGCATATATTTATCATTATACATACATATTTAAATTATGTATATTTTATAATTGGTTCTTATATTACATATAGGGATATTTCTTATTTATTTGTTCTATTTACAATTATTATTTGTGCTAGAATTCTTTCCTCACTCATAATACACACCATTTAAAAACTTGAGTATTATTTAATCCTTATACCCTACTATCTTGTACTCTACACTTACATATTTGTAGCAGTTTTGCACATGGTAATTTTGTTTATCCATGACGTAGAGTTGGGGTAAGATTTATTTCCTTTTATATCCTTACAAATAAAAGGACTTATAATTATAAAATAGAAGGAAATTCATACTATATCATTAGATATACCGATTATTATTTATTCTTCATTCCTATGTGATACTAGAATTAAATCACAATCTAAAACCTCTTTGATATTCATCTTTCTATTTCTACAAATATTTACCCATGCTTTAACACTCGTTCCTTTTCTAATCTTAGTCATCTTTTGTTAAATATTTTTATAAACTATAAACTCCATTTCAATAGACCCTCCTACTTATTTTAATATGATTTGTTGATTGCTACAAAATTTCAAATTTATCTCTCTATACACACACACACACACATATATATTCATACATACATACATACATATGCATATACACACACATATACATACATACATATATTTGTTGCATCAGCTCAATGAAACCCCCCTTGGTTTAGCAAAACCATAAGTGAAGGAGGTCCCACCCACATTAGAAATTGGTTCTCAATTATCCAACCTAGACATAGGTTTTATGGTATTCCTCCCAGGTTTGACACCCTTGGCACTTGGGAGACTATCCAACATTGGGAATTTGGGACCTATAACTCATATCACCAACAGGGGGTATGGAGAGGGCCACATGGAGGTGGGAAACTTGACTCAAATAGATAACTTACATAGTGACAAATGACGCAATCTCGTATGAAGTTGGGCTCAATATTTTAACCTTTTATCCATCTATATACAAACTCCAATCTCTATACCCTTAACCCTAGCCTAGCCTTACATCACACACTTTTGCACATTTATTGTATCCATCCATTTATCACATCGCCATAGACAAATACCTCTATTTATCTATTAGCCACCCAAATCTAGGCATTTTCCAGTTCTAGGACAGTTATATCATTGTGGACTTGTCTCGATTCTTATTGAATTTCAAAATTAAAATTTTGTTGACTAGCTCCATTCATCTTTCCACCTTGAGGTGATTGAACACACATTTGGTGCAATTTGATGCTAAGTATGCTAGTATATAAAGACATTCAACACATTCATTCTAATTGTCAATTACACATATGTTCTCTTTCTCATCTTAGAGCATTGTAGCAAGTCATAGTGACGCATTTCAATTTTGTGCAGTAAAAAGAAGTATTAGATCTGCATAGTTAAGCACTCACTTGTTGTCTTCAATCATTGTTTGATTTCTAGGGGGTTGATATGGGAAAACTTACCACCATGTGACTAAACGACAAACCTTAAGGTATTTATCAACAGTCACAAGTCCCCAAATATTCAAGAAGAGCAAGGTAGGGTATACTAAATTAGGTAAAGTTGCAAAACATATCACTATGTGAAGGGACGAGTTCGAACCTAGAGTAGAAATCTATGACTACAACTTTGTCCAAGATCCACAAACTTCTCTAATAAAGTAAAGATCCAACATAGACATCAAAACATTTCAGCAATGGGCAAACACTATTTCTAAATCATATATCAAATAGATTCTAGAGTCTTTTCAGTTTGGCAGTTCTTTTTCAATCATCAAACTAAATGCATCCCTCTAAGATATCAAGCACATTTTTTCAACTCTCTATCACTTCTTTAACTAACGTAAAATGACTATGCTTAAACAATATTTTCTTTATGATATTGCTATCAGGATTCAACCGTGTAGTTTTCGAGTCAAATTCATTGACCCGTGATTCATGAGTAGTGGTTCACAGGAACCCATCTCTCATGACAATGAATGGTCCACTTAGCACTCATTGCATCTAGGTGATGCTCACAAAGGTGAAACATTGGTCCAATATTTTCCTTTACAATCTTGAAAAAATAAACTTGTTGAGTTATTCTTAGTTAGGGAATGGAATGGGCATGTGCTTGTCATGGATATATTGATTAACAAGCGGCATGTTTTATGGAGTTGTCAAGATTGTTTGTGAAGAATTTGATTCTATCGCACATTTCAGTGATTGATGTTTATTATAAATTAAACCAACCGCAAAAAATATTACTTCAAAGATACGGCGTTCAGCATTTTAAGCCTGGTTTGTGAAGGCGGCTTAGGGTGTAGAACAAGCGGAGTTGTTTTGAAATCAAAACAGCAGTCAGCATGTTAATTTGAATGCTCTGCAATAAATTGTGTAGTGACGGAGACGGATATTGAGAAAACAAATAAGAACGGCTGCTTTAAGAATCTAAAATAAAAGAATAGAGAAGAGGTCTGCAGGAAAATGAAACAGCTGCAGGGATATATATCCCACACGTACTACACAATTGGCAAAATAGCATTTAAATCCGAACAGAGCTGACGTCTTGGTTGTCGAGCTCGGTAGCGTGAGCTTTTAACCCAAGTGGGGACACATAAGGTTGAGGAACAGGCGAGTTTAAGGCCGATGGGAGGGAAGATGCGTGGCATATAAATGTGGCGCGCCCTGCTCCAAGTAGAGAGTAGTTGTTGAGGCCCTTCTTCGAAGGAAGGAGGTCTGTCTTGCAGCGTAAAGCGGAGGGGAACGCGTGAGGCTGGTTTCACAGAGCAACGATAACCTCCCGCTCCTTACAGTGGAAGGACTACGAGCTGCTTGCCCCTCTGACCGCAATCCTACCGGCCTGCTCATCCTCGGACCTCAACCTTTTAAAAGAGCATTTAATAAAAATAAGATAGATTATAAGATTCGTTTATGATCAATTTTATTTCTTCATGTAAGATTCGTTTTAGTAATATTACTATTCAATTAGCATGCCTGTATCTAGAGCTCACTCCCATCAACGCGTGAGGCTGGTTTCACAGAGCAACGATAACCTCCCGCTCCTTACAGTGGAAGGACTACGAGCTGCTTGCCCCTCTGACCGCAATCCTACCGGCCTGCTCATCCTCGGACCTCAACCTTTTAAAAGAGCATTTAATAAAAATAAGATAGATTATAAGATTCGTTTATGATCAATTTTATTTCTTCATGTAAGATTCGTTTTAGTAATATTACTATTCAATTAGCATGCCTGTATCTAGAGCTCACTCCCATCAACGCGTGAGGCTGGTTTCACAGAGCAACGATAACCTCCCGCTCCTTACAGTGGAAGGACTACGAGCTGCTTGCCCCTCTGACCGCAATCCTACCGGCCTGCTCATCCTCGGACCTCAACCTTTTAAAAGAGCATTTAATAAAAATAAGATAGATTATAAGATTCGTTTATGATCAATTTTATTTCTTCATGTAAGATTCGTTTTAGTAATATTACTATTCAATTAGCATGCCTGTATCTAGAGCTCACTCCCATCTTTGATAATCATCACGGATGGACAGTGGGAGTTCAATAATAGCTAGTCGAGGTTGAAACCGGAAGGAAGGTTCTCTCCAGTTATAGCTACCGATGAGAAAGGTGCAAACTCCTAACTTTCTAGCGGCATCTTTAGAGCGGGCTTCCATTTCCACTGTTCACGATCCATCCCTCTTAACTAACCCATCAAGAAAGAATGTGTTGGAAGTAACAAGGATGGAAGAAAGTACAGTTCAATAATTGAATTCGGGAGCAGGCAACGTCGACTAGCTATTATTTCTTATCAATGGGGTCGACAAAGGTAACTAACTTTCTTTCTTTCAATCCTAACTTTGTATTCGACGATAGTTGAAGGGAAGGGCTCCCACCCTACACTAGGCAGATTCCCCCCGGATAGCCTAACGTTGGGCCCCTACTATGCTATTACGTTCAAAATTTCAGCATGGGAGTTCACCAAGACGCTGTTGTGGGAAGGTGCCCCGTGTCTAGCATATGTTGTATTGCGGGGAAGGAAGGGAGTTCAAGAAAGTCAAACTAGGAAGGTGAGAAACGAGGTCTTCCGAGATAGCGACAAACGAACTTACCTCGATGGAGGGATAGAGAAAACTAGTCGATGGTAACACGGCTGGATAGTTTCATTCCCCAGTTGCCTGACTAGTCTGGCCTAACTTTCTTGTTTGTTACCCGGGTGAACAGAAAGAAGGAAATGGAATTCAACAACTACCTTTCTCCCATGCCATGAAATGGAAGGAAGTCCGGCCCACTGACTAAATTAGGGAGGGAGGAAATTCAATTGAGTGAAGTGGCCCTGGTGGCTCCTGTAGGACGGGAAATGGGAGGACAAGATCCCGCTAGAATCCCAACCCATCCCCGTGTGGGCAAGCCGAGTGCAGGTTCCTATCCGATAGTATAGAATCTGGCGTATGCACTGCACCCGGTAGTATAGAATATGGCGTAGGAGGACCATGCAAATTTAATTGTTCCAAGTGTACTGGTACAATTATTTCTTCTAGGCATTGCCCCTACACCTTGCCATAGAAGAATTTTGACATGTTTACAAATAGTAGTAGTCTTTTGTCATGATGGTCAGTGAGAAGTCTTGCAAGCTATACGTTTTAGATTTCTTTAAGTTCGTCATATTACAGCGTGTAGGTGGAACATCGCAAGACCCCATTTATGTCACAACTTTACAATAAATGAGGTGAGATAAAAAAAAAAAAATCACCTTTACCTACTATTGTTTTAAGTTTCATATTCTTCTAAGGAAACTTGAAGTGCCCTCCATAACACATGGCATCTTATAATTATAAAAATTAGAATATAAATCTATATTCTTATACAATTTGCTCTTTTTAAAGTTGCAAGTTATCGAGGCCAATGAGTTCTTGAAATTATATGCTCCTACTAGTGCCTTGGATGGAGATATGATAGCCCGACTCTATTTAGCTATACTATTCAGAGAAATAAAAGAGTAAAGGGTATATGGTAAAGTCATGGGTGGATATTCTTCAATCCGAGGAAAATACAAAAAAGCTTGAACCAATCAATTATCAAAACACTTTCATAACTTGTGAATGTTGAATATGATGAAAGGAAGTTTGTGAGACACTATGGGAAGGTAAGATACCTAAGTATTTGATTATAGTATTTCATTTCTAGAAGCAATCCATCGCAAGGTCAAGAGTAGTAAAATTTACTAACTAGTTTTAGGCCTTCTAGTTGATTTATAGTTCTCACTAGAATAACAATATAATATTTGTGGATCCTACCTATTGAGTATACCTTATTTCTAATATTTATTTTTGTATGTAGCTGATGGATTAAACATATAGATACTACATAATTTAATAAAAATCAAACTAACCTAGGTGGAAGAAAAAAATTGAAACACTAGAAAGGTGATGTAAGGACCCAATACATTTTTTTGTGTTATTATTATTTACCTTTAGTTGTTAAGTGTTTAATCACTTGTATACTCCGGAACTCATCTATCTATCAAACAAGATATGCATCCATGCATCAAATAGGATGGGCATCTAACCATCAAACATGATAGGCATCCATCTATCAAACATGGTAGGCATCCATCCATCAAGCAGGATGGGAATCCATCTATCCATCAAATAGGATAGGTATTCATGACAACGTTTTAGGAAAACGGATATTTTATTAAAGAATTGGTTCACATCCTTTTTGTAGTCAAGTGATTTGAATGATTGATATTCATGACAACATTTTAGGAAAACAGATTATGTAGAATCATCCTTCAAGACACTACATATTAATGCACATTTCATCATATTCTACACTTATTCTTCTATACCATTTACCATGTTGGTGTTACTTGACCAAGGCCCATTTTACATTAACTATACAACAAGACCAAATGAAATTCTTCTTCATATTAAGAAAATTAGATAATTTGTTACTTTGAATTATTGTATATAGTCAATGGGTTAAACACATAGCTACTAGAAAATTTTCTAAACATCAAGTAACTAACCTAGGAGGAATAAAAATTTGAAAGACTAGAAAGGTGATGTTTCAAAAGGCGACACCATCGAGTAATTTATTAAAGAATTGGTACACATCCTTTTTGTTGTCGAGTGATTTGAATCAATGATATTCATGACAACATTTTAGGACAACACATTATGTAGAATTATCTTACAAGAAACTACATGTTAGTGCACATTTCATCATATTGTACACTTATTCTTCTGTAGCATCTACCATGTTGGTGTTACTTGACTAAGGACTATGTTACATTGACTATAAAGAAAGACCAAATGAAATGCTTCTTCCAATTAAGAAAAATAGATAATTTGTTACTTAGCATTGTTGTATGTAGCTGATGGATTAAACATATAGCTACTAGAAAATTTTCTAAAAAATAAACTACCCTAAGAGGAAGAAAAAAATTGAAAGAATAGAAAGGTGATGTTTCAAAAGTCAGCCCCATCAAGTAGTTTACTAAATAATTGGTACAGATCCTTTTTGTTGTCAGGTTATTTGAACCAATGATATTCATAACAATATTTTAGGAGAACATATTATGTAAAACATCCTTCAAGACACTAAATTTTAGTGTGCATTCTATCATATTCTACACTTATTCTTCTATAACATTTATCATGCTGGTGTTACTTGACTAAGGTCCATTTTGCATTGACTATAAAGAAAGACCAAATGAAATGCTTCTTCCAATTAAGAAAAAGAGATTATTTGCTACTTTGGATTTTTTAAATCTTAGAAATCCATACCTTTTGGATTATCTAGGGAGTGTCCTCAATACACTAATCATTTCCTTCACAATTGTTATATTCATCAATTATCCGATTTATTATATTTATTGGTGTAGGTAGCTGATGGATTAAACATTTAGCTACTAGAAAATTTGCTAAAAATCAAACTTAGGAGGAAGAATTTTTTTGAATGACTAGAAAGGTGATGTTTCAAAAGTTGACCCCATCAAGTAGTTTACTAAAGAATTGGTACACATCCTTTTTGTTGTCAAGTTATTTGAATCAATGATATTCATAACAAAAATTCAAGAGAACATATTAGGTAGAATTATATAAACCTAATTTTGAAGAAGAAGATCAAATTCTAGTGTAGTCACCTTGTTTGGATCATTTAAATTCCAAAATTTAGCAAAGATCACATCTTATCCAAAGTTTTTATTCTCTTGAGTGGTGAATTGTATTAACTTTATTATTTTATTATTTTTATTCTATGATCATCTTATGAAAGTAAGTAAGAGTATGTTGATCGAGTTTATGAAAAAATACATTAAATTTACATGTGCAATATAATAGTTTAATGTGTATATTTCTATTGCTTGAGTAAATTCCTTTGAATCTCACATCTACATTATTGGTGATTGAGTTAAATCTAATTATAATAGTGTGGGTTTAGTTAATTTCCTAAAAAAAATAGCTTAGAAGTTTGAAATATGTTAACTAACCCACTCTATTTTAGTTTCAATCTTGTTAACCATTTTCTTTTGATTTTTTTTATGAATATGTTAGATTAGGCTAAATCAAAACACAAAAAATTATAAATTATAAAAATTATAAAAAATAAAAAAACATATTTAAAAAATTAGGTTAATAGTAGTGAAAAACTTAATTCTATAGATTAAGCTTAAGATTACAGCAAGCAAAGGTCCCTTGCATAAACAAACTATAATGACCACTTAGCTATCCAAAAAAATTGCGACCCAACTCCCTGGACCTTGGAGATAGTCTAATTTATAGGTTAGTCATATTTTGAGGAGAGGTGGAGTGAATTCACTCTACCTATGTTGATGTGTGTCAATTTGGACCTCAACAAAAATGATGCTAGAATAAGGGCTCCTTGAGTCAAATTGGAGAATATAATTTTTTTCTTTAGAAATAAAATAGAATACTTAGATCTACTCCTAATAAAGGTCAAATTTTAAAATTAATTTAGCACAAGAAACCATGAAGTGATAAAGGGAAAAAAAAAAGAAAACAACTTATGCTGCATCCTCACCCAAAAAATACATTAATGTTAGTCATCTTCCTATTGCGCCAACTCAAACAATAGCAATGGTTTAGTTTTTAGCAAACCAATCTACTCTTAGTACTATTCCTAGTGGTCACCATAAATTATCTATAAATGTAGAGAAATTGTGTCCCAAATCTATTTATGGAGAAATCAAGACTACAAAAGATCATATCCGAGCCTTTAAAGATGTAGACATTAGAGTAGAGAATGAGTACCAGGATGTAGCATGTAGGTTATTTCCTTATTCCTTAGAATTTTTTCCTACAATTTTTTCGTATCTAAGTTTTCCTACACAATCAATTGCAAGATAGGAAAATTTAGAAAATGAATGTATTATCAATTTAAGATTTGCATTGACCCTTTTGTGTTGTGGGCCAACAATTTATTAATTTTAAAATACAACCAAATGATCTTATCAACACATTCAATGCTAGATTTAGAAGTTATAGAATAAATTGGTAGATCCTTATAGTGTCAATTAAGTTAATAGCTATCAAAGTGTACATGAGATCACTTGACCCTTTGATTGGTTTATTTTTTAGAAGAAATCAATCAAATCTAACTACACTACTTGATACTTATAATATATAAATTAGGTTATAGAGATAAATGGATCATATTTTTGAAGGGATTGTAGGAACCATACCTACTATAGGTTATTCAAGATTACCCAACCAAATTCCAAAAATAAATCAAGCCTTGATAAACAACACATCTTTCCTAAACCCAATACCTATGATATTGAATCAATTCCATATGCCACAAACTTTGAACCAAATTTATTTCATGCTAATGCTCAACCACTCTATAAAACTATAAAATAACCTTGTTAATCAAGAAATCCCTGTAGGAAATTTATTTTTTGATAAACAAGCTAGAAATAATGTACCCTTAGTTAACATTCAATCCACTAGTAAAATTGGATAGACTAGTTGGATGACATCCAATTTGAATCAAACTGCACATTTGACTTTTGGGATTTAGGCTTTAAATAAAAATCATCTCAAGTTACTAACCAGCTAGCATAACTCAAGATTAATCCCTCACAAGATCATCAGAATAAAAATAATTTTTAAAACTAGAGTAATGGAAATTATCAAAATTAGAACAAAGGATTCAATTAAACTCAACCTTATAGTAAGACAATGGAATACATGCCCCAATAACATAGGAGTGATAAATTTTGGAGGTCAAAATTAGACATATGTTGGTCCTTCTAATCAAGTTAATCTAATTGAATTAAACCCCATTGATGAATTGGTATAGATTGCATGATATAGTATACCATTCTAAATTTAATTGTTTCCTAATGAAAAATGGCAAGGATAACACAAGTGATTCACAATGACAATGTAAAACTACTGGAAATAAAAACAATGATGTGAGTACAACCATGGTATTGGATACATATATATTTCATTTCGAGGAAGATAATAAACCAATTCAAGAATATCAAGATATTCAAGCTATCCAACAATTGAAAAGTAATTATTTTCTTAGGAATGAAAACAAAAATTATTTCACCACTTCTATCCTTATGAGCAATACTTTAGCTCCACCAGATCCAAATACTATCAATAATATAATACCTCCAAAAGGATCAATTGAAGGATATAATAAACCAAATAGAAATATACATCTTTCTATTGATAATAATTAGGATATCATGAAAGACTTAAAGAAAATAAAATTGAGTATGACTATGTTTGATATCATTCAAAGCTATCATATTCAAATGAAAAATTTGATGAAATTTTTGGATAAAGCTAAAGGAGTTTCAAATACATCCAAAAACAGAAAGAGTAATTGACACAACTAAAACTTATCCTAATCAATACAAAGAAAAATTGGATGCTCTTCCTTTTTTCCTTGTAGTTATAAATTTTTGAAAAAAATGACATAATTGTTTGATAGACTCGAGAGATTCAATAAATGTAATTCCATATTCATTTTTTAATAAATTAAGTTTGACCCTTACAAAGACCCCAAAAAAAGATAATTCAACTAGATAAAACTAAAGTTAAATTAATAGGGGAATTAAAGGATGTCCACATACGACTAGCATCAAATCCACATGTTCAATAATATATTGACATCCAAGTGGTAAATATCCCTAAGGTTTATGGGATGATATTAAGTAGAGAGTGGTACAAAAGTCTAAATGAACGATTTGCTACTATTTTTTCACATATTTGGCTACCTTAGAAAGGAAACCAAAATCAAACCAGAATCGAAAGTGAGCCAAGGTTAGAACATGTGATAGTCAAATATAATTATGCAAACATGGTTGCTTATTTTGAAATATAACTTAGAGGTTATAGAGTTGACGAGATCCTTAATTCTTTTATTTATTTGGAAGTAAATAATTAGCAAGAAAATAAAAATAATCAAGGAACTAAAATGACAAAACATGTGTACCCTTAGTCTTTGGTCTTTGGTCCAGATGAATTTATACAAAAACTAAACAATGACCAACTAATTTTAGGGGGAAATGTATATACTTGAGATTTGTTTCTCCTAAATTGATGTAGAAATCATAATGAAGAATATTCTAAACTTTATTGTCTAGTGTGTTTGGAGGTGGTGCAGGATTTTGTTGCTTATGTTTTATAATCAAATCATTCACAACATATTAAACAAGTGTTAGAATCAAATCATGAAACTACTAAAGAAGATACCTCAAATTCAGATCTTAAGGACTTATTAAAAAATAATTACAACGTAAAAAATGTTCTTGAAGATCAATTACAAGAGAAGATAAATAATAGTTCACAATAGAGAATACCTAATGTATTAGATTATGAGGAAATTAATTTTATGTATATCATATTTAAATTATATGAAATAAAATATATTAAAGAATCAAAAGTTAGGACACTCAATTATAATTGTGTGTCTATCCATAATGATTGGTCAATTTTTTCCCAACAAACCTTTGAGAAATTTTACAGGTGGATGTAACAAAATCAAAAGGAGATTTGAAAATTTTGATGGAATATATTGACAATGTAAATTCAACTAAAGAAAACATACAAGACACTACCGAAGTTCAAGTTCAATAAATATTGATGATTGATATAGCTAGTTTAATAAGAGATATGTTGGATTCTTAGTTCAATAGTATAAAAACTCTAAGAATAAATCTAAAAATATAAACAATGATCAAGTGTGTATTTTTAGATTTGATGGATCAAAGTCCAAAAAATGAAATGGAGTTGAGATTGAGTTGATTATCCCAAAATAAAAAAGTCTTCTTATTTGTTATAGATTACAAGTTACTTTTGCCAACAATGTAATAGAATATGAAGCATTGATACATGGACTTCTTCTAGTGAACAAAAATAAAGTGATAAGTGATATGTCTACAATTGCAAGAAGATTATCAAATTGGTGGTTAACAAGTTAGAAGTTAGTACTCTTGTCATGATAAAAAAATGAGTTGTTTGTAGAAACAAATCCTAAGAATTAATTGAATATTTTAATGCTTTTAGTATCAACATCATCCTATGATGAAAGAATCTTTTGAATACTTTGATGCTTTCACTACCAACAACCTCGAACAATTGAATTAGTCTATATTAGAAATATTTTTTATAGAGTTAGTTCATATACCAACTATACCAAATAATATCAACAATTTTTAGGTTTTTAAAGATGACAAACATATTTTCGAGTTCATTGGAAATTATAGAGTTTTTAAAAATCAAATTATTGATGAATTTGATTAAGATTCAATGGAATCTAACAAAGGAGTTATCAAATTAAAGATAACTAGCATGCCTTAAGGAATGGTGACCCTCAAAATCATTTTTTAGTTAGACCGAAGAGCCAAATAGATGATACCTCCAGATTGAGAAGGTGGCAATTATGAATCATATAATATAGGTGATGATCAACAAATAAAATATATTTTAATTGGAAAATCTTGTACTCCAAGAGAGAATGAATATGTTAATGTTACACTAAGAGATTGCAAGAAAGTGATTTCTTGGGGGTACAAATACTTGAACACATTGTACACCTCAATTATCACACAAAACATCCTCTTAAAGCTAAATGTTAAACCATTTTTCTATAAATAAAGACCTAAGAATTATTTACTTGAGGCTCTAATATTTGAGGAAGTTTAAAATTTGTTATCAACAAAGATCATATTTATGGTGAGACATTCAATGTGGGTCACAAAACTAGTATCAATGAGAAAAAAGAATGGAGAAATTAGACATTGCATAGATTTTAGGGACTTGAACAAAGATTTTGAGAAAGATAATTATTATTTATCATCTCTTGATGAGGTTTTATATATAGTTAACGAATCCCAAATGATTTATTTCCTTGGTCAATATTTAGGGTATAATCAAGTGTTGGTCATGTATGAAGATAGAAGGGAGATGCCATTTACCACCAAATAGGAAATATTCACTTACAAGAGAATGTCTTAAAAACTAATAAATGCAAGGAATAAGTTCATGGAAATGGGGGACTAAATGGGGCCTTAAGTGGCCATTTTTTCTAAAATTAAGAAAAATTGATCTTGAATGAGAATTGAGCATAGTTACGTTCAAAATTTGAAGACATGACAAGAACAAGAGTCATAGTGCTTTGAATCTACTTTCTAAACTAATATTTTTTTAAATGGTACATATTAAGGGGTTCAACTAGGGGGAGCTCACAAAGTGCTATTTTTTAGAAAAATATAACATAGCATATGGCGTGCTCCCCCTAAAATGTTAACTTTTTTTAGTGTTTCAAAAATTGTTTGAGTAAAAAATTAGCTAACACCGTGTAGTTTATGTCTAATTTTTTTACTAATTTTTAATGGATATATGATTTTTTACTAATTTTCAATGTGGACAAATCCTAAAAAATGAAAAAATGAGTGTTCTCCCCTCTAAACTTTTTAGAAACTAATCAAAAATCAATTTATTTTTTGAATGTGTATAGAATAGACTCTACAATGTAAAAATGTAATTTGTTTCAAATTTCGATGAAGAATAAAAAAATAAAAGCAAAATACTATACATAGGTTTTTATTAAAAAAAGAAAACACTATCAAAAGAAAATAAAGATCAAAACCTTAACATATTTAAAATTTAAAATAAATTACATGGTTAGAAAGATAAGACATAGATTGACATTATTATGGTATTTTTTTTGCTCAACATTGAAAGACATGCAAACTTGATGGAGAGCATGCTCAAGATTTAGTCACTTTTTAACAATTTACAAAAAGCATGCCTTTAGGCACCGACATGTAATTCCGACCCTTTGGCTTAGATGCCCAAGGAAAATCTAACCTAAGGGTTGACAATACCCAAAGAAAATACAAATGTGAGTGTGTTATAATGGGCTCAAATTGTAATGTGTTTATGTATAGCACACTCATATTATAACGCACTCATGTTATAGCATGCTCATATTTGTGTGAAGAAAAAATAAAACCTTTCTATACCCTATATCTCTCCTTGTCTCTACCTCTCTCTATATCATTTCCTATATCTTTATCTTTTTTATATTTCCATCTCTCCCTCTCTCTCTCTCCCTCTTTCTATCTCTATTTCTTCTTATATCCTTCCATCTCTCACTCTATATATTTATCTCTCTTCCCCCCTTTATATTTTCCAAGTTATATTTTTATCTCTCTCTCCCTCTTTATATCCTTCTCTCTCCTCTCCATATCACTCCCACTTTCTATATCTCTCTATTTCTCCTCTCTCCTCTCTTTGTTTTGAGCTCCCCCTCTCTATCTCCATATCTCTCTCCCCATGTCTTTGTACCTCTATCTACCTACCACTCTAACTCTCTCCCTATCTCTCTTTATCTCTTTATATATCTCCCTCTCCATATATATATATATATATCCCTCTCTTACCCTCTCCTCTCTCTAGACCTATCTCTCACCCCTCTTTTTATCTCTTTTTATCCATATATTTCTCTACATATATCTTTTTATCTCTTTATCTCTCCCCATCCCTCTCCATCTCTCTATATATTCATATATCTCTCCATCTCTTTCTCTCCCTCTATATACCCATATCTCCCACCCTCTCTCTATCTCTTTCTATCCATATTTTTCTCTATCTCTCTCCCCACCCATCTTTATCTCATTATATCTATATTTATCTATATCTAGATCCATCTTCCATAGATCCCTCTCTATATATTGGGCTATCTCTCCCTCTCCACGCACCCCCTCCCCCTCCCTCTCTATCTCTACCTTTCTCTCTTTCTCTTCCCATAACTCCCTATTTCTCCATCTTTCTCTCTCCCTCTTTGTAAAAACCAAAACCATTTAAACCAAAACACCACTATTTTTGTCAAGTTAATAAGTGTTCATTCATAAGTATACTTGGGTACTTCTATCCATACAAGATAGGTGTTTGTCCAATTCAGGACAAAATCCAACTATATGGTTTATACATTTGTCCATGCAAGACATAAATCCATTTATCCATTTATCTGGAATAGGAATCCACCCAAACGAGGTAGGAATCTATCACAAAGATAGGAATGTGCTTTGGCTAGATTATTAGACTCAATTGGGTCTAACCAATCCTTGGTCGCTTCCTTGAAGACCATACTCCCCATTGGGAGTGCACTAATGTTGTCGTCATTTAGGGGTATACATTTTAATATACAAAGGTTTGAGTCTTACCTCAAATTGCCTCGAGGAAATCAAGGAATCCATCTGGGATTCTTCCAAGTATAGTTTGAATATATCTTATCTAAGTACCCTTGATCACATGGTTTTCCAAATTCATCTAAATGATCCTTCTCAATCTCACTAAACCCCATCCCCAAATGCCTAAGTACTAGGAACATATTTTGTTTCCCAGACTACCTACATACCCTACTTCCAAATGGGATCAAGGAATAAAATATGTAGCTTTGTTTTCTAAGTTTTATTTGAACTATTAAGGTGGGTATGAAACTCTTTCTATGATTATTTTCCCCAAACAATTACTCTACGACTATTGTACATGAAGTGAGGCACATTCAACAATTGGTCATCATGATCATTGCTTGTTTTGCTAATTCTATCTAATTCTTATTCCTATAAGCAACGTCACCCTTGACTCATGTGTTGAATAACATATCAATCAATAAAAGTAAGTATAGTTTGAACCCAAATTTATATGCACATCATAAAAATCATATATTGGGTCTTCTATTTTTGTACTAATATATTTTTGTTCATTCCTGATGATTTATAGGGATGATGCCACAAACATCGTTGTTGCAGTTATGTTAGGCTATAGATGCATTAGCTCAAGCATGATGAGATTACCAATAAATGTGAGCCAAAGGTATCGTTGATACTGAATGTTGCTAGTTTTATTTCAAGTATTATTTAAGTTGGAAACTAAGCTAGGAAGAAAATAAAATAACTTAACATGTCCTAATCATAATTGCACTTCATAGAGAGGAATATACCAAAGGATTTAAAAGAAATCTTAATATACTTATCTTTTAATTGAAGTATATTATAATTGAAAGAAGTAACTTAAGGAAAAGAGAGAAAACTATACCAATTTGCAAATTATACATGTTTCATAAATTAAAATAAGTTAATATTAAGATCAAATCATGAAATTTAACAATATTTCTAATTACTTAAATTCCATTTTGGAAAGAGACTCATTCATATTCCTAGTTTCATTTCAAGAGTTAAGTGAAAACAATTGACTATCCTTTTACAAATTATAATGTAAATCTAACCTAGAATTATCATTGAACAACTGACAATCTCATAAAAGTTCCAAACAAATCATGAATAATTAGCATATAGGTATTTAACTAAATGAATTAAAATAGGGTAGTAATCTACTTAGTGGAAGGAAATATTAATCCAATCTAAAATAATTGAGCTTACTAATATTGAATTGGAAATGCATTATATATAAGGATTAAGCACCAATCATGTATGGAGTCTATTCTTTACAACTAGTCAAAATATTATCTTTCAAAGCTAAATCTTAGGGATTTTTATGTAGCTAGATTTTGTTCTTCTAATCACTAAGTGGTCATTATTAGTTTATATTTCATAGGATTCTGCCTATACTAGTAGGGTGTACTAATGTAATGGATTACAACTTTTCCCATAATAAAATTTTCTATATCGGTATTCAAGATCTAATAAAGCTCAATGTTAACATTGGAGCAACATTTTTAATAAAATTTGCAATAACATTTGGAATATTAATGACCAATGATGTTTATAGTAACCATTACTATGATTGCATTTATTCTAAATCTTAATTTCTTAGTTATTAAAGGTAAATTTCTATTGGAAGGTAACCATTTACAATATAACAATGATTGATTGGTTAGAAGAGTTAACTCGGTTTGGTAGTTCATACTATACTAGTAATGTTTAGGCATCAATAATTGACCCTCATAGTACCTCTGTCATAGCCTTTTACGTCCTTATCTTCTAACCTAGTACTTCCAACTCAAAGAAGTTTGCTAATAATGGTAATACTGTAAGGTAACTTCTAACATTTTATATCTTTAGCACAACTCACAATTTATCATAAATTTTATTCAATCTAAAGGATGAGTGTCAAATTAATAAATTTCAAATTTTATTTAATATGAAATCAACTATTTACCTTAATAAATCATATAATATTAGGGTTATAAATAATATTGTTTAATAAATGCATGAATATATAACAACAACAACAAGAAAAACATATACCATTATACCTACTTCAATTATCATTAACCCCATTACTTCCTTCCTCTACATAATTTTTGGTATTAGAGCCCAAAGATCTGGGCAAGGGAAGTTTTGGAAGTTTGTGTGTTGTTGTTGACAGGTTGAAGTGAAGAACTTGGATGCCAAAAGACTAGGTAGTGAGGAAAAGGGAAGAAAACCTAGGTGAGGTATCACGAAGACAAGAATATGTAGCAGCAAGATAAGAAAGAAGGCCTCAAAAAGAAGGACAAGATGAAAGATAATAAGGTAAGCCTAGTTGCAAAGTTTGATAGAAGAATGGACGAGTTTGAAAAACATGTGTGAGCTTGTATTACAACAGTGTCTTGAGAAAGCATATCAAAAAAATGTTTGGAATTGGCCAATGAGAAAAATGTGAAGTGACCTCTTAAGAAAATGATGGAACAATGAAGGAAGCAACATGAAGCTAATAGATTGAGAAGGTGATTGAAATTGCTTGACAAGCCATCGAACGAAAGAGATGTAGAGGCAAGTAAGTCTCATTGTTTTGAAATTAATGAAAGCTTTGAGCGTGTAAATGTAGGCATAACAGTAAATGAAGAAGAAATCCTAAGTGAAGAAGATGGAATGTTGTGTCATCCTAAGGAAGGTGAGATACTTGGTGAATGCATATTGCATTTTGTTTTTGATAGTGAAAGGTTGATGAATAAAGAATATATTTTGTGTTCTCTTAGAGAAAGACCAATGTTTAATGACATGCATGATGAATTGGATGCTTTATTATTGGAATAAATGGATATGAATGATAAGTTGTTTGCATCAGTAGGAAAAACTAAAAATTTCAATGATGAATACAGCCTTGAAGTGTAGTAGGAAGTATCCATAAACAGAGATTGATCACATCCTTTGGAAGGAGATGGCAAGTTTGGGAAAAGAGGAACACTACTTTGTGTATGAAATTCAAGAGCAATTAGCAACTAAGATGGAAATTTTAGAAGATGTTATTTATCAAAGGAGACCCTTAGAGGACAAGTTCGGTCCTAAGCCAACAATAGCACACATGGGTGATATATTGGGTGTTGAAGTGGAGTGTATGGTGCAATGAGACAAGGAGGGGACCTCAAGGTCTCAATATTTTATTTCTAATCTTTCATTGGACTATGTATGTTCAGGTTTGTTAGACAAGGAGATAAAAATCATTGAGAAGTAGGCTCTTGAAAGAGATTAGGTTCAGAGGAGGATGCCAAAAGAGGAATACCTTGTAAGGAAGAAAGAAGAGAAGGAGCTAAGAAGACAACGTAGAGAAAACAAGTGGAAGAAACAAAGATAAATCCAAGAAGACATCAAGGCAATAGTGTAGAATAATTGGAAGACCAAGAAGAAAAAGAAGACCTTCACTCAAGTGGAATTGAGTTTTTTCCTCCCCTTGGGTGTATGGTGCAGGGGCATTAGGAGCCTTATAAGCTTAATTTTGTCATTTTTGGGTTTTTAGGTTGATGGTGTGTTTTAGTGTTTAATAAGGTCATTTACAACCATTTGGAATCATATTAATCCATTTTTGAAGTGTTTTGGGTCATTGGCTCAAAAGTTGTTAATGTTGCTAAAAATTGTCAAAAAGTTGCTAAATGTTGTCATGCAACTTTGGCAAGTGGAAAAAAAAGCAAAGAGTTGTTACAAACAAAGAAAGAAACGTTAAAATCAGTTGAAAAATTATTGGTAATGGATGTATACACTCTAAAAAGGTCGAAGAGAGGATGGGTCAAGTTAATTTTTTGAAGTTTTATTGAATGAAAGCAAGCTTTTTGCTGATTTCCAATGTTGCAGTCATTTTATATCACTTGGTATGGCTTGTACGAATCATGTAGTGATTTGAAAATGATTGCATCATGTTTCTGTGTGAATCTATTTTATTTTTCTTTTTGTGGAATCAAATTTCATCGAGTATTTTGAAAGTTATTGCATTTTTACTGAAAATTAGTCCAAAACCCTACCTAGGGTTCTAGCCAACAAGAAAAATGCAAAATCATGAGTTTCCACCATGAGAAAAGGATGAAAACCTGTAATAAATTCTATTTTGATATGTTTATCATGCATGTAGGGTTTGGAGTCTCCATTTGCATGTGGGAAGGAGAACTCAAGGACAATTTGTTGCATTTTGCTTCATTCACAATCTAAAAAACCTACTTTATGCTTGTTTGTGTTAAAATTCCTGCATTGTCTTCTAAGTTTGGGTTTAATGTAGGTTGTGAGAAGTTTTTGAAAGGTCATGCAGACCATTGGAATAAATTTTACAATCCTCTCTTGAATTGGGTGAATGTTCATGTTGAAAACATGCTTTGGGGCAGCAATGACAAATTTGTGGAATGTGTTTCCTTCAATTTTGAGTTATGAGACTTTGAGAACCATTTTCTTGTGTTGGTTTAAGTTTGAAACAAACCCAATAGTTCCTTGTATGCTATTATTTGCTTTTTATAATGATAGGTGGTTGCATTGCTTAGTGTAAGCCTTTGTTAAGGAGTTGTCATTATGTTATGGTACATGGAATCAACCAAGTTTATCAAAAGGGTAGTAAAGTCTTGTTGTCCCCACTAATCTATGTTCCACCTTTACTAGTGTGTTTCCCATTACAAGATGCCCAATAGGTCAAATGGTTAATAGTGACAAAGTTTGTGTAGATGGCTTATGCCTTGGTGTCAATGAAATCCTTAAGGGTGGTGAATTAGGACAGTCGAGTTTTGTTAATCCTTGTCCTTCCTTTGCATCACAAGTGATAGGCCAAAATTGGGGTAAAGAATAAACTAGGTTCAACTTGGTCTAAGTGTCAATCCAGGGATCGTAATCTTGTGAGAGGTGTTGCGGCAGTATACCTAAGGGAGGAAAGTAGCAAGTTGAGGGAATGAAATGCAAAACAATCAAATCTAAATTCTTTGAAAGAATTAAAAAAAAACTCTCTTAAATTATAATCCTAAAGAAAACCTTTTGAAACCATCAAATGCTTTAAATTAACAACTCAAATAAAATCCTTTAATGTATATAAGGTCTGGCTATGTCCAATTCAACTCTGATTAAACATTATTGGTTCTATTTAAGATTAAAATACTTTTGAATTCGCAACATTTTGCATTGACATAATTATGGCAACAAGAGCTCTGTGCAGGTGATAAGAACTCTATGCATGCGACATAAACTGCAATCTTCCAAAATTGTACGAATTTCTACAACTACAATCTTATAAAATAAATAATTTAAAACCAAATTGAAAACATGTAATCACAAAATTACTCACACATTTTAATAAATAAAAGAAACCACAATATTAAAATAAAATACATAATATAAAAATTCACATCACCACTATTTCAAGAGAGTGGGCCCTCCTCTCCTTCCACAGGGTGACAAAAATAATTTGTTTCTTAAGACTTCAAACCAACTGTTGTATTATTTATTTTCTGAAAAATATTACATCTCTTCTCATGCCATTTCTTCTACATTATATAAGAAATGATGCATTTACTAAATGACATAATTCTTCCTTATAATCTCTCCATAAAATTAGATCTCAAACAAGAGAATCATGTAACTAAGATATTCTTAACATGGCATGTTTGTTTGGTAACGAAATAACCAATCTATCAAATTGGTTTTAACATAATAATAATATAGACTTTTTTTGTCTCATGTCCATAATAATAGGGAGAGTAAAAGTTGTTTATGGCCAACAAATACTATGTTTAGTTTATGGCCATTACAATATAATAATTTTTTATAACAAAAGATTAAAATATATATCTTATCACATATAGTGAAAAGTGTTTATTTATTTTTCAACATAATGGTAGCAAATATTAGTAAATACAATCTAATATTTATTATTCACGAATTTTATCTAAAAAATAAATTAAATATTACTTGTATATATTTAATCATATGTAACATAAAGGTGGTAAAATGATATAATATGGTGTGGAAATGGAATATAAAAATGGTTATGAAGGCATATGAAAAAGACTAATATATGACATAAAATGGAACATGAATGGCTCTCATCACCAAGGTTTACTTCTTCTAAATCTTCTTTGTGGGTGTATGTTTATTTGATATTAGTTTTATCAGGGCCATCAAAGACCCTTTCCAAGTATACCAAACCCTTTGTGATCTTGTTAGTTTTGAGCTAAATTATCTCATTTCCAAATACAATTTCCTTTCCATCCACCACTTCCAAAAATGTCCCAAAGTCAATTTCCTGACTTTTATATTGATCTACGCACTGCAAGAATTTCAAGATGTCTTCATCATCATTGAAAACCTACCAATTTTGTATATTGTGAAGATTTGATGGTTTTATTTGCACCTCCACTTTGGAAATTCCTACAAAAGTTATATCATCTGGTCGAAGTGCAATGTTGACTAGTAAATCTACCACAACATTTTTACTTATCTCTAACCAGTCAATATTGAAAGCATCAAATTGTTCTATTGAATCCCAAACAACATTTCTATATTGTTTCAATATTTTATTTTTTGATGTAAACTTGGATCTAACCTAGGATACAACCAATTTCGATTAACCAATGACTCTCAACTTATTTATTCCATGCTTCTCATCTGATCTCAATCCCAATAATAAAGCATCATATTTAACAATATTTTTTGTGCACCCAAACAATAAAGAAAATGAGAAGTTGAAAGTCTTACCATTGGGAGAGATAAGAATCACTCATGAACCTAATCCCTCCTTTGAAAAAGATCCATAAAAATACATTGTCCAAAGGTCATTATCATTTTATGACTTCATCATCTCTCTATCCAAAGGTGTGGGTTGCTTGTCTTCTTCTTCTTACAACTCTTCTATTATGAAATTATCAATACTAGTGTCAACGAAATGGATTTTATCTTCAAGGGTGGCATACTCTATCATATGTGGAAATCTAGACTCCCTGCCAAGTTTGATGCCTTTACCATCTATTATAAATGTGGCATATGGCATGTCACGTTGTATGATTCCTCCCATGGATGCACTCCACTTTCTAGATAATGGCATTCCATAGTTAGGTGGGATGTCCACCAAGTTGTGATACTCATGGTAAATTATTTATTAGGAAAGGAAACAAATTTGAATAGGACATCCTTGATAACCCTAATGATAGGTACCTCCCTTGAATCCATTGCATAGCATTTTCCATAAACACTATTTATCTGTAATCCCATTTCCTTCATGATTTCCACTGGCATAATATTGGATGAATCTCCTGAATCTATCATGAAATTCCTTAGTAGCTTCCCATCAACTATTAAAGTTACATAGAAAGGATCTACTTGGTTGGGAAAAGAAGTAATAGTAGTTCCCAAGTAGATCTAAGGGATTTCACTGATTACTCCCCCCACATCCTCATATTTCATTTGATTTCTACTCACTTTAGGTGGATTAGACACCATCTTTTCATTAAAGTTTGTAGTTGCACCATTGATAAGGGTTACTACCTTTTGCTTGTGCTCATCAATATGCATCATTTTCAGTAAAGGAAATGTGAGCTTAACTTGTGAAATCAATTGGAACATATCTACAAAAGTATATTTAGGAAGGTCATGAGATATCATGCCTTGCTCATCAATCTTGTCCTTCTATTGTTCACATTTCTCTTTAACCCTTTTCTTGTCCTCTTCCTTTTCTTGCTCGGTATTTTTCTTTTGAGATTTTTATTTTGCAGCAGGGGAAACAAATTCACCATCAACTTTTGTTGTGTCACTCTTCTTGGCCCATATCTTACTCCCCTTATTTTCTTTGTCTTTGGGCTCATCCACTTTTCTCTTTGTTTTTGACCCCTTGTTGTTTGCACTCTAGTCTTTGATAAATATGTTGTTTGCCTTACCTTTATCAACATTAACAACTTTTTTATCAGATGGTAAGTATTTATTGCTTGTGCAACCAATGCAACTATCATTCTTTTGATTGTATTCTCAGGCATACATCAAGCTCATTCTTTTTTTTTTGGTAGTATGTACATGCCTTTCGTCTTTAATTTTCAACATCAACCTCATGAGATTCTTTAGAAGAAGAACATTCTTGATCAACAAAGTTGGATATGTTCATAAGCACATTTATTTCCTCATTATGGTCATGAGATGAATTATAATCACCAGATGTAATATGTTCCTACTCCAATGACTTTGCAACTACACATTGGTGAGGAGAATGTGGCAATTGACAGGCCATGCACCATGGAGTCTCATTAGTAAAATAAGTAGAATGTTTTTGCAATGGATCAAGTAGAACTTGACCTTGTGCATTTTTTTTATTATTGTGAACTGGTTTTCCATTATGCCACTTTGTATTATAAGGGAAATCTTGTAATCTTGGGGGCCTTTCATTTTTCTAGAAATGTTTCTTTTCATTTCCCAATCCCTTTTCATTTTTTGCAATATTCTATTTTATGTCCTTCAAGGTGCTCATCACCTTGTCCCATTTGTCATCAAATGTAGAATCCTTTTCTTGCTTTTCCTTAGGGTTTTTAAGAATCTTCACATCCTCTCTTCTTCCTACCTTTCTAGAAGCTCTTCTATTACTCTCTATATGCAATTCAACTTTGGAAGCATCCCTCAAATTTTTAGGGTCCTTATCTCTTAAATGATAATACATCTTTGAGTCAAAGGCATTACAGTAAGTAACTAAACATACTTGATCATTTGGCCTCAAATCAATAGGTAGTTGTACATTGCTTTCTAAAATCTAGTATTGAAATCATACATCATTTTATTTGATCATTTAGAAATGTTGTTAAACTCATTAAGCATGAATCTAGGACCAGTCTTGTCACCATACTATTCCTTGAACACCCTTTTGAACTCTTCCCATGAACCAACACTAGCCTTTGGTAGGCCTTTGTACCAGTCTCTTGCATCCTCAACTAATGATTACATAAATAACTTCATTACCACATCTTCATGCTCAATTTCATAATCATCAAGTAAATTCAAGAAATTCCTCAAGTGATCTTCCCTAGACAGTGTATTATTTCCAGTGAATTTAGTCAGTACAATCCTGACATCATTGGGAATGGGATTTGGGCCATCAAAGAACAATTTTCTATATCTCTCGAATTGCAAGGGTCTTATGAAATTGCTTTTCTTGGTTATGTGCCTATTACTTCCATATCCTCCCATATTTTGGTCGCCTTGTTGGTTCACATTCCTGTTACCAAACTGGTTGTAGGTATGTGCACTTTTATTTGTATTAAGAGGTTGGGAAGTAGGGATGGACTGACCTATATGAGATGAGGTATTAATCTCAATTGTAGGTGTAAGTTGTGATGAGGAATATAAAGGATCTTGTGAACTACATGTTATAGAATTTCTACCAAGGCATGAAGATTTTAAGAAATTGTTGAAATATTTTGTGCCACCCTTGGGTGCACATCATCTATATCCGATCAGATAGATCCTATGTGTGCATCCTATTGAAATCAATGCTTATCTTGATGAATTTGGGTCTTTGAGGTTTTGAGGTTCTTCAATTGTATCCAATTTAGGGTTCTGAATATATAAGTTAGGGCTTTCAAAAACATCATATGTTTAAACCCTCTTAAAACCCTAGTGCTTTTGCCTTGTCATTTTTGTTTTGTTCACTCAATGACCTTTTATACCCAGTCCCGGTTGGCTAAGTTAAAACTTATGTCTTAGGTGGTTGTTGGCCTCCTATAATGATCTTAATAACTAAGCCTTTGTAGCCGTGATTTAGAGATTGGACATCTAACCTGAATAGCCATTTTAACCATCATGAAGGTACATTTAAATTGTCAACCCAGGGACGTGAACTTGAAATGGGTCAACACAGTATGTGCACTAGGAACTTCAAAGTAGTCATCTTCATTCTATAGCTAAGAAAGATTCAATACTAAAATTAAATTGCATGGAAAGAAACAAAGTAAATGTTGAACATCACTCATCAATTAACTAATTTGAACATGCATAACAAGAATGAAAATATGAACAACAAACGGGGAACTACTCTATCTATTTTGGCTGCAGGAACAGTCAGTGACAGATTATGAACTAAGCACTAAACATAAACTAATAACTAATCTAACTAAACTAAGGAACAGATTACTCACCAAGTGGCCCCCCCTTGGATGAGTATCCTCTAAAACTAATGTAAACTCAAATTCTCAAATCATAACTTCATCTTATTCATTCGAAAATGCAATTACAAAAGATTAGCATGTCTGGAAATGCTTAGTAAACTATTAGATACAACATCAGCAATTTGGTAACCTTTAGACTCTCAAACTCCCGAAGAAGGAGAACCCGAACCTTTTTTATCCAACCCACTAAATAGGGCAATCAACTCCCACTAACTGAGAGGACGCCATTTAGGGAAAGCAGAGAAAAGAATGGAGGGTGACTACACATGCAGGGAATTTGGTCAAACGTGCAAGTCCAAACACAGACTCAATCACTGCAGTAACGCCCGCGGCTACTCAATATAAGGCAGTTACATGCGGCTATCAGGGGCAATCTCCATCATCATTCTCCAATTGACCTTCGAACGCCTCCTCAGTAATGATTAGCTGGCGGTTGCATTCCTCAAATTAACATCCTCAAGTGTTTCTACATGGCAATGTTAGTACGCATAATAATTGCACATCTAAAACCACCTTAAAGAACATTCATCAACCACATGCAAAATTAATATAGATAGTCCACATAATAGCTAATGTCATTAAAACTGGCAGAAATAGAATTAAATCCAATGTCTATGGTTTAAGGGAAACATTATAAAAATACCAATATTTAACTATCAAAGTCCATGTGAACTTCAACAAATAAACTATGGATTCTACCCAAATTAAGACCAAAAGCTAGCTAGGATCATCAGTGGTCATATTTCTACCAACCCATTTACCTGTGTCTTCTGATCATAGCCCCAGTTTAAATATTTGATTAAAAGTCTTATGTTTCAGGGTCAAGAATATTTTTTCCCAAGTCTTATTTACATAGGCGTAGCTAAAACTACTTTGAGCATGTGTGCAAAATGCATCACTTAAGTGATTTCCCATCGCTAACCCTTAGCTGTATCACGGATTGATTTTCCCTCATCAACCTTGTTTCAACAATGAGCGATGCACTAGTTTTTTCTTCATATCGCTAGCTCTCTTCGCATCATGGATTGATAAATTCCTATTGAAAGCAAAGTAGCGATGAGCGATGGACCATTTCTCTTTGCATCGCTGATACATATTTGAACCTTAAAATATTTCTATGATGAGAAATGAAGGGCTAAGATTAAACAGTGAACATCTAGCGGTTGAGGTGGCATCATGCCCTTGCTTGACATCGTTGTTGTGAAGCAAGGCAGTGGAGTGGTTTGTGTGATGCACAATGGGTGGCAGGATCTCTGCATAAAGGAAACAATATGATATTGGAGGAAGGTGGTTTTTGGTCCTTTCGACATCCCAATAGGATAGTATATGACATCAACATGGACAAGTGGTAGTTTCCCGCTATCTCGCAATGATATGGTGAGTCCTGAGTTGAGCCTAGTGGGACAATGAGTAGGTGACGGGTGTCTTGGTAGGCCCAATGCCTTGTTTTGTCTTGTGTGATTCAATGATTTGGATTCAATGGTGTAGATCTAACAAATATCGCACCATCATTTCACATCATTGTTGTGAAATGAAAAGTGTTGAGCTTCTTGCGATGTGCGATGGCAGTGATATGGTGGATCTAGGTTCAATGTGTGATAAAGAAATTGTGTGACATGCATCCCAAGAAACAAGTGGTGTATTTTCATTGCATCGCATGCATCCTGTGCATCGTGAATTTTTGTCTTATACCCTTAAGGAGATCAACGATGTATTAAGGCTACACAATAGTCATTGATCTTGTTTCTCTTGCGATCAACAACCACATTTTAAATTTCATTTGGGAATCTAATCTCGGCCTTCCATCTCCAATCCAATGACCAATTTTCAAAATTCAATGGTCAATTGCTCTTGTTCATGGCTGATTTGCAAAAGTAATGGCTCAATGACAATTCCTAGCTACCGAATTGAATCTGATCATTTTTTCACACCTTTTCAATGCTTCTTTCTATTTCTAGACGGTGCCATTACTCCTTGATGTTTTGCAGAGGCCATATTCTTTTGTCAAGGTATGTTGGTCTGATATTTTGTTGCAACATTCGTAGGTGCCCATCCATGCATTCGTGAGTCATCATCTTGGGATGTGTTTGAGATGTCAAAGCCTTTATGGCTAGTTATGTTGCTCTATAATGGGAGCAATTTGGATCATTTTTCCAAATCAAATTCATCTTTTGTAACCCTCGTTAGTTTAGGGTTAGGGTCTTGAATTCAACTCTTGGTTATACTTGAACCATAAAGGCAAATATTGTATCATTATTATTTATTCTTCCTTTGGACCCTCTGGGATTTTTCTTTTGTAGACTTGCAACTCTTGCATTCTACCATTGTAAAGGTTACTTCAAGCTTTATGTCAATAAAATTCAACTATTATCACCATTACCTCTTGCATGTTTGAGTAAAACTTATTTACCTTCATATCTGAGTGGGTTTTTTAGTTGTTTCTTTGAAATATTATGTTGTTCTTAAGTAGGAAGGAAAAAATCCTAAATTTGGTCCATCACCTTCTTTCACATTTCATGTCTTCTTCTACCCCTTTTCCCTTGTGATCTGTTAGATTAGGTTAGCATTAGGACTTTTCATGTGTTGGGTTTGACCAACACATTTTCACTTAGTTTGGAAGAGGAAGTTGGCCTTCTCCAGAGACTTGACCTCAATTTACAAGGTTCCACACCTTGAGGTCATTTCCATTGTGTCATTAGAACACTAAACTCTTGTTCAGTAGGGTACAATTTTATATGATAATAGAAATAAATTTTCTTTTGCATCTTAGCATTATCTACCAATATTCGCATTCTCTCCAATTCCTTCCATAGTTACTCATTTTCCTTTTTCAATTTAGATTCCACTGTCTCTGATTTATCAAGCACATGAGCCTTCTATTCAATGACACACCCTCATTAATGACCAAGTTTTTTATGGGTTGTTTGCCTTTGTCAATAAATTGGTTTTGGATATTTGATGTATTATGTGGAGCAACAATACTTGTAAGAGTGGAACTGGTCCATTTAGTGGTATTTGTGCTATCTATGGGATCATGTTCATTATTTTCTATCAAGGATCTCAAAAATGATAGGGCCTGTGGTGGCGATAGAAATTGACTTAGGCTCTACTTGGTTCATAAGCTTCATTCTTTCCACTCATCTTTTCAACATATATCTCTTTCATAGACAAAATTTCTAATCTTTTCCTCCCTCTCCTTTTCCTTTTCTTCCTTATTTCATCCTGTCTTCGAGCTTCCTTCTAGAGCTCATTAATTTCACCAAAAAAATCCTCAAGATTTGGAAGGGTAATATCAAAATCTGAATTATTTGAAAATCTATAAGATTTTGAGCATTGTCATTAGATCCAGTTAACAATTCAAGCAATAAAGGAGAATAACCATTTGAAGTGGGAGGATTAATGCCAACAACCCTAGCATTTGTAGAAGCAACATTACGCTGAACACTTCTACTCCTATTTCTTCTTGCCCTAGGCCTAGATTGATGTACATATACAACTAATTTATTTGTTACATTCTCTCCATCTTCATAATCTAGACCTAGCAAATTTTGTTGGCTCTCATGATTACTATGATTACTGTTATATGAATGAGCGGGTTCAAGAATAGGATGTGGGGTAGAATTACTTGAATTCGCATCCTTTTGTTTCCAGGATTGTTTTGGAGTCTTCTAAAGTTGACCTTCCATTTTTTCATCGGGATGCTTCTTCATATGAGGTCTAGTCCACCTCATTTCTACATCTTCTTCTCTTTTATTCTTCTTAATTTATTTTGATTATTTCAATGCACTTGCATAGAGACTTAGAGTCACCACCCAAACTAATGAGAATTATGAAAATATTTATGAACTTTGAATATATTTGAAAGAATTTGTAAGCACAAAGAGACCAGAGACAAACCTTTAACAAATTATGTGAGAACTGACGACGAAACACAAAGATTTCTTGGACACTTAGTAGACTGACTTCAATTTGACAAATGGTGAGACAATTTAATGGATTCACTCATGAATGAACACATATTTGTAAAATTTATGACCTTGACTTTAAAATTTGATCTCGAACTAGAGACTTTACACAAGTTATCCCCAATAGAGTCACCAATCTATTAGTATTTTTAAATACCAAGCTGATCTCACAAATAACCTATAGAATTTCTATCTTCCAATAGTCAGCTACTTGGATGGATTGGCCAACAAATGAGTGAAAGTTGTTACAACTTTTCTCCTACACTTTGGGCTTTGTAAAACCCAAGAGGGTGATCCTACACAATACATTTAATATTCTTTGTGCCAGTTTATGTCATACATTATGGATTAATGGATATATTCTCTTATATTGTGCCTCTACAAGATTTGGCTAATCTTTCACAACATTTAACATTCCCAAAGCAAGAGAATACAATTTTCAACATGAAACTTCAAGAAATAATACTTCAACTAAAGATAACTTTGATAATTATTCTTTTGAAGGTGAATGATCCTAGAAATTATAATTTTAGACACAAATTCAAGGACAGTGCCTTATCTCAGGGCATGGATTCAAACTTACTGTAATCCATGATGTGTGACAATATTTAATCCTAGCATTAAAGAGCTACTACAATATTGCATTATGATATTAGCAATTAATATTCTGAATCCAAAACTACTTGTCAAATCCAAGCATCAAATACGCAAGCGTATGCTTCTACTAAGGTGATTTAACTAGTTCTTTGAACTAGAGCCTTCATAAAGAATACACACCATTGGAAATATAATGGAGACCAAATGAAATACCTTTGATCATTTTCATTGAAAACCTGTGCAAATAATACAATGGAGAGAAGTGGCTTCAAAACATTGTCATTCTATTCAAATTATTCTAGTACTGTAACACAACATTAAAGCTTTCAAAAAATTGCATACTCTACAACCTAAAACAAGACTCGAACTTAATTCTTTGTGCTTGCATTACAAAAAACTCTATGGGAGATCAATCAACAACCTCTGCAATTGGCCTTGAATTCCCTTTTATAAAACAAAAGAGTAAAACAAGCTTTGTGCCAATTAACACTTGTCACATATTCATTTGACAATTTTCAATTACACTTCAAAATAATAGAATATTCCTAGACAAAACTGTTATATTTACATTTTCAACCTTTGTCTCTTAAAGGTACTTTTCCACCTCTTTTCTTCATTTGTCCTTTAAGTGTGCCTAAGAAAGATGAGTTGGCATATATGGCAAAAACTCCAAGTTTACAAAAGGAAAAATTCGTTATCTATGGTATTGTTGAAGACTTTTAGTAGTGATGACTATGCAAAATACCAAAAGAGGTATCCACATCATCACTGAAATCCTTATAAATCAGGAATGTCATTGTATTTCTTATCCCAGGCCACATACTCCTTTTCACATGGCCAATTGAATGTCATGAATTAATCTAATCTAGTTTTGTACAGTTCATACTTCTTCATTACTTGATTAGCTTCTTTATCAAACTCTTCCAAAAATGAGCTACTGAGGGATAGCTTATCCATACTTTTCTTTAATATATCAATCATAACATTTTCCCCCTCACAAATTAGAGCATCATCTACAACGACAACTGTGTCCATCTATGTCCTCCATTGATCATACACATTTATAACTCCATTGTCATCTAAGATGTCTAGCAAGAGGCCCAAATAATTTTCATCAAACTGCTGGAGGAGTTCCCTAATCCTTTTCTAAGGTGGATCAATCAAATTCTAGCACTCAAAAAATTCTTTCACCATTTTTTAAGTTGGAGCAATCAAGGGTGGCTTGTTTTGATCATGAGTAGATCAAATCACCATATTTTTCAATACTCCAATTCTAGGTATCCAAGTTTGCATTAATGGGATAGCAACTAGTCTATCCCTCTCAAACATCCTTATTGAATTGAACATCAAATAACAATTTGAGTGAATACTGTTCACTCTCTTTATTGCTTTCTTTAAGCAATGTTCAAGAACATTGGAAATAATAAAATGTTGTTTTCATCATATAATTCAAATAAATCTTCATATTCCCTAAGATGTTGAATCCATTCCCTTATACTAACTATTTTCCTTTGTTGAGGTGGAGCAGAGGTACTTGGAGCAATTTCTGCAAGTGGTTTATTCTCATCATAAACCACTATCTCCATAGATGGTGCAAGTGGTGATTTAACTGGAGGAGGTGGAGAAGGAGGAGGAACATTGACTTGTACTAGAGCCATGGACATTATGATTTCAATTTTCAATTCTAATGTTGCAATATTTTTCTCATCTTTACTATAAGAAATTACCAAGTCATTGTATTTCTTTGTCACTTCATCAATTTCTCCTATAAAGACTCAACAATGGCTTTGGTGAATTGTGCCATGTTCACAACCATGGTAGCTGCTTCAAATATTGGAGTCTCTAAAACTCTTTTTATGATTAAGCTTCCCCTTAAATCTACAGAGGGTTCAACAACCTTAGGCTTTCTTGTATTTGGGGCTAATACCCAAATTACCAATATTTCCCATTCAAGGCTAAAAGGATATACTTGCAATGCACATGTTGCCTCTTCATCAGTTGTAAAAAATTGTGAGCCATGCCTCCTCGTAGTGTCAAATAATATGGTTGATGCCATATCCCATTTTGGGAAAAGGACTTGACCACTTTCCCTTACAAGTTTACTGTCCTTCGTAGGTGTCATCTCTTGGTACTTTGCTTTCATTTCAGCTAGGAATCTTGAGGCAATAACCTCTATAGGTAACTCTATATTTTTAACCATCCTTTTTTTCACCATGTCATCACATTCATCTCTAAAATCTCTCCACAATATTTTTGCAAAAGCTTATATATTTACAAATGAGTCACCATTCATGAATTCATTGCAAACTCTCTCCCTCATGTCATCAACATTGTCAATTGCAATCAAAACAACCTTCCTCAATCTGAGTTGTTGAATTGGAAAATTCACCTCCCGTGCGGGTGAAGGTATGTTCTGCATGATCTCATCTATTGTAACAATAATTTCCTCATCTATGTCAAGGGGATAGTCAACCAATCTAGTTGATTCAACTCTCCTTGAATATTTAACCTTTCTCCTTTTTGGTGTAGACTCCCTTGGAGGTGATTCAAGCTCAATGACTTGTGGAGGAGATGACCTTTTAGGTGGAGATGGTGGCAATTGAGGTGCAAGGGAAGAAACTCTTGATTCCTCAGAATGAATGGGAGTAGCAATAGTTTTTTCCTTCCTCACAATGCTCCTCTTCCTTGAGAACACATATCACTTCTTGGGTGGATGATTTGATGGTCTTTCTTCAACCACAAGGGACTTTTTCTTATTATTCACTTCCTTTTCCTCCTTTATATGTCCCACAACTTTATAAAATTCTGCAATATTGTCTCCATTCTCAATATTTGATCATTAATATCTAAGAAAATTCCCTTAAAGTTGGAATCCTTTTCTTGTTTTTCTTTCTCCAATTTTATGAAAGCCAACCATTTTGCCTTTCTTTCTTCTACCATTTGTAGATCAAATTCATTTTTGATTATATCCTCAGGGAAGAAGAAGTTGTTCCAAAACTTTCCCCCTTTAATCCTTGCTTTTAATGCAACAATGAAACCCTCTAGGTCATGGTTTCTTGCTCTGTAGCATTTCATACCTAGAGGTTTGATCTTTGGGAGAATATTTCTCCATACATCTTTGATCATAACAAAATTAGAGAAAGTAGTGTACTGTGGGAATAATGTTTCCTTTTTGTGTCCAACCAAGTGGTCATCGTCAACATTCCCTAACTTCCACATAACTTCTAAAAATCCAATTCTTAGTGGCACATATCTTGGAATTACATGTCGGGTGATACGTGTGCTATAGACCTAGAGGATGGTGCAATCAAGATAAGGGATTATATCTCCCCAATTATGCTTAATACCTAATTCAAGCCTCCTCTCTTTGGGCCTCAAGAAATCATGTACTTCTCCAAGAATTTTGAGTGTATTTCTTACCAAATACCCTTTCAATCTTTAACCAAACAAATTTGAGAAGATGACAAAACAAGAGCCTTGATCATGCATGTTCAGGAGGTGAGTCCATGCTTGGATAGGGAGGTTTTCATTTCTCTCGCCCTTCATTTCCAGTGTCATATCATGCCCAAAATATTTTGCTCCCTTATATAAGAACACGCGCATCAACAATGAATACCACCAAAACCTTACTCCTGTCTCACCAACTTTAACAGTTGTCAATCATTTGTGAATTTTGATGGACAAATAGGTTGCAAAGTCATATAGTCTATTCACCATTACATGTTGAATATTTTTTTCCATATACATGAATGCAACAGGAATCCTCTTAGGAGGCTCAAACCCTAGGATTTGATACAAGGTGTAGTAAGATCTCTCAAAGTAGAATTTAAACATATATGATTAGAAGGGTTCCTTATCAGTGGGTGTGAGTCTAATCTTGCTCCTCCCTTTTCCATTTCTCATAAAATTTGGAAAAATTGTGACCCTAACAGTTTCCTTATTGTCCTCATATTATTCCTTTAGAGCATTTAGGTTAATGGGTTCCTTGGAAGTAGGGTTTAGCTTGAACAACTCAATTATTCCCTAATGGGTGAGGTCAATCATTTTAACACCAATATGAGACCTCACAACCCAAATATTTGGGTCATAATTGGTAGCTACAGCTCTTAGCAGGTCAACATCAAGATATACATTTGGGACATCAAGTTTCCCCATATCTAACCTCCATCTGTTGCAAGTAGGTACACTAGCATTCCTTTTCCCAAACCAATACTTAAACAAATCCCATATAGTGATTGTCACATCAACATCCTTGATGGCATACTGTCAGTCTATGATACCTTTATTTGTCCCAAGGCCTTGGAACATAATCTTTCCTATGGTTTTCTCATTTGTTGAATTAGGTAATTAGACCAATAGGTCATCAAACAAGGCTTTTTTAGGGGTTTTTTAGGTAAAACTTGAAGCTTGGGCCTATGGGAGTGCCATTTCAATGAAATATTATGCGAACTAGGTTTTATCTAAATGTAGTTAGGGTTTGATATTAATGTGGGAAAATAAGGTGAATTCAAAACAATTGAAAGACAATTGATAAATGAAAAACCTTAAAAGATGCCCTAGCAAGCAATTCAAAGCATAGAACTAGCAGTTGCACACAAATTTATAGAAATTTGAGCACAGAGAGGACAAGTTTACTTACTGGTGCTTGAAATACTTGGAAACCCTAATTTTGGATGCAAGAAGCTCGAGAAACATTGTTTTTGATCTTTGAATGCCTTAGAATGTTTTTGTGATCTCAAATTATGCTTCATCTCTTGCTTTTATGGTGATAAAGCCCTTCAATTTGATGGAACAACTTCACATCCTCCATTACCACTCACTCACATAAACCAGAATGACTTGATCTACCCCATTAGCAACTTTGAATTAGAGTCGTTGATCTCTTGATGAGTTGGACTGATGTATGACTCATATGGAGTCACACAAGTTTGAAAATTTGACTTATGTTGACTTCAACATCAATCCTATAATATTTTCCACGTGGAACCACTTCCCTGCTATCATTATGGGCTCCACATGCCTTAAGAGCTTTAAAAGTGCCTACGTGTCACTTTCCTACAATCCCGCATGATTTTTTTGGGAGACTGATCAACAATTGCAGGTTGGCAAGAAAATATTTTAAATGCTTCCACATGTCAAACCTATGCACCTTTTACCTTCCAAGCCCACATTCATCCTGTTAGAACCAACATTTTTCAATTAAAATCCTAACCCTTTTTATCCATTTAAGTCCATATTTGCCTATCTTTTCATAAAAATTCTTCATTTTATTCCTCGTCCATTTTATCATGCATTTCAAATCCTTATCACTCCCTTGGAAATAATTTCATACATTTTGCACCGCTTTACCGTGGCCTCCCACAATGGGCTCACAATATAGCGGTGGCAGTTTGATACGGTCAAGGAAACCCTTACCGCTATACCGCAGAGGGTAGTCTCATGGCTCGCGGTGCTGCGGTAAAGGGTAGCAAGCAGCGGAGTTAGCAGTCAACGACGGTAAATATTCAGCAATGGAGGAGGCACCGTGTTACCGTGCACGGTCTGAACATAGACCGCAGTGACTACGGTAGTCTATGAGATAACCGACAAGACAATAACGAGATAGTCACCGCTATATCGCGGCCAGTCAACAAGTTGACCACGGTAGAGCGGTAAAAATAAAGGCTATGGGGAGATAAAATAAAGGAGCAGATAAAGTATAATGTGAAGTGTGAAAGCGGGAAGGGATAAAATGAAATATAAAAGGATAACTATAGTTTAAATATTTGATTTGCCGATAAAGGCAATATAATCAAATATTTTATTTTTGTCACAGAATGTAAACGACCATAACTAGAATTCAAACAGCTGTAACAAGAAATGAAGGGTCACAACCCTTGAGATATGTGATGTATAAATGTATTTGAAAATCAGTCACAGGGGTTCGAGAGGTGTGGGATTTTTTCCACTGTAATAACAAAACTGGGATAAGAGCAATGAGGAGTCCTTCTTGAAATTGGATGTAATGGAGTAAACATTTTTAAACCGGTGCAATTTTTCTGAGTTTGTTTGTTAAGATGACATAATTGGTGAATTTCATATCAGGTTGCTTCCAATTAAAATTTCTTAAGTCATTTAAATCAGGACAACAAGTATATATCTGGTTTATCATGGTGCAATTTTCACTTTGTGTGGTTTGATTAATAGGTGTCTGCAAAGTCAGAATTAAATTATTTTAAGCAAGTCACAGTGTTTAGAATTTTGGTTGGATGTTTAAAGAAGAACCTGGTAGGGAGATATTCAAGAGTAATTTATGCAAGCCATAAATTGGGTAAAATGATATGCCAGTCATAGAATTTCATACCTTAAATATGCTTAACAATTTGAATTAAGTTGGATAGGGAAGCACCTTGAATCCTTGTTATTTTGACTCTGTTGCCCAATAGATGGAAGGCACTGATCTGCCATATCCCAGAGGATAGAATTCCTAACAAACAATATATTCAAAACCTTTCATTTGTGTAGTAGGATTAGTTGTAGTATCCTTTTGTCTATCCATTCCCAATTTCCATTGTGGGTAGACTGTTTAACAGGAAATTCATTTCAAATCTGCATATTTCACATAGGTTCACCCACCTAGGTCTTGTAGAACCTAAAGAGTAGAAGGTTTAATTGTATAATTGGCCTTGTATGTTGTCCAAGAATGTTGTAAGGGTCTGGAAAACTCTTATGGTTAAAACCTGCATTTTTGAGAACCAACACATCCTTAGGAATTGTTCAACACGTGATTAATTCCTTGCAAATATGGATGGTTGAGATTATATCATCTTGGTCACTTTTAATCACAAAGCTTCAAATATCTTTTAGTAATCTAAAATTTATTGCATTTAGGTCACTATAAATTTTTAATGAAATATTTATCTTTGCCGATAATTCATTCAATGCCTCATATGGAGCCATGTTGTGATTTCCTGATATCCCACACGGTATCAATATGTGTGGATGGACCCCTCGTGGGATGACATGAAATGATTGAGTTTGAATCATCATGTCAATTTTGAGCCCTTAGAGACCCATTGCTAGCACCGCTTTATAAGCTCACAAGGCCCACCAAAGATATTGACACATGGCACACACCTGCTATCCCACACTGCCTTTTTTGGGAATATTTTAATGGTGCGGGATGATGAACGACCAATTAGATGTAAACATTTGTCACAAGTGGAGCTCTATCAAACATGACTTAAGGTATTTTTTGAATGTGCCTTAAGTTGTGACTTAAAAGGGGATGATCCCTAGGTCAAGCATAATATGAATACTTTTATACTTCTAGCTGCAAAACATTAAACTTAGGAAAATAATTGGAGTGAGATACGACCAATTAAACTAGGAAGTGGAGGCCAGTAAGAAAATGACACCAATGACATAGGTGATGACTTAGGCGGCTAGGAACGGGTATGAGAAAGTCAACAATCGAATAGGAGGGAGAACCTAAGGATTTAAAACTCTAAGGGTTTAAAAAGGGTTTTAGCCCTAGGGTGAACCCAAACTCATGAAATTAAAACCCTAGCAAAGGAGCAACCACTTAAAAATTTGAAAAGTAAGATCATGGAACCAAAAAATTTTTGTAGGGGTTCTAATACAAAATTTGTAAAAAGTGTTAGTTGTATTTAGTAAAAAGTTATTGAGAGGAATATTTTGCATTCTTCATCTCATGGAGCTAAACCAACTGTGTGAACATACTAGGGTGGGTGGGTGAACACTAGGGGAGGCCTTGTTCACACCCCAACTGTCTTGATCGTTTCAAACTACACTATTATGATCATCCCAATGCAACAATAGACTATTATGTGGATTAGAGCACTTGTAAACTCTTGAAATTATCAAATTTTTGGGTGCCAAAATAGGAAAAAGAAAAAGGCAAACCTGGAGATAACTTTATGGGTGTCCAAATAGGACAAAAGAAAATGAATGATTAATTACAATTCTTGCATCAATTACATAGTAAAAATGAACCCATTCTTATATGGAGTAAAGGTGAAGCTATTTAATGCATGAATGATGAAAGTTAACTAAATAATTTAGCATTATAGGTGAAACCTAACTATTTTTGAACTAGCATATTAGGTGGCAGTTAACTAATCTTATCTAGCATGATAGGTGGAAGATAAATAAAACAATATTAAGATAATAGATAGGATATAACTTAAACTAAACTAGTTGAGTTTTAATCAAATACATAAGACACATGCATACATTTGAATGAGACAACTACCTATGTGTTCTTAGGAAAAATAGAGTGGTTAAATAAATGTAAATAAGAATAGTACTAGCCTAGTGAAATTGAATGAACACCTAGCCCAGTGTGAACACCCTAGCATTCATAGATGCTCATTATTCATATTATATCATGGTGTATCACCTAGATCAATGTCTTCTCATTCTTCATTGTTTTGTCTTTCTAGTGGTAATGCTTGAAGACTCATTCATGTGCATAGTGATACTAATTATGCATTATATTCCTCCCTCCTTTCTTGATATCCATAATGTATTCAATTCTTAGCATAAGTAATTTATTTCCCATATCACACAACCTATAATAGGTTTTTATTTTCTTGCAACTTTATTTTTTGTCTTCTTTTTCGCTCGACATGCTCAATTGACTTAACCCAATGTAATTGATGTGACATCTAATTTACAATATCATCATTAAATTGGGAATACTTATGAGAGATGGACCAAGGGAAAATAATTATATCATACTTGTAAGACGTTCCCACTTCTTTCTTCCATTTCTAATTTGATTTGATCTAGAATACAAAAAATCGACCAACCAAGACCTAAGCTACTATAAAATTCACTAGACAATATTAATGAATAAAATAATTGACAATTTATTCAATTACTTAAATCAAAATATCATTTTACTTGTGTAATTATTCAATCAACCATTTATAGAAAATATGGAAAGCATTGGTAAAACATATTTGTATTAACCAAAAAGCCATATAGACATAGAATGTTATCTATTGGTCAAAGTATAATATATGTATAAGAAATCCATATAGATGTAATGTCACATATTTGTAATACAAAATATATGTACAAAAATTCCATATAGGCATACAACAAAAGACCCTAATGTAGTCACCTCCCTCTAGGGGAATGAAAGAGATCACAATCCACTTTTGAATGTCAAGTGGATGGAGATGCATGTGATGATTGTTGCTTTCAAATCCACTAACTTGAACTCCTCTCTAAACTTCCCTGGACCTCCACCTAATACAATATACACATCAATATATAAAAAATGGATTATAGAATAACATGTGAGATAATACTCACTTACCACGTACCCATAATCGCTTTGAATCACTTTTTTCCTCTCTTCATTTGTAACAAGGGCATGTCCATGATTTGGATTTGTGAATACCTATGATAAGCATCAAGATACAAAGTACACTACAAATTAATATCATTCAAATTCTCACTAGTAGACAAATAAAACAACAAATATCACATAAAATTTACTAATCTAGCTCATACCTTTGTCAAAGGCATCGAAGATGATATTGTTGTGTTAACACCACACTCCATTGTGGTATGAATAACATGAGGAATACCAACTAATGTCAACATTTTAAAAATGAAATAATGTTAAAAAGTTATATGGAGGATATTTATACCCTTGACAACATTAATAGAGGATCAATCATGTAGGAGAAGGATATAGTGTTATATTTGAGGGACAATTGATCATGCAGAGCATTGAATGCAAGAATTTTAGCACAAAAGAAAGGATAGGTAGGTGAGTTCAAACATTCAAGAATTGGGTGGCATCTAAACTAAAAGTCATATGGGTAAATAAGTGAAGGTTTGATATAAAAGGTATGTAAGGAATTTGTGAAGTTTTATGTAAAACAACTAAGTTGATGTAAAGGATAAGGAAGGTGTGGGAGAGAGAATAATATTACAAGGGAGAGAGAAGCATAGGAAAATTCAAGATAGAATTGATGATAGATAAGAAGGCCATCGAGTTGGAGTGATAGACAAAAAGAAGAGTGTAATATAAAAGAACAATAATATAAAGAAGTCATGAGAGTTCAGCATGTGGATATTTTAGAGAGAGCTAACTAAAGGGGTAAGTTATAAGTTAGATAGAAAATGTGGATGAATGTGCAAACCATGAAGAGGTTGATAAATAAATAGGATTGAGAAATATCACACATGATATGGTGAGAAAAGGTGTTGAAGATGAAGAGTGTACTTAAGTAAGCTAAAGTGGTTGTCCTTGAGGGTGTGTGATTTCATAGGTTGTGAGTTTATTGCAAGGTGATCTATAACAAAAATGGGAACCCTAATTGAGTTCTATAATATTATGTGTGGGTTCTCAAACACTGTAAATAGGGTGACACCACTAAATTTGGATAAAGGCACCCATAACCACCATTGAAAATTAGTTTATATTGAGCTATAAATTTTGGAGTGATCTAGAGTGAATGTATTTGTACACACATATTTGAGATTCTACAAAGAAGAAGAGAAACAGAAGTTTTAGTAGCAGGCCTTGCGGAGAAGTTTAGGGTAGTGTTTAAAGGCCTTGAGAGAGACTAAAAATTTACATGCCTTAGAGAATGACCAAGGAAGATACTTTGAGAATGCATCAATTCTCTCAATAGTTGGGACAAAGAGGAAGAATAAACAATATAATATTAGGGATAATATTATCTTGAGAGCAAATAAGTGGGTAGAGGTATCATGTGAGAATCCAATAGTGGAAGAAATAGACAATGTGAAACCCATATAACACATCATGGATAGTATATTATATGGAAGAAGGGTTCTTATGGTCATGGAAAAGTAGGAGGAGGCAACCCATGGGCTATAAGTGTAACATGCCCATTGTTCTACCCAATAATTTTACTATGTTTTACCCACAAGTGAATAGTTTAAGAAGCCAACACTTAACAATAAAAAAAATATTTTCTATTCAAAATAATTTGCACATTTGAAATAACCTTATTCCAATTTTTTCCATTACATTACAATGAGGCATTACAAAAACCCAAGAATGATTTCATATTACATAATTTCAAGATAACTTTTTGCATTTATAATTTCCATAGAGATGGATACATGATTACATACATAGCTTCTACGAGATTACTAAAATAGAGATATGAATGGTCCAGATGTCTTTCCTCAAATATTGGCTGCCAACTGCATGAGGGGAAGCAAAACTCAAGCACTTTTTCTCCAACCACAAACTTATTGCAGTCTCCCACACATGTACCTAACTAGTAAGATGGCCCTACCCTTCGACGAAGAGATTGGTTTGGCAACCTCATAATAATAGTCTTCCCGAAGCATGGTGTTTTTTCCTACATATCTAGAGCTCCCATACAGTGGCTACAACCTACATGTATGACACTCCCTACCTAGTATGTAAACCTAGAATCACAGTGAACTGACAGTGTAAACAGTGGAAACTTACACTGCTTTGGCCAAAGTATTCATCACCCAAAATTTAGAGTGGAGGTCACACGCTCACCCACCTTTCTAGCTCAATTTGGTTTTAATCATTCATACTTTTTATATACATCTCAGAAAGAATAAAGTGATGACATAATAGCTTGTATAACTAGGTTACACCCTTTCCCATGGATTATTTTAACCCTAAGAATAACCAATCTAACCACCTATGTCAACTAACATTTATATCTAAAGTACTTCAATACATCAACATATTCCACATTTCACATTTCATGCTACATATGTATAGTATTGGAAACTATGTATAGTTTAAATAGATACACAATCATATAAATTCCATATAGAACATAGAAGAATAATCTAGATAAAAATGTTTCACCAAAACAAGAATCAACCAAGAAACATGCAAGCTTATCCAAAACAACTTAACATGTATTTAAATCAATCCTTTCCAAATAAGGCATCCATAAACAAATAACCTTTCAACCATAAAAAATAAAGGAATAGAAATCAGCATGCCTATATTAAAAGCTCCAACTAATATTACTTCCTCCCTAGCTCAATTCCACAAGCATGCTTGCTACTTCTTCTAAGTTTCACCTATATTCCACTTCTAGCCTATTACCAATTCTCTCAACAATTGCTAAACCATAAAACAACTCTCTATCTCACAAAGCTCTCAAAATACTCTCACTTAGAAAATACAACAAAATAACAATGAAGAAATCTGAATGAAAAGTGTGTAAGAAATTGTAGAGAGAGCACTACTATAAATACTAAAATTTGAGCATCTTAATGATACTAATAAGCTATAAAATCCACCACCACTCAAACAACTAACCAAAATTCATCGACTCAATTGATATGTGGCTAATTTAATATCTCATATTGCAACACATAACAGTCCTCTTATTTCCAATTTCATAGAATGGATGAGTCGACTCCTTTCTTGTGACAACATGACTCTTTTACTGAGTCAAGGCACAACGATGCATTACTATAGGTTTCCTTTTTGATTTGCAAGTCGAGTATCCTTACAAATTTTCTCCATATTTGCATTGATTGAGTTTCATGCTTATCATATGGCTTTACTTGGATATGGTGCAGGTATTAGACTTCTATTGGTTTTCACTTTCTACAGATTTTGGCACCACCTTTCATACTTTAGTGCCCTTTTTCATGCGTGTTTAAGCCTTAGTCAGCATTGTTTAAAACTATATTTTTTTTCACTTGCAATGTTTGAATAGTTTCTACCTTCATTTATGTGTTGTGCATAAGTCTCTTGACTTATTCACCTTATATGCTTTATGTGAAACATTTAAGTTTGGCCATTGAAACATATATGGCAGCACTATGTTATTGTGTTATGCTTATTACAAAGCACTTTTAATATAAACCAAACAATATACATTATATATATTATCAATATATATACATACATATATATATAATTGTATCCACATGGTTACTAAATACATCTCTTGCCAATTAAATATATATAAAAACACATATCAAAATAATTATATATATATATTCATATATATGTATATACGTTTAAATTATATACATATATAATGTATATATGTTGATAAGGGCGTGGTTCGGTGGTCAAGTCGCTTGGTTGTAGTGACGACCACCAAGGTTCAAATCCTCACTAGGCCAAAGTGTTCGCAGGCCTTGTGCCTTCACTGGGCCATTGTGCTCGCAGGTTTGGTAGTTTCTTGTGGTTTCTTGTACCCAATTCATAACTCCGATCAAAAGAGTTTAACCCTAATAATTTGGGTGCATTGCACCTTTAAAAAAATATTTATTATGTATATATAACATTATTTTAATATTCATACTTAAACACATATATTCTCATATTCATTGATCAATGGATATACACGAAGAGTGTGTATGTATGTTACGTTTGTCCCATCACTAATCCCATGCATATGGGTTATCCTTTCATGAGCATGTGTAGATACATCTATTTACATATACTTATGTGCGCATATACTCACATGTATGAGATATTGTAGACATGTACATATATACATATATATTCTATGTATATGCTTCATTGATTAAAATATGAACATACGAGGAAGAACTTTCAATCAACATAAAGACTCAATCATATATCCACAAACAGAAACATTTAAAAACTTAAACCACATACCAATACAAAACATACTCAAACCCTGACAAAAGGTTACTTACCATTTATCGATTTATCTTAATTCAAATAGACCAACTAGGAAGTAAGTGTGTGTATACTCAATCAGGCTAATCAGGGTTACTAGACCAAGTTCTTCTCCTAAGTGATACTCCCCCTCTCTTCTAGAGGTTTGAATCTGTTCCTGCATGCAACTTAGTACATTACAATAGTAGTTAGCTGATAACGATGCATTCATATGCATCATATATTTTATCTTCAAAATATTTAAAACATCATATTGAATTACACATTCATTCACCACTTTTTACATAAAGATTCATATACAAAACACAATTATATATTAAAGCATTTACACCAAACAAGGTAATAGTAAATGGGTAAAAACACAACAGGGTGTAATATATTCCCCCCCCCCTCTTGTGAATCATCATCACTAATGATTTTAAGTATGAAACAGGAACATAAATCCATAAACCATAAAACATAAACATAATAGTATTGTTTTAATAGCTTTCAAAGTGTAGCAAAATATGAGGAAACTTTTGCTTCATCTCAGCATAGTCCTCCCAAGTGGCAAAATCTTTTGCATACTAATCCCACTGGACCTTGTATTGTATAACCTCTTTATTACATAAGTGAAGCTTACATGTTCCAAACACTTTGAGAGGCTCAATTTTTACCACTCCTAGGTCTTGTACCTGTAAAACATTCCAATCAATAACATTGTTATCCCCTACTTCTTAAGGTATGATACATGAAAGACATTGTGCATCCTGGCAAGAGCTGGCAGCAAAGCAATTCTATATGCAACAAGGTTGACTTCCTCGATAACCTCTAAGGGACCTACATAGTGTGGAGCTAATTTGGATAACTTTCCAAACTTTATTGAACTCTTGGGAGGATTAACTCTTAACCAAACCTTATCTCTTACTGAGAAGTTTTTGGGTACTTGTTTGGAATCTACATAACTCTTCTACCTATCATTAGCTTCTGCTAGCCTCTGCTTGATAATCCTAACTTTCTCCTTCATTTCTAATAACATTTCTAGCCCAAGGCTTATCCCATTCTCTAGTTTATCCCAACTTATAGGAGTTTGACACTTCCTACCATACAATGCTTCAAACAAATCCATCTTGATTGCATAATGATAAGAGTTATTATACACAAACTCAACCAGAGGTGGTTAGTCTTCCCACTTGTATTATTGATCCACACAATACATTCAAAGTAGATCCTCTAACACTTGGTTCACTCTTTCACTTTGACCATCTTCTTTTAGATGATATGTTTAAATTATGTTCAATTGAGTCCAAAGTGAACAAAACATGTTTTTTCCAAAACCTAGACGTCACACGAGCATCCCTACCAGAAATAATCTTCTCAAAAATTCCATGGAACCTAAATACCTCTTGAATAAAATTTCAAGATATAACCGAAGCTCCATCGGTCAAATTCCCTAGAATTAAATGAGTCACCTTTGTAAGCTTATCCAAAACTACTAGAATGGCATTGTGCTTATTCCTTGACATTGGAAGAGCTTGCACAAAATCCATGCTAATAATTTTCCATTTACTTTATGGAACTTCATGAGCATATAAAAGACCTACAGGGTGATGATGCTCTACCTTCACTCTTTGACATTCTAAGCAACTTGCTACAAATCTTTAGCATCCCCTTTCATTCCCTTTCAAAAATACAATGGATTTACATTATACATCTTAGTTACACCAAGATGTCCAGAATATGGTGCATTATGTACTTCTTTCCACAACAAATTCCTTAATTCCATAGAATTAGGTATGTAGATTCTTCCCTTAAACCTTAGCAAACCATTAGGTTCAAAGTGAAATCCCTCATACCTTTGATTTTTTGGATTATCTGAGAGTGCTTGCTTGACTTACTCATAATATTCATCACCCTTACATGCTTGCAACACTTGACCCTTGAAGTCGGTTTGAATTGATATCATCAAGGAGATATGCCTCCTACGACTTAGGGCATTGACAACCCAATTTTCCTTTCCCTTCATATAATTGATGTTGAAATCATAGTTAGATATTAGTTCCAGCCATCTCCTTTGTTGTGCATTAAGATTAGGTTGACTAAATAAACACTACAGACCATGATGATCAGTCTTTAGTTCAAAAGGTTTCCCCAACATATAATGTCTCCACATCTATAATGCATGGATAACTATTGCTAATTCCAAATCATGCAAAGCATATTTTTTCTCATAAGGCTTCAACTTCCTTGACTCATAGGATGTGAATTACCCTTCCTACATCAATACTCCACCCAAACCTTCTCTTGAAGCATTTGTGATGACAATAAAATCACCATATAGATCAGGTACTTTTAGTATTAGAGTTGTGGTCAACTTTTCCTTGGGTTGATCAAATTTCGCTTGACATTTCTCAGACCATTCAAACTTCTTCCCTTTCCTCTGCAATGAAGTAATGGGAAAATCTATTCTATAAAATTTTGCAACAAACTTTTGATAATACCCAGCTAAACCCATAAAACTTTCAACTTTTGACATGTTCTTAGGCACTGGCCACTCAAGCACTACTTTTATTTTTGCTAGATCAACTACAATCCCATTAGCTGAAATCACATGACTCAGATACTGCACTTCATTCTAAAATAAAGTATACTTAGAGAGTTTCTCGTATAGCATATGCTCCCTTAATCGTTGGAGAACAATCTCTAGATGTTGGAGATGTTCCTCTTCACTCTTGGAGTAGATTAAAATATCATCCAAAAATACCAACACAAACTTATCCAATTAGTACCTAAATACATTATTCATCAGGTTCATGAATTTTGCAGGTGCATTCATGAGTAAAAAAGGTAGGACCATGAACTCGTAATGATCATACCTATTCTTGAAAGTTGTTTTGAAAATGTCTTTGTCCTTGATCCTTAGTTGATTATAGCCTTATCATAGATCAATCTTTGAAAACACTGCTACTCACATCTTATCAAAGAGATCATCAATATGTGGCAATAGGTATTTATTCTTTACCTTTGCTTTATTAAGCAACTGATAGTCAATACATAAGCACGGTGTACCATCCTTCTTCATGAAGATCACTAGCACTCCCTAGGGTGAAAAACTAGGTCTTATTAGTCCCTTGGACAACAAATCCTCCAATTAAGCTTTTAGCTCCATTGATTCTGTCATGGTCATCCTATATGGAACTTTTGATATAAGCTCTGAACCTAGAACTATGTCGATGGAGAAATCAAACACTCTCTTTTGAGGAAATCCAGGTAATTCATATGGAAATACATCCATAAAGTTCCTTAGGATAGGGTATTTCTCCATATTCAACTTTCCCGATTCCACCACCTCACCATCTTCATCTTCTTGGAGATCTTGAGGTCCATAATATACTACATCATCTTGAGAAATGAACTCTTTGCAATCCTCAAGTTTCTCCATTTTTACCACGAAGAGTTAACAACCTTTCTTCTTCGCTCTATGCATTTGTATGGTTAAAATATGTTGCAGGTTAACTTCTCTAGGCGTTCCTTGCAATGGCAACCAGTTTCCAAGATCATCTAAGAATTCTACTATTTTTACATAAAAATCTATTTTGGCCTTATGCTTCCATAGCTAACTCATCCCTTAGATGGAATCATATGAACCTGAGGGGGCTACGCACAAATTCACTTCCATAGAGAAACTCGAAAGTTCAACCCTTGCTCCGAATAGACATTGATCCACCTTAGCTCTTGTCTAGTTTGCATATTCAACAATCCAAGACTTTTCCATGCAGCCAACTTTTCTAGAAATTTTACTAGCTATACTAGGAGAAACAATTTTTTGTGTGGCACCAATATCTATTAAAATTGAGATGGGTGTACCAGAAAAAGTACTTGGAATTTCTACTAGATTAATTTGGTACTCATTTTTTTGGTTGTCTAATGTTGCATGAATCCTTTGCTAGAATGTAGCTCGTTGTGGAGGAAGAGGGTTCCCATGTATTTTTCACCCTGATGGTTTATTGGGACACTAGTTTGTAAAGTGATCTCCACCACATGTACAAGATCCTTTCAATGGTCCCTTCCTTTTCGCAGGCCTTCCAAAATTGCCTTCATTCCCACTAGCATTATTGTATTTGTTGTTGTTGTCGTTCCCCCTATAGTCCCTTCTTGGTTCATTCCAATTATTATGGGGTCCCTTATCCCCTTTCCTTTGAAAACCTTTCCCTTCACTAGGCTTCTTCAAATCTTGATTGGCTTGTGACCAATTAAACTTCTTTTGATTCCTTTCATGGTAGTTTGAGATACATTTAAGCCTTTGCTCTTGCTTAATGGATTTCTCATATACTAGGTCCATGACAATAGGACCGTGTACATTTACCTCTCCACCTATTTGGTTATTGAGACCCATGGTGAACTTCCTTATGTGAAACCACTCATCCTTTTGATACATGGGTACGTACCTTAGGATACAAGTGAATTTCTCCCAATATTCATTCACTGAGTAATCTTCTTGCTTTAGGTTCTAGAATTTAGTGAGCTTTTGATCATAGAAGAGTTGAGGTAGCAATTGTTTCTAGAAAATTTCCATGAATTCACTCCAAGTAAGCTTTAAGGAATTGAACCCAGGCTATCTTTTTATTCATCCACCAATTGGATGCTTCTCTAGCCAACTGAAAAGCTCCCCAAACAACTTTAGTGACCTCAGAGTAATTCCTAATTTTAAAATACTTTTCCATCTTTGTGAGCCATGCTTTAGTCGCATCCCCACTAGTACTACCTTCAAACTTTGGAGGTGTGATCTTTCTCATATCTTGAGATAGCTCAATTTCCAGTCACTTCCTTTTGGTTCCCTCCGACCTAGATTGTGATTCATCATCCTCATTTTCAATTGATTGGGTGTGATCGTGAGAATTTTACCCTTCTTCATTGTTAGGAACTTATTCTTCATTGTCAAGAACTTCTTCTTCCTCCCTTTCTTTTCCTCTTACCTCTTGCTCGAGGTTCCCAATTATTTCTCTTGTTTCATCCATCATAGCCAAAATATGATCCAATTTAGCTTCAACATTTTCTACACCTTGGCCTACTTCTTGACTTCCCCCAAGATTAGTTCTTATTCTAACCATTTTTCACAAGAAAAGTTACACTTGGAGGTTTTCATTTTAATTAGATCCTAGGAAAGTTTACTTAACATTCTAAAAACATTCCAAAGAACAAACATTCACATAAAATAAATTTCATAAAAGAATTCATACTCAAGTTTTTTCCAAAACATGTTTTCATTAATATCAAAAAGGATTTCAATATCCTTGTGTTTACATGGAATGACTATTAAAATAGTCTAAGGGAGAGTGTCCCTCATATTCACTCTCTGATACATAACTATTTGGGGTATAGCCCTTAGATTTTTGTTCACATACATCATCAAAAGGGAATTAACCCTCAGACCTATCCTCAGATACATGGTTTTGGGGAACATATTCCTTTGATTTTCCACTTGAGGCTAATACAATAACTTTCGATATTGGAAGAACATGAGAGTCCCTAAAGATCATGGAAATATTAACACTACATTTTGAGGGCATATCCCTGGATAGTGGTAAAGAGTCCGACTTGGTCAGAGAGATAGGAGGTACAAAGTTGACATCCTCACACATCCTTTTCTTCTCTTGACTGATTCATGATAGGGCATGACTAAAAGTCTCAATGTCACTCAACCAAATGTTGTTGTCACAATTGGTCTCATCTATGGTTCAAATAATGGCTTCCTTTTCCTTCTTGGCCCTTAGGTAACACTTGTTATCGATTATTGACTTCCTTGCAATCATCTTAAGACACACTATCCTAACATAAGAATTCCAAACATTAGACTCATATAATTTTGGATGGAAACATAGTGAGTGCATAGTTTCTAGAGTTGAACCTAGTAGCTCTAATACCATGTGTAACATGCCCATTATTCTACCCAATAATTTGACTATGTTTTACCCACAAGTGAATAGTTTAAGAAGTTGCTGCTTAACAATAAAAAATCTCTTTTCTATTCAAAAATATTTGCACATTTGAAATAACCTTATTCAAAAACTTTCCATTGCATTACAACTAAGCATTACAAAAACCTAAGAATGATTTCATATTACATAATTTCAAGATAACTTTTCATATTTATAATTTCCATAGAGATGGATACATGATTACATACATAGCTTCTACAAGCTTACTAAAATAGAGGTACAAATGGTCTAGGTGTCCTTCCTCAAATCTTGTCCATCAACTACATGAGGGGAAGCATCACTCAAGTGATTTTCCACCAACCACAAACTTACTATGGTCCCTCGCACATCTACCTAACAAGTAAGATGGCCCTACTCTTCGACGAAGAGTTTGGATTGGTAACCTCATAATACTAGCCTTCCCAGAGCATGGTGTTGTGTCCTACATATCTAGAGCAACCATACAATGGCTACAACCTACATGTATGACATTCCTTGCCTAGTATGCAAACCTGTAATCATAGTGAACTAATAGTGTAAATAGTGGCTACTTACACTACTTTGGCCAAAGTTTTTAGCACCCAAAATTTAAAGTGGAGGTCACACGCTCACCCACCTTTCTAGCTCAATTTGGTTTTGACCATTCATAGTCTTTACATACATCTCGAAAAGAAGAAAGTGATGACATAATATATTGTCTAACTAGGTTACACCCTTTCTCATGGATTTTTAACCCCGAGAATAACCAAGCCTATGTCAACTAACATTTATATCTAAAGTGCTTCAAGACATCAACTTATTCCACATTTCACATTTCATGATATATACATATAGTATTGACAAACTATGTTTAGTTTAAATAGATACACAATCATATAAATTCTAATATAGAATATAGAAGAATAATCCAAATAAAAAGGTTTCACCAAAATAAGAATCAACCAAGAAACATGCAAGCTTATCCAAAGCAACTTAACACGTATTTAAATCAATCCTTTCCAAACAAGACATCCATAAACAAATAACCTTTTAACCATAAAATAATAAAGGAATAGAAATCAACAAGATTGTATTAAAAGCTCCAACTGATATTACTTCCTCCCTAGCTCAATTCCCCAAGACTGCTTGCTACTTCTTTCAACCTATCCTCCACTTCTAGCCTCTTACCAATTCTCTCAACAATTGCAAAACCACAAAATAACTCTCTCAGAAAGCTCTCAAAATACTCTCACAAAGAAAATACAACAAAATAAAAATGAATAAATCCGAATGAAAAGTGTGTAACAAACGGTAGAGAGACCACCTCTATAAATACTAAAATTTGATCATCTTAATGCTACTAATAACCTATAAATTCACCACCACTCAAACAACAAACCAAAATGCATTGACTTAGCTGATATGTGGTTGATTTAAACCCTCAGATTGCAACACATAACAATCCTCTTATTTCCAATTTCATAGAATGGATGATTTGACTCCCTTCGTGTGACAACATGACTCTTTTACTGAGTCAAAGCACAATGACACATTACTATAGGTTTTCTCTTTGATTTGAAAGTCGACTACCCTTACAAGTTTTTTCCATCTTTGCATTGACTAAGTTTCTTGCTTATCATATGGCTTTACCTAGATATGGTGTAGGTATTAAACTTCTATTGGTTTTCACTTTCTATAGATTTTGGTGCCACCTTTCATAATTTAGCGCCCTTTTTCGTGCATGGTTAAGACTTAGTCAACACTGTTTAAAACTATATTTGTTTTCACTTGCAACGTTTGAAAAGTTTCTACCTTCACTTATGTGTTGTGCATAAGTCTCTTGACTTGTTCACCTTATGCGCTTTATGTGCAACATTTAACTTTGTCCATTGAAACATATATGATAGTGCTTTGTTATTGTGTGATGCTTATTACAAATCACTTTTAATATATATTAAACAATATACATTATATATATTATATCCATAATATATATATAGTTAAATCCACATGGTTACTAAATGCATCTCTTACCAATTAAATACATATAAACATATATCAAAATAATTATATTTATATATATATATATATATATATTACGTATATATAATATTATTTTAATAGTCATACTTAAACACATATATTCTCATATTCACCGATCAATGTATATACATGAAGTGTATATATACATATATATGTTGCATTTGTCTCATCGGTAATCCCATGCATATGGGTTATCCATTCATGAGCATGTGTAGATAATTCTATCTATGTATAATCATGCATGCATATACTCACATGTATGAGGTATCATAGACAAGTACTTATATACATATATAAGTTCTATGTTTATGCTTCATTGATTAAAATATGAACATACGAGGAAGAACTTTCACTCAACATAAAGACTCAATCATATATCCACAAATAGGAGCATTCAAAGGCTTAAACCGCATACCAATACAAAACATACTCAAACCTTGACAGAAGGTTACTTACCATTTCCCGAACTATCTTAACTCAACTAGACCAAATAGGAAGTGAGTGTGTGTATGCTCAATTAGGCTCATCAGGGTTAGCAAACCAAGTTCTTCTCCTGAGTGATACTTTGCCTCTCTTTTAGAGGTTTGAATTTATTCTTGCATCCAACTTAGTACATTACAAAAATAGTTAGTTGATAACAATACATTCATATTTTATCTTCAAAACATTTAAAACATCATATTGAATTGCACATTCATTCGTCGCTTTTTACATCAAGATTCATATACAAAACACAATTATATATTAAAGCATTTTAATCAAACACGGTAATAGTAAATGGGTAAAAACACAATAAGGTATAACAATAAGAGGCTAAGAAGAGAACCATGGTGGAGTTGAGAAATGAGGGGAAAAATAAGGGTCATGTTTCTTCTAACACATCTGTGTTTGTAGATCTACAACACAACAATGAGAGAGAGGGAGAAATCCTCATGATGGAGGATGAGGCTATAAGGGAAACATGCTAAGAATAAGGCATGAAGGAGTAGGTGTGTTCACTCAAGGTCGAAGATATGCTCCAAAAGAAATATTGTAGCAGTGCATCTATGGAAGAGTATGCAGAAGAGGTAGTAATAAAAGATACTATAGGTTGTAGGTTCAAACCAAGGAAGCTTTCCACTTGAGGATAATTCCTAAGGAGCAATAAATAGTTGTAACTAAGGTGGTAAAAATTAGTGCAACAAGGAAGTTTATTGACAATTCTACATTGAAGATGTTACAAGTAGGTTTAATAAAGGATGAGTATATGCATGAAGCTACATGTGGAGCTAGACTAGTTTTTAGAGATTCTACTAGTGGAAGTAGAAAAATATAGTGAAGAGATGATATCAATGGATGCATTGAAATGGAATAATTAGGGAGCTGCACAACAGATGTTACAAGTACATGCAACAAAAAATTGCTAGTTTATACAACAATATTGTAACAGCCCAAGTACATTTAATTCAAAAATTAATAAAAATTAATAAATATTGACATCATGAATACCAAATTAGTGACACAAATTCTATAGCTAATTCGATTTAGCAATTTTATTTCATAAATCACAAGTAAATCAGAAATATATATAAATGTATTCACTTTCATATGTCAATAATTACATACATGTTTGACTAGGCATTCAATGCCTCAAAGTCAATCTCAATTTACATAGTTTTCTTACAAATACATCATTTGTATATTTACATCAATGATACAATTTATAATAGAATTTTGATATGATTCCTTCATGACAACTCACCTCCACTAGTGGATGAGAACATGATTGAGGTGCTTTTCCACCCAATCACAAAACAATTCTTCCTCAAAATTCTTTAGTCAGTCGAAGAATATCGACCCTACACAAAACACTTAGCAAGAGATACAGTTTACAAGGTGGAATCTGTGCGTGCCTAACTACATGCATTTCTATCTATTTTTTAGAATATGCAAGCTCCATGTTAGGTAATTCAATACAATAGAGAGAGGATAAATAACACAGTTTGTTCCACTTTCATTAAAAAAAATGACTGCAAATCTTGGCCAAGCTCATGTTGTATGAAATACAACTCTGGTTAGATTTGGAAAAGCAAATCTACTCTCTCTAGCACCCATTCTCGGAAAATAAAGCTTATCATATCAAGGGGTATCCCTCCCTTTAAACCATCCATTAACAACATAGTAGTGTTCTACAGTATACCAAGAATTCTTGTGTCATTCCATTTAACAAAACCAAACAATATTCATTCACACTTGGTATATTTGTTCGTCTATTATTATATGTATTTGCAACCCAATACTGTTCTAGATTTACAATTTGGTTCCATTTGTAAAACATCTATAACTTGCTCAATAAGTAAAGTAATCGAGATGAATCAGAAGGTATGCCACATGTATGTGAGCATGCATAAAGGAATCTTTATGCATGTTCACATATATGCCTGTAAATGAATAATTTAAGAATATGCATATACATTCTAAAATTTAAATGAAAATCTCTTTCAGACAAGTATACTTTCATATTCAAAGAAGAAATATAGCATCAATTCATTCAAATGGTTTATTCAAACAAAAAATAACATCTATTTCCAGTTTCATATACAATGTAACCATCAATTTTCAGAGTCATTGATTTATAAAAGAGTAGATCGATGAATCTAAACATAATTACATCACCCATTAACATAAATATAGAGCATTTGTTTTGTTACCAAACTAAGTGTTTATACATGTTATTACTTGCACAAAGTATTCACTAAAATCAATTTTAAACTTTTCCCATCAAACCATTTCTTCTAGAGGATATTATACGCATGTTATCATCCATTGATAACATGATATTGTATGCCTTTGGGGTTGCTTTACTTTGGCCAAAATATTTCAAGCCACAGGTTAAATCCTTTTTCGTGTTTATCACCCCCAAAATGTATGAATAAAATAAACAAAACATAGTCAATACTTTCGACTTAGATAGAAAGAGTATTCAACAGATATCAAATAAGAGACAATGCTCATGCATTACATTCATACGCATATAGATGTATATATATATATATATATACATATGCTCAACCATGCAATACAACAATGGTTACCAATGCTTGCAGCCTGAGAAGGCCATCATGGGTTCAACAAAGAGTTTTATCATCGAGCATTCATTATTCGATCTCACCACCACATTATAGTGGGTGGTGAGACCCATATTAAAGAGCAATTTTTTCTTCACACGACCTCTACAATAAGAGGCGATCTTTTCCACCCTAACCTTACGTTAGGTGGAAATAAAAGAGCATTGTGAATCGATTTAAATAAAATGTGATAGAGGTTAGCCCTTCGGCTAGTTGCCTATGGGGTGATGAACATATACAAGCTAATTACATAGAATACATCTAGGTTGGTTGATAGGCCATGACCCAAAATGGATAAACATCATGCACACAAAATGTCGCATCGTGGGTGTGAAACTCAACCCCAAACATAGGGTCGATCAACAATTACAAGAAATTGTAGAGCTTCAAAAGCTCAACCCTCATGGGATTCATAGTAAATCGACATAGTTGATCTCCTAGACAACAAAAACCCCAAATACATACATGCACAATAAACACACAAAATGGTGTAAAAAGGATAGGAGAACATTTTGATAATACATGGCTAAAACAACAAGTTCAAATTACCTCTAATGTTTTGGCTTGGTGATTTTTCCCTTCTACATAATCGCTCTACTTTTTCCTTCCCAACTTGTCGATTTCTCCTCTTCCTCTGCTTTTTCCCTTCTTACTGGATTTTTTTCTCCCCCTTCTCAATTTGAATCATCCCTTGCTATTTTGGGTAGGATATGGGAACTTAATTTTCCTTCATTATGTTAGTTGGCCACCCACTCCTCCACATGAGGGAATCGACCTCTATCTGTATTTGGTGGGAGTTACAAACATTTGAATTTCCCTCGATTTTAAATTCAAAGAAAATCATTCACACCTTTTTATGTATGTGTGTGTATATATATATCACACACACACATATATACATATATACTTATAAAAATAATTTCACACATTATCCTTGAGATTACATATATATATCAAATCACTTGTCTATTCAAATCGCATTTCAAAATTCATCCAAAAGAGGGAACAAATGAAATAACTTTTTTTTCATACAAGATAAATTGAATTTTCCTATTCAATTTCATTGAATATAAATTTTGAAACAAACAAAATGGGACAAGAACACACAATTTTGTTCTTTCCATTAGTTATAATTCTCACACCAAGTATGAATGCAATTTGTCAAATTTTCCAACATATGCAGATATCACATTCTATTGTGGTGTGTGATATTCCAAATTCCATTTTTGCTTACCATGGTCATCTGGCTAAGCATGCCTACCTCAATCAAGTTCTCATCCTTTAACCTGTTTCTTGCACACATATTCTTACACTTTTCCACTTATTAGTAACCTTCAACTAATAATCTCATGAAATAATTTCTTAAATTAGGAAATTGCATATTATTCATTTTCAATTTCATCATTGCATTATATAAAATTCCATAAATAAAATGCTAAATTCTATTTTCCAAACATTTCAATTTTCTCAATTTTTTCAAATTGGTTTACATATGTTTGTCATTTCACCTTTTTTTCAAGTCAAAAATCATAACATACCAATTCCAAAATATTAGGTATCAATATATAGATAATCATAATTCATATTGTTTTCAAGCTAAAACATCATATCATACCAATCCAAAATTTTAGGCATCAATACCAAAAATGTGTTAGAGTAATTGGGTATTTACTTTATTAATTAAACAATATTTATTTAGTTACTTAAAGTTCCCTTTTACCTCTTTTTACTTAAGCTAACATTAGGTGCATAATAATTAATTACTTTATTAATTATTATTGTGCAAGCCTAGGGTTTTCCTTTTAAGAGTTTTCATCTATATGTAGTTGAAAACTATCTTTTGTATCATTAATTCATTTTACATTTTTAGGTGAATACATTGCTCCACATTCTTGAGCATTTCCTTTGTTGCTTCTCTTTGCTTCTCCTTGTAACAGGTTATTTGCTTGCAAAGATCTTTTGGGCTTCTGTGCTGTTGTATCTTCTCAACTGCAACATGGTATCAGAGCTTCAGATTTGCAGCTGCTTGTTCTTGTTTTGAGATTTTTGCATTGGAAGCAAATCTAGGGTTCTAAGGTTTCTTCTTGTGGAATCAGCATACTCTGAATTTTAGGTTCACTTTGGGCTCAAATGGACAGTGCCATTGGATTCGTAGCGCCCAAAAACTCCTAAATCAACTATCAAATCGTCGATTTTGGCCACAGTCAACCAGGGTTGCAAATTTTTTTTTAGGGTTTGGTCGTATGACCCCCTTAGAAAAAAAAAAGGCAATTTAAAAAAAACAAAAAACAAAGGTTTTTGATTTTTAATTTGCGCGGCTCGTGCATTTTTCAATCGCCGCCCATCTGTCGCCAAGCGGCCACTGCTCCACCGCCGACTCCATCGAGCTCAGCTCACCCCGCCGACTCCGTTTTGGCCGCGTTCGCTGAGCTCTGCGCTCAGCTCACCCCGCCGACTCCGTTTTGGCCGCGTTCGTCGAGCTCCCACCGCTGCCGCTGCCTCTGCCGAGCTCACCCTGCCGACCATGCCCGACTCCACCAAGCTCACCCTGCTGACACCGCCAGCTCCCCGCCGACACCGACCACCTCCGCGCTCGCCCGCCCACGCGCCACCGTGCTTCCCGTGCCAAGCCCGCCAAGCCAAGTCCTCCGATGAGCTCGTCGACCCAAGTCGGCCCTGCCAACCCCCGTGGGCTTCTAACCCCCGCCGCCCAGTCACATGGGTGACCGCAGGCTCCACTGCAGCTCTAGCCCCCTAGTCCGCCCAAGCGACCAAGGGCCTTTTTTTCAGCTCCTAGGTGTTAAATGGGTGTTATAGGGCAACTTATGCCTCCTTCATTCAAATGGGCATAACTCGGGCATTTTTGCTGCGTTTTTCGAATGGAAATAGGTGTTGGAAAGCTGGTTTCAGCACCGATCTGATGGTGTAGGAATTTTTTCCAAATTTTACCATTTTGGATATTATTTTTCCAGTCAAAGTGAGGTCTTCTTTCTTCACTCCCGGGGGCATATCTTTTGTGTCCAAACTCCGTTTTGTGCAAATAAATAGGTGTTGGAAAGGTGTTACAGTGCTCTTTCCAGATTTATAGTCTATTTTACTAGAATATTTACCAGGTATTTTTTATTCAGCTTTGTGTGTTTTTACACTTTGCTCAATTACTTGGTCATCTTGGCTCCTACATGGGGTTTGTTTGCGTTGGATGGGTTATGTTGATATGCTTTATCATTGCTAAGATCTTTAGTCTTTGAATTTTTCATTTGAAGAGTTATCATGGGTTTTTCTACTCACCCTTCAGTTGTTCTTCTAGAACGAGGTAATTATGAGTCATGGGAAAAGGGTATACTTACACATTGTAGGTGGCTTAATATTTTGCCTTATTTGTATGATCTCATACCTGAACCAACAACTTTAGAGGGTAGATTAGCATGGGATATTATTAGAAATCACATTGCAGGAGTTATATTGTCTAGTGTTGATCATGACATTGTGTTGGTTATATCAGACATTGATTGTCCTCACCCACTTTGGACACATCTTTGGGAGATCTGTGGAGACCCTATTCTATCTCCATTCCCAGAGGATCCTGCTTCAGATTGTCTAATACCCATTGCTTGGCGAGAGAATACACCATTTGATCATGATACTTTAGAGGAGCTTGAGTATTTAGACACCCTTACTTATTCCGATGGATCAGAGGTTTGTCTCATAGTTCCTACTCTTCAGACTGAGACTTCATTAGCATCTCTTGTTGTTCTTGATTTAGTGCAGCAAGGAATCATACATCTTCCAGACATAGCTATTTTGGATTCTTATGTTGCAGACATATCTTTCTTGTTTGTTGAGTCCTATATTACAGATTTGGAGGATTATTTTGAGGAAATTCATCTCCTCTATCTTGATAGTCAGGTTATCACTGTTCGCCCACCATTATTCGTGCATTCAAAGGTTGCATTTCAATATTCTCCACATCAGTTTGGATTTGGCATTATTTGTTTCCATTCAGACAGTGAAACTCTTCAGCATCCTATCATGGCACACATCTTGAGACAGATTGGTTCATCATTCTTCACAAGGTTTCTTCGATATAGGTCCATGGATCCATTTCTTCCCAAGGGGAGGAATATCATTTGCCGCTTTAGGATCTCCTTTTGGATTATACATCAGGCATCTACCATTGTGACAGGAGTTTCTTCATTGTGGGGGGCCTTCTTCTCTCTTTCTATCTCTCCTATGCAGATCATTGTACATGTACTTATATGATAGAAGTTGTCTATGGGGGGTATCATGTTATCCACCTCCTATCCTTCTTTCATTAGTGCATTGCATTCCTTCCTTGCATTCTATTTTGGGGAGGAGTTTTGTTCCCACTGGGTTTTCTCCTTTACCCCATTTCATTTAGTTTGCATTGATTTTGTACATGGGTACCTGATCTGGCCTTGTTGTCGGGACCCATTGCTTTTGCTTTCAGTAGCTTCTTCTAGGTTTTAGCTTCTCCCTATGTCTATCTTAAGGGGGGGTGTTAGAGTAATTGGGTATTTACTTTATTAATTAAACAATATTTGTTTAGTTACTTAAAGTTCCCTTTTACCTCTTTTTCACTTAAGCTAACATTAGGTGCATAATAATTAATTACTTTATTAATTATTATTGTGCAAGCCTAGGGTTTTCCTTTTTAGGGTTTTCATCTATATGTAGTTGAAAACTATCTTTTGTATCATTAATTCATTTTACATTTTCAGGTGAATACATTGCTCCACATTCTTGAGCATTTCCTTTGTTGCTTCTCTTTGCTTCTCCTTGTAATAGGTTATTTGCTTGCAAAGATCTTGTGGGCTTCTGTGGTGTTGTATCCTCTCAACTCCAACAAAATGATCATCAATAGTCTATCTAGGAAAGCAAATGAGGAAAGAAGCGTTTTGTTTGTTTCACATCCTCCCATGTAGAATTTTCCTCATGATACTGGTCCCATTGGATCTTATACTGAACAATGTCCCTATTTCACAACTTGATGTTTTGTCTATCCAGAATTCTATTGGGCTCCACTAGCACCACTCTTGGATCCTCCACCTGTAAAGAACACCAAACAAGTATATGAGACATATCGGGGTGGTATGGTTTTAATAAAGAAACATGAAACACATTATGGATTCAAGCTAGATCAGGGCTAGAGCAAGTTTGTATGCAACTAGGTTGATCAATTCCAATACATCAAATGGACCCATGTATCTCGGGGCCAGCTTGGATGACTTCCCGAAGGTAATAGAGCTCTTATGCAGATTGACTCTTAGAAAGACCTTGTCTTCGACTGTAAATTTTCTAAAGGCTATATTTCTATTGATATAGCTCTTTTTCCTATTTGTTGCTTCCTTCAGTCTACTCTTGATAAGTCTCATCTACTTTTCCATTTCTTTTAGCATCTCAAGACCCACTATGATCCTGTCTTCCAATTTTTCCCAGCTGATGAGAGTATGACACTTCTGCCCATACAGAGCCTTAAAATGTGCCATTCCTAGGGATTTATGATGGGATTTGTTATAAGAAAATCCTACTAGTGGTAGGTACTCTTCCTATTTGTACTACTAATCCATACAATACATCTGAAGGAGGTCTTCTACAACCTGATTTACTCTCTCGGTTTGACCATCGATCTGAGGATGATAGAATGAACTAAATTTTAACTTAGTCCCTAATGCTACATTTAAGGTCATCCAAAACCTAGATGTCATTCATGTATCTCGGTTAGATATAATGGTCTCTAGCACTTTATGTAAATGAAAGATCTCCTAGACAAATTTCTTGGCCAAGGTCAAGGATCCATCCATAAGGTTCCCTAGAATAAAATGTGCCACCTTATTTAACTTATCAACTACTACCAAAATGACATCATGTATGTTCTTACTTAAGTATAACCCCTATACAAGGCCCATACTAATCACTTGTCATTTATACTCAGGTATACAATGGGGATAAATAAGCCCTACTAGATGCATGTGCTCACCCTTGACTCTTTAATGCTCCAAGCTGTAGACATGGAAAATTGACCAATGCACTTGATCCCGATTACTGACATCACTTCTCCCTAAATCATACTCTCAGCTTATCATCACTTTTCATCTCTTAATTAGATAAATAATTATTTATTTAATTAAGTCACATTCCCCTCTGTTGATTAAATTAATCAATTTAATTTAATTAACCCTAAATCCCTCTTTAATTAAATAATTCATCTTATTTGATTAAATTCCTAAAGCCTTCTTATTAAATTGAATAAATCAAAACATTTATTTAATTAGACCCTTCCTCTCAATTTGATTTAAATCAATTCATAAATTTAAGTCTAAATTGTCACATCTCCTAATTCTTCATTAAATTAATCAATCTTTGATTAATTAATCCTAAAGCATGTCACATTCTCTAGAGAATTCAACTTGCACAATAAATCAATTACTTTGATTTATTAAATTGACTATTTTCTCTCAACATGGAATAAGGGATGAATATTCCTTCAAATTTGAATTCAAATCCAAGTGGATTTGTCCTTCCAACAAAGCATTCACTCCTCTTACATGTCCTTGTGCATTGAGCCAAGTGGCATTTATTTCATTCTTTTTACCCTCTCACATGTCATTTCCTTAAATTCAAATTCCACCTAATATCATTTATTGGCACTTTGATCAAAATGTGCACAACCTTCAACCATTCACATCTTGATAAGTGGCACTTGGCCATTGGATGTTGAATGATCCCACATTGCTCATTCTTTCAATTTGGAAATCTATAAATGAGAGACTCTTCCTCTCATTCTAGCATGGAAAAATTGAGTAAACTTACTATACTCAACTTCATCCTCAAGCACTTCCATTTTCATCCATTTCATCAAATTCTTAGCTAGGTTATGCAGATTTTTCATCATGGAGTTTGATTGAATCTTCATCAAAGCGGATCGCTCATCAACATTACAACAAATGAGTTGGGAAAGGGCCAATTTTGACACACCAATTGTCACCAATCCCCCCATGGGATTAAGATTTTGCATTGCTTAATTAGGATTTCATATATCTTTTATGTTTGTTCTTCACTTTTTCCTATTATTGAGCATTATAAATGGATTTCATGGGGAATCTTAGTCCTATCTTGCATATGAGCTTACTAATGTGTTTGTTTCATGTGTTTGTGCAGGTATAGGATTGGGGTTCACATTTTGGCGCTAGAAAGAGGGCTAAGTTGGAGAAATTCATCGCGTTTTTCCAAAATTCCGTGGTTTTTTGACATTTTTTGTGCCTATAGGAAATTGCACCGCTCACAGTCTCATGGTGCCATATTGCACCGCTATCAGACAGGCGGTGCTATATTGCACTGATGTCAGAAAAGCGACGCTATATTGCACCACGCAAAACTCCAAACTCTGTCGCATCTATCTTCTCGCCCAAAAATTTCAAATTTCCAAATTGCACCGTGGGTTTCCGAGCTCCAAACTGCGTCACAGGGTAAAAATAGTGCCGCATTTGCGCTCTCTGTCCTGCTGCAGAGTGTCGCTCTCAGTCACATGCGGCGCTATATTGCACCGTTGTATTTCTAAACTCCACCGCATTTGCTAATTGCGCTGCTGGATGATAGTAAAAAGTTCAAATTTGTTTTTTTTTTTTACATATGCCATTTTGTTTTCAACTTTTTGAGTCATTAACCTATTTGTTGTCTCTGTATTTTCTGGTTTTAACCATTTTGTAGGTTAGGGCAAGGAGGAAATCAAAATGGAGGGTCACATGAGGACATTATGATCGTCTTATACTAAGTTTTTTTGAACACTTTAGTGTTATTTAACACTCTTAGTGAGTTTTCAATCTCTTTTGAGAAATTTGTCATCTTTCATGCTCTAGAGAACACTAAATTTATTTTTGGGCACTAAAAGGAATAATACAAATTTTCTTTCGAAGTTTGCAAACAAAAGGCTTAAAAATAATTTTAGGACAAACTTACTAGAGTTGGTTTTCGGATTTAATAAATTGAACAAGGCAAATCCCACATTTGATTTGATGTTATAAAAAGAACTCGCTTTTGCTTTGTGGACTTAAAATGAACAAGTATTATTTTTTTTTGTAATTATTTACTCAAAATATTACCATCAAAAGGATGTATGCACTTCTCTCCCGCCTCATGGCGATCTTGAGAATCAAAAGGCCTTTTGGTGATCTTAAGTTGAGTAAAAAAATTACCTCCACATTTCATTTTGGGTTTAAAATTGAACAAAACATCTTGCAAGTGTGAGTAAGCATATTGTGTGTGTTCTCCCTTTGTTTCTAAATGAAGGTTGATCGAACTACGAATATGATTGCTCACTTTTTTTTATCTTAGCGGGCATGCCTTGTGGGAAAAATACTCACCCAAGGGAACGACTTAACCGGTAACACACTAAGGACAAGTGTATTTCCAGTCGGGATATAAAAGTGGGCACTAGAACAAAAGCCAATATCATGCGGTTGGCTCCCATGGGAAGGGAAGCTATGGTCTCTCATCACATGGGTCAACTCCTATGAATGAAAAGGCTGAATTAAAACCCTTGTTTAGCAAAGGCCAAAATCCTTAACTATTTTGTTGGTGCAAAAGGTCATGTCCTTTGAAGCCGCCCCACGTATACATGCGGTTCTTTTGTATAGATGAAAAGTATGCCATGGGAGGTTCATGGGTACTGATGCTTGGTTGACCCGAGAAGCGAGTGCATTGTAAGGGGTAGCCTGTGTGGTCAAGCATCTAATCATCCGCACTAAATATGCATAGCTAGATTTATCCAAGTGGGAACCCAACAAAATATTGTCTCTTCATCCTAGGGTTGTACATATGCTTAGAATCAAAAACACATTGCTTGGTCCTCAAAACATTTGAAAATGAACATTCACAAAGAGCTTCAAAATTTCAAACCCTTTTGAGGAAACAAATATCCTTTGACGAATCTAAGTGCTCTTTCTTGCCCTAGGGATTATATCCTTAGAGGTTTCTAAGTGCCTGGGTTTAATCATCATTTGTTTTCACTAAAGTTAACCTAGGAAACTATGCTCTTGAAACCTTGATTTTCACATAATGGACATTGTGGAATGAAAAAGAAATGAGGCATAGACATTTAGTTTGAAATCATAGTCAAGAATTGTTTTTGATAAAAGGAACTCATTAAACAAAGATAAGGACAATTGGACCTCACACATGTGTTCTCTCAAATTATTTCCCAAAACATCAAAATCCAAAAACCAAGGTTCAAGAAGCTTAGTCTAAAGGCTCATGAAGAGCGTCGTGAAATGCTTTTTGAAGTTAGAGAAAGATTGGTATATAATTTATACAAGAAGGCCTCAAAGAACAACCCAAGTTTGTATGAGTTCTATTATCAACAGAATCCAACTCTTTTTCAAAGGTTTGCTTTTCTCACTTAGAAGTAAGGCATGTTCTTCAATACCAAGGTCTTGTAAGAAAGAGTCTTGTCTAGGTCAAGTCTAGGATCAAAATTTTCACTCTTATCCATCTCTCAATCATCAAAATCAAATTCAATTTCACCAACAAACTCTTGAGAACTTTGAAACATCATTCATGCTAAACTTATAGGAAAAATCATCATCACCTTGTTTGACTTAATACACTTAGTCAAATTATCAAACCTCTTGAGCAAATTTACCCCTAGGATAACAGAAATTCCTAAGGTTTACAAGTTAAAAATCACTTCATTTTGGCTTAACACACTTAGTCAAATCACCCTCTTCAACAAATTTGCTCTAGGATAACACAACTTCCTAGGGTTTGCAAGTTCATTATCATCTTGTTTGACTTAATGCACCTATTCAAACTATCCTTAATCAAAATCAAATCATTTCAAGCCCTAAAAAATTTAGCATCTCCTTCCCCCAAGGTTCTTTGAGATTTTCACTCACCCGCATCATCCATCTTTCATCCCCATCATCACTTTTGATCCTTAGGCTTTCCTAGTTCTTCTCTTTTGTGCCTAAAGATCAAGATCAAACGATCTATTTTATGGTTCAAACGAGATCCCAATACAAAAAGAATATGGAAATCACTAAAGAAACATCAACTTCAAGTGACCTAAGTCAAACGACCCCTGAGAAGAATCTAGTAGAATCAAGCAACCCTCCAAACAGCTCCTCTCTACCATCACAAAACCCTCTAGAGAAGGGTCATATAGAGGACATCACCAACGATGACTTTGGAATGATGCAAGAGGAAATAACTGAAATGGTTCAAAATCCTAAGAATCATAGAATTGTCAACGCCATGTTGAAACTTAATCCCTCTGTATATATACATGCATTAAAAGGGGCCAAAATCCCTTCTGACATTGACATGAGTACCAATATGGAAAGGCCTCTTGTGAGCATACCTTCAATATCACTCCCAAACATCACTTAAGATATTCCCCAAGTCATATCAACAATCGCTTCAACCCCGCTAGTTGTTAACAAGGGAAGCGCTATGTTTCACGAATTACAAAAGCATCGACTTGTAAAAAACATAGAGATAAACATCAACACCACACTAGATAACTCTATCCCAGTAAATTCATTACACCTATATGTTCCACTTACTTTCCATAATCATGCGGACTCATCCTCATTTCATGTGACGCAAATTTATCCGCTGAATGTACAAACTTCTCTCCCCATGATTTCGCAAGGAGAGGGTGGGTTATTTGGGATAGAGGGAATCATTGATCCTTCTTCATCATCACTTTTCCAAGGGAACAAACCACCATTCCCTCCATTACCACTCGCATCTGTATCACCTCTTGGGTTGGGTCTTCCCCCCTACCCATCGCTAATTTTTCAAACCAAAGCAATCAGAGCATCACATCAAACCCTCTCATTTTTCCATCCACATCGCAACAAATGATAACCATCCAAGCTATCCCAATGGTCAACACATCCATCATTCCCCAAAACTCTCAAAAAATGGTTTCCCAGGGACCAAGTATCTCGAGCACGCCATCCACAACTCAAATCCCAATCACCAACATGACCGTTCTGATCATCACAACGGTTAACACCATTCCCAATCCACCGCCAATTCCACCAAAAGTCAACATGACTAACTCATTCATCACCATGATTCAGGAAGTTCAAAAATCCACTCACCAAAGGGTACTTCAACAAAATCAATAAGCTACACAGTTAGCTGCTCAACAAGCACAAACGCAATGAGCCGTTCAACAATCCACACACCTGCACAAGTTGCACAAGCTGTATAAGCCACACAAGTAGCCCAACAAGTGCAGGCTTAGGCTCAAGCCCAACAACAGGCTCAACAAGCACAAGCACAATACCGTGCATAGCTACAAGCAATCCACCAACAAGCCCTGCAATACTTTCAGGCACAACAACAAGATTTGTTGGTGCAAAAAAAGCTAGACCAACAACAAGCTTTGTTGATGCAACAACAACTAGACCAACAACAAGCTTTGTTGGCGCAACAACAGCTAGACCAACAACAAGCTTTGTGGGAACAAGCGTCAAGACCAACAACAAGATTTGTTGGAACAACAGCAACAGAACCAACAACAAGCATTGTTGGAACAAATGTAGGCATATCAATAGACCTCAAAATCACAGTAGAGTTTGCAGCAAACCCCCATCAATACGCCACCCATCAATCAAACACTGCGAATGCCTCAAAACACATTTATCCCACCTCCTGATCCACAAAACGATGTTGCAGCATAAATCAAACTGATATCGTAGCGAGTGTTGGACCTTCAATCAAGAAAAACAAACAAAATGCCAGGTAATTTGTGCCCCTATCCTTTTGATAAAAGTCTTATAATGGTACCATTCCCAAAGGGATTTGAAATCCCCAAATTTGATAAATATAATGGGATGGGAAACCCTGAAAATCACGTTTGAGAGTTTCAAGTGCATTGCATGGAAGTTGCATATGATGAAACATATCTAATGCGACTATTCCCTCAGAGTTTGACTGGTCCTACCATGGAATGGTTCTCTCACCTACCCACAGGCATCAAAACATTCCAAGAAATGGTGGACACATTCCTCAAAAACTATGCATTCAACATGGAAATGAATGTTAGTCTGGAAGAATTATCAGCGCTAAAACAAAGAAAAGGAGAGCTATTCACCTCCTTCTTGCATAGATGGTGATCCAAAGCCTATCAAAGAAAATGGACCATGCTAGAAGAACAACAAGTTTGCACAATCATAGCTAATCTTGACGAAAACTTGGCATTCTATTTAAAAATGCAATGCATTACAACATATGATCAATTGATCCCGAAAGCACTCAATATAGAAAGAGCCCTTACTATGCGAGGGGGCGCATCTTCGTTTCCTGTACAACAGGATAATCGCCCATCCACCAGTTATAACGATAAACCTCGCACATGGTCAAGGAACAAAAATGTCACAAACGATGGAATGGTCGATGCTAAGGTTGTCATCAATGCTCCCAAGCAAAATATATAAACCCATCATCAACCATAGAATCACAACCGCAACAATGTGTAAACCAATATGGTAGCACAACAACAACCACCTTCGAACAACCAAAACAATAATCTGAGAAATCAAGGAGGACCACCTCCCTGAAACAAGTATCCTCCCAAGAGAAAGTTCATGGCCCTTGGGGAGCCAATCGAGTCTATAATGAAGAAACTAGTTAAAGAGAACCTTATCAAAAATTTTAATTCAGAGCAATATACGGAACCCATGACAAAACCACCATGGTACAACGAAAATCTTCTTTGCGATTTTCATAAAATCAAAGGGCATACAACCACTAATTGCATGAGATTGAAAAACATCATTCAAGATCTCATTGAGGACAAAATCATAAATGTCGAGCAACCTATCTAAAATCAAGATCTCAAAATATACATGAATCCGAACCCAATCACAATCAGGGAAATAATCAAGGAAACAATCAAGGAAACAAAAATGGGAAACAAAAGTATGCCAGTGCAAACCTTGTATACGAAGGTGTCATCACATGTATAGATGAAATGGTCACTGCCATTAGCGTCAAAGGAGCTAACACTGATTGTGGAGTCACCACATGCAATAAGGTTACTATTACAGGGGCATCGCATCCATATAAGACCCCCATCTCAAATACGAAAGTCATTATCTATGATTATAACATCATTGACCAACTAAAAATAACCCCCGCTTAGATCTCCATTATGGAGTTACTAAAAATTTCTGCTACCCATAGGAAAATCCTTGATGAAGCATTAGTTGTGTCCACTATCTCTGCTAACCTTGATATGAAATAATTTCAGGCTATGATCGGTAACATCGTCAAACCAAATCTCCTCACTTTCTTTGACCAAGACTTCCCTGCCCAACCATCTCATAACCGTGCACTTCACCTTCAAGTCCTGGTTCACAAGAAAAAGGTCAAAAGGGTCTTGGTGGATGGAGGCGCGAGCCTCAATATTTGCTCACTTAAACTTATAAAGAACTTGGGAATCTCAGAATCCATCGAAAAAAACAAAGGAATTACCATCATATCTTATGATTACCAAGAAATAATGTCTCAAGGCACTGTCAAGATCCCAATCCAAGTAGGGCCAACTACTATGGAAACCACATGTTAGGTCCTCGATCTTGATTTTCCCTACAACATCCTTCTAGGATGCCCATGGATCCATGAAATGAAGGCGATCGCCTCAACATTTCACCAATGTGTAAAATTTTCATATCAAAATGAGGAGGTCACAATACATGGCGATCCATAGCCATTTGCCTATTGCAAAAACTTGGAAGCCAAGTTCTACAAAATTCCCCAAGTGCCAAAAAATGATGAAGGCCCCTCCACTCCCTATGTGGATCCATCTAACCTTGCCTCCACTTCTTCTACAAAGACACCTTCCATCCCTGACATATTCGACATCAAGCTCATGATTCAAGATAATGGGTGTGGGGATTACAGAATGAGAAAAAATGCCTTTGTTGTAGGAGAGTTACCTCAATCTCCTAGGGCACATGGACAACCTCAATCAGTTGAAACACCTGTCCACAGTTTTAGGGAAGACCCTTATAGATTATGTTGTTGGGGGGATCTAAGTCAGGAAAATGTGGACTAAAGAGACATTTCAAGCACACTATACCAAGATGAAAGGTCCACACCCACCCTACCCATGGATGAAGCTAGCAGAGGATTGCAAATGATGCTTGGTATGGGCTACAATAGAAATGAAAGCCTTGGAAGGAACAATGATGGATGACTGGAGCCCATCATTGTAGAAAGATGAATGAGAAATCTTGGCCTTGGATGTACCCCTCTGAGTATAATCATACGTGGCAGAGGTACCCCTAGTAGAGCAGTTAGGTCTCCTCCTCAGTTATTAGCAACTGCCCTTCAACTACTCGTATCAACAGGTTTGCCCCTAGATAATTTCACCTTCGACATAACCAAGGTCTGTAGTAGTAGTGATGAAGAGGATACCATAGCAAGCCTTCCCATTCTTTTTGAGGACTCCTCCTTACTCATGATTAGTACATCATCTTTCAAGTCAGACCACTAGCCCCACAAGATAAACCTAGTTTACCCTCAACTCATCGATTACAACCAACGAGGACCACCGGTTCTAGACACATTCAAAACTGATGAGGCTCTCTCGGAGTTCATGGGACTAAGGGATACGATACCATACAGGGATCATAAATTTGGATTCAACATCACACTAGATACATAGTCTTATTATGGGGAGACAATTGAGTCCTTCAATCACAAAAGCAAAAGAATGAGAATAAGCTCAGGGTCATTGAGTGAAAACCACACTGTGGCACTCTCTAACCATAGAATAGTAAAAATAAAGGATGCATCCAATGGTGAAAACCTCTCTGAGGCACCAGAGGATGAAGGATTCAATCTCCCCCCAACTGTACTTCATTAAGAGAAATCAGCAGTCCTAACAGAACGGTGCAATCCTATCAATCTGGGAACAGAAGCAACACCACACATCACCTTCTATGTCAAATCACTCCTCATAGAAGAACAAGAACTCTTAGCGGCATTTCTAAGAGAAAGAAAGGTGAACTTCACATGGACATATATCAACATGCTAGGTCTCAATCCAGAAGTTGTGGTTCATCATTTAGCTGTCTACCCAGGGGCAAAGCCACTAAGATAAAATTTGAGAAGGATGCACCCTCAGATAGCCTTGCTAGTCAAGGTGGAATTACAGAAACTCTTGGATGCCGGTTTTATACGCCCAATTGATTTGATTATCCAAAATAGGTGTCCAATCTTGTGCCAGTTTCAAAGCCAAATGGGGGCATTCGTATTTGCACTAATTTCAGAGACCTAAACAAAGCATGTCCTAAGGATGACTTTCCACTACCCAACATTGACATGATAGTGGACATGACAACCAGACATGAGATGATATCACTAATGGATGGCTTCTCAGGGTACAACCAGATTATGATTGCAAAGGAAGACCAGCATAAAACAACATTTAAGTGTCCATGGGGCACTTACTTCTGGAACATGATGCCATTCGGGCTAAAGAATGTGGGAGCGACATATCAAAGGGCCATGACACTAATTTTTCATGACATGATTCACAAAATTGTGGAATATTATGTGGATGATATATTGGCCAATTCAAGGAAAAGACAGGATCATACAGCGGATTTAACTGCCATCTTTGATAGATTGGAGAAATACAAGGTTAGACTTAACCCCGAGAAATGTGTTTTTGGTGTGCAATCAGGAAAACTCTTGGGATATATAGTATCGATGAGAGGAATAGAAGTGGATCCCGCCAAATTCAGGGCAATCCTTGACATGGAAGCACCTAGGACACTAAAACAACTCAGAGGCCTACAAGGCAGGCTCCAATCCATCTGAAGATTCATAGCACAACTAGTGGATAAATAGATCCCATATTCTCATCTACTCCATAAAGGAGTAGCATACAAGTGGGATGACAAGTGTGATCAGATGTTTAGTAAAATCAAAGCATATCTACTCATGCCACCAATCCCAAGAAAGCCATTAATCCTGTATATTTTGGCAACCATGGCAACTCTCGGTGCTTTACTAGCTCAACATGATAAAAATGGGAGAGAAAGAGCAATATACTATATCAACAGGACAATGGTAGGGCATGAACTCAACTGCACACCAATTGAAAAATCTTGCCTAGCAATTTTGTTTGCAGCCCAAAAAATTCAAACACTACATGTTGGCTCATCAAATCAAGCCGATTGCAAAGATAGATCCATTGAAGTATCTGCTCTCTAAGGCCACTCTCACAAGACAGATGGCTAAGTGGGTCATGATATTGAATATGTAGAGTGCAAGGCCATCAAAGGACAAGCAATTCCAAACCAACTGATAGAGGCTCCAATCTATTTAGATAATCCACTCATATCAGAGTTTCCAGACGAATCCATCTTTAATCTTAGCATAGCCAATCACTGGAAACTCTACTTCGACGACTCATACACACAACATGGATAAGGAGCTGGTGTTTTCTTCATCACCCCATAGGGGGATTGTATACCTAGATCCTACAAATTAGTATTCCCCTACACTAACAACATTATAGAGTACAAGGCTTTAACCATAGGTCTCAATATTGCAGCATAGTGGCGAGTCATGGCACTAAAGGTTTATGGGGATTCACAACTTATTATCAACCAAGTCAACGGTGAGTATCAAACTAAGGATGATAAGCTGACACCATACAAGAAGTTAGTAGAGAGCCTCAAAGAATCATTCATTCATATCACCTTTGAGCAGATACCAAGGGCTAACAATAGAGTAGTTGACTCCATGGCAATAATTGGATCCTTACTAGATATCTCTCGCAATGTCCCAAAACATGAATTCTTGGTAGAGCAGCTTCTCGTACCGGCATTCGAGGTATTAGAGTCTGTATTCATGTGTGAAATCGTTGGTCCCAGTGATCCCTAATATCACAACATCTACACCTACTTAAGAATAGGAGTCCTCCCAGCTGACATAACCCCAAACCTCAAACGAGCCTTTGTCAAAAGGTCCTTACGTTTTATCGTCCTAGGAGAAACCCTCTATCATAGGAGAATTGAAGGAACCCTATTACGTTGCTTAAATCCCGAGGAATCCCTGACTGCTCTGACCGAGGTACACAATGGCACTTGCGGTTCACACTCAAGTGGTATGACCTTGGCTAAGAAGGTGCTGAGAACCGGATACTACTGGCCAACAATGGAAAGATAAGCACACGACTTTGTCAGAAAGTGTTTACAGTGCCAACAACATGGAGACCTTATTCATGCACTAGCTCAGAAACTTCATCCTATTGTTACACTATGGCCCCTCACAGTGGGGGCTCAATCTCATAGGAAAAATCATACCCACCTCATCCAATGGCCACACATTCATCATCACTGCCACAAAGTACTTTACCAAGTGGGTCAAAGCAATTTCGATGACCTACATAACCAGAAAGCAGATATCCAAGTTCATCCTGAACTATCTCATTTGCCAATACGGTGTCCCTCAATCCATCATCTCTAATAATGGGACACATTTCAAGAATCAGGATGTCCGTAATCTATGCCATCAATTCAAAATACATCGCTTTTCCACTTCGTACTATCCCCAAGGCAATGGTTAGGCAGAAGCCACTAATAAAACTATCTTGAAAATCCTCAAGAAAATAGTCAATGACTAGCATCTGCAGCTAAATCCTGCCTTATGGGCCTACCGCACCAGCATCCGCACACCAACAAGTGCCACCCCATTCTCCCTGGTCTATGGATCATAAGCCATCCTCCCAATTGAGATCGAGCTCCCATCATTAAGGATATCACTACAAAAACTCATTACAGATGAGGAATATCGAGTTTCAAGGTTAAATGAGCTAGAGTTATTAGATGAATGACACATGGATTCCCTCAACCATCTACAGGTCTATCAGAACTGCCTAAAGCATAGCTACAACAAAAAGATCAAGAGACGCACCTTCCAAGTCGACGAACTTGTGCTAAAAGAAAATCAGAAGAACATGTCAAATCAAGAAAGCAAAGGAAAATTTGAGCCCAACTGGTTGGGACCTTTCATCATCATAGCAAGCTATAAGTTAGGGGCATATTATTTGTCAACACTAGAAGGTGAGCCTCTGCAGGAGCCCCTAAACAACTGTCATCTCAAAAAGTTTTATGCCTAAAATCTTGTAAGGTATAAAACAAGAAAATACAAAAATAAAATTAAAAAATGTCTTGAAAAAATGGTCACCCTGATGAAAACCTGGAAAATAGGCGTCTTGGTGACAGCAAAAAATCAGAAAACATAAAACTCCAAAAATAATAATAAAAAAATTCAGAAAAGGATTGAAAACGGTAAACAAAAAAAATCGTCCTCTAGTGAAAACCACTTCGATGGTGCTCTGGACAAGTACCTTGGTGAAAACCTAGAAAATAGGCACCAAGCGTAAATAAAGCACTCTCCATCCACCAAGATCTTCATAGAAATTTCTGCACACTCACTCATCCATTACATTCCATCTATCCTTCCATCATCCATTCGCAACCGTACCATAGCTTGATCTTGTGCTCGTATCATGTTTCACCCTAGTACTACTTGGCATATTCCTAAGGTCAGTTTGTCCTGCCTTTATCGAAGTATTCTATTGCATCACGTTGGGGGCATGTTCCTACACCTTCTTTGGATCAGATTCGTGTATATTCTAGTAATCTTCCTAAAATCTCAAAAAATCCAAAAACATTCAAAAAATCATTCAAAATCCAAAACATGTTGAAAATCTAGAAAATCAAAAAAACAAAACAATCAGTCAGTAATCATTAGTCCGAACTACATTGTTTTTGAGCTTGAACGTAGGCAAGGTTGATCTTTGATCATCCCCCGAGACACCCTAGGTCATTCCTTTAGGCGTTTGTTGTAATTTGGCAATCCGTTTGCCCATCTTTCGTACCATTGGGTCAAGTCCGTCATTAGTCAAACTACGTGGTCTCTACGTATATAACGTAGGAAAAACTAACATATGGATCAAATCCTGAGACCCCTAGGATAGGTCTTTAAGTTAGTATCTTCATCGTAAACCTTGAAAATACCAAAAAAATCAAAAAATCAAAATAGCCTCAAAACATCAAAAACATCCAAATATTTGAAAAAACCCAAAATGGTGCATCTGTCTCATCTCGTTTCCACCCGCAATAATCACCGTTCATAATAAATCAATCATCACCTTCATCCTTTGGTGAAGCAATCATAAGAAAGTCTAGCAGGTTCCAAAGTGAACACCCTAAATCGTTAGAAATCTCAAGTCTAGGTCAGTAAGCAAGCAAGTTGATCAATTTGGAGTATCAATAGCTTATCATCCAATCAAAATCTCATCAAAACCCTGATCACAACATGTCCTAGGATGAATCTTTCCCATGATGGACATCAACATTAGGTATCCCAACATAGTTTAGTCTTGGCTAGCAGTATGAAGAACATTAGCTTGCTTGTTTACTTTATCCTTTCTTTGGATTTATCTTATTGCGCTCATTCCAAGGACCTCTCAATGATGCCTAATCAAAACAGGTTTAGAGAGAAATGAATGGGGCAATGATCATTATCTTTTTGTCTATCGTGCTTGTTGGATACTCTTGTAAAATAACTTATTCATGCATACTTTGTTTGGTTTATAGGGAGGGTGTTTTAAGTGTCTTGTTGACCACATAGGAAGGCTTTCTTTTCTATGTTTTGGTCTGAGATGTTTAGAATATTTGAACTACATCCTGAATAATGTTTTGTATGCTAAGTGTGAACATGAATACTCCTATTTGATTGTCGAGTCAAAGTCCATCACACTAGGTACAACGCCATCCTAGTTCTTTATACCTTGATGTGTCGTACCTACGTGTGTTATCAAACATAAAGTAATTGGTCCTTTTAAAATCCCAACTCTTGGTAAGAAAATCATCATCATCATCATCATCATTAATAATGTAGGCTTGTTGGATCTCCTTTCTTCTATCTTTACTAACATTTCTATCCAAAATTGGTGTGTTCTATCAAAATTTATACGAGGCTACCCATGGCCGATGACAGTCTATACACCATCAAGATTGTCTACGTCAAATATTTGATCTTCCTAAAGAATTATCTTTCGTCCTTTGATCAATAGAACCACTCCTCTCACATTTTATCGCGATTATAATCGAAAAATTGAACATTTTCACTCGATCTCTTGAGGGGGCAATATACCAACATAATCCTTCTCACTGGGGCAATAGTGGGGCATTCAAACAAATCGAGAAATTTTAGAACTTTGATCACAACAATTTATTCTTTGAACCAATGCAACAAGTGCACTGCTTCAAATAGGGGCAAAATGTAGACATGAAAAATTGATCAGCGCACTTGATCCTGATTGCCGACATTCCCTGAATCATACTCTCAGCTTATCATCACTTCTCATCTCTTAATTAGATAAATCATTATTTATTTAATTAAGTCACATTCCCCTCTATTGATTAAATTAATAAATTTAATTTAATTAACCCTAAATCCCTCTTTAATTAAATAATTCATCTTATTTGATTAAATCTCTAAATCCTTCTTATTAAATTGAATAAATCAAAACATTTATTTAATTAAACCCTTCCTCTCAATTTGATTTAAATTAATTCATAAATGTAAGTCTAAATTGTCACATCTCCTAATTCCTCATTAAATTAATCAATCTTTGATTAATTAATCCTAAAGCATGTCACATTCTCTAGAGAATGCAACTTGCACAATAAATCAATTACTTTGATTTATTAAATTGACTATTTTCTCTCAACATGGAATAAGGGATGAATATTCCTTCAAATTTGAATTCAAATCCAAGTGGATTTGTCCTTCCAACAAAGCATTCACTCCTCTTACATGTCCTTGTGCATTGAGCCAAGTGGCATTTATTTCATTCTTTTTACCCTCTCACATGTCATTTCTTTAATTTCAAATTCCACCTAATATCATTTATTGGCACTTTGATCAAAATATGCACAACCTTCAACCATTCACATCTTGACAAGTGACACTTGGCCATTGGATGTTGAATGATCCCACATTGCTCAATATTGCTCATTCTTCCAATTTGGATATCTATAAATGAGAGACTCTTCCTCTCATTCTAACATGGAAAAATTGAGTAAATTTACTATACTCAACTTCATCCTCAAGCACTTCCATTTTCATCCGTTTCATCAAGTTCTTAGCTAGGTTATGCAAATTTTTCATCATGGAGTGTGATTGAATCTTCATCAAAGTGGATCACTCATCAACATTGCAACAAAAGAGTTGGGAAAGGGATAATTTCAACACACCAATTGGCACCAATTCCTCCATTGGATCAAGAGTTTGCATTGCTTAATTAGGCTTTCATTTATCTTTTATGTTTGTTCTTCACTTTTTCCTATTATTGAGCATTATAAATGGATTTCATGGGGAATCTTAGTCCTATCTTGCATATGAGCTTACTAATGTGTTTGTTTCGTGTGTTTGTGCACGTATAGGATTGGGGTTCACACAAGCATTTGACTACGTATTTTGCTACGTTCTTCCTAAATTTCAACCAAAAGTACAAGACTTTCAGTTTTATAATTATCTTTGTAACTTTGGGATGTCTTGAATATGGTGCATTATGGACCTCATCTAGGACCAGCTTCCTAAGTTCTCTAAAGTTTGGGATATACATCCATCTTTGGTATCGTAAGATACCACTTGGTTCAAACTCATACCCATTGAATCGATGGTCTGTTGGGTTCTCTTCTAGAGCCTTTTTTGCCCTCTCATAATGTTCATCTCCTTGCAAGTGTTGCATCACTTGTTTTAGGTTGAATCTCATAGAGGTCATAGCCGCCACATGCCTTCGTCTACTGAGAGCATCTGCCACTCAATTTTCTTTTCCTTTTATGTACTCAATTCCAAATTAATACTCGTTAAGGAATTCTAACCATCTCCTCTGATGTGTATTAAGGTTAGGTTGAGTAAAAATGTATCTCAATCCTAGGTGATCTATTTTGAGCTCAAATGGATTTCCCAAAAGATAATGTATCCACATTTGCAAGGTGTGAACTATAACTACTAATTCCAAGTCGCGTGGTGCATATTTTAATTCATGTTGTTTCAACTTCCTAGACTCATTCGCCACCACTTGCCCTTCTTGCATTAACATTGCTCCTACTCCGTCTCCTGAAGCATTTGTAGTCATTGAAAGCTAGCCGTTGGGATTTGGAATAATGAGTACTAGAGCTACAATGATCTTCTCCTTAAGGAGTTGGAAAGCCTGATCACACTTCTCAGTCCACTTGAACCTCTTTCCTTTCTTTTGAAGAGATGTTATTAGGGATGCTATTTTATAAAATCCTTGCATAAATTTTCTATAATATCTAGCAAGGCCATAAAACTTCACACTTCTGACACATTCTGAGGTGCTATCCATTCCAATATTGCTTTTATCTTTTCAGGATCCACTGACACTCTTGTTAATATGATGTGGCCTAGGTAATGCACCCTATCTTGGTAGATTGAGCACTTGGATAAATTTCCAAAAAGATTCTTTTCCCTTAGACGTTGCAAGACTGTCCTCAAGTCTGGTCGTGGTCCTCAATGGTCTTGGAATAAACCAAAATGTCATCAATAAAAATTAGGACAAAATCATCTAAATAGTCTCGGAACACACTATTCATAAGGTTCATGAAAGTCATAGGTGTGTTGGTCAACCCAAAGGGTACCATGGTGAACTCGTAATGCCCATACCAAGTTTGGAAAGCTATCTTCAGAATATTTTCCTCCTTTATTCTCAACTGATGGTAACTAGACTTGAGGTCTATTTTTGAGAATATTGTCGCTCCCTTCATCTAATCAAACAATTCGTCGATCCTCAAAAGATCGATTCTTGATGGTCACCTTGTTCAACATATGATAATCAATACACAAATGCAAGGTTCCATCCTTCTTTTTCACGAAGATAACTGAGGCTCCCCAAGGTGACACATTGGGTCTAATAAATCCTTTATGCAACAACTCTTGTAACTGGGCTTTCAATTCATAAAGCTTTGTGGTATTCATCCTATACAGGGCCTTAGACTGTGGCTCAACTCCTAGAACTAGGTCGATGGAGAAATCCAATTCTCGCTTTGAAGGCATCTTGGTGAGATATTTGGGAAACACATCACAAAATTCCCTAAGGATTGGATAATCATCAAGATATGGTTTCTCATTGTCAGGTTCACTAACATGCACAACATATATGACACAACCTTTCCTTTGAGATCTCTTAGGTTGCATAGCTGAGATCTGTCTAAGTTCCAGGGGTCATTGTACCACATGCATCTTAATCAGGTTCCCATAGTCATCTATACATCTCACCATCTTATCCTCATAATTTATAATAACCTTGTGCTTAGTCAACTAGTTAATTCCTAAGATTACATCATAGGATCCTAATGGTGCAACATAAAGGTTAACTTGGGTCATGAATTTGGGAGGAACCAACTCACTACAAAAGAAACAAGAATCTACTACCTGCTCTGCTTGATTTCCATACTTAATAGACTATGAATTCTTCATATAACCTGGTCAAATGGGTAACTTAGAAATGATTCTACAATCTATGAAACACTCAGTAGCTCTAATATCTATCAAAATGGAAATAGTGCGGCCATAGAACTTACTCATTAACCATATCAAAGAAGCTTGGTATTTTGCTTGCTTGTTATCCACCGTTGCATGGATCTTGTGTTGCGGGGTTTTATATTGGTTTCCTTCCTTCCATTACCTTGGCTTCTGAGGGCAGTTAGATGCATAATGATCTTCCCCACAAGTGTAACATCTGTCACATGGTCCTCTTTGAATTCTAGACTTATCTTCTTGTAAGTGTCCCTGGGTGCTATTGTAGGTGGCATTTCCCTTGTTAGCCCTTTTATTCCTTTCACCTTGATTTCCTTCTTCCTTTTCCAAAGGGTTGCCTTCCATTTTTAGGCTTTTGATCTGATGGGACTTGCTTCCTTTCTATCTGTCACCCTTCTGAAATATTTTGTTTTTGAATTGGGGCTTAGAGTTCGATCCTTTACAAAGATTGGACAACTGCAACAACTTTTGTTCTTGCTTTATAGCCTTCTCAAAATCTTCTACCATAATAGGAGGATTGTGGAGATCCACTTCAACTCCAATATGGGGTCTCAGTCCCAGTATAAAATTTCAAATCCGGAAATACTCATCGACTTGATACTGAGGCACATACTTAAGAAAATTTGTAAACTTCTCCCAGTAATGCATTACTGTTAAGCCTCCCTAGGTCAGATTCTAAAATTCAGTCATTTTCTTGTCGAAGAAAAGTTGTGGTAGCCACCTCTTTCTACAAGATTCAAGGAAAAACTCCCAAGTAATCCCTTCTTATGAAAGTTTCTCTTTGACCTTCTCATTGTCCCACGAAGTAGCTGCTTCTTTAGACGATTGGTATGTAGCCTAGGCAGCCTTGGTCTGATCCGATAGGTTACAAAGACCAAAGTAATTTTCCATCTCTATGATCCAAGCTTCAGCCCCATCTCTGATAGCCTTTCCATCGAACTTCAGTGGTGCTACCTTCTTGAGATCCTTCCCTAGTTCTTCCTTAATCTAACCTCGATTATGATTCCCTTCTCCTTGGTTGGGTACCTCATTCCTGAGATTTTGATATTTTCGTACTCTTTGGACCTCTTGTTCCAAATAGTCCATTCAAGTTTCTTGTTGATTCAAGAGTTCCAAGAGATGGTCTAGCCTTTTGCTTGGACCATTGTCCTATCTGCTACTACCTACATCTTGTCTAGTGGTCACCATGGTGACTCAAAATCGACTTGCATCATAGTCATGTTCAGCATTTAAGAACAAGGTTTTATGTTTATGCTATTTGCATTTACGAAATACAAGGCGCACAACATACAAGCCTAGAAAAAAAGAGAATAATAATAAATAAAGAAAACATGTTCATTTCAACAAGACAAGCCTTCAAGCTTCATTCCTTTGAAATAAAAACCTCTTTATTTATATTAATTTTGGATTTACATCAACCCTTATTTACAAAAGTTTTCTGCTATAAGTAGTTCCCTCATTATTGGATAGAGGACATTCCTCAAGATCCTCATCTGAGTCTACATCTTCCCTCTTGGGTGAGGTAGGACATGTACGGGCACTCCTCCTCCTTAGTCATTAGTGGTGCATTAACTCCACATCCTATTGGCCAATCTCTAAAGGCGGCGGGTTTCTTGATCTTAGGAGTTCGTTTAGCCTCCTCTATCTTTTTTCCCCTCTGCAACTTGAGATGGGTGAGGGCATTTGATAGAGTTTCTTCATTAGGAATCTTGGGTTGGTCTTTAGGTTTGGGACTCTCCTCAATAACAATTTACTTTTTTGTAGCCATATTGGTTTTCCCTTTCTTTCTTCCTGACTTGGACCTCCCCATTTTCTTGCAACCAATTCAAATTGGTCATTTTCTAGGTAACTTAAATCTAGTTATGGGTCCACTATTCCCTAGTTCAACCTTCGTGGGTTCATAGGCCTAGAGATGAACCTTGAGATTTGATACCAAATGTAACAACCCAACTAGATTTAATTTAAAAATTAATAAATATTGATATCATGAATACCAAATTAGTGACACAAATTCCATAGCTAATTCCATTTAGCAATTTAATGTCATAAATCACAAGTAAATTAGAAATATATATAAATGTATTCACTCCCATATGTCAATAATTATATACATGTTTGACTAGGCATTCAACGCCTCAAAGTCAATCTCAATTTACATAGTTTTCTTATAAATACATCATTTGTTCATTTACATCAATGATACAATTCATAATAGAATTGTGATATGATTCCTTCATGACAACTTGCCTAGGTTGGTGGATGATAATGTGATTGAGGAGCTTTTCCACAAACATGAAGCAATGCTTCCCCAAAATTCTTCATCCAGTCAAAGAATACCCGATCCTACACATAACACTTAGCAAGAGATACGGTTTGCAAGGTGGAATTTGTGCGTACCTAACTACATTCATTTCTATCTATTTTCTTAGAATATGCAAATTCCACATTAGGTAATTCAATACAACATAGAGAGGATTAATAACATAGTCTACTTCGTATTCATAAAAAAAATGACTGCAAAGCTTGGCCAAGCTCATGCTGTATGAAATCAAACTTTGGTTAGATTTGGAAAAGAAAATCTACTGTCTTTGGCACCGATTCCCAAAAAATAAATCTTATTATATCAAGGGGTATCCCTTCCTTTAGACCATCCATTAGCAACATACTAGTGTTCTAATTTCTACCAAGAATTCTTGTGTCATTTCATTTAACAAAATCAAACGATATTCATTCACACTTGGTATATCTATTCATCTATTATCATATGTATTTGTAACTCAATATTGTTCTAGATTTACAATTTGGTTCCATTTGCAAAACATATATAAATTTCTCAATAAGTAAAGTAATCAAGATGAATCAGAAGGTATACCGCATGTATGTGATCATGCATAAAGGAATCTTTATGCATATTCACATATATGCTTAGAAATGAATAATTTAAGAATATGTGAATACATTCTGAAATTTAAATAAAAATCTCTTTCACACAAGTATACTTTCATATTCAAAGAAGAAATATAGCATCAATTCATTCAGATGGTTTATTCAAATAACAAGTATCATCTATTTCCAATTTCAGATACAATGTAACCATTGATTTTCACAGTCATTGATTTATGAAAGAGTAGCTTGATGAATCTGAATAGAAATACATCACCCATTAACATAAATACAGAGCATTTGTTCTGTTACTAAACTAAGTGTTTATACTTGTTATTCCTTGCACAAAGTCTTCACTAAAATCAAATGTAAACTTTGCCCATCAAACCATTTATTCCAGAGGATATGATACACGAATTTTCATTCCTTGATAACATGATATCGTATGCCTTTGGGGTTGCTTTACTTTGCCCAAAATCTTCCAAGCCACGGGTTAAACCCGTTTTAGTGTTTATCACCCCCAAAATACATGAATAAAATAAACAAAACATGGTCGATACTTTCGAATCAAATATAACAAAGTATTTAACAAAGATCAAATAAGACACAATGCCCATGCATTACATTCATACGCATATACATGTATATATACGTATGCTCGACCATTCAATACAACAATGGTTGCCAATGCCTGCGGCCTGAGAAGGCCATCGTGAAATCAACAAAGAATTTTATCATTGAGCATTCATTGTTCGATCTTGCCACCACATTATAGTGGGTGGTGAGACCCATATTAAAGAGTGGTTGTTGCTTCACTCGACCTCTACAATAAGAGGCAATCTTTTCCACCCTAACCTTATGTTAGGTGGAAATAAAAGAACAGTGTGAACCAATTTAAATAAATATGATAGAGGTTATCCCTTCGGCAAGTTGCTTATAGGGTGATGAACATATACAAGCTGATTACATAGAATACATCTGGGTCAATTGATAGGCCATGACCCAAAATAGATAAACATCATGCACACAAAATCACACATCATGGGTGTGAAACCTGACCCCAAACACAGGGTCGATCAACAATTATAAGAAATTATAGAGCTTCAAAAGCTCGGCCCTCATGGGCTTCATAGTAAATCGACATAGTCAATCTCCCAAACAACAAAAATCCCCAAATACATACATGCACAATAAACGGACAGAATGGTGTACAAAGGATATGAGATCATTTTGATAACACATGGCTAAAACAACAAGTTTGAATTACCTCCAACGTTTTGGCCTGGTGATTTTTCCCTTCTATAGAATCACTCTACTTTTTCCTTCCAACTTGTTGATTTCTCCTCTTCCTCTATTTTTTCCCTTCTTACTAGCTTTTTTTCTCCCCCTTCTCAATTCAAATCATCTCCTGCTATTTTGGGTAGGATATGGGACCTTAATTTTTGCTGCCTTCATTGTGTTAGTTGGTTTCTCACTCCTCCACATGAGGGAATCAACCTCTATTTGTATTTGGTGGGAGTTACAAACATTTGAATTTCCCACAACTTTAAATTCAAAGAAAATAATTCACACCTTTGTATGTATGCGTATATATCACATATATATATATATACATATATCACACACACACACACACATATATATATATATCAAATATATATATATATACTTAAACAAATAATTTCACACATTATCCTTGAGATTACATACATATATGAAATCACTTGTCTATACAAATCGCATTTTAAATTCATTTGAAAGAGGGAACAAATGAAATCACTTTTTTTTCATACAAGATAAATGAAGTTTTCTTATTCAATTTCATTGAATATAAATTTCGAAATAGACAAAATCAGACAAGAATGCACAATTTTGTTCTTTCCATTAGTTATAATTCTCACACCAAGTATGAGTGCAATTCGTTAACTTTTCCAACATATGCAAATGTCACATTCTATTGTGGTGTGATATTCCAAATTCCATTCTTGCTTACCGTGGTCATCTAGCTAAGTGTGCCTACCTCAATCAAGCTCTTGTCCTTCAACCTATTTCCTACACACATATTCTTACACTTGTTCACTTATCAGTAATGTTCAATCGATAATCTCATGAAATAATTTCTTAAATCAGGAAATTGCATATTATTCATTTTTAATTTCATCATTGTATTCTATCAAATTCCATAAATAAAATGCTAAATTCTATTTTCCAAACATTTTGATTTCCTCAAATTTTTAAAATGCATAAATGAAATCAAGATATGACAAATATAGAGTGAGTAGGAAATTGCATGTGAGATGACACAAGTGATGGTAGTGAGAAACAAAGATCCTCTATGCATAAAGGAAAAGAGAAAATGCAAACTATTAAATTAAAAAATCTACCTAAAATTATTTTACAAACCATTAATAATTAAAAATAGACAAGATTACCTTAGTGAAAGATGGATGATGACCTTGACTAGTAGGTTTTGATGTCGAAGGCCCAATATTAATTTGTTTAACATCCAATGTGAGTTATAAGATTACCATCCATATAAGGTTAAACTATTCACATGTACTATATTTATAATTTTTTTACTAGTTACATACCTGTGGACTCAACATTATCATGTAATCAATATGTGGAGGGCCACTAGACATAGGGTGAACACTTTGACCATGAAATTTTATTAGAATCACTCTAGTAATTAGTTAATCTTACATTTCAAAATGAAATTTAATAAATTGAATTTGAACTTGTTGAAATTTACCCGGCTGCGAATGCCATATGTTTCATTCAACATATCATCTATCATGACCATCTGATTCATTACAAATGCATCTTGGCCATGTGCATCCTCATCATCCTCATACCCATAAATACAAAGAGCCCCATAATTTTGACATAAGTGGAGTGGCCATCGAGGCCTAGAAGACTGACCTACATCGCCTTATGCTAGAGGCCTACTATGTTGTATAAGAGTTTGAGTCACCAGGCTAATTGAGTCACTGAGCTAATAGAATGTAGTGTCTCCACCTCAACACCCTCATTCACAATGGAAGGGATAGTGATATGCTCAAACTCTATTCTAGCTAGGGTCTTGGTGCCCAGTTTTGGGTATATTGTGCCCTCACTCTGTCTTGTGCGAAGCCCCCACCTCTACCCTAAAACTCTCACATATCAAAATAATTAGGGTGTTCATTAAGAATAAACTCACAATAGAGTTTCCTCAAAAATTATTATGGGACCTCGTTGTTATTGCATGGAGGATGGTTAAAAACCATCCACTAGCTATCCCAAAAATTATTCTTTATCCCTTGGTGGTGGCACCAATGGATAGGGAACCTCTTGAAAGAACCATATAAGGGTGCATTGGTTTGTGGGTCAGTGAATAGAGCACACAAGTCATATTTCTTTTTTTTTGTTTAACTTTCTCATAAGATAGTTTGTTTGCATAAAATTATTTTAGTTATTCCCTCTTGTTGGACCAATAATTGATTTTCCCACTCGTTGACACTATGTGAGAGACAATGGATTGTAGTGATTCAACAAGGGTGGACCTATGAGAGTTTTTTGTTGCTAGATCTTACAACATAATAATTTTTCCCTCAAGTTCTTTTTTATTTATTTTTATTTAACCTAATATGTTTTCATGCATTCTTGGAGGATGTTGAGGCATTGAAGGAGGGGTTTTTTGTGGTTGTTCTTTAGCAAGGTTTCGATGAGGAGGTGAATCAAGGTTTTGATCATTTCAGGTGCATTCTCAACTCCTAAATTAAACAAATTACACTCAAAAAAGTAATTGAATCTATCTATTTAATCCAAATTCTACATTAAAAATACTTACATCTTTGACCTTGGCAATAGCATGGCAACATTTTGGTGATGAATTGGCGAACAAATGGTGAAGAATGAGGTCTCCAAGAATGCGAGTGTGCTTGAGGATGCTTGCAAGCTATGGGTTTTCAAGGAGAGAGGGAGTGAAATAAAATTTTAAATTTAATTTTGTATTTTTATGGTCAATAGACCATAATGTGAGTGTACTATAATATGCTCGTGTTATGGATTGAATTGATCGAGCTTGAGGCTTGGTCAATCCTTTAATGTCCCCCTTTTTGGGAAATTCCCAATTTAAGGCCTGCAAAACAATATTAATCACTAAAAAATGATATAAGTAATAACAAGTATTGACCTTACAATAATATTCAAATCCATACATATAACATTATAATATTGAGATCAATAAACTATAGCTAAAACACCATAGTATTTAGATCAATAGTTCATAGCATCATTGATATTTGAATCAATACATCATAGTATATTCCTTATAGCAAATCACATCATGAATTTATTGGAAATGCTTGCAAATGACAATATCACTTGGCTAGTCATCCTTTTATTGTGAGCACATGGAAGGTGGGCCTCAATTCCACTCCTTAGTCCACCTTGGAGGATGGTTGTTCTCCTTAATCAAGTACAAGAGCATGGAAGGCCAATCTTCCTTTCCACCTCCTAGCTCACGAGCATGGAAGGCTAGCCATCCATTTTATCTTGGGGTGTTGTACTTGATAAGAGCATGAGGGTTGGTCTTCCTTCACCTCTCATGAACTTAGAAGGCATGTTGTCCTTCCTATTTGCAATAAAGTTCCTTAAATTCAAGATATGATTCCTCAAGAAATTTTCTAGAATATTTTTAAATAAATACCTCTTTGAAGAAATGATAAATTTACTCTTAAATGGTTGTTGCTAATTATTTTCATTATATTATCAATGGTTGTTCTCAATCAAGAGATGTCTTATATTTCTCATTCTTATCTCTTTTTTCTTCCTTGACACATGTTGAATTTATTTACCCTTTATATCCATTTTTTGAAGGAGTCACCACCCTTCATAATAAAAGAGTCACCACCCTTCATTGCTGCCTTTTAATAATTTATTTCCAAATTCATTCCCGAATTAATGATTTATCACAAAAGAATGATCACCCTTATATATCTTATCATTAAGGGAGTCACAACCTTTCACATTAGGAGTCACAATCTTTCACATTAGGAGTTACATAATATTTACTCTTAATCTATTCATTGAATGATGTTATAAATGTCTTTCTCAAATTAAATGATCCCCCTTTTATATTTCAAGTCTGAGGGAGTCACACCTCTTCACCTCTATTGCTTAAAATAGTTACAAATCTTCATCATTGCATTTGGAGAATAATAACTTAATTTCAAATAAGTTAATTTTCTAGTGTTGCTATTTGTTACTCGTAATCAGTCATGATAATTCTTACTGATCCCTTTCCTTCTAGATCTATCTTCCTTATATACGTTATCTTTCACAAGGGACACAACCATTCATATGTTGGTTGACCATTCTTAACAACTTAATCTTTATTTAATGCTAGTTTCATGAAATATTAATTATCTTTATTGATTTCTTTTGAATCATAAGCTAAAAAAAAATAGGAATAAAATAGGACATTACAAATCCAAGCCTAAATGCGAGAATATTATAATGCGAGCACACTATAGTGTAAGCATGCTATAACATTAGCATGTTATAACACACTCACATTATGGTATCTAGGGGCCAAAAAGTGGGGTGGCCACTTTTTGGTCCCCCATCTTTGTGCACTTACCCCATTTATATATGGAGGTTGAGGGATAAAAGCCTTGTAAATCTCCCGTTGGAGGAAGAAACCCCTTCAAGTGAAGAAGTCTCATACAAAGGTCATGTTTGAGATTTATTGGTGGTGTATCTTCAACTATGCCAAGCTTGTTTGGTTTTTAGGTTGCCTTTAGAGTAAGCATTGTATTTCTAGCTTACGATTGTGATTGTGAAACTAATATTTCTATTATTAAGGCATAATATTGTATTTGAAGTTGTTGTCATTGTCACATAAATATATGGTAATGGGTTTTAGTCCCATTTAATGTGAAAGAAGGGTTTTATAATTTATTTTTATTTGTGAGATTGATTTGTAATATGGGTACCTTTATTAATGTATAAATCATGAAGTTGTAGTTGCAGTTTCTACTATTATTACAACCTCACTTAATGCAACTCAGACTATATTAAATATAAGAATAAGCTTTAAACATTATCTTCTATTTGTGAATTCATTTATAAATCTAGGTTTATGTAATGTTAGTTAAAACACATTAAGTATTAATGTGTAACTTTGAGGAATTTGGATTTATTAAATCAGGACAAAACATTAAGTCAATAGTCTATCTTTTTTTGTGAACCCAACCTATAATCTTACATTTAATGTTATTGTGTAAATGTAAAGTGAAGATTTTGTTGAGTTTACAAGAGTAGGGTAGAAATATATAAGCATGAGAGTATATCATTTAAAAGAATATTGGCATAAATAAGAGCTCAAGGAATTATAATTAGATGAATTAAATAAAAAAATTTGTTGGGGATATTACACTTGTTTTGGGATAAGGGATTTTGAAAGTAAGCAAACAAAACTGATCTATTTTGATCTAAGATTTGTTTAACTACTCTAAGAAAATAAAAACAATTACTAATCTAACCAAGAAATAACAAAATAGTTTTACTTTTCTTAGGAAAATTTTGAGTTTTCTAATCACTAATCTAATCTAAATTTCTCAAAAATGAAATGAACTTGTGAAGTTTCAAAAAATATTTTTGTGGTACCTATGTTTAACTTGTATCCTTAAGGATCCAAATTATTTTGTATCCTCCTTTGTAGTAATTAGATGCTACTCCTCGATGATAGTGGGGATAGTGATGTAATATCTCTAAGAAAATTGGAAATTATGTTGAAGTGGAGGAAACTTTAAAACTTATTTACATAATTGAAAAGTCATAGGTAGTCTTACAAGAGCATAAGAATATTCTGGGTGAGGCTATAATGCAAAAATGAATTTTTCTCTATAGGTGATTCACTATTCTTATGTTGGGATCAAAGGAATAGGGAATGAGAGATCATAACAAGAATTTGGAAAATTACAATGAACGAATAACCTCTCTGATGCAATTAGCAATGGGAGTATTTCTAGGTTTGAAGTTGTTTAGTTCGGGGGAAGAGATTAGGGGAAGATTGAAGATATGATGTATAAAAGACTGAAGAGTTGTTTGAGAGTTAAGAGGAGAGACCTGGATTAGTCAATAGGAGTGAAGACTCAATCATGACTAGTAATAACTCTAAATCATGAGAAAAATAGTGGCTGAATGACTAGAATTAAAGAAATTACACATCCCATAAGATGACAGGGTTACCTCTTTTGCTAGGGCTAGTCACTCGAGTGATCCTCTAGTTGAAGGTGTACAAAGAGGTCTTTAAAGATGTGTGAAGGCTTGGATACTAAAACAAAAATTGAACATGGTAGATGAGAGGATAAGAAAGAACGAAAACTATTGTCAAGCTAGAAAGTGCTAAGAGGATGTGCAATTCATGCCATGTGGGTTATGAGCTTCATATCATCATTGGACTACCATATTGCATTGTGTAATTTTGGGCATTTATAGGTCAAGTCTCAAAGATTCAATCCTAAGTATAACTATGAGTACAATATAGTATGAGAAGGAATTTATTTTGGAAGATGATTCAATTATAATGATTTGAAATGAAAAATTTGTATGTTAGAGAGTTGGATTTAGGATCAAAGATAAAGTGTGCACCAAAAGAGTCAAATTATACACTAGAAATACAACATGATCATGAACAAGTATGCAGTTTTCTCCTTTATAATTATAAATAACCTCAACATTATTTTTATCTAAACTAAAAGTTTTATCTATAACCTAAGACATATATCTATCTAAATTAACATAAAAGAAAAATACAAATCCTTACATCATTGTAAAGCCTCACATCAAATTCAAATAATAAAACTTGCTTTGTAGAAATATCCTTTTTTCATTTATCTTTATATTATTAACTTTTATTTGAGCTTTTCATGAAATCAAATTAATCTAATTATAATTTTCAAAGGAAACTAAATGTCAAATTCAATCTTTAAGAGTTTTTGGTTTTTGGCGAGATTGTTGGAACCTCTCGTTTTCAAGTTTTAGATTTAAAAGTTTACAAATGTCTTAAATACTAGTTCATGTTTGGATGAAGTTTACTTCCTTTGAATGTCTTGCATTGGGATTAAGGAATTTTAAAAGAAAGCAAGAAAAGTTAATCTACTTTAATTTATGAAATAATAAATTTACTATACAACAATTACTAATCTAACAAAAAAATCACAATAAAGAGTTACTTTTCTTACACAAATTTGAGTTTTCTAGATACTAATCTAATCTAAATTTCTCAAAAATGAAATGAACCTTTGAAGCTTTAGAAATTTTTTTTGGTGACTGTGTTGGCTTTTGTCCTTAGGGATTCAACCTTTTGTATTCTCCTTTGTAGTAATTAGGTGCTTCTCCTCAATGATAGTGGGGATAAGGATGTATTGGCTCCATGGAAATTGGAAATAATGTTGAAGTAGAGGAAGCTTGAAAACTTCTTTGTGTAATTGAAAAGTCATAGGTAGTCTTGAAAGAGCATAAGAATGTTGTGGGTGGAGTTTGCAATGTAAAAATGGCTTGTTCTCTAGAGGTGATTCACTATTCTTGTGTTGGAATCAAGGGAATAGGGAATGAGACAGGTCTCCTAGCAATAATTTGGCAAAATTGTAATGAATGATCAACTTCTCTGATACAATTTGAAATGAGAGTATTTATAGGCTAGAAGTTGCTCAATATTGAGCAAGCGATTAGGGGAAGACTAGAGAGCTAATGGATAGATGATTTAAGAGTTGATTGAGAGTTAAGAGGGGAAGTGGATCAGTTAGTGGGGGTAAAGGCTTAATCAAGATTAGAAATAAATCTTAATCACAAGAAAAAATTATGGCAAAATGATTAGAATTAAAGCAATCACACATCCCCAAAAGATGATATGGTCACCTCTTTTGCTAGGGATGGTCACTCAAGTGACCTTGCAACTTAAATCGAGTCACCCGAGTGCGCCTCTTGTCGAAGGTTCGCAAAAATCTCTTTGGAGATGTGTGAGGGCTTGAAGACTAAAACAAAGGTTGCACATGGTAGATGAGAGGCCAAGAAATAAGGGCAAACCATCATAAAAGCTAGAAAATACTAAGAGGATGTGTAATGCATGTCATGTGGGTCATGAATTGGAACACCAAATCCATTGGACTACCATGTTGGCTTGTGCAATTTGGGCATTTATAGATCTAGTTTAGGAGACCATATCCTAGGTGTAATTGTTAGTGTAATCTAGTTCAAGAAGGGCAACATTTTGGAAGATGATTCAGTAATAATATGAAATGAAAGTTTTTGTATGTTAGAGAGTTGAATTTAGGATAGAAGATAACATGTGCACCAAAAGAATCAAATTATGTATTAGGTGTAAAACATAATGATAAACAATTAAATTTTGTACTTTTCTCTTTATAATTATCTATAACCTCAAAATTATTTCTATCTAAACTAAAAAATTATCTATAACCTTAACAATATATCTATCTAAACCAACATAGAAAAAGAATGCAAATCAAAAAATTATAATAGAACCTCACATCAAATTTAAATAATAAAACTTGATTTGTACAAATATTATTTTCATTAATCTTTATATTATTAACTTTTATAACCAGATTTCAACCTTAGTCGTGCAACCAATACTAATCCACTTAAAACACTTTTAATACATTTCAAATTACTACTAGATGACCTCGAGTCCATCTATCCACCACAAAATTTGTTATCTTATCACAGCTAGGAGAAGAGGAATATAAAAATACACCGGTTAAAGTCTCCTGAGATTATCCATGTTTTAATCGTATAATACCTAAACATTAGAAATGAGCATCCATGTTGGCCACAGAATCTAGATCCTTTTGGCCTCTTTATACGGCCATCATTTGATTTTCTTCCATATTTCTCAGGAGGAAGCGCTTGATCCACCACTGTTCTGCACAGGTAATCCATTCCATTTTTAATATCCGGGTTTGTTCTCGTGGCAAGATTTTTAATCATTTTTTCACATTTGTTCTATGATAGAATTGTTTAAACATTTTATTTGCTGAAACGTGTATTGACGTCTTTCAATCATCTTTGTATCTCTAATCCGGGATTGAATGGAATTCCAAACTTGATTTGGTATGTGGGCGTTGATTATCTTAATTGGGTGGAGCTTTTTTCAGGTTTTTGATTCATAATGCATTTATCAGATCAGATTTAGGCTTTCCTACAATCCAATAACCATTTTTCTTTTCTTCAGTGATTAGTATTGTTAATTTTGAGAAGGATGGTATACTGTCTGTGTTTCTGGTTATAAGAAAACTATTCTTCGATATATTAGTTGGTGTTTCGTTTTTATTTGTCTAAGGGACATTGGTCACGGTACCTGCCAATGTAAAGCCATGTCAAAAGACCAGCTGGTGTCTTTGTTGATGCACCCACTTTCATTTTACTTTATTTTGTATGCATTAACCTCTCCCAAGTGGAGGATTAACACTTGTATTGACAGAGAACACGCCACTCCCAAAAGGAAATTGAACATAGAGAATTGAACTACTAGTAAATTTACATGTAGCAGCCTGCAGTTCATTTAGTGAAGATTCTAATTCATGCCTTCCACTATCAATTGTCGTGGAGGAAGGGAAATTTGAATTAGAAGTCAAATCTGGTACGAGTGAAACTGTTATTGTTATAGCCCATATCAAAATGGCCTGTAATTTTTTTTATTTCTGTCACGTTTTCCTATAGTAGATTAAACTTATCTCAGGCTGTTTTGCATATCCAGCTAAAGTAAATTAGAATACCCTCAGGGCCACTTTTATGATATTCTGTTAAGGGAATCTGTTAGGGTAAAATTTGAAGAGGCGCGATTGAGAATTAGAGTCATTGGTCTGTTGTTAAAGTATCTCTTGCTTTTGTATCATAATTTAGTTATTAATTTTTTTCTCATAAGCATTCCAGAAAACCTGTTTTGGTTCAGTTTGCTCTAGTCTATCGAGCAGTTGGTAGTAATTTTTGGGGATCTAGTCTTTGTTATTTGATCACTCTCTATGGGCTGGTGCTACTCTGGAAAATAGTAACTGGCAAGTGATAATGATCTAGTTGTGCGACTTGGAGGCTAAGCTTGCCTGGTTCTTTTATTTTAATTGGGATTCTTTATGAGCCAATTAGTTAGTAAGGACACCATTTAAAGTGTAAAATTAAATTTCAGAAGTTTGTAATCGTTGTCAGTTTCCGGCCTTGCTTCTAGGTAGAGTTTCTGTTTTTGCTTAACCATTATATTCATGTTTAAGCATGATATTTTTCAAAATTTTATGGGAAAGGGAGGTTTTGGCAGCCTCGGGAATCTTGGAAGCACATATTACAACTGTTCTTTTTCATTACCCTGAATTTACCAACTGGCATGTGCACAAGAGCATTTCTTGTGAAGTTCAAAGGATGATAATGGAAAGAAAAACATTATTTTAATTTTGATCTGTTGTAGCGTCTGAGTCTCTACAAGTTATGCATCAGTTGGCTGGTGTGCTTAAGGTTTGGTAATTTGAAAGCTTGTGTCAGACCGTTAAGTTTGCCATATATATTCAGCTGTTCCACTTGTGAATAATAAGTTAAGAAAAATAAATAAATCTCCAAATAAGGGGTAAGGAATATTTTACCACTATAAACTCTAGAGATCTTCAGATATAGCATGCAATGTTCGACTGTAGGCCTAGTTGATTGGTATCTTTATATGAGCATACTAATTATAGAATAATCAGCATTCTAGGGGGATGCCTCCCACTGTCTAGGCGACATTCCTGATGTTCTGTGGACATGGAGGGGATGCCTCCTTTTTTTCAAGACTGGGTAGCCTGCTCCATTTGGTGCATACAACTAAAAAAAGGTAACTTTTGAGAGAAAAAAATGCTAAAAGCCTTAAAAGCGAAAAGGGGGAGGATTTTTATTGCAATTCAGCACATAGTGTTTACTTTATAAGATTCAAGCTGCTTTTAATTTGTTTAAGTCTAATTTAATAGCCATCCCTTTGCCGACCTCAAAATTCAGGATTTTTTTTGTTGTCTCGAAAACTGCATCCCCATTTTCCCTTCTCCTGGAAACTCAGAGAAACACCGAGAATAATAGTGTTTATAATTAATCATAACCATAAACTGTCGTGCCACCATGAACTTTACTGTCTCGAGTTAGTAATGAATTTTTCCATTTCCTTGAGTTTGCATAGTGCCAAAGGCCCAAATAAAATTTTGTTATGTACCTATCAGATCTATATATGATTCTGCAAAGAGTTGGATTAATATTTGCTTCACATAGATTATTTAAATTGGGTACATGGTAAAGTGCTTAAGTATCATTAGTAAGTCAGTGACTTCTTAGCTTCCCAAGCTATGGTAATATGAATACTAGACAGTAGACACTTTGTAAATGAGGTCTAATAGAATTTTTTTGGTTAGATTTAAGTTGGGTCTTTGACTTCTAAGTTTTCCCTCCTGTGTGGAACATTGAATAAAAATTCAAGCTCGCAGTTATAGTGCATAATATAATGGATGTGTTAGTCTGGCTGTGACAAATGGAGCAAACAAAGAAAAAATTGAGCTTGCACTTTTTGTGGATGAGATGGCAGATATCTAATCAGTTACCTCCTGCAGTATTACAGTAACCATCCATGACAGTCTGCTGTTACAGAAATTCTCATACGTGGGCAGCACAAGTATGCAAATGAAAATGGGTAAAAAGTCGAGACTTTTGATGCTTAACAATCATTTTAGTCATTTGGGTGATGGTGGTGTTCTGAGAAAGGAGGGATGTCAATGGCAGGATATTCAATGTAATCAAAATACCCAGGGTTTTCTCACTCTTCTACTGCATTTCTCCATTCTGTGTGGATGTTTGGAGTATCTGCATCTTGTTTCATGTTTCTTTTTGGTGCAAACCATGGGTATTTATTACCCACTCTATCAAATGCCTAGAAAATCAGTTTTATGTACAATTCAATGGTGAAGCTGCCTGACACTGATTTTTTTCTTTTTTTAGTTAAATGCTTGGCGGGTTCTGGATTTGACTTGTTTTTGATTCATTTACTTAGTGGATGGTATTCTTTTCCCATTAGCACATTAGTTACCCACACAAGTGTAATGTCCTCAACAAAATATATAAACAAAATGCTCTAATAGCACTGTAATGTCCTCAACAAGATTTTTATAAAAATATGCTTTGATACCACTATAATGCCCTCAACAAATTTTTAATATAAAATATGCTCTAATTTCCATTGTCATGACCCACAAATTTTTAATATAAGTTATTTACCACTTTCTGATCACCAAGATCTTGTGTGGGCAAGGTGAGAGCTTACGGTGAGTAAATAATATTATTCAGCATTTTCTAATCACTTAGATTGATGAGGGCAAGGTGAGAGAATATGGTGAATGAATGATAATTTTTATTCAAATTAACAAAAATGCCCACAAAGCTGTTACCATGGAGTGCAAAAATAAAATAAATATGCTGAACAGCCTGAACTTCAAAGGATAACACGCAAATCTAAAATAAGCTTCCTTCACGATAAAATGTTGCTTCAGCGATTACAAATATATGCTTTCCGATATAAATCTTCATAATTACCAAATGCAGCAACAATCCCAACAGGTGCAGCAATAGTGTTCATGAATAATACCAATATGCTGGAGCCGAATAACATATTTTCATATATGCTAGAAGTTCATCAAATAAATTGTTGGAATCAAGGAACACTGAGAGGTGGGGGGGGGCAGGGGTGAATCAGTGTTCTGCACTTTTTAACTTTATTAATCTGATCCTTAAAGCACTTATAACATTCAACCAAAAGAAATATGCATGAACATAAGACAAACAACCACAACACCATAACACAAGGATTTTTACGTGGAAACCCTGTTAGGGGAAAAACCACGGTGGAGGTCAATCCACAATTTTATCTGAATATACTCAAAAGATGTTTTACAAAATGGGAATGCACTTGCATTCAGGCACACTGCCTAGAGTTCATTGCTCAAAAATAGAAAGGCTCATTGCCTTACAAAAGTATTTGGATAACATCCAAAAGACTTGAACTGAGAAAGTAGCATCTGCTAATGCCTGACTACAGTTCTAGTTAAGCTCATCAGTCGAATTCTTGACCTTCTGTCTGATTCTGCTCTGACTACTTTGACTCGCATCACAAATCCTTTTATGCACAAGTGAAACTGTGCATAATCGCTCTATAATCCTTTTGATATTCGTAACACACATCAACACACTTCGCATCTATATCTCAAAATGATATAATCGATCACTTATATATATTTGCAACTAAAGATTTAATCGCTATATGTCGGCTCCAACAAAATAGGAAAAATATTTACAAACTGTCGGCTCAATCCATAATCAATTCGCAATGTGCACCAACCAAAGTTGGCCACAACATAATGATGACCCAAATCAATATGTTCGAACACAAAAACACTTAAACAATTACTCCTCAAATATCCGCAACGGCTACATCCACCAAGTCGGCTTTCATGCAATGTTAAACAAAAAATTAATCAAATGGATCTTCTAACTTGCACACAGATCGATATGAGGCTCTACGATTCAAAAATATCAAAGATCATATACCAAACAACCTTCCCTGAGATCCACAACTAAAAAGAATAACAAAAAATTGCATGTGAATCGATGAACACAATTTTGTCGGATGCTCTGTTCTTGCTTGATAGTTAATCACAAAATTTCGATCTGACTTCCGGTATGATCAAATGATGACGTGTGGATCAAATCACTAACTAGGGTTGCCATCAATGACAACACCAAATGACATTTGTAGTGTCTCTTGCCAACAATCTCCCCCTTTGGCATTGATGGCAACACTTAGTGAAAAATGACTAAGTGTCGGATCAGTACCAACATGAATACACTGCCAACCTTCAAAATTCCAAAAACACAACTCCCCCTGAGATGATTAAGGTATTTTTCACTGTCCCATTCTCCCCCTTTGACATCAATGGCAAAGGCAGGAATCCGCATACCAAAAATCAAACAAAAATTGCTATAAAGTATGAACAAATTGCATGTGTACAAACAAGCTTCTACAACTTACATAAACTTGAATAGATCTGTAAAATTGTTCTTCAACAAGCTCAAACTCGTGTCCCAACCCTTCTTGAGACTCTCCAAGATAGTCATGTGCCCACAAAATAGGTAAGATTGCATCTTTGCAGATTCAAGGTTCGCCGGATCACTGACCGCCATAGCATCTTGTGCTTTGTTCGATCCACTCAACATTGTTTCAATCTTAGGACCAATTAGTCCTCAGTGAACTTAGATAAGGATAGACATGACTTATAAATGTTACCACCTTTAGACAAAGCACTTTGAATATTCTTTACATAAGTAGGTAACAAAGATTTATCATTAGCTATCATCCCTTTCAACCTACTGAACCTTTTAGCATCAAACTCCTTTTGTACCTTATCCTCGGCTGACTTCTCAAGGGACTCAAAATGAGTACTTACAGAATTAATAAGCTTCTTTAGCTCACCAGAGGGAGAACCAGATGGATCCTTAACATGAGAAGGCATGATCTTCTCCAGAATACCGGATGCAAGATTCAACAACTCACTATCTTCAATATGTGATTTCATAATTTCTTCTCTTGCCTTGTTCTGAGCGAATGATGCTACCTTAAGCTTCTGAATAGGGGATAAAGTGTCCAAGTTGATAGGACCTTTTACTAGATCACAATCAAACTCTTCCTGTTGTTCTTCCAAAAACTCCTTCACTGCCTTAGCAGTGTCTCTTGCTTTCATAGGAATCACCTTCACTTCATCCTTCTTCTCTTCAGTTACTGATTCTTGCATGGCTTCATGAATCTGTTTTTCTTCAACCGACACAACTTTAGGAGCTTCAATCTCCATAGGAATTTTAGCATCATGCATGTCAAGAGGATTTAGAGTGTCCTCAAATGCATCTTCTTTTCCCTCTTCAGCTACCGGACCAGATGAAACATCTCCATCATGCACTTCTTCAGAAACAACATCGATTCTATTCCTTAACAAAACTTCCTTTAAAATTTTTTCTGTTTCTTTTTCAACTTCTTTAGTCTGACCAATCATAAGTTTGTTTACTCTTGTTTTGCTTTTGAAATCCTTTTTAGCACTGTTTAGAATTGATTTCATTTCCTCAATAGACATCATCGGACATAAACCTACAAGAATGCGCTCTCTCAACTGTTCATCTTCAGTTCTTGCATTCACTCTCCTCATTTCTAAAACTTCATATAGACTTTTGGGTAATGCAAACATTATTTCAATAAGAGCCATATTGAAATTATTCAAGTACTTTATTGAAGCTTCCTCAAGAACTCTTTGACCGGCACTATCAAAGGTATCATACCATTCACAAAGAGGCCTAAGATTACCATCCTTAATCAATGCATTCTCCACTTCTTCTATAGACATACTTGTTTTGACTGTTTTCATCTTTTTCTTTCTTTTCTCTTCACTGGAGGGCTTGTCCTTCGAGATTATTGTTTCCTTTGTGCCCTTTTGCTTGATTTCTCTTATCTCTTCATCAGATTCAGTCTCTTCATCTTCAGAAACAACAACATAAACTCTTGTGCTCTTGTCCTTCTTCCTTTTTCCTTCTCTCCCGGATGACTTGGCTTGAGCTTTCACAGGGCTTGACTTCTTTGCAGGACTGAATGGTAGAGTAGAGCTTCTTGTAGATCTAGTTCGGGTAGAGGATATTGCCGGACTAGCAGATTCAGTTCTAGTTGGCTCTCTTGCTTCAGCTTGTTCTCTCTTTCTTCTAGCTTCTCTCACAACTTCTGCAGATATATCCATGCTCTCTGCAAAGGCTTCCACTTCTTTTCTTACTCCTCGGACTATCATAGGATTTCTTAGTTGATTATGTACTTGCATATCCTTCTTTGAAAAAGTACTGAATCTTTCTTTTGTCGGATCCCGAGGTTTACTCAACAAATGTTTAGCATACATTTCCAAAATATGTTCCTCAACCTCATAGCCCATAGGCATAATCTAGACCGTTCTAGGATCTGCAACTTCCATCAAGCATTGATCAATGTCAACCATAAAACAGATAGTGTCTTTGTACTTCTCCACAATAGACTTAGGAATTCTTTCTCTTGTTTGCATCTCATTCTGAAAGTTCTTGAAATAACCCCAGATTGCAGTATTCCTTGTCTTGCTATCACCAAATCTGTGCAAGATATCTCTAATTTGAGCAGCTACAGGTTTATTACCTTGCCATTGTACTTTTCCAAATCTGGGAACTTCATTCATAAAGTAAAAGAACAAACACAACAACAAATTACCATATTCGAAAGAATTCTTCTTATCTTTCTTGATTTTACCAAGATTCTCCATCAACTGGCTTCTGAGTAACTCACATAGATCATACTCTGCATTCTCCTTCACCATCTGATATGTTGCATAGATAGCTGTACCGGATACAAAATTATCCCGGCTGGAATGATAGATCTTGTAACCAATGACCATCAAGGCAAATCTGACATCCACATCAATAATATCATCAATTGTCATAGCTCTTTTATCATACACTGAACCGGTTGCATTAGTAACTCTTTGATTCTTCACGGACTTTAAGATCGGCAACCCACCGGAGGAATTTAAACCAGTAACAGTGCATATAGCTTCTTTTGTAATCTTAAAGGGTTGATTCAACCACATAAATTCAGCATGAACTCGACTCAAAATATATCGGACCCACTCGCTTTCTTCAAACACGGGAAATTTTACAATCTGTGTGAATTCTTCTCCTCTAGGGTTTTGAATTCAGGTTTAACATAGAAATCCTCTCCTACAATGTGTTTGGAATACAAATTCAACTACTGTGAGCTCCCTAACTCCTCAATGTTTGCATGAATGTATGCCCTAATGTCTTCAATATGCAAGATGCCGTACGGAACGGACGAAAATGCACCTAAGGGCTCTGTCTCAACAGATTTGAAAGGATGCCACTTGAATTTCGGACGGGGTCTATCCTTGACATCAACTCCCAACAAAGTAGCCATTTTCACAAATTCACAAGTTCACAAGTTTTCTTGATAAATACCTTTTTGCCGGATTAGGGTTTGATCGCCGAATCGCCTTCACACTGAATCTTCGCCAAAGTTTGCTTCACAGCTCTCCAAACTTCTTCTTCCCAAAGTGCAAAGTGACAAATGAAAAATACAAATGACCTTTTATCATTCACACACCTAACTTTTTGTCACAATAAATGCTTTTGCCCTAATTCATCCGGATACCCTGTTTCCATGCTCTGTGAAAGATAACTCTTCTGCGGACCTTCAACTCTACATACATATTTTCTCCAATTGTTTTAGCAACATCTGTAGATCATCAATGCAATCACTGCAGTCATCCATATCCCGGTACCAACTACCGACAAGGGGTTTGAAGGATTTTCTTGAGAACTCCCCCTAGGCTAGAGGCCTTAATCTAATTCTCAGAGGAATTACCAGAACCTGGTGCTGGTGTAGAATCATTTCCTGCAACAGAGGGATTCTTCTTCACCCATATCTTCTTCATTTGCTTCTTGATCTCACCTGTAGTGACTTTCCCTTTTCCCTTTTCATCCTTCTGCATGTTTCTCCTTTGATTTACCAGACCCTTTCCGCTTCTACAAAATCTAGCAATGTGACCGGATTTGTTGCAATTGTAGCACACCACATTTCTTTGTCCAGACCAGTTGTTCCATTGATTTTCTCTTGATCTGCACTGGTTAGCAATATGGCCAAATCTATTGCATGTATAAGATTTGACATCTCTATAAAGGTTGTTCATCATATTTCTGCATTCATTTGACTTATGACCATACTTGTTGCAGTTAAAGCACTGACCAAAGAATGATAGACCACTTGAATTCATTCTACTTCTACATTGAGAAGCCATATGACCAAATTTATTGTAAACAAAACAGTAACCATTGAATCTTTGAGCATTAGGTTGTCTTAACGGATACCTTCCAGATTTGTTCATCTGATTTCCTTGCCTAAATCTCCTTTGTCCAGATCTGGAACTTTCTCCTTCCTCATATCCAAGACCTCGCTTGTCACCTTCAGTCCTCTGACTTTTAATCAGTTCATCAAGCTTAGCTGAACTAATCTTGAACTTCTCCTTGAATTCATTTGTAGTAGTAAGTTCATCTCGGAGGGTAACAACCTGTCTTTCAAGCTCTTCTTCATTGTTTCTGGATTGCTGCAATTCAAGTGCCAAATTAATGAATCCATCATTAATTCTGTTGCATTCTTCAGATTTCTCTTTCAAGGACTGAGCAAGCTTCTCTTCATTCTTCTTTCTGTCTTCAATCTCTTTGGTCATCTTCATCATAATAGATTCCATCTCATGCTTTAGGACTGCATTATCTCTGGTAAGCTTTTCACATTATTTTGTCTTTTCCTTCAGGGCTTTACTCAGTTGTTCATCTTCAATGCTCTTACTATCTTTCTGCTTGATCTTATCACAGAGTTCCCTTCTCTTCTCCTTGGACTTATTGATTTTATCTTTCAATGACTCAAATGAATTTCTCAACATTCATGAGATTTGCTTGCAATTCCCAGACTTCAAATTTTGACTGATCAAGATCATCTAGGGCCACCAGAAGTTGTTGCTGAAGACTGCTTGAATCCATTGAATTACTTTCCTGGAACTTCCCCAAGCTGTTAAACTTCTTCCGAGGAACTAGGCTTTGATACCAATTGTTGGAATCAAGGAACACTGAGAGGGGGGTGAATCAATGTTCTACACTTTTAACTTTATTAATCTGATCCTTAAAGCACTTATAACATTCAACCAAAAGAAATATGCATGAACATAAGACAAACAACCACAACACCATAACACAAGGATTTTGACGTGGAAACCCTATTAGGGGAAAAACCACGATGGAGGTCAATCCACAATTTTATTTGAGTATACTCAAAAGATGTTTTACAAAATGGGAATGCACTTGCATTCAGGCACACTGCCTAGAGCTCATTGCTCAAAAACAGAAAGGCTCATTGCCTTACAAAAGTATTTGGATAACATCCAAAAGATTTGAACTGAGAAAGTAGCATATGCTAATGCCTGATTATAGTTCCAGTTAAGCTCATCAGTTGAATTCTTGACCTTCTGTCTGATTCTGCTTTTCTGCTTTGATTGCTTTGACTCGCATCACAAATCTTTTTATGCACAAGTGAAACTGTGCATAATCGCTCTATAATCCTTCTGATATTCGCAACACACATCAACACATTTCGCATCTATATATCAAAATGATATAATCGATCACTTATATATATCCGCAACTAAATATTTAATCGCTATAATGTCGGCTCCTACAAAATAGGAAAAATATTTACAAACTGTCGGCTCAATCCATAATCAATTCGCAATGCGCACCAACCAAAGTCGGCCAGAGCATAATGATGACCCAAATTAACATGTTCGAACACAAAAACACTTAAACAATTACTCCTCAAATATCCGCAATGGCTACATCCACCAAGTTGGCCTTCATGCAGTGCTAAACAAAAAATTAATCAACCGGATCTTCTAACTTGCACACGGATCGATATGAGGCTCTAAGATTCAAGAATAATAGAGATCATATACCAAACAACCTTCGCTGAGATCCACAACTAAAAAGAATAACAAAAAATTGCATGTGAATCGATGAACACAATTCTGTCGGATGCTCTATTCTTGCTTGACAGTTAATCACAAAACTTCGATTTGACTTCCGGTATGATCAAATGATGACGTGTGGATCAAATCACTGACGAGGGTTGCCATCAATGACAACACCAAATGACATTTGCAGTGTCTCTTGCCAACATAAACAACATATGAATATCACTCAAATTTGCTATTACAATATGTTGCTTCACCAAATACGAATGCTTGCTGGAAAATAAAACAAAAGCTATCAATCCAAATACAACCTCTGAATAAGATTGTCTGTAGGAACAAAAGGGTTTTCTTTTTAGAAAACCCAACCATTACTATACACTTATTTTGTTCAGCGAAATTTAGAGATTGAGTAATGCAAATACATGTAAGCTAAGTCACCGCATTCGCTGCATTTCAACCTTCAAATTCGAAATTCGGCGAATTTGATAAATTTGCATGAAATTCGTTCAAATTCGTCTAAAATTCGTACGGAATAAAAAAAGCCTTCAATTCTGTTAACATACATTTTAATAAAGGGAACTTTTAGGGTTTTAGACGGGTTTTTTCAATTGAAAGCGAAATTTTAGCGTTGGAGGTTGTTTGCGACTGAAGGCGGGATTGTTATCACTTATTGGCGACAAAATTTTTGACATTGGCGATTGTCTGTGACGGAAATCGTTTGCACTTTGCCTTGCACGAAATCTTCATGTCGCCTTGCAAATCCTTCAACATCGGCGTCGCTGCAAAGGAGGCCGTCATCGTTTAAGATTTTAGATTTCTTTTCATTTTTTTTTTTCATGCGTTGTTTTATAAGGTTTAGTTATGTTTTATTTAGATTTGATTTTATTATTTTATATATATTAAATTTATACTAAAAATTAACATTTAACATATTTGTATTACTATTTACTATTATTTTAATTTAAGGTTCGGTTATGTTTTATTTAGATTTTAGATTTATTTTTTTATATATATTATATTTATATTACAAGTTAATACTTCACATATTTGTATAATGTATTAAAGTATTTATTATTTACTAAAACTGTATTCTATTATATTTTATATTTATTATTTACTATTTAGTATTCTATTATATATATTATTATTTGTGGATATATTATTTATATTTATAAAAAAAATTACATAAGGCAAATTTAATCCAATTTTTTTACTTTTTCAAATTTTTTCCTTGCCGAACTTCATCCGAATTTCAATGTTGCCGAACTTGAATTCGAATTCGAACCTAGTGACTTAGCACGTAAGGATTGGATACTTATATAACATAATATTTGACAAGTTGAAAGAAAAACAATGTGCACAAAGCTATGAGGATTACAATTCTCTAAACCTTGCAATACAAAGCCTGCAATGCTCATAAAACAATTCAATTAACCTCATCCATACAAACAAACACGATATTACAAATTAACATGGAATTGAATACAAAAGCTCATGACCAAACTTGATAATTGATGAGATACAAATCCCTCAATAATTATTACGTGATGCTTGACATATAAAATCACATAAAACCTGGATTACTTAAACAATTCCAATAAGTAGACATGAAAACTATTATCAGAAAACTAATTGCAAATGACACTTATATATAAGGTTTATGAAGCATTGCATGAAAATAAGTGAAAGAAACTAACTGAACTTAAACTCTAGCTACTAACTTGATTGCATGCAATACAATCTTTCTTAATAGATTCTATTCACTACTAAATCTAAAACCGTGCACTACTAGTTAAATTGACGATAGGAATTATTACAAATTAATGCTTAAAACTCACATCTCTCACATGTGAAGAGATTTAAAGATAGATGATTTAACAATAGCTGTCTCCTCAAAAAGCTCATTGCACTAAAATTAGAAACCACTAAATATAGCATGGGCTATTAATAGCTTTGGGTAAAAATAACAAATCTCAAAATATTCTCTTCCTTGAAAAAGGTGACTGTTAAAAATAGGATTTTGGATAGGTAGCTCTGGATGATTTTGATGAAACTTTTCTTCTGATTATGGTGGAATCCTCTGAAACTCTGATCTCTGACAATCCACTTGATGATTCTTAACATTCTTGTCTTTGATTAATCCCACCTCATCAAACCCTAGCTTGGAACCCACAATTTCTGAAACCCTAGCATCTCTCTCCCACCACTTGAATGTTTTGTTTGTAAAAATGCTTCTTCAAAGGTTCAAAATTTCTCTTTGAACTGCCTCTGACTGATCTCAATCTGATCTGCAGAACCAAAGAAGAATTTGAACAAAATAAAAGGTTGTTATATCTGATATGATTGCAATTATGACTGGGTTGCTGATTTGAGTGTCATGCTTAATTACCAATTGTGCTGATTTTGAAAATGGTGTTTTACTACTGCTGAAGACTGTTAAGACCCTGCCCTGCTGTTGATGAAAGTCTGATTTTGGTGTTTTGCTATGTTGATTTCTGCTGCAGCCTGTTCAATCGAATTTCTGTTGTGCTTTTGGCGTCAAATGAAGCTTTATTTAAAGAGTATTCTATCTAAAACTAGGCACCACTCCTAATTTATAGAAGACTTACTTTGAAAGGAGACATGCCTTGCTCTTATTAATAGCTGTACCTCCTTATTAAAGTAACCGGTCGGCTGCTTGCATTTAGGTGTCGATCGATAAGAATTTTTTTAATCTTTGGCTACTCCTTTGATAGGTGTGCCCCCTTATATTAGAGATCCACTTTTTTGAGATTGTCTTTGAACTGACATAAAAAGGTGTGACTTCAGCTCCAAACATGCACTTGTGAATTGGAGTCTAAACTATGATCTGAACTAAATTTTGCTTTGGTGAGGTATGCGCTTGCATCCTAGGTGCACACCTATGAATTGGATTTGGAAGTTGAGTTTGAAATTAGATTTCCCGCATTCTTAAGCGTGCCTCTTTACATTGGAATTTCTCTATCTTCAAAAACAATTTACCCTTTGTCAAGTGTGTCCCAATGCATTGGCTGTGTGCTTTAGGACGAAGCGTCAACTTTGAATTTTGAAAATAAACCCCCCTCTTTCAAGCGTGTACTTAGGCCTGGACGTGAATGTATAAATGCTTTTAGAAACTTGGTCTTCGCCCTTCTCAAGTGATGCACACCACACATGGTAACTTCAAACATTGATTCTTGTTGACCTTGACTTCTTGTATCGGGGGCACACCTAATGCTCCCACGCACACCTATGCATTAATCTCTACGCTTTGACTTTGACATTAAATTGCTCTTTCTCGAGGAGCACACTTTTGCTTTAGTTGCATACCCTTCTCATAGAGGCATACTTTTGGCTTGTATTTTAGAGTTTGCAAATTTCTCCCTCATAGGTTTGTGCACCCCATGCTCCCATGCACATGTGGCAGAAAATTGGAACATTGTATTATACCTTTTTAGGTATGCTCCTCAACAACATGGTCATTTTTTTGATTTGAGTGCCTCCTTAAAGATACAGCCTTGGACATGAAAAATTTACCTCGAGCTTGACCTTATTAGCATGCACTAGCTAATTTTTAAATTTGAATGCCTCCTGCTCAAAGGTGTGCCCCAAAAAAAGAAATTTTAATCCTAAACTTGCCCTTATTAGGTGCATGCACCTCTTAATTTTATTCTTTACCTTAACTTTATGTAGGTGCGCACATGTCCTTATGCCTTACGAAATTTCTTTGACAAAATCGCTTTTCTCCATTATGACAAATGTCTTTGGAAGCCTCGTTCCATATCTGATCTTGTGAATATAAAAGAAAAACAACAAAGACACAAACAACATACCTATCCTTGCGAAAATGATGGATTTTAGCTTTAAACTTGACACAATACAAAAAATTGTATAGATACAACACTTGGCTTTGTTAGTGGACCATGGCATATACTTACTATTGGTGTGATTAAAGTGTTCTACCTAACTAGTTCACCTAGTAGGTCCTATTCACATGTTAACTTTACTTAGGTCCTAGGAATTTTTCTAGAAGTCAGTTGTCATGAGATCTTATCTTATGTCATTTACTTTTTGTGTCCTAGGTCATTTAATGTTTGTTGTCTCATGTCATATTATTAAGACACTTGTTATGATCTTGTCTAATACTATCTCTCACCTTGCCTATATAAGCAAGGTTTTTTGTACACCATGTAAATCATAGGGGATGTACTATCATTGATCCATTATTGATCATTGTACATTGTTGCATCGATATCAAGCAAAGCTATTCTCTTGCTATACTCTCTTGTGGAAGGGCATCTTTTGTTTTGCAGGTGATCTTGGGCTGTGGGAGCTCATTATCAGCTCCTTGGAGTTCACTATCAACTCCTACATGGTATTAGAGCTTTAGATTTTCAAATTCCTTCTCGAAGCTAAAGGTGATTGGGCATGTGCTTTTGCTGGGTTCTCTTTGGGACAAAACAAACCTCACCATTGAGTCTTGAAAGCCCAAAAACCTCTATTTTGATATGAAATACTTCAATTTTGGACATCAAAATTTTTTGAGGCATTTTTGGCTAGGGTTGCAAATTTTCTAGATCCTCTTGGGCCGTGGGAGCTCACTATTAGTTCCTTGGAGTTCACTAGTAACTCCTATGCTTATGACATAGGAGAACTATAGAATCTTTTGTTTTACAAGAATATTAGTGCATTATACATTGGGCAAGAGAGTTAGACTATTCCTAAACCACCTAAACTAGGAAGATGGTCACTCTAAATCACCTCAAGGACAACAAAACTCACCATTACATCACAAAAGGGGAAACACAAAACTACATATCATGGAAAACAAAAATGCTCTTGAAATATACCCCTTAATTTTTTGCCTTTAATTTTCAGTTACAACAATGCAAATCATGCACCCGTTAAGAATTAGCTCTTAAACCAAAACACAACTGAAATAACTCTAACCAAGAATGCGCCCTAAAACCATTTAAGGAGGAGGGGCGGGCATACGGTCAGAGGATCCCTAGGATCTAATAACTTGAATTACAATTGGAAATGAAGAGCTAAATTCGACACCAAGAATGTGCACGCAAGATCCTTTTGCAAGGCGAGGTGCTAACATATGGTGGAGTGCTAGATTAACTGAAAGTAAACTTCTTCTGCAAATGCAGGCATCCACAAGCGGTGGGAATACTCCACTTATTACGTGGGTGTGATTATTACAAACAATTATAGGCGGCAAGCCAACCAAATGACCTCACTTCCACTTAAACTGTGGGGGGTATACAATCCACACAACCACTTTATTACGTGGGGGGAATTACAACAAAGTAAATTGCAGCAAACAAACAAATTGCTGTTAGTACTACTAAACAACTTACAAATGATTAATAAACAGCTGCAATTTGACAACCATGAATTCCCAAAATGTCCAATGGTTAGAGTATCACTTCCTCTAACATTTACAATGCCAAAATGATATAGAAAGAAACTTAGAACAGCATTATAACAATTTCAAACTAATCTGATCAAAAACAGGAAATACAGAAAATCAGATCAGCAAAGATAGAATTCACCAAATTGGACGTATCTTCTTTAATTCAGCTCGGAAAGCTCTCAAACCACAGCCAATCAACAGCTAAGAGCTAGGCGTCCAACCTCCATTGAGAAAACGAGCCCAAAATAGAGAGAAACAATTGGCACGATTCCCAAGGCAAACAAGAAGGAAGGTACGGCCTCCAAGAAGGGTCGACCTTCTCCCAAAAATCAGAAACTCAAAGATAAAATCTGCAAACTTGCAAAAAGGGGCGCCCTCCACAGTAGAATAGCATGGGCTAACACCCAGAACCAAACAAAAATCTGATTTGAAGCTATGAACAGAAAATAGCTTCAGCCAGGCCAAAACAACAACTTGCAAAAATAGGTTTTACATCAGCAACTTGTTCGATTCCAACAATTGAAGCTCCATTTGTATTTCAAAGTGAAATACAACCATGATGATCCACCTAGGAAGCCATAGTTGCAGGCTCGAAGGATGGATTGAGTTCGCTAAGCTTCCCTTTAGCCAGGTTCTGGTTTCAAACCAGCAGCATAACACTACTTTCCAATTTTCAAAGATGATATACAAAGAGCAAGGCATCAATATATAAGCTTCAAATGGCAAATGAAGCAATCTATAACTTCCAATCAAGAAACTATTCAATTCCTCCAAGGGACGCCATTTCTCAATAGTCACTTTATTTTGATTTTAAATAACTATTAATCCTCACCTTTTTGGCGTCCAACTTTAAGTTGCACAATAACATTTAAATGCTTTATGAAAAACGACCCCCTTATGTCCCCCTCATTAAGACAACTTAAAGTCATTAAGCTAGGCGTGGGGTACAACTTCAAAAATACAATTTTAACTAAGTATAAAACTTAGTCCAAAGAGACATTTATCACCAAACTGGAAACTGAGACATTACCAAAATCTGGATAATGAGCTGCACCATACTGCTGATGAAGACACTGCCAAAATAGACTTACTAAAAATAGCCAATGCCAAAAATAGTAAGTTCACTGCAAACTCGACAGAAGGCCAAATTGAACAGCTACACTGAACTGCAAAAGGCTGAACTGTTGCTAGAATGATACTGCCATAAATTGACTTACCAAAAATAGCAACTTCTATAAAGAGTAAGTTTGCAAAACATCAATTGAACACCAATTGAGCAGTAAACAAGACTTACTATAAATAGTAAGTGTTTCCAAATGCCTTCTGAGCACAAATCGAGAAGCCAACATGACTTACTATAAATAGTAAGTGCCTGGAAAGGTTATTAGATGGAGATACATGTCACACCATTCTGAAGCTCTCTGAAAACCCAGAAAACTCCCAGAAACACACTTCCAAACTCCTGCATGCAAGCCTTCAAAAATGCATCTGAAACCTCCTATAAAATAGGAAACTCTAATTTTCCAATCTGCTTAGCCTACGAGTTTCCAGAAATAGGCTAAAACCTCAAGAAGAGCGTAGGGCTAAATTGGGGACATTACAGCTCTTTAATAAGTGAGAAGAAAATGAAACAAAAATGGGTTGCACAAAACCATTTACAGGCTAGGAAAAACAGCAAGCTCTCCTTGTGAGCTAAGAATCTAGTTATGATAACATGTAGCCTTGCAAATGATGTTAAAGATTTGTTGTAGAGAAAGGCTTAGGAGAACTTTCAACAAATGTTGAATTTTAATGAGATGGAATACTATCCTAAATTGGAAAATATTAATGAAAGCCCACCAAAGTACACTTTAGATGATGCTTACTCCACCATAAACTTGGATGAGACGTTATTTCATGAGAAAGGCTAGAATTGGTGAAGAGAAACCTCCATTACTTGCATTTGACCCTCTAGGTGTAGAAATAGTATTGGCCATAAACCTTGCATGAAGGTCTAAAGCTAACACATCATGAAGTTATGAATTTTCAAACCCTAGATTATTTTCAAAGTACACGTTGAAAAATATCACTTTGGCAACAAACTTTGCCATCTTTCATCCTTTGACACACAAGTAGGAGTAGGAACATGATTTTCTAATGTGCATGTTTCTCTTCCTTGATATCTTGAAGAAAAATATTCATATCTAACATCAAATTTCCTCTCTTTTAAACATGTCTTCTAGAACTCCTTATCATTAATGCTCTTAGAATATTTAAAAGTTGAAGCTACATCCTTCTCAGGCTTTGTTTCCTTATTGTTTTCTTGCTTCATCTTTTGACATAGTTTCATTGATAATTGTTGAATGCTGAACGTCAACTTCTTCATTATCATGTATGGGATCAATTTGAAGATGAGGATGAAGATGATTCAAACATCAAAAGGAAATTCTCTGTTTCCTCCACTAAATACCCGCTTTCTAATTTGTTGCCAAAAACTGTGAAGGTCTATTAATGAATCCTTCATATGTATTTCTAGCTTGATGAGTGCCTCTAGAGTTGAACTATTATCACAATTTTTTTTTTATCTATTTGTAATCTTTCATTGGCACCATGAAAAATATTAACCTCCTGGAACTACAATTTCTTATCAAAGCTGCTCATAAAATTCACAAAAACTTGAAGGGGCAACCTCTTGAGATAAAGAAACATGTTTAAAATAGAATTTCTTATCAAAGCTGCTCTCAAAATTCACAAAACCTATAATGTCCTGTGCATGAAGGGCTAAACCTTGACGGATGTAACTCGTCGTGCTGGCAAGCGTGTACTTGATAACCAGATGGTGGGGCTCCACGACCACGTGTCCACTGTGCTCATGGCTTCTATGCCTTAACCTTTGAGGCTGGTGGGACCCAAACCTCACCCTTAACACCTTGGGTAGCCACACTCACTACTATGCCGGTCTTTTGGTGTAGTGGTTGGGCCTTTGTGGTATCAGAGCCAAGGTCTCGAGGTTGAGCCCTACAGAGTGTGGTGAGTTGTAATGTCCCATGCATGAAGGGATAAACCCCAACAAATGTAACTTGTCATGTTGGCAAGCGTGTACCTAATAAGTAATAACCAAATGGTGGGGCTCCACGACCACGTGTCCACTGTGCTCATGGCTTCTATGCCTTCACCTCCGAGGTTGGTGGGACGCAAACCTCACCCTTAACACCTTGGGTAGCCGCCCTCACTACTAGGCTGATCTTTTGGTGTATTAGTGCATTATCAATTGGGCAAATCCCTGGGATCTTGTGATTACTCCATCCATCCAACAAATCCTTGGATCCCAAATTAATCTAGGACCCATGCTGAAAGTGGGGAGATAGATGTATCTCACCATAGGATCATCATTAACTCTCTGATATCCTGAAAACTTGATACTCATCAGTGCAGGACAACTACCCATCAATAATGAATGCACAAGAAACCCAAGCTCATCGCACCTTGGTTCACACAACTAAAGCTCAACACTCTCATGTGTATACCAATCATGACCAAATGCCTCCAAGACATTTGTCTCAAGTCCTAACATTGGGATAGCCATCTTCAATAAGTAATCATCTTTATAATGTGGTTGTGTTAAGTCATAAGTACACTCGTAAAGTTCCTCAAAAATAGTTTGATCAACACTCCAATCTGATTCATAAGCGGCCTCATCTAACCGTGTATCCATAACACAACACACTGATTCAAAACATGTAGGCATACGTCTATCTGGTTCCAACATGATTGATATATTCATTAAGCCCTACAAATGACATGTCCCATCAACCCAACTACCATCATGTGAATAATATGAATTTTCCGATTCATACAAATTTGATTGTTCTTCATGCTTGGCTGTCATAAGAGGCTTGTCCATGGCATGCTCAACCTCTACACATTCTTCCCTTGGAAGAAAAAATAATCAAAGATAGGCTTCTCTTTGTTGTCTTGCCAGATCCAAGTGTTTGACTTGTTCTTTGACTTGTTGTAGGTGCTGTCTTGCATGGGCAGCCACAAACTTAGCCTTCTTGGCTCTTTGTATCCACTCTTCATTCATTCTTTCGGACTGCCTTACTTCTTCCTACCCAATATTATCTTTAGAGTCCTTAGACACTTCTTCACTGCTAGGTCCTTCCCATGTAATAAGAGGCGGTAATGTCTGAAAGAAATCTTCATCTTGACTGCCATGATATGCAAAATCAAGTTGCTCGCAATTTAGACCTGTCATCTCATACTTAAAGGGAGATAGAAAGCTGCTGTCCACACACTAAAAATCAAACCCTTTGTTAAGTATCTTTGAAGTGCTACCAAATTCCTCAACCCATGAGGAGTGCTCTTCATCAACTGCTGGTTCAAAGGTCTGAATTGCACATGTCTCTCTATCGTCTACAACTATCCAAGGTTGCAAGGTATTTCTTTGTCCCTTTCATCAACTGCTGGTTCAAGTTCCATACATCCTGCACTGTCTTTTTACTCTTGAGAGGTGGCTGGAACACATAACTGATTTTCTGCTTTGTGCATTGAGTAATGAGCCCCATTCAATTGAAGGTAAAGATCAACAATCTCCCTATCTTTGTCTCCCACCAATTTGACAGCCATGTCTCTATCCCTAAGCATTTGCAAATAGTTATCTTTCATTAATTCCATCGCTTCTTTGATAGAGTGCAAGTGTGTATGAGAAATACCATTTATTGTTCCTTTTTGCCTCCTCAATTTGGGCTGTCCAAATGAGGTCTTCAATGTGTTTATGAGTATTATCCATCCTTGATAACGCTTTCACTAGCTTTTCTTCCTTTACCATAAATTGATCCTCCAATTCTTCCAATACGAAAGGCTTTTGTTCCCAATCATCGAAGTGACCTTGGCTGCCATGAACTATCTTTTTGATTTGTCTTTATCAGAGTTATCGATTTCAATGTTCATCTCCAAGCTAGCGCTTTTGTAGATACCTCATGTAATTCTTCTTGTATGGATGATGATGGCATAGTAGAATCATTACCAAACCTTTTCCTTGTGTCCTCATATACCATATTGGCATGTTTCTCAAATTCCTCATGAAGATATTTTGCAAATCTCCCTATACTCTCCTTTTACAAATAGATCATGAGCTCCTTTACTTGTAGGTGTGGATGAGTCACTAGAGTGCTGAGATTTCCTTGAAAGTGAATCCACAGGACATTGCAAATTACGATTTAGCCTTTGTTGTGATTGCTGCAAAAGAAGATTCAGCTTATGTTGAGATTGAGCAAGGTCTTTTAATATTTTCTTGATGCTAGGCTTCTTTTCCTGTGTTGGCAAGGAAGGTAGGAAGGTAGGAAGGTAGGTAACAATCTTCCATTCACAATTCTGGCCATTGATGTAAACTGTAACTAAAGCAACTGATTTATACCCAAGGCTGGCAGGATAATGGCTCTGATATCACTGTAATAACCCTGACCCCCAATATCACCTTAAGGTAGCACCCATGTCATCTTCCAAATAACCTTCGATATCACCAAGCTCTCTTATATGTTGTGATCGCAAATCTGGGTCCCACGATATGCTCCAACTTCTTCAAAGTGTTCCTTTATCTTGTGACAACAAATTACTTACGCATGCACAGAGCCATTCGGCTGGTAGCAGCATCATCAACAACTGTCGTTTCAGAAATATGTGAAAGTCCGATATCAAATGTTTGAATGTTCTCTTGTGAAAGATAATGACATGACCAACAAAATATATGTGATCCTGAACATATATGAATCTCACGACACCAATAGATGTCAATCGGTCCTGTGATGAAATACAGCACTGGCGCTAATGATATCTTCGAATAAATGATTCCAAGGCCATATATCATCGGCTTTGCATATAAATGGTTTGTCTGCAATGTTAAACTCCTAGCATTGAGTCGAGGTAGACAATAATAAGTCTGTGCAATAGAACCAAAGGAAATATTATGCATATATGTGAATTGGCCAGCAACGATGCCTGCCAGATAGCAGTGGAGTCAACATCATAGAATTGACTTCAAAACAAATAAATAGCAGCAAATAGATGTAACTCACGTATGCCTGATATCAGGTGTCTCATGGATGATCCTCGACCCTCTATATCCATTACCTCTAGTGAATAACTTCGGCTTGATATAATATTTGATTTAGCCAAGGGATGCCGATAATATTTGATTAAGAACAAAGATAATGTTCCAAACAGTGGGGATATATATGATCTCGATTCTCCTCCAATTGATCAGATATGCACCTCACGGCACAAGCAAATAATGATCGCTTCATCCCCTATTGGGGTATACAAAGGAATTTATATTAACAATGAGAATATTCACGAACTACACAAGTCCGTCCATTTCACCAATATAGACAAGAATCCGCACATAGCTTTGATAATCGATTGTGAATATATACAAAAAATGGCCACACCGGGTTTTCGTCCGAGTGTGACCTTTCGATTCTAAGAGATTTTATTCTCAAATTCTCCACTACTAGAAATTCCAAAAACCATACAATTTCCCGTGATGATATTCAATCCGCTTGATGATCAATATATTCGCCAACTTTCAGTTTACCAAACTGAATTATTTCAATTAGGAACTTTATCAGTGACTTTATCAAGTCACAATATCTTTAATTAATTAATAAGTCTTAAAAGGTAAATAAAAACCTTTAAATATTTAATTATTAATTTTAATTGCGTTTAGTTTCATTCAACTGTGGGGACATAACAAAACCATGCATTTGCAACGATAAAATTAAATTTTTTAAGATTTACAAATACTAGAAATTCAAAATTTAATAGTAGAGAAGGAAAATCATTAAATTTTAAATCAATGTTTCAAATCTCAATGAACAAATTTTTTATCTGGGGTACTACTTGTCTTTACTAACTTGCATATGTCTCTAGGGAAGAGATTTCCTAGGGCTTGTTTGTAGATCTCAATCTCGGACATGAACTTCACTCTCATTTACTCCTCCCATAACCTCCTCATCAGCCTTGAAGCCATCAAGAAATTGGAAGGTTGGGTGGAGGAAGTATGCACAAGCATGAAGTGGCCTTTGAAGTTGTCTTGTCGAGCATCTATCAATTATATCCTAGATGGGCACATGGTTGGACTCAACAGTGCCATAAGTATTGTCTGATAATCTCCTTTACTTGGTCTATTCCCTCATAGATGTACCTTATTCTTGGTCTTTCTCCATCAACAATATGGAGAGAAACCTATAGTTCAGTTACTTATAAAAAGTCAAAGTTCAAATAGTTAAAAAAAAGTAACTATCATGTTGCAACTGGGGAATTTTTTTTTTTATAGACATAAGAAAAAAGAGAATAAAAAGAAACTTATGTCTTTAGTCCCTTTTGTAGGAATAAAAAAATGGGTTTCATCAAATACACAATCCACTACATTGATCCTACTAGTTGTCTTTACATAGGAAGGCTTGCTCCACTTCTCACTAACATACATTCACTTCATAGAAGCCTCTGCTTGTAGCAAAGACTGCAAGCTGATGAATGAGATTGCAAATCAAGTGACACCAAGTTGGATCAAATCCTTGTTTTCTATAAACTTTCTCATTAAAGAGAGTACCCAATCGTGGTTATAAATCTTAACTAAATCTTGTTTGCCAATGTCCTTCAACATCAGATCAATGCAATGTGCTGAGCAAGGAATCCAAAAAATGGAGAGTCTATCCATTAGAAGTCTATTTGCAACAACATAACTTGTTACATTATTAGTTTCCAATTGGCACTACATTTTCCACCCCCACTTCTGTCAAAATTTCTTCCAAAACACCACACAAATAAATTATATTCTTTATCTTCCTTGAAGCATGGAATAACTTCAAGAAGATCGTGCCACTGGACGAAGAAACTGGAAAATTCTGCAATGTTCAATTTTTTCTGTAAGTCCATCCATTTGACATGATGGTGCAATCCTTATTCACCTACATATCTGGCTGCTCCTTAATGATAGACTGTACATTAGCCACCTTCTTTGTCAAAATTGGGCCTTGAAGATCATCAATAGAAGGGTCTTTGAATCCCCAACTAGCTATGACAATTGCATCAATCATTTGTTGCCAATTAGGGGATACCTAAAACACCAAAAAATAAAATTAGAAGTTAAAAAACAAATTGAAAAACGTAAACCCTCGACAAAATTGTGAAAGTGGTAAAGAATATTAAATAATGAAAATGAGACATAATTTTTTTAAAATGTTACCTTGCTGCATTCAAGGGAATGTTGCAAAAATAACAAAAAATGCTTATTGCTTTCCTTGCTGCTGTTGTTGGCTTTGTTCTAACTGATGCTTTCCACTGATGGTTGGGAACTAGGAATATTGTGTGGAACAATTCAAATCCCTAAATTGCGAACTCTAGGCCCAATGCTAGAAGAATCCGATCCACTTCCACTTAAAGACATGAGTAGTGGAAGTTACACTTGCACATATTTGTTGGGCCTGTCTTAATCTTTGTTCCTTATTTTCTAAGGTCTTCAACTATGTTGTCACGTCTCTTAGAACCTCAGGCGGAACATTTGGGCATGGGTGTCACTTCTAGGTTTGTGGTCATTGGAAAACACTAGCCTTTTTATGTATTCAGCATACTATGCTTCCAAGTAGGGTCTTTCCTTGTGGTTTAGACATTAAGAATTGAAAACCCTACACCATGGAGAAAAAAGAAGAAAGGATAAATTAAAAAATGCAAGCAATAAAGACAAAAATCTACACTAAAAAAACAAATAAGAAAGATTAAAACAAGAATGCAAGGAAAAAATAAAAACAACACAACTCTTAAGGTTTTAACTTTAATTTTTTCTTTAATTTTTTTAGGTTTTAAATTTTATAATGTACAAAACTGAAATTCTCAGAAAACTTAGCTCTAATACATGAAGAAGAAAGAATGAGACAAAAATTGATGATTTTTAACTTACCTTGACTTGATGTTTGAAGTTGAAAATGTGTAGCTCAAATCCAAGGCCTTACTAGCTCCTCCTTGGCACAAATCCACCATCAATTGAACTCTATCAGTTCCTTGCACAAAAATATTCAACTCCTTTGAAGATAAAATGATATCGAAGTAGAACGTAAATATTTTGAAAGCAAATGGGCAAGTAAAAATTTTCAAAAGAGCAAATGAAATGTGTTTTGATGTCTTTAGGGACCTTTTAGGTTTACCTTTGTTATTTTATTTTTTAATTGAAGTGAGTATTTTTTACTTTATTTATTTATGTTTTGAATACTAGGCATGGGCCTTGCAGACCCGTTGAGTCTCATGCTAGAATTTGCAGTTCTTTGTAAACTTGTGTTTGCGATTTAGATTGACAACCTCGCCGGGTTTGCCGTGAACTTGGATTGGTGAGACTAGGTGAGGACTTGACAAGTCTCACTACTATGGTTTGTAGCCACTTGATTCCTTTGATCTTTGACATTCATTCATGGCCCGAAGGTTGCCCACACTCAAAGGGCTCAATTTCCTCCTTATATTTACAATTGGTATGGGTGCTATTTGATTTTCAATAAATCCTCTAGCCTCTATGAGTAGTAGCCAATCCCTTAAATTGAACTTGCCTCTATAGAAATCCACCTTGTCATCAATTGGAAAATCAATGCTGCCATCCTTTCAATTGGATCTTGCGAGCACCATTAAAACTTCATTGACCTGTTCAGTTAGTCTTTGAAAAGCTTCTTTGACCAATTCACACCCAACTACTTTCTATCAACAGATTGGCTAACCAAATTGAATTAAATGTCAACCAACAGTTCAAATTAGTCTTAATTTAGATCAAGAAACTACAAAAGCGTGAGCCTTATAATGTACTGATGCACTACTACCACTTAGAAGTCCAGTGTTCCATAGGGACGCGTCCCCCCAAAAAACCCCATGTTTCCAGGACATCCTTGTCTTAGAGACTTGGGGACTTGAGGGGGACGTCCCCCCACCAACCCACCACTAGCGCCACCATCCCACCACCAGCACCGCCGTCTCCAAGACGTCGCTAGGACTTCAAGGATGCTAGGGTGTCCTCAAGACGTCTAGGGGACTCCTAGTTGTCTCCGGACCGTCTTGAAGACGCCCAAGCGTCTCCTGCAACCAAATGACCAAAAACCAAATCTTTGTAAAATATCAAAATTTTATGTGCGCAAGGCCAAACCCTAATGGCCTATGGGCCCCACTCAAACCCCACAAACTCTATATAACTGGCTCCTATCCTCATTTCAATTCACAAAAACAAATCAACAAGAAGCTAATAATGTGAGTGTGAGAGTGAAAGCTGCAAGTTTAAGGTGAAAGAGTGAGAATGAAGAGCAAGAGGGTTGAGGAGGAGCAAGATGAAGAGCAAGAAGAGGAGTGATGTCAAGTTAATGTTCACTTCAAAATTCAAATGCTTTAAACTAGTTTGCCAAAGTTTCATTTGTAATTCTTATACTTATGCATCTTTTTATAACTATTTATTCAAGTACTATATGTATTTCAGTGCTGCCACCATCCCCCCACCGTCCCCAAACTTAGGCTCTTGGTCTCCCCGTCCCCGAAACCTGTCCCCATGTCCCCGCGTCCCCCCCTCAAGAAACTCCGTGGAACTATGCTTAGAACATGCCATGCATCCTCTTCATTTATCCAAGCATACCACTTGCATTTACTTGGCTATTAAAAGGCCACATGAATCAATGGATGAGAACCTTTGCCCTCAAGATCTATGACTGTAGATGATTGGTGGATTGCTAGAATGAACACCATATTAATCAATCAATGGACTGCTATGCACCAGGCCATTTAGCCTTTTCAAACTTCTTTGACCAAGTCTTTAGTCCATGAAAGACTAGCTAATCTGATGGCCTAGATGCAATTTCCTTCAAGGTCAATAGCATAAGATTCTTTTAACCCCAACAGAGAAACAACTGGCTCTTGAAGAAATAATCCAAATACCTTGACTGTAGGGATATAGTAATTATTTAAATTCATTAAGTGCTGTTCACCATCATCTGTTGAGAAAATTCATACCTCAAGATTAATGGCATTGGCATATTGGTGGATGCCTAAGAGGCATACTATATTAATCAGATGATATTACACTATTGATAAGATTGAACCATGTGGCATTAAATCAACAACCCAATCGAACATTGCTAAGCTTGCCAAGGAACTTCACACAATATGCCAGACCACTATACATTTGCCAAATGAGACCACATGGTGCCACTCCATTCTCTTGATCCCACTACTCTGTTCCTTCAAACTTTACATTAAGCCCTAATGCTTTACCGAGCCCAAATTCATCTGCCCCACAAATAAATGGCCATGGTTCATTGGTAGGGTGCCAAAGTGCTTTCTAGCTACTTGATTAATGATCTATGACCAATAGGAATGTGCCATGGTGCCTCCAAACAATCATTTGAATACTTCACAAGCGCTAGACCTAAATTGATGGCCTGCAACAACTTATCTCTTAGATCACTGGCTGATCATCAAAGATGTAGATGATTCACTTCACCGATAATCTGTTGCTATTGATTTAGCCATGTAACACTGAAATCAATGGTTCTCAAGGTCTTGGAGATCAATAAAACTAGACATGGCATACTTTGATTTAGATCAATAGTGTGGCCTGCCATTGACACCTTTGCTGCTGAGATGTAGAGATAGTGGGAGTCATTGATCTTGACAAATCAATGGTGCAGGAGACCAGATGATATTATGGCCCCTTGACCTTGCCATACTTTGAACATGATCGATGGCACAAATTAATTGCTTTCTTAGATCAACAGCCACAGGTGATTGTGAGGCTATGAAAATGATTGCTTTATAATCAGCTGATGTACTGTTACCAACCCAAAGGTGCCACACTTCTTCTATTTTCTCATCTCCTTGCCTTAATCTACAGCATATGCACTTTGTTGATTGTGTTTCAATCAACAGCTGCTACTTCTTGAAGAAATCATCAACAAATCATAACAAAAAGCATTGGCCAAGGCAAAGCTTAGGCTCTTGTCTAGAACTTTTGAACCAGACTGCCATGGATAAAAACAGAGAGCTTAATTAAAGCAGAAGATTCATACAGGGGCAAGATGGTTTTGTTGCTAGTTTTCCTTCTCATGAACATGCTAGATCTTATTGAAACACTCCTGGCAAAATTACTCTGATTAAGGCAACAAACGTGAAGTGAAGCGATAAGGCAGGGACACTTTGCATGAGCAAATGACATTAAGCTTGACAGAAGCACAAAGAAGTGGACTTACTTATAAGGATCAAGATCAAAACAACTTAGTATTGTGGGGAACTTCAAAAGAGGATCCTTGATTTTCTTAGGAAAATTAGGGCTGGTTGTGTAAGCAACAACAGGACTGTCACCATGCATGATACAAACACGCTCCTTCATTATTCATATATGTGTAACTCTAATTCCTGTAGTTGCTATTGCTAGTACTGATTATCACTCGATGGAATTGCACCATCTTCATTTATGTTTATCATCCTCATATACCTTGTGGAATATTATCTATCGTTTTTATATGTAGTGTTTTCCTTCCTCTTGGCCGTGGAATGTTTTCAATTTGTTGGAACTAGATAGCAAAATGAATTTTGATATTTTGAGTGACATGTCATTTAAAAATTGTTTTTGTGAAGTCGCGGTTTCATGAGAGAAATTGCATTGTATTACTTCAATTTATGGTGAAGAAAACCAAATCTTATAGGCAGTTTTTGAGCAGAATTAGTTATAAATAGAAAGTCATTCTTACTTCTGTATTGATAAATTGAGGTAAGGACTGATGGATATCAGGCATCTGCAGTAATTACTTTGACTGTAGACTTTTTTCCATGGAAAAATTCATAAGTTAGTTCCTTTATTGAAATAAATCTTACAACCAGTTCGTTGAATGTTTGTGAGGATTTTGAGGACATCCATAAGTATTGGTATTTAATGATATGTTTATGTTGCTAAATCTTGTCTTCACTAAAATTTCTGTGTCCTTGATTTTTATTTTTAATTGCCACAACTCTCAGAAACTAATTTTGAGGAAAGAAAACTACACATCGTACAAGTATGTGAGAATAATTGCTTAAAATGGATATCATTGCTATGCATTTATGGTTATTGCAGAAAGGAGAAAGCAAATAGTGAAGAAACAAGGATGAAGGTTGCTATGAAGCCAAAGCAAGAAAATTTTGTAAAGATCTGAAAAGCTGGACTTGAAAGGATTATTTCATTTAAAAATTTAGTGAGTGATAAATAAAAAAGTCACTGGAACAAAGTTGATATTCATGCATTGTAATCACCTGAGAGAAACATCTTTAGGAAAGTCAATGATGATAATGCTTATTGCTTTTCATTGATTGATGTAAATCTTACATCAACTGATATCTCTGAAATTCACGTGTTGATGGACCCGTGTTATGCATGTGTGTGACCACTGGAAATCCAGGCATATCAAATGCTTATGCACTGGGTATGTCAATAGGTGGCAGTGCCACATGATTCACTTCCCAGATGCACTCCAGGCCAGCATTGCAAGCACACTACTCAAAGGAAAATATGTAAGAATAAAAATAAAATTAACAAAAGTACAAGGAAGCATCAATTATCTATTAGAAAGAGGGGGAGATGGAGAGGAGGAGAGAGAGGAAGAGGAGAGGCCACAAAAGAGACAATCCACAAAAAAGACAATGTACTAAGAACTTGTATTCATGTGCTGCTCCTACTCTTAGTAACTACTTTTGGCAGGTCACCAACTGTGTATGGATATTATTTTGAGTATCTAAAATTAAATTTTGATATATTAATATTCAGTATCTTGTTCTTGGATGTATTCTAGCCTAGGCAAAAGTTTGAATTTTAAGCTATATCATTTTCATTTCATAGATGCACCCATATCCAGGTACTCAAGCTTTGGGGTTCCACCTCGTCTTCTCTGTAACCCATATCCTGCTTACACTTAGGCTTTAAACCGGCACACCCAATTAATATGACGCATGCTGATAAATGTGATGTGGCGGTTTATGTCATTCTGAGAAAATACTGCCTTTGTATATTTAAGGTGAATGTAAATCTTTGTTATACATTAAAAATTGTGTGGCATAATTTCTAATGCTTACATAGTTTTTGCAGGTTTTCTCCACCTGACCTTGCTTTTCAGTGGACTTAAAATCTGAGTAAAGATGGCAGGGACACTGGCACAATGTGCAGTTCTTCCTTCTGGAATAATCAGTGCAAGTCATGGTCAAATTCAGAGCTCTAAAAGAGTAACACAAGTCCCAAGGATGATGGGGAATACATCATCACATTCCTTTAGAATTAAAAGTTACATTGGTTTGTGCCAAGTAACAGGCCAAGGCAAGGTTGCAAATCCCATAGCAAACTTTTATGTGGGAGCAGCAGTCTCTTCTCCAGCAAGGAAAGCCAGGAAATCCAGGAAAAGGGTGGTTACTTGTATGTTTGAGCGATTTACAGAAAAGGCCATCAAGGTAATTATGCTTTCTCAAGAGGAAGCACGGCGCCTTGGGCACAACTTTGTAGGTACAGAGCAGATTCTGTTGGGTCTCATTGGTGAAGGGACTGGTATTGCAGCAAAAGTCCTGAAATCCATGGGAGTCAATTTAAAGGAGGCTCGTATAGAGGTTGAGAAAATCATTGGCAGAGGTGGGGGTTTTGTTGCTGTGGAGATTCCATTCACTCCAAGAGCAAAGCGTGTGTTAGAACTTGCACTTGAAGAAGCTCGGCAACTTGGTTTGTTATTATAACCTTTTAAGAGTCAGTTTTTCAGTGACATCGATTGTGATGAGGAATTCATCATTTACTAGTTCTAACTTTGCCTGGTTTAGCTTTTTATACTGTAATGCCAAAATATCTGAAAATGCCATTGTTTTCTCGATACTGCAGGACATAATTACATAGGATCTGAACACTTGCTCTTAGGTTTGTTGCGTGAGGGTGAAGGTGTTGCAGCTCGCGTGCTTGAGAAACTTGGAGCTGACCCCAGTAATATTCGTACTCAAGTATGTAGAATAGTTTGTTGACTGAGTTATGTGATGAACTGTGAAATACCTTTGGTGACTCTGTAGTGAGATTTTTAACTCCTGGGGGTGGTTGAGGCTTTGGTGTTTGGTTATTTAATCTTTATCTAGACACTGTCCTTACTCATGTAGTGATTTATCAACAGGTCATTCGGATGGTTGGTGAAAGTACAGAAGCTGTTGGTGCTGGAGTAGGAGGTGGTAGCAGCAGCAACAAGATGCCAACTCTTGAGGAATATGGAACCAATTTGACAAAACAAGCAGAGGAAGTATGCTTTAGGATGGCTCTTTATTATACTATTATAGTATTGTACAATTTTTTCTAAGCCTTCAATAACTATAAACATACCACATGGACTTCAGGGCAAGCTTGATCCAGTAGTTGGGAGGCAGCCACAAATTGAAAGAGTTACACAAATATTGGGACGCCGTACAAAGAACAATCCTTGCCTTATTGGTGAGCCTGGAGTAGGAAAGACAGCTATTGCTGAGGGACTTGCTCAACGAATAGCTTCTGGAGATGTTCCAGAAACAATTGAGGGTAAAAAGGTGTGGTGCTTGCCTTTGCTGTGTAAAACTTCAGTGTTTCTGGAATACTGAATGTTCATTCAGAATTTCATGACTGTCTGGGTGCATTATAATAGGTATTGAGTAGGAATTTGTTTCTCAAATGAAGTCCGTGTCTAGCTTTAGAGGATGCTGATAGAAAGCAATTCATTGATGCAGGTTATTACTTTAGACATGGGGCTACTTGTTGCAGGTACCAAGTATCGTGGAGAGTTTGAAGAAAGATTGAAAAAACTTATGGATGAAATCAAACAGAGTGATGAGATCATACTCTTCATAGATGAAGTCCATACTTTAATTGGAGCAGGTGCAGCAGAAGGGGCAATTGATGCGGCCAATATCCTAAAACCAGCCCTCGCACGAGGTGAACTGCAGGTGTATTAGCTGGCCTCAACTTTGAAAATATTGATTACTTAACAATCTTGTTTTAAACTCCTTAACATGAGTACATATTAATGTTTTAATGTGGTTATCCTTCAAAGAAGTAATATTTTGTCTGCTATAGTGCATTGGGGCAACCACCTTGGATGAATACAGGAAGCACATTGAAAAAGATCCTGCACTAGAGAGAAGATTCCAACCCGTACAAGTGCCAGAGCCAACTGTGGATGAGACAATACAAATATTGGGAGGACTACGTGAACGATATGAACTTCATCATAAGCTTCGTTATTCTGATGAGGCTTTAGAGTGTGCTGCCAAGTTATCACATCAATACATCAGGTATATTCTGTTCATGTGATCCTAGTAGTTATTAATTGCATGTGCATTTGAGAGCTTTGGATGATTGGAAGGTAAGTGATTGCCTTTAAGCTTCATCATGTTGATGGAATTTGATCACTCTTTGCCTTTTTTCTTGTCAATCTGTGGGAAATTTTATGCATTTTCTTTGATTTTTTTGTTTGCATACGTTAGGAAATGCACAAGTTACATTTTAATGACATCCATTCTCTGCAGTGATCGTTTCCTCCCTGACAAAGCTATTGATCTAGTTGATGAGGCTGGTTCTCGTGTGCACCTTCGCCATTCACAGGTTCATTGTCATTTGTATCTGTTGACTGCTAACCAACTGATGGTCTACTTTCAAATAAAACTCATTGACCATGTTGAACTTTATTCTTTCTAATGAAACCCTTTTTTCTGAACCAGCTTCCTCAAGAAGCAAAAGGACTTGACAAAGAACTGAGGCAGATTACAAAAGAGAAGAATGAAGCTGTTCGAGGTCAAGATTTTGAAAAGGTATCAGATAGTGTTCTAGTTTGATTACTTAACTCATAAAATTTATCTTTTTTTAAATCTGTATAACTGCACATTTTCAAAATCTAATCTATAGTGGTTTCTAAGACTGTTATTTTCCTGTTGCAATATCTTCTGGTGAAAGGCTGGAGAGCTACGGGATCGTGAGATGGAACTGAGGGCACAAATTACAGCTGTAACACAGAAAGGGAAAGAGAAATCTAAGGCAGAGAGTGAAACAGGGGATGGAGGCCCAGTTGTAACTGAGGCAGATATTCAGCAAATTGTGTCTGCATGGACAGGCATTCCAGTTGAAAAAGTGTCGTCCGATGAGTCGGACAAACTCTTGAAGATGGAGGATACACTTCATCAACGTGTCATTGGGCAAGATGAAGCTGTCAAAGCTATCAGTCGAGCCATTCGCCGTGCAAGAGTTGGCTTGAAGAACCCAAACAGGCCAATTGCAAGCTTTATTTTCTCAGGTCCTACAGGTGTTGGTAAGTCTGAGCTTGCCAAGGCATTGGCAGCATACTATTTTGGTTCTGAGGAGGCAATGATAAGGCTGGATATGAGTGAATATATGGAAAGACATACTGTTTCCAAGCTGATTGGTTCACCACCAGGATATGTAGGATACACTGAAGGAGGCCAACTGACTGAAGCTGTTAGGCGACGCCCTTATAGTGTTGTCCTGTTTGATGAAATTGAGAAGGCTCATCCTGATGTCTTCAATATGATGCTTCAAATCCTTGAAGATGGAAGACTTACAGATAGCAAAGGTAGGACTGTGGACTTTAAGAACACCCTTTTGATCATGACTTCTAATGTTGGTAGTAGTGTAATTGAGAAGGGAGGTCGTAGATCTGGATTCCTTTTTCAATTTGATGAAGATGAAGAAGATAACAGCTACACAAGAATCAAAAGCCTTGTCTTAGAAGAGCTGAAGTCATATTTTCGCCCTGAGTTCTTGAATCGACTAGATGAAACAATTGTTTTTAGACAGCTCACCAAATCAGAGGTAAGAGAAATTGCAGATATCATGTTGAAAGAAGTCTTTGAACGGCTTAAACTCAAAGAAATTGATCTTCAAGTAACAGATCGCTTCAGAGACAGAGTTGTAGATGAAGGCTATAGTCCCACTTATGGTGCAAGATCACTACGCAGAGCAATTATGAGGTTGTTAGAGGATAGTATGGCTGAAAAGATGCTCTCTGGTGAGATCAAAGAGGGTGATTCAGCTATAGTTGATGTAAATGAGGAAGGGAATGTGACTGTGTTAAATGGAAATAGAAGCAGTGGTACTGTAGCTCCATTGTCCCCAGCTGAAGCTCCATCATCCCCAGCTGAAGCTCCATCGTCCCCAGCGGCGGCTGTCTAGGAATAGATATCATACATTTGGGAGGCCAAGGATTGCTGAAAGTTGAATTTTATATAAATGACAAATGTAATTAGTTCTTCCATGTTAGAATTTCTTTATTGTTTTTACTAGAATTTCGTTGGCTACTTGTTGGACATATGACTAACAGGCTGAAAATTTGGAAGGATCTGTTTGGTCCAATTCTGAAGGTTAATATAAATACACTTTTATGTATTGTATCACTTCCCCTGGGTTAGACCTATCCTTGCCCCAGTTATATTTATGATGGATATTTTAGTTTGGTACAAGGGCATTGACCAAAATAGATGGTATTTCATCAATCTTTACTAATTTTCTTGAAGGAGAATGGTAGTTGTAGCCACTCTTACATTTTTTTCTTATGAAAAGAGATCAAAAACTATTTGTAACCTCATCATATCAAATATTTTGTCTCACTTCTATGGTGAAATGATGTCAATGAGAGGCTTAAAAAACTATAGGTTTTGTTCTTATTTCTAGATGTATTTATGTGTATCTGCATGCACAAGAAATGGTCATAACTATTGTTCATCACGTTTTACTTAAAATGTCATGTATTTTATTATCTTTTTATAATGCAAGCTACTGTTCTATACCCCGTCTGAATAGTTTGCATTGACCTGTTTTAAAAGCTCAAGAATGATGAATCATGTAATCAGGAAAAAGGGAAAACTGGAGTTGGCTTCATTCAATTTAACTAAATGATTTCTGGTTCATTTTTCCCTGATAATAATCCTCTTGAATTGTTTTGGTTCAGTAGCTATGCATGATTGACTGTTTCAAGCCTAATTGAGATGATGAAAACTGGTGTGCGTGCTAGGAAATAATATTTTTTCATCAGAAACAGTTTCTCATGTTATAAATATAAATATAGATCAGAGCTAGAGACATACTGCCTTATTTTGTTTTATAAACAGTATTACAAATGTTGCTTTTAAAATTTATTTTTCTGACAAGTAGAATCTTGTCCAGATATGATTGGGCATGTCAGCTCATTGACGAATATCTGTGTTTTACTAGAATTCAGGTTGGAATATATATCTCTTTATTGGGAATATCTAGGTGAGCCAAGGTTTTGATATTTCCACCAGCTGATTTTTGGCTTCCTCACTTTCAGGGGTTTTGGGTTCTTCCGTTTTACCTGAATTGGTTTGGGGTCTATAAATTATGGTTCAGTCTTATCGTTGAACAGTATATTGGTGGAGTTGATTTGACGGATTATCATATTTGTTCCCATTAGAGCAAATGTTCTTCCATTATTCCAATATTTTTCAGTTATGAGTATTGATTCTATTTGAGACTAATTGTCTGATGCTTGCACTCCTTGTGGCCATGCTTGGCATCTATCTGCTTGGACATCTTTTTTTAATGTTATTTCTAGTCCTTTTAGGGTGCTGTTCGATTGTCATGTAAACCTGTGGGTTTGGTGAAGATATACACCAGTTGCAATGTATTTAGGATATACTGGACATCAATCTCGTCATGCTGCACTTACTCATGAATCCAATGCATGTCTATCTCAATGTGTTTTGACCATAGATGCAACTGTAAATTTTTGGTTATATGGTAGCTCTCTGATTTGAATTCAAATCTTGTAGGTCCATCCTCTGTGAAGCTAAGCTTTTGACGTGACCATTGCAATTATTGTCCTGCCTGAGCTGCGCTCTGGTCTCTGTAGAAGACCTAGAAACAACATTATGCTTCTCACTCATTCATGCAATTGAACCACAACTGAAGTTGAAGATGTAACCAGAAGTGGATCTCTAATTATCCTCATCACCGTCATAATTGGATCTGAATAACCATTCAAACATTAGTTCTCTCATTGCTACTTCTGATTTGAGTTTACCATGTGCTTGCTTTCAGGCAGAAGGATCTTCCTTTTCCTTTACCTTTACCTTTACCTTAGCCACGAGTGTGAAGTTCACCTTGTTCTTTTGTCCACAGGTATTTCCTTTCGCATCAACTAACTCTAATGATTCTTTAGGAACAACTTCCAAAGTCTTCTCAGCCTAGACCAAAAGTCCTCAAACAGGTGCATGAGAAAAGTAAGAAGTAATTATAGCAAACAAAACTGTGATCATGTATTTGTAAATATAATTACCATGGCCATCACAGGGATCTACCATATGTGTTCATCATGAGAAGATGTATGACCATTAAAATGACAAAATCTCTTTTGTTGAATTGGAGCACCGATAAAAATTTGGAGGAATGAATGTGGTTTGAGACTAGCAAAACTGGAAGAGAAGAAGATCCATCAAAGAGAAGGAAACCTCTCAGCGAATTTAATAGTCCTGCTCTCTGCAATCTTTGTAGTAGTAGGGTCAAAAAGCCTATATACTTCCCACACTACCTAGCGAATTTTGGAAGTCTCACACTACCCATGCAAATATACTTCTTGCATTTGGCTTCAAGCTTGGTTCTTCTCTCTTTTGGGATATAAATCCAAACATCATTTGGTTCTTCTCATGCAGGATTTTAGGAGTCATGTCATAAAAAAAGCCCTAGTACGTGAACAATTGATGAGATAACAAGCATGATTAATTGCTTCACTCCACAATCTCAAGCCAAGATTAATGCCATACAACACACAACTTGTCACTAATGCACCTTATACTTCCTTTTTGCTACTTCATTTTGAAATATATTTAGAGGTCACACAGCTAGTGAAATGAGCAAAACAATGGCATAGGTTGATGGTCGAATGGTTACGGCTTTTACTATTAAATAACAAATGATAGCATTATAGGGCTTTCTTTACAAATGACAAGCAACCTTTTGATTCTCTAGATTGCTTGAACGCAAGAGAAAAGCATACAATTGCTTATAGACTCTAAATCCAATGTCTTATACTGAGGTGTATCCAACGTTATATAGAGTTCGATGTGAACTTAAACCTTAAAACTAGAAATCAAACTTTAAAATTTTACCATATGAAAGTGACACCTATTCTTCTTTATCTAAAGTAATGGAGTAATATTGAGCCAATTGGTCAGTAGTGTTAGTCCTTTAATTTTATTATAAAACAAACAACTCTATTTAAAGTGGCAAACAAAAGAGGGTCCAACATGGCATCACAAATATATATAAAGATATGCACAAAGATAACACCACGTGGCTGTGCATATGCTATCCACGGTTCCATTCTAGTATCACCCTTTGCCAATGTAGTTGTTGGGAAGTAAATAAATAAAGAAATAAGTTGTTTTGTAATAAGTCCCCGACTGGTGGTTGTTAGTTGGTAGTTACCGACGGTTGGTGTTCTCAACCAATGCCGGCTTGCTATATTTTTCCTCATTGTACTCATAGTCGGGGATAGCATGCATATGTATGTTGTAACTATTGCATATCCGATGAATGAATGAATAAATGAAATAATACACGACATATCTTTTGAGCATTGTTATGAGTAATTTATATATTCTGTTATTGTTGTTATGTATTTCTGTTTACTCTTTGTTAATCGTTCAAATAGCATTACCAAATAAACAAATGTTTGGTATGAGGTGGATGCTATTTATGTTCAAAGGGTTGTCAAAATTGAGTATGTATTTGTATTGGTAATAGTATTTGATCTTCTTCACAACTGGTTGTCCTATACAAGGGTGATACTATTCTCCAAGAATTTGGTATCCCTATGCTTAATGTACCATTCAAGCTAGTTGTTTGAGAAATTAACACTCAAGCTTAGAATGTGTAGGAGAGTGTTGTGTCAACCTTGAAGGGTGACATCTATGTCAATAAGGTTTTATAAGAAGGCTTGAAGATACTTATAAGACTATCCAATCTATGGAAGCCTATGGGGAAACTTCTTCTTATAGCTTTGCAACTTAGAATTACATGGGCTTGCTTATGCTGTTGAATAAGATGCTTTGTGTGCCTTCCCCTTTTGTAATGCCTATCTATAATGTTTGCAAAACATGCAACCATCACATAGACCACTAGGAGGCAAAAGAGATGAAGACAATCTTTCTAAAAATCTTTCTTGCACATGAAGCAAAGTGATCCATAGTTCAATTACCCCATATGGAAATTCCACAACTTGTTGCCATCATTGAACTTAGCAAGGTCTTCATTCCTTTTGTGGTTCATCTCAATGTTGTCAATCTTGTAGAGTTTGGGCCCATAATCCACAATCCCTATAGCAGCAAATTTGTAGTTATCCTTCAATTTTTCTTTCAAGTCCAACATTTTGAAGCATGAGTCTACCACATGCTTAGCTTTCTCACAATAGCCACACTTAAATTGAGGTCCTTTCTTCTTGTCTTCATCTTCCTCCTCCTTGCCTTTGCTCTTATGCTTTCCTTGGAGACAAGAACCTTGCTTTGACCGATTGTGTTTGTTTGCCTCATCTTGAAGAAGCTTTTTAAGTCTCTTGAGGATTGGAAGTTCTTTTATGGATCCAATCTTCATACTAGTTTACAAATTGGACACCAAATTCCCTTAATTAAAAGGGTAAATTGTCAAAGATTCTCTCAACATCTCCATTCTCTAGATTCTCAATTTCATTTGTGACCTCAATTGTATATTGCAAGTGAAATATGCAATTGAAGTGTCCATTCACAAATCCAAAATATTGCAATCTCATCAAAGTTAATTCCTTATGAAACTTCCCAATCTTGAAAATGAATGTTTCTAAATCTAATTGTGCAAGAATTTTTATCCATTTTGGATCACACCTTGTGATTACATTCTTGCTCTCTTCATCCCATTGATGAACCACAAATAAAAATATGAAATATTGATGATAAAAACTCTTGCATAGTTAAATCCATAAACATTTATTCTCAACATTATGGACTATGAAAATATGATGTCTTCCGAATCTTGTTAGCTAAAGTCTTTCTATACAACCCTTCCAATTTGACCCACAAGTCTCTTGGTTTAGATATACTCTTCTACCATTGATATTTGGACTCAAGTTCAAGCAATGTAGGTCTAAGAATTAGTGATAACCTCATCTTTCTTCCACTTCAAGAAATTATCCCCTTAAAGGTTTTTTTTTTAAAGGGGTAAATGCTTTTGACCTAAAGCTATGAACTGGTGAAGTCATAAACAAGGGATCTCATCCTCAATTAAACACTCAACAATAACACCATAGTGGGGTTTTAACCTTGATGGCAAGAACAACATTACAACAACTTAACCATCACACTATGCCACTATTGGCCCACTCAAGGGTTTTGTTAATGTTTAGAGAGAATTTGTGATTTTTAGGAAACTTCACCTCCACTAATTTCCACCTTTGACCAAATTTTGAGTGGTTAATTTCTCTTTGTTATGCCTTATATCAAAACTATAAAGAAGATACCTAACCTTATTTTGTGAGATTCTTGAAAATGCCAAAAAAAAAGAAAAATTCTAGAAATTATGGCCAGGGTAGAGAACCATAAATCACAATAATGGTAAAGAAAATATAACAAAATAATAAAATTTGGATTGTGGATTATTAATATGGATATCCAAATTCCTTGAAGAAGTCAAAAAATTTCATTGCAAGATATGCAATTTTTTTAAAAATTGAAGATTTAAAAAATAAATCAAAAGATGATAAATCCTCACAATAGATGAATAATAATTTCATTTATTCTTTGATAGCATGTAGGATTGTGCAATCCTTGCAAAATATGGACCGCCAAATGAATTACCACAAGAATACAAGGAAAGAAGATATAAACATTAAATTATGAATTGTCATAGCACACACTTCAAATATAATAATCAAGAACTTAATTGCATAGAATTTTTTAGGTAGGATACACACGGGCAAAATCATGATTGTTAATTATAAATATCAAAATAATAAATGCACTAAATAGTCAATAAATATGAGAAAATTAGGTGATCAATCTTATATTATTAATGAACACAATGAGAGGTGCATCCAATAGTGTGATGGTTAAGGTGTGGCCTTGTTGTTGTGGTCACTAGGGTTCAAATCTCCACTAAAAAATTGTGATCATAGGCATTGTGCTTTTGTTGATCTAACATGGTCGCAGACTTGTACTGCAACGTTGAGGCTGCTAATGGCGTTCATGTCTGTGTTGATGTGCTCCAATCCCTTGCTAGGCTAGAGTGCTCGCAACCTTGCACCCTTGTTGGGATACTGTACTCGTGGGTTTTAGTCAGGCTAAAAATTCTTGATTCCTGGCTTGGACCAAGCTAAAATTTCCCACCTAGCTCGGGCTAGACTAAAAATTCCCGAGGTATCAATAAAAATACATTCTTACAATATGTTTTACATTTAATTGCAACATTTTTATTATGTACTAGTTGACTCAAAGCTTATCTAAGAGATGCAATTCAAATAAAAACTAAGAGTCCTACACATCATTATATAGTGTTAGTTTCCTCAAATTATCAAGACCAAATATTGAACTATTTGAAGATTCCAAGGGCAAAAGTTATAAACCTTAACCAAATTGAATCTCAAAGTGCATTGTGAAACATTTTATCATACAATCATTGGGACCAAATGTATATAGGAAATGCAATTCAATTCTAAGATTAGGAATGCCTCTTTGAACTCCCACACATTCTTATATATTATGTTAGTTTCTTGAAATTCATTAATTGAGACCAAAGATTGAACCATTCTAAGATTTCATGGACAAAAGATATAAAACTTATCCAAATTGGATTAGAAAAGAGAATTTTAAAGTGGGTGAAGCTTACTATCCAATATTTTATCAAAAGTCTACAATCATGACTCTCCTTCAAAAATTATGCTCCCATAATCTAATTTAAAAATATCACAAGTTGACTCAACCATGCCTTTAAGGTTCTTGTTAGCATGGTTTTCGTTTTTGAGTGAGTTTGTACTTTGGATGTATGGCTAATATTGTAGAATTCAAAACAAAGTGCTTACATAAAATAGAAAAATTAAGTGATAATTTTTTAAATTAGAAGCATTCTCTATCATTTTTAAGAATTGTGGAAATATCATGTTTATTAAGGTGGATAGAAGTTATGTAGTATCTTTTACATTTGTATGACATAAAAGAAACAAGAATGAGGAACAACCACATCTATAAGAAATATCCTTGTGTTATCTCTAGACACAAAACATTCTAACATCATTCTATACTAAAAGTTTCATCATCATTAATTAATTAAATAATTATATTAGTTAATTATTATAATTAATCACCAACTAATTAAATAAACATTATTTAATTAATCCATAACCCAATGCCACATATAATTATATAATTTTAATATTTAATTACTTATAATTCCACCTCACATCTAATTAAATAATAATAATATTTAATTAAATTTATTATTATTATTATTTAATTAAATTAAATTTAAACCTCACATTAATAATTAAATTAAATAACAATTTTATTATTTAATTTACCTACAAACCGTGCACCATTTAAAAAAAATAGATGCATTTCCCTCCACCTTTTATGGTTGCAACAAATTAGTATTTTTAGTAAATACAATTTTAGCCATTCATTTAAAAATAAATAAATCTAAACCCTCCATTTTCTTCTAGATCATAGGAAGGCTTTCTCATTGAATCCTCGTTGGAGATCTCATCCTCAAATTATGGTTGCCCATTCTCCTTGCCATTTTTTTAATAAATTGATACATTATTTATACAAATCAATCATTTACCTTCCATAGTTACATAGATATTTTGAGCAAACAAATCCTCTTGAGCACATCTATCTTATTAATGGAGTTCATTTCGTAACTTTTATTTATTTATTTTTTGAATTTTTATTATGAATTCAAATTTTGCTTGATCATGAGGTTTGTATGTGTTTTAGAATATAAATTTGATATATTGAGTTCATTCTTAATTCTAAAACTTGTGCTATACAGTTTGGCAACCAGTGTGGGACAAGAACCCTTATATTCATTACATATTATTTATGTTGGGTTTTTTGTGACAACTATAGAATTAGGGTTAATTTCAATGCTTGTTTGCCTTCTATGAGTATTAATTCTCTTGGTAGCCATATTTTTTTTTGTTATTTTTGGTGATGGTGTTGATGCAGGTGTGTTGCTTATTATGAGGATTGATTCTCTTGGTCATCAAGGTGCTCCTTGTGTTACATATATTTCTCTGGTTGGGTTGTCAGTCCTATGGAATTATTGTTGGTATAGGTATTCCTACACACTCTTTGTGGGATAAATTAAGGCCCTTCCCTATGCACAATCTTCCTTGGTGGTTATTTGTGGGTCTAGGAGGTGCTTGAAAATGAATATTTTTATTTGCGCATGGGCTTGGTTTGTAAATTTAACAATTTTTGGCCTTCCCAACCTAATTTACACAAATGGGTCATGGATTCATGGAAGTATCTCATTGAGGGCAAGATTGAGCTCTTCCTTTCTACCAGGGGCTTCTTCATTGTGTCCTTTGCCTCTTCAAAGGATATGGATTTGGTTCTTGATGATACACTATGGATGTGAGAGAACAATCTCTCTTGGTCAAGCCTTGGACTATCTCATTCAATCCCTTTTTTGAACCTCTCAATGTATGTGTTGATGGTGGTTTTAGCACATTTGAGTAATGATAGATCAATACCCCTCTTGTAAGTAGAGGTTTCTACTCCAAGGTTCCTTTATAGCCAAGTCTTGACCATGATGGGTAGTCTAGTGGTTTATGTGATCAGTTCAACAAGAGGTTTTTTTGTTGGTAAGCTATACTTCTAGAATATATAATCTCAAATATATGAAAAATCATATAAAATACAAATCTATACTTAACAAATTGTTCATAGCTTTTCAAATTTAGATTCATTGCATTTTATCTAAAGTTGCACTAAATTTAGCAAATCTAAACATTCACTTGCTCTTGAAGATTTAAAACTATCTAAAATATTAGGTTAAAATAAATAACAAAATATTAGGGTAAGAGATTGATAAATAAATCAATATAAATTGACAATGATAAGTTTCATTCAATTTGTCAATTTTGAAAGGTAAGGAAAAATCAATAAATCAACATCACAATGATCAATATTCACACAACCATACATACCATCGATGTGATAACCAAATGAAATATATAATATTCAGATTTTTTAAACTGTATCATATCAAACTACCATATTGCATGTCTTGATTTGAGACAAGACTCTATGTAACACACTAATAAGTCAATGATTTCACCATCTTATTTAATTCAAATAGATACATATGAACATACCATCACCAATGATCAAGAATTCATATTCTAATAGTAGGCACTACCCTTTGATAAATATTAACATCCACAAAATTCAGTAGAAAATATTCACATTGAAAATGTATTTTTTTGTATTCAAAATGATTTTTGATACTTCAAATGTTTCACAAAGCAAAAATATATAGGAACCATGCATTTTGTAACTTATACATTTGAAAATAGTCTTCTAGAGTTCAACTTGGGTGATCAACTCTAACCGAAAATAAACGTAAACTTGAACTGAGACTAACTAAAAGCTAATTGAAACAACTACAAATATATTGAAAAATCAATGCCACATCGACACTTTGCCAATTTGGACATTGATTTATTACCACTTATTTGAAAGAATAAATGTTTGACATGTTACTTAAAAATAAGGAATATTTTTGAAAAAGCATTAAAAACTTCATTTAGATCATTCATATTTGATCCATAATGATATTACAATTTTATCCTTTGTGAAAAGGTGGAACTCTCGAGCTTTTATTGTAACTCATGTAAAGATTCCAACTCATCCTGAAAGCTCCAAATATCCGCCTTACTCTTCTTCATCTGATCAATGCACTCTTCAAACAACAAACCTTGTAGAGAATCTACAAACACACCAATCATCTTTATCGATGAGACCACCATTGACAAAGTTTCCCAAAATGTGCAACCAAGATTTTCAATAAATTGCTCTAATCTTCACCATAGCCTGATCGACTAAACCTTTATTCCTACTCAAATTTTCCTTGCAGTTTTTCAAAAAATTAACTCTTAATTGACCAAAATTCAACCATTCCTTTGGTTTGTCTTGGTCAACTTATTCAATCACCGCTACCTTTATGAGCTCTTCTGTAGATGTAGCTTTTTTATTTTTTGCAAAATTGGGATATAATAATCCCACATCAGTTAGTCCTCATTTATATTTTACTCAATTTCATGAGCTAGGTTAGCTTCATCCCTAATACAATGATAGGCCTTTAGTGCCTTATTTATTACCCTAGTTTCCAATGCTTGTGGATCTTCTCTCCATTCTTTTATAGTTAAAAGGAAACCTTCAGGGTCTAGACACTGAGCACTCTTATTTAATGTTGCTTACAAGGTTCATGCAGGGAAAATTGAATCAATATGACCAATTAAGTAATTGAAATAAGTTGTCAATTTTGAAACTTGAGATTTAAGCTCTTCCTTAGTGTTCTCATCCTTCTTCATTTTGTTTATGATGACTGACACAACCATTTGCAAATAGTTTTTTCTTCCTCTGTGGTCTGGGCTCCCAAGTTTATTTGATGCATTTGGTAATCCCTAGGAATCATGTCTGACTTTGGTTTTTTGACCATGAGGTTAACAACTTGTGCTATTCTATTACCCTGCTCATCAATATTTGTTGTGGAAATCCTTCTTTGCCTTTTATTTCTCCTAGTGGGTGCTTGGAATTCCTCAGCAAGAATGGAAAAATCTTCCTCTTCTTGGACATATGTCATTTTCCTTTTTTGAATCATATGGTTTAACCATAATCTAGGAGGGTATATGCCACTTCTTGTGGATGAGAGGTAATGACTTAAGTGTCTATTGAATCTTGAGAATCTTCATGGTCATCCTCAACTTCTCCCTTATCAAGCTTAGTATCCTCCTTCCCAACATTTTATTCTTGTTCACCCCCAGTCAAATTTTTCTCCTTTGCACTTGGTTGTTCTTGTTTTGGATGTGGAGGAACGTAAGTATCATGTGAAGGTGAAGGATGAGGAGTAGTGATGTGAGTATCAAGTGGTGGTGAAGGAGTAGTGGGAATATGAGGAGGATAACTTGGAGGTGAAGGAGGAGGAGTAGGGATGGTTTTCTGTGATGGAGGAGATGGTGGTAGAGATGTAAGAGAAGAATCATGTGGAGGAGTAGGTGATTAAGATTCATGAAGAGGGGACATGGAGGGAGATAGAGACTAAGAAGGAGCTTGGGAGGTTTGCGTTCTTTTCCTTCTCTGAAGAGGAACCTCTTCTTCACTACTTTCTATGACTATACTCTCCTTTCTCTCTTTTGTCTTTGATCCCATTGTAGTAGATGTTTCCTTTTATTTACTGTTGTGGTAGTGGATGATTCTCCAATATTTTTAGGTTGTTTCTCATGGGGATTTAGTTGTGTCAACTCCATCATGGGGAAAGGTGAAGCCAACCATCATTTTGAGCATACTATCACACTATATACTTTGATCTCCATGGTTGCATCTTATTCTATAGAGAAATCCACATTGTGGATAGGTTGGTTGAGAATCCCTTGACCATTGTAAATGAGAACCAACACTTTCCCATTATCTTTTAAATCTTTGGACACTTTGGTCACATTATAACTTCTCATAAGATTCACAGTCAGTCTACAATAGTCTTTCATCCCAACCTCATATTCATCTTCACAATTTGATTAATGATCCTCCAAGGTAGGTTCATGTTTGTAAAATGAACCAATGAACTTGATGATCTTCCAAATTGGGTCAAACTTAGTCATGGGATAATTGTATAAACTCACTGTATACAAGGCCATTTCTATCTCAACAGTCTTGGCCATCTATATGTTGTCACATGAATAAACTCCTATTTTAATGGGGGAGTATCTCGACGTATGTTTTCCTACAATCATCTTGTGGATCTCAACTACTTGTTTGTAGAGTTCTAAAAAAATCAACCTATCATTGAGGTATCTTGGCAGTTTGTGAGGAGCCTTATGGAAGCTTTCCATGCTAATGTAAGTGAAGGTTTTAAATTGGATGTACTAGTTTCACCAGTTCTTCAACTCAACCATTGTCTCTATTTAGATTCTTTTCGTAAAATCATTCTCCAATCCCCTAATGATTGCATATATAAAAGCATCATTTACTATATAGTAGTTCCCATTGCTTTCTTCCAACTCTAATTAGGGGTAGTGGTCACAAATTTTAGTTTCTCCCATCTGGAGAGATCATACCCTCACCAATCCTAGGAAGTTTTCTTGATATGCTATCAAATATACCAAATAAGAGGTCATATAGAACATGGTTTCTCTTCAGAACATCTATCAAATTATCATGTAATGTGTGACTAATGATTGTTGCAGAATCTATCTTCTTATTTACAACATCTATTAGAATATAATAACACATGGATATGGATGGAAGTCTCTGGCATGAGGCTACCCATAAACACTACTAAGAAATGTGGTTTGATCCCTATCATTCTCTCTAAATTCACTTCTATGTTGTACCTTGGCCATCTTTAGTGCTAATTTCCTAGGGTTAAGTAGGAGGTGGTTGTTGATGAAATTGAGGTAGGGAACATTGTTATTTTCATAATGAGCTAGTGCCTTTTGAATATCAATTGCCTCATATTTTGGGTAGGTAGGGATCCCAAATACCCTTTCTATCATGTCTAAATATATATTTTTTTCTTTGGTCATAGTGTTATGCACATGTCAACAGTTGTTCATAAGAGTGTACTACTACAATAAATTTTGTTGCTTCCACTAGTGTAGATTTGGCCAAGGATGTGGCCATAGTTGTTTTGTCCTCTTCATTGTGGACTCTGTTGAACACAACGAAGATTGAGAGGGGGTCTAAATCACTCTACACAAAAACTTAAACCCTTCTGACAGTTGAATTCCTCGGCACAATACAAACTTCAAACTCTTAAGCAAATTAGTAGAAAGATATAACAATTCTAACTCTAACTAGATTAGTAGAAATGATAAAAAAGACAAGAAAACACATCCATAAGATGACACAAGATATATGTGGAAAACCTAATGAGGGAAAACCATAGTGAGAGTTAATTGACAATATAAAGGCTCATTGCCAAAAAGGACTTGCAAACTAAGGCATAATACCTTAGATAAAGATACAAAGGACTTGTTGAAATTAAGAAAGATACAAGGACCCAATGAGATTCACTATCTCAGAGTAGGATACAAAAATTTAGAGAAAGATTACAATGTTTTTCAACATAACACTCTGCTAACTAAGGTGTTATAGCTCATTTGATTCTATCTTTCACACATCCATACTTCTTTTGTGAGACCTTCAAATACAATCCACACTTTATTGTTAGCACAATTGTACACTTCTCCAAACTATTGCATTCGAAAAGATCTTGTATTTATATCCAAAAAAATTCTTCAAAACTTCAATTAGGTCAACCGGGAAGAAGATAAATAGTGAATTCAATAAGTCGGCCATTAAAGCATAATGCGGTCCTATCCTGAAGATAGAGAGGACCAAATAACTTAATAATCTTCCAATATGATCCAAAACAATTCACATGTTGGTGCACATCAATCTAAGTCAACATCAAGGAAACATGTAGATGAAACTTTGAAGCGCATATGTCGGCCCAAAAACATATTTTCAATTGAATTTGCTCAAAGCAGTTCTAACCAAGATAGGTTAGGACTCAAATCTGACTTAAAAAATCTTCAAATGCTAGTGTAGACCCCCAAGCATACAACACAAGCAAGAAAACAAGCCCTATTGGCCATATATCTATAAATAACCCAAAAATCCAACTCAAGACACAATGCAACACCAAAGAGGCCAATCAACACCATGCAAATCACATGGGGATGTTCCATGAACACCCAACATCAATTTCAACCACTTATTCATACTATCATGCCATCAACAACCACCACAGACCAAACATGAACATAATACTTTATTTAGGAAGCACAAGATACATAACCAAAGGATATAACATTAACATATCAACTTATGGATCACTTCAATGTTATATGTATAGGAAAATTGAGAGGGGGGAATCAGTTATACATTAAAACATCAAAACTCTCATTAAAATTCAAATCTTTATTAGCCCTTAAACCCTTAATTAGATTTAGCATGAAATTAACCAAGTGAAGTAGCAACACATCAAAACATCATGCACAATAAAACACTAGATTTATGTGGAAAACCCAAGAAGGGAAAAACCATAGTGAGGATTAGATCACTATATAAATAAATTGAAACACTAAATACAATAGGCTCACTTCCCAAAAGAAAGAAGGGCTCATTGTCAGATTAGAAAGAAGAAAGAAGATAACTGTTACAAAGATAAATCCATCTTAGAGCAACAAGAAGATCCACCACAACAATTCTGAACCATCTGCAACTCCAACTCACTGCTTTTAGTAACTTTAGGTACATTCCAAACATAGACCCTTCCACTCAATCCTTTAGAGTCATAGGAATTAATCTCACACTCAGATCACTACACTTAATAAAATTCACATCTTTCACACACCTTCTACAGATCCACACTCATCTCCAACAATTTAACTTACTTATATACCATCCTCAACCTTGAAAACATTCTCCAAGGTTGACTATGTACCTCAAATGTGCATTAAAAAATAGGTTGGAACCAAAAAATTTCATGGTGGAAAGAAGTGAAGGACGACCACACCATGGGTTAACTAGGACCCAAATCTACACTAACACACTTTGTAAAGATACACAAACAACACACCACTTCTACAATTAGTGGTAACATGCCAGGTCAACCAAACCTGTATTAACGTCCTTAACAATTAAGTTCATGCTTAACCAGGTCCAAAGACAGCTTCGTGGACCACATAACACCACTCCACAATATCCATACAACATCTCAAAATATTCCAACATCATCAGAATATTCTGCAACTCTGCCACAATCACCTAAAATTGAGAACACCATTATTTTGTGCAACCAAACACACTAGCACAAACATCCAACTTACCAAAAAACCTTGTGGAAGACCAAAACACATAAAAATTCAAGGAAAGGTAGATACAAACAATATGAGCATGTTTGCAGATCCACAAGACAAGAACCTTCATTGGGAGAAATGTGGAGCAATCTTATTTCTCTCGAACACCCTATTTCACCAGTCAAACATACTACCAAACACAACTTTCACTACAAAATGGTTCAAAACCTGATAATCTAGATATATTTCCTTTGAACACCTCTAATCATCATATCCAAACCACATAGGAATATCTTCAACCATGAAGAAATGTAGAGCAGAACATTGAACCCCACTTTGTCACATTGAACTCTCTTTTATTCAAATTTTCTCAAAAGAACTTGGAAACCAAGTGAATTAACTGCATCAACAACACTACTAACATCTTTGAATTACATTTGAGGCATCTGCAACACATATCATAAACTATAGCACATCTAACCATCTCTCCAAACATAACTTTTGCAACTATATTGAAGTAAGACATCAATGACAACACTAACAACATTGCGTTGACATCAATACCAACAACTCCAAGCTTCCAACAAATCCATTGTTAGGGGTTGACATCATCAACACCAGCACCATTCCAACACTCTCTTCATACAAGGGGTTGACATCATTGACAACACCCAAACAACTCACAAACAACTCAAGCTTCCAACAATCTCCCCCTTTGTTATTGATGGCAATGCCAAATTTCTAAAAAACCATCAATAACAAAAGCAACCAAAAGAAAATTTGTAATAGGTAGTACTCCCCCTAACTAGGACAAATCTTTACTCTTCATACTCTTTCTTCACAGACTTCTCTTGCAAAATAAAATATTTCTCCTCCTTTGTTCAAAATTTGAGTTTCCATACACTGCACTAACTCTCTCCATGTTTTTCAAATTTTGTCTCTCCCTTTGATATCAATGGAAAAGGGCCATAGACTCATCCAACTCTCTTTCCTAAATTGAACTCTTTTGATCTCCCCCTTTGAAAACATTCAAAGGGAAACACCTGCAACTTTCACACATCATCTGCATATAATCTTTCCTTTTGACATCTGCATACACCATTTTGACACCACTTGCAACACCAACAAGCAACTACAATGTACTCACTTTTTTGCACTCTCCTGCTTAAGGGTACAAAATATGCTCCACCTAGCTTTACCAACCAACAAGACTACAACTTTCTCCCCCTGAGAGGTAGCATTCATTAGTTCAGAATAAAGGATATTGTGGTTGTTATCATTGATTCATGCTTATTCCCCAAAATTCAAAAAACCCTATCCACATTTGGTGAGCCCAATGTGAACTAACAAAATTGTCAAAATTTTAGCAAAATTTTGATTTTTAGGAGTATGTCACAATCGATCTGTAGAATGACACAATCGAGGTTTAAAATTCTGCAATCATTGTACAGTGTACCACAACCGTTTAAACAAAGAGTCACAATCATCGCGCATAATGCCACATCTGGCTGTTATTGATCAAAAGCTTGAATTATTCAATTATTGCAGTTTTAGGGCATTTTCTAGGTTACTACTTATTGTTCTGACACCCTAATAGCCTACTAACATCATATCTATCATTAGTTTTTCCATTTTTTGTCAAATCTATGTGTTTTTGCAGCCTAGGGTTTTTGTGCCGCAATCATTTGACAAAATGTCACAATCGTTTATTCAAGCATCACATTCAACATTTCCTTCACTGTAGTTGACATTTTCTTCGTCATAATCATCTATTTCTACACCATAACTGATTGTCACAACAAAAAGAGGGTATAAATTTGAGATTTTCATTTTCTACTTTTTGCATTCATTAGGACAGAGGTTTTTTGTGTTACTGATATCTGAATTGAGGCTTGTGGCAATCATTGGGAGAAGAAATTGTTATCCAAACTACTAATCCAATTTCTTATAGGGTTCCATTGTGTGTTTGTAATTTTTAAATTAGGAACATTTGGAATTAGTACTAAAAAAGAACAAGTGTCTTTCACATTTGGTGCTTTTGTACATTGTGTTGATCCCAAGAGTGTTGTGTGTGTATCCTCTCCCCTTACAATTCGTGCAATATTGGGTGCAAGAGAAACACATAAATCTTTTAGCTAGCCTACCTTTGAGACACATCCTAACGAAGAACTCATTGGGAATGACCCAAAGCACATTTTTTCGGGCGGGCTATATCAAAGGGTATGAAAATGAAAGTATGTAGCACTTATCTAGTGAAGTAAACCATGCGTGTCAAGGTTTTTGGTAGATGTATAGGTGCCAATCCCTTGACTAGAGGCTTTAGTGTCTCACATTTGATGTTGTACCAACGACGTTCATTGGGTCATTAGAATTTTTTTGTTTTTAGAGACCAAGACTTATTTGGTCGTCTATTAGTGTGGTGCAAGGGATGCAAATCATACCCTGAAGCTATGTACCGCGTTTGTCCATGGCTGAGGTGTAAGGTGTCTTACTTGAGTTTACACTCTTTCAAGGCTAGGGGTATCAAGGTGGTCCATGATCTTGGTATACCCTATTCACCCACTCCTTGGATGGAGATTTAAAATCACCTCTAAAAAGGTGAGGTATGCCCACATTGATAGATAAACCCTATTTGACCTTAGGTTGTGCTTGTCTTCATTTATTGTGAGCCAAGGCCAAGAAAGTTTTGTGAAATAAAACTCAAAAATACTTGATTACCAAGAAGTCCAAGAGTCAAAATCAGTCAAATTTGTCTACCAAGTGTTTGCTATGTTTTTATGATCAAATTGAAACTTACCAAAAATAGAAAAAGACATAGAAAGAATCAAATTGGGGCCAAGAGACTGTACACTACAATTGTCAAGAAAAAACACCACAATTGATAGAAAGTACATCGTAATCATAAAAAAACCTAGAAAACTAGAAGCCCACATTTGTCTGTGCCCATAATTGACCGGTCTTGCATCACAATTGGCTAGCTTTTTGCATTGCATTTGTGGCTTAGAACACCGTAATTGTCAAGATCAATTTTTTTTGGGAAATAGATGTGCAATTAGCTTTAATTTTTCTTACAGACTATAATTGTGCACTCAGATTAGAGACTTGTTAGGTTCAACCAGTCTATCCATAACATTTCATCTTCCATCTTAGGTCACCTTGCATAGTCCTAGTTTGCATCCATTGAATCCTAGCATCATTCTAGCATCATCCTTGATTCTTGAGATTAGGAATCTTATCAAACTATTGGGTAGACCATTAGTCTCATTTCTAGGTGTCTTTACCTTATCACACCTCTTATCAATTTTATCTCTAGGTTGAGCCTACAATGTTTGTGTCTAGTTTAGGTTCACCTTTGGTCAAACTATCATTATCATCATCCTGGTCTATCTCTTTGAAGTATTGACATTTAACATTGTTAATTTGATCCATCATAGTTTTCTTAGCAGCCTCCTTTAGGGTTCAAGGTTGCATATCCATCCTAAGCATTTTCATAGTCATAGTTTCACTTAGCATTTGGCATCTCAAGCATAGTTGAGTAATATCATTGTCACTTTTCATATCATAAACTTGGTCATAGTTTGCATTGTCATCCTTATAGTCCAAAAATTCAAAAATAGAAAAACATAACATAGGGTCATTACCACCTTTCATTCTCATCCTTAGTTTGCATCTGCACCTTAGTTGCATACATCCAAATATCACAAGTCTTATATGGTCTTGACTAGGGCTCAAAGGAAATGAGGAGAAATGGATTCCTCATATGATCCCTATTACAATCTAACTAGCGACATGAACTTTGGGTCAAACTCAAACAACACAAGATGAAACACCAAACCCATTTTTTGATTTCACGTTGAAAGAGGCCAATCATAGACTAATGCCCAAAGAAGTTGAGGAAGCATCCCAAGATCCCAAGGTATTACGCGTCATAGAAGAGTTGATCAAAGAGGATCCTAAAAAGTTATTCTTAGTACTTGCTCAAAATGGTGCTAAAATCGCCTTTGGTTTTGACACTTCCACAATTGTAGAGGGAACAACACAAATGCAAACTCAAGGTCTTGGTAAAAAAATGTTTTCACAAGGTCAATCATCCTCACAATAAATGCATACTAGTTTGCCTCTTGGGGGAGAAACATATAATGTGACAACTACACACACCACTTTTCCTCTAACATTTGTCACCAAAAGAACACATGCAACATCACAAGGGCCAAATCCAACATTTAGCATGTGTATGACTTTTTCAAATCCATTTAACACTTAAAACACCACACCATCTACCCACACAAACCAAAATCCCCCACACAAGAAAAGAAGGGTCCATATTTCCACATCAAGAGTGCCAACCTAAACAACCAACACTACACCAAACATTAACATGTCTTTTGGGTTAAATGTGAACACCAACCAACCTCCATCCCAATAATATGTCACTCCAAATGCTAAATTTACACCCCACTTTCAACATACCAACCAAGGTCTGTCACAACAAAATGTCACTCCAAGCACCAACTTCATACGACAACATCAAATCAATACCAATACCAATACAAATACCAATACCAATACCATGTTCACACCTCACTACGAACAAGGCAACCAAAACCCTTCACAACAAAACATCGACCCAAACCCAACATACACATCCAACCAAAATCTATCATACAACACTCTCCATACCAATACCAACCCTCACATACAATGTGAATAAAACATGCAAGGTCAACCCTTCATGAAAACTATGATGCAATCAATGAAAACAATGCAATAACAAATGTAAAACATGCAATTAAGTACAATAAAGAATACATAATCGACGGAGGATTTATGTCCTTATCCCTTTGATAGGGGTCTATGTATGCCAACATTCTCACCACACTTCAATGCAACAAGCTTTAACAAGTATAAAGGGAAAGGAGATCCAATGGAACACACAAGAGAGTTTAATAATGCATGTATGAACATTGCCTATGAGCCTATGCACTTGATGAGGTTATTTCCACGTAGTCTTTTGGGGCAGGCTCTAGAATGGTTCTCACACTTTCCTCTCAAAATACAGACATGAAGAGTGACATGACCCTAGAAAAATTGTGTACAACCAAACAAAAAGAATGGGAATCACTCACATCATTTTATCAAATATGGTGAAGCATGTCTAACAAATATCCTTGTCACATACCATAAAAATAGTTGGTCCCTATTTTCATAGAAAACCTCAACAGTAAATTGATGATCCAATTTAAAATCCAATTTTGTACCACATTTGAGGGTTTCATTGAGAAAGGTGTCTTTATTGAGAAAGCCCTTGTGGCAAAAGGATTAGTCAAAATCTTCAAGGAAAACCAAAACATCCCTAGTGACAAAGGAAAGTTTTGGTCAAGGAACAATAATGTCACCAATGATGGGGTAGTTGATGCCAAAGTGATTAACCAAGTTCAACCCACCATTCATCTCAAAGGCCTTTCTACACAAAACAATGCAACACCAAGTCAAGACCAAGCAACCAACACAATCCAAAACAATCAACAACGTAGAGGTCCCCCACGAGCTAAACAAACATACACACCCTTAGGGGAACCCATCAAGTCACTTTTGAAGAAGCTCCTATAATCCAACATGATTAAACTCCCAGACATTAAACCATACAAACCAACACTAGTCAAACCAAATTGGTGGAATGACAATGAATATTGTGAGTACCATTGGGGAAAAGGACATAAAAAATATTCATGTTGGACACTTAAGAATCATATCCAAGACCTTATTGAACAAGATTAAATGATCATATCCAAGACTTAAGAATCTTCATGTTGGACCATATTTGGTATTGAAAAATACCTATTTTGAAATAGATATTTTAGGGTTTATAATTTAGAAAAAAGTTTTGACATAAACATTTTAGGTTTTATAATATTTGTTCAGGGTTTCAATTTGACATTTTATGGTTTACAAACTATAACTTAAGGTTTCAAAGACATTCCTAAATTAAAAATTAGGGTATAACAAAATTTCTTGAAATAATCCTTATTGATGAGTCTTTAAATCTTCCTTGTTGCATTGGGTTATACCCTTATTCACCTAGTCCAATATTTAGTGATGGTCTCATGTGTCTTCTTCACTTTCTAGGGCTGGATCACGAGGAAATGTGTCAAAAAGTAAAATAAAAGAATGCAAGCTAAAGATATAAACTATGAAATGTATAAAATTTAGTTAAAGGTCCTATTAAATCTAAAACTATATCTTCATCACCATTACCCATGTACGGAACTATATCAACACCATCATTACCATATCTTCCAATGAATCATGCAATCAAACTAAAACCTCAATCCTCATTATAAAATCAACTCAAATCTTCTCACTAGTTTATCACTAGTTTCCTTGAATGGTCCCTTATCATTTATTTATATTATCTTCCAACCACTCTTGGGGATAATTCTCATGATCTATTCTTCTACTCATTATTTTTATCACGGAATGGCTTAAGGGAATAATGTTTTTATTCTCTCGTGGTCCTCTTTTGTTATCTTGTATTTGTATCATATGTTAATTTTGTTGATGATACCCAACTCGCTTTCCACTTGATCATGTTGCCTAATTATCTATTATCAAACTTCCATTAGTATACAAGTTTCAAACAATATATTTATGGATCTATCCAAGTCATACATGTATGTATATCTATACAAATACTATATATATATGTATGTATGTATGTATATCTCATTAGGGTTTCAAAATAGCTATTTAGGGAACTTCAATTTGACATTTTAGGGTTCAAAAATAGACATTCATTTATATTCCTATAGAAATTTATATTTGACAAGTGTATATAGACATGTGTGTGGACATTTATATTTTACATGTGTACATGGACGCATGTGTATGGACATTTATATTTGACATGTGTGCATGGATGTATGTGTTTGGACATTTATATTTGATATATGTATGGAAATTTATATTTATGCTTATGGACATTTATATATAGTATATACACATAGATACATGCATACATACATACAATATATATACATATATAAAGTATATTTTTGAAGGTCCTAAAATGTGAAATTCAAGTTCCATAAACAAATATGTGTTTGTTTGTATGTTTGTATATATATATACATGTACACATATATGTATGTATGCATGCATGCATGCATGTATATTTATGTATGCATATATGGACATGTACATGCATGTATGTATGTATTGTATATATACACATGTATATATATGTATGTATGTATGTATATTTATGTATGCATATATGTACATGTACATGCATGTATGTATGTATTGTATATACACATGTATGCATATATGTATGCATGTATATATATGTATGTAATATTATATATATATATGTATGTATGTATGTATGTATGTATACATACATACATGCATACATACATACATGTGCATACATATACATACATATAGATACATGTAAATGTACATACACACATTAACATATATGCACACATACATGTATATATGTACATATATATATATGTATGTATTTATGTTACATGTATGTATGTATGCATATATCTTTTTTAAGGTTTCAAAATAGTTGCATAGGGTTACAATTTGACATTTTAAGGTTCAAAAATAGACATTATATATATATGTATATGTATGTATAAATGTATTAGAAATTTTCATGTACATGAATGTATGTATCTAGACACACATATATACATGTACATACATTTATAATTATGTTTATGTACATATGTATCTAGTAATTTATAGTTGACATGTGTGTACATGGACATATATATGTCCATGTATAATGTAAATATTTATGTTTATCATAGAAATTTGTGGAAATGTATATGGACATTTATATAGTATGTATTCATATGTATACATGTACATACATACATACACACATACGTAAATACATACATACATACATGCATGCATGCATGCATGTAATATACTTACATACATACATACATGTATATGCAGTGACTATTCTTGAACCCTATATAATTACATCAAATTGAAACATTACATAACTATTTTGAATGTACAAAACAAATATGGATAGTTTACTTTTCACACATACAAATATGGAGATCACTAGATTGTAGTTAATTTTAGATGACCCAAAAAATATTAAGGTTTATGGAATAAATTGCGATAATATATTGGATATTTTAATTCACATTAGACTTTCATTAGAGAGTGTTAACACTTATTTTGGTGAGACTTTAGCAACTATTCTCACCCAAATGCAAGAAACAATTTTTGATGATGTTTCATTGGGAATAATCTAAATAAATATACAAAAATAAACTATCAAAAGGGATTTCTTTCTCAATATACCCCCATAAATAGTGTTGTGGTATATCAGGTAAATAGATGTGTAGACCCTTAGATGACACCATTTATTTATCCTAGGTTTCTTGTTGCCCACGGTATTTATCCTAATAACAACCAAATTCTATTATATTTTGCACAACAATTATACATGGAGGTTTATTTAGGCCTCAACATAACTATTTAGATTTAAATCTATATTTGGGGTAGGGATGTGGAAAGGTATGTGATAGGGATCCATATCATTATTTAGATGATCAAAAACCTTGTACTTATAGGATCTTGGTTGGTGATAGGATACTTGCAATCTCTCTATTGCTTAATGATATTGGCGATTATGTGGTCATTTATTCCCAAATTGAAGAAACTAATAGTATTGTTGAGATTATTATGCAAACTCAAATGATATCTATAGATCATGAGGGATAGTACTTGATGAGGCATCCATGCAAGTCATCTTCTCACATATATCCCTATCAAATCACATGTATCCCATCTCCAAAGGATCTAGACCACATTATAGGTGATGGTTAGATTCAAAGTGCAACATATTTTTTTGAGGACTTGATGAGGTCATTGTTACCTATTTTTTTAGCTACGATTGAAAATGGGTTGAACTGTGTAACGCCCCGCCCCGCAACCCTAGAGGAAGTTGCATTTAACTACTTAATCGAAATAATTTTTTTTTTTAAAGGATAAATAATAAGTAAGTTAATTAACTAATGCCAACAACCTCTAAGGTTATGAGACAAAGGTTATATAGAACCTCAACAAAAAACATGAATACACTATGACAATTATTTAATTATTAAATTAACACATACATTCCAAGTAAGATGAAATAATAACAAGCATAAGATAAGATTTTTGATTTTATTAATCCATTCATTTAAACAATAAGGTTACAATCTCTCATTCCTCGAATGAGGCAAACCAATACATAATTACAATTACAAATTCCACCTTGATAACACCGAGGGGTAATGATACAGGAATAACAGAAATGGAAACAAGTGAGACTGCAACAGAAGCCACCAGCTCTCCAACTGGAAGTCTCGTCCATAAGGACATGAAAAAGGAGCCCAACGGATTAAGATGCATGCCACCCGACCAAGTGGAACCCAAAGGCCCACCCCCCGTGCTAGGAGATAGTAATAAGAATTTCTATCCAAGGACGTCTACCACTAGACATAGACTAACATAACCATACTGAAATAAATACAGTGACATCACTGACACAAGGTTACAATGTTTCCAAAAATTACATAATCAATTGCATCACTAATGTGAACATACTGTCGACCTAGGAGAAGTGTCATCACAATGTTACATAGGTTACCCTGGTGAGTCTTCCTAGGTCTCGGCCCCCATCTCGGGTTATCCTGGTAACCTCTAACGACTTTCGGCCCCTCATGTAAACCAATGCAGAATCGGTTATCTTTCATAGGGACAAGATAATGATCTTGCCATTCCAGGCCTTCCCATCTTGACCCAAGTCTTTGCAAGCCCTTGTGTTCCTGAGCGAGGCATAATTATCTTATTAAGTGTTTGACACTACATGATACTCTAATCATTTAATTTAGTTATCACTGGATTAACTAACTTACAATGAGTTACCCTGGCACCACTTCGTGTGCCGACCCCCGTTACAAGCCACTCCTCTAAGATGACACATGGAACAACTCCAAAACCCAAGGGTACACATGTGCTACGCAAGGATATCACATCCCTAACCATGACATACAGTCAAATACCCTCCCGTAAGTGATAACCGGGGAACAAACTGGTTACGCACTACCCAAGGCCATCTATGGTTGACTACACAATATGACAACCCATAGACTGAAATCCCAACTAGAAGACTTGTCAATTAAGGAGACCCACACTTCCCAATGATAATGAACGTAGATCAATGCCAAAACAAGAATCAAATTCTACTTCAGGTTCACTAAACCCATTTCCTCATTCATATTCAGTAATTTACCACATTAATAAATCAAGACAAGAATAAAGTTCAACTCCAATGTTTAAGTTTCACTATTGTTCAATGATAACAGGAATTGTTTAATGTCTACGTTTCGAGGTAAGACGTTTAGAAGTTGAAATAGGTCAATGCAAAAATCATTTATTGACTAATCAAGACGCCAACACATTTCTTTTCAAATCATGTTTAACCTTTCAATATGTCATTGATTTAATACTAATATTTAAAAGCACACCATAGTAAAATATAATTAAAATTGCACAACCCATTTGCCCAAGAAAACAATTCCCCCTTGTAAAAGCATTGAAGAATTATTTACTTAATTAATTTAATTCCTACCTTTAATCCAAATTTCACTAATAAAAAAAATAATAACATACCCATGCCTTAATTTCATTATTATAATTAATAATGAAATATTATATTATATTAACATTATATAATATATATATTATAATATTTAATATTAAACTTATGTATATTATTAATTGTTACTAATAACATAATAAATCGAAAAAAAATAAAAATAATAATAATAAAAAAAAAAAATAAACAAAAAAGTCAAGGGAGGTACGTACCTCTCCCCCCGACCGTAGGCCGCGTGCTTGTGCTGGCCACGTGCCCTAACTCGGGGCGGCTGTGTTTACACACAACCAACCCCCATTCATGGGGGCGATTGTGTGTAAACACAGTCATCCCAAGGGATGGCTCGCAGGCGGTTATGGTGGCACTAGTAAGGCGTGGGGAGTGGGTGGAGTGCGCGCAGGGCACGGCTCCCCTCACTCGCCTCCCATGGGGGCGCGGTGGGGGTCGAGCCCCCTGTGTCTCCCTTGTTTTTTTTTATAAAATTTTCCTATGTAGAAAATTTCGGATTTTCAAAATAAAATAAAATACATAGTCCTATTTTTTGGGTAGAAAATTTTATATATATTCACTATAGAAAATGAAGAAATGGGGACATGACCTCAACCCCAATGATAAAACTAATATTTAAACATATATATATATATATATAAATCTTTGCAACCAAATTTTCAAAGTAAGATTGATTGAGGAGAAGAAAACAATTTTATTTAAAAAAAAAAAAATATTGATTCCAAACGACACCATTGTTTTTTTCTTGAAGAAATTATTTTTCCAAGGATGAGATTTTTCACAATAAACTTAATTTCCCATATGGGTTTCTCCATTGCAATTCACAACCAGAAAGTTGAAAATATTTTACAACCAAATTTTCAACATCACACATATTTGAATTTAAATTTTCAAAAATAACAAAACCAAAGACAAGAACCTAGTAAATTTGGAATTTGAAGATGACCAGATGAAGATTAGCTTTCCCCCTTGCTTCCAATCCAATTCCTCAAGATTTTGCAACTCCAATCAAAAAACCCACAAATTTGAAGAATCTTCCTTTTACAATTTTCCAATTTCCTCAAAAACTCAAGATCCTCTAAATTCTCAAGCAAATTCAAACACATAAGGATTTTTCCCTAAAACCCAACAACCCTCATAAATTTCAGAAAACAAAAATGGAAAATATCTATTTTTGAATTTTTGAATTTTTTTAATTTTTTTAATTTTTAATTTTCAACTTTTCAACTTGACTTTTAAATTCACTTCCCTTTTATTTTTCAATTTTGCCCAAATATGCAATAAATTCTCATAATGAATAATTTAACTATTACAACATTATAAATTTAATCAATCAATAACATGGATTTACTCAATGATTAATTTATTTAATAATTAGATTAAATTGACAATAAAATAAATTACATTGCAACATAATCAAACAAGGTAAATGCCAATTTAACTATAAGAGCATATATTTTGCCATTTTCTTAACTTGCACATAAAACTTGAAATTTAAAGCCAGAAGACCCAAATAAGACAAGTTAAACTGACTAACAACAGACGACACACTAGGACTAGGGTGATGACTCGACATGGAAATCCTAGCTACTATCTCCCAATCAGATGTCGTTGGGCATTGGACACGCTCGAACCTGTGAACCCAGGTGGAGTCGATGTCATGTACCTATCAACCTGCAACAAAGAGCATATCCATATACATAAACATGTCATAAATAAGGCACACCGTGAAGAGGAAGTCACGAGATCGTAGGGCACTCGCAAACAAGTGATGCGATACCATCCTCTTCACCAATACAATAGTTCTAACTGACGCATCTAACATAGTAGCATAATCGAAAGCATGAAACATCATAAATTAAACATCCACATAAGCTAACTCCAAACATGCCATAATAATCACATCAAAATAAAGTATCATCACATCAAAATACATCACAATAAAACAGTGATCCACTGTAATCAAGTACGTAGTCCAAGTACAACACCAAAACTAAAGCATAGAAAGGAAACAACAATGTTCGTACAATAGACAAAACAGAGGGGTATTACAAACTGAATTACATTCATTATTGAAAGGTACAAATTTTTTTTGCTAAAGTATTCATTGCTGAAATAAATCTGATTACATTTTGAATTTTCAATATTATTATGCAATTAATTGTAATAGAAAAATCATAAGATTGTATAATGTTTGTTTCTTTATTCATAATGTACAAACCAAAGTCCCACACAAGCCGTGGGAGTAACTTCATTTGATTTTCAAATCAAATAATGAATACAAGGAAAAAGAGTGTATCATACAATTGGAAATAACATGGGCATAAGATAGAAGGTGATTCGTCATTGCCTGGAATAACGAATCGTCGCTACACTTGAAGTCTCCAGTTGTTGTGCCTCCGAATTGATCCAACTCCAAGCTCCAGAAGCATCTGCAAGAATGAAAAAGGGTGGTGTTAGAGCAATGAAAAATCATAGCCTACCTCATGCCTACGTTACCAACAAAAATATAACACACATCCAATCAGGCATCCATCAGATGATTTCATTGTTAAAAAAGGCATGAAGTTCAATGGAATTCTTCAACTTCAATTATTTTGCTAACATGTTTGTTCACTGTGCAGGAATAGGTTCATTATGTTTATTTCATTAGATATGTGGAGAAAAATGGGCTCCCATAAGGGTTGAGCCCAACATATCAAAAGGACCTCAATCTCTAATTACACATGAGAGTCATCGATATCAAAACAACCTTATTAAAAGTTGTTGAAGCCAAAAAGAGATTCACATAAGTAGCCTTATTTCACATGTTGAAAACATGTCGAGCAATCATTTTTATTGC